>OY998185.1:58162372-59375372 GCA_963921935.1 Galeruca laticollis | reverse complement strand
TCTCTCTCTCTCTCTCTCTCTCTCTCTCTCTATTAAACGTACAAAAAACATAAACCCACACCCACAGCATACTAAATCATAATAAACGCATTCATGAGGTATTTTATTAAAGCCTTAAATCTAACACATTCAAATAGAGTGGGATTTTAGGATTAGAGCATGAATTTATTCGAAATGAAATGGAACCCATCCGAGATCGCGAAGTGTAGCCGCACTGATAGGAACGAGGGACGACAAGTGGTTTTGACCCTTTTTGAAGCACTTAAGGGTCATCACTTGACCATCAAGAATACAAGAAAGTAGCTGACATAAAATATATGAAATGGACTGAAGTTCTTTGTAATTCTTTGTTTAATTTTCATTTTTATTTCACTTATCCACTTTTTTATGCTTCAAGTGAAATGAAAAATTTCAAAAAGTAAAATAAAAACAGGAAATCAGATTTCAAACGAAATTAACAAACATTAATTACAATGAAAAACGTTGTACTAGCTCTAGTCCCATGATTTTCAATCAGACTGACAGAGTTGTCCCTGGCTTGAATTTTAACAATTGTAATGTAATTATTAATAATTATTAGGTAATTAACCAAACTTATATTAATATGGAAAAGAACATATATATATATATATATATATACACAAAAGGACAAATACTATTGTGGTTAGCAGCAAAAGGAAAAGTGTACTATTCTTAGATTTCCAAGCTTTCGCAAATATTTATTTGCATCTTCAGGGAACTACAAAGACAGAGAAAAAACAGTCCGCTACAACAGTTTCATAACTTACGCTAATTGAGAATGTATCCTTGATCTTAACATAAGGACAATCGTCAAACAGTTGTAATTAAAGAAAGAAACAAGTCCAGATTGCATTACAAACACTAACAGTCACATATTAAAATATTTTAAAATCATTAAAAGGTTGAAACATTAAAACAGCGAGAATTCACACAAGCACATGGATCTATTTTAAATTGTATCTAAATTTGAAAACAGAATAAGGACAGGTTCTTCTTTCCTATGAAATAGAAAAGAAAAATTATTAATTACCACGACCATAATGACCTAAACTAAAAACGATCGAAATAATATATACATTTGAATAGAATACGAATACGAGGGAGGTACAATAATTCGGTCGATGTTATGTAGAAATATTGTTAGAATTATTACCAATCTGCTTACAGGAATTTTGCTTGTCTAGAGTCAAGAGGAGAGAGTACAAATTGCTTAAATTTTGAATGTCTGTTTTCTTATTAATACGGAAATCCTCCTGAAAAATGAAGGCCATTTCCAAAAATAATCTTTTACTGTAGTTTCTTTCACATGATAGAATCTTAATCCCTTCAAAATCTATTTCATGATCTAATGAGGAAACATGATTGGCAAGAGAACATCTCTCTGGATGCAGTCTTATATCGCTTCTATGGAGAGATACACGACTAGACAGCTTTTCAGAGGTCTGGCCAATGTATGTATGATCACAGCTATTGCAAACAAGTTTATATACCACATTACTACTATATAAAGTAGGTATTTTGTCTTTTAAAGGACTATAAATCGATTTCCCCAATACGGCACTCCTACAAGCAAACTTAACATTTTGTAAATATTTTGAAAAAATCCTAGTAAGTCTGGGAGTAACCTCCCTAATGTACGGCAAAGAAACAAATGAAATGGTCGGTACCCCTTCCGAAGTTGAAAGGGCATCCCGACCGGCTGCACTCGCTTCAACTCCTGAATGCGTCGGGAATGTTTCAACCTTTTAATGATTTTAAAATATTTTAATATGTGACTGTTAGTGTTTGTAATGCAATCTGGACTTGTTTCTTTCTTTAATTTGAACTGTTTGACGATTGTCCTTATGTTAAGATCAAGGATACATTCTCAATTAACGTAAGTTATGAAACTGTTGTAGCGGACTGTTTTTGTAATTTATGTTTTTTCTCTGTCTTTGTAGTTCCCTGAAGATGCAAATAAATATTTGCGAAAGCTTGGAAATCTAAGAATAGTACACTTTTCCTTTTGCTGCTAACCTCAATAGTATTTGTCCTTTTGTGTCTTAATTGATCAGCAACGATCATAGGCGTTTATCGCTTTTTTGCTATATATATATATATATATATATATATATATATATATATATATATATATATATATATATAAAGATGTACGAATAGTGCGTGACATATGAACAATAACAAAGATCAGATTAGTGGGTATTGCACGCAAATAGAAGAAGGGGCTACTGAAAAGAGTGGTAACCGCAGACATGCATGTTTCTGGCTCATTAGCCTTCATCGGTACGGCATAACCAAGAAAAGGTGTACAACTTGGGAGCAAGGATGTTAATTGAAACATGAGAAAACACAAATCCGTTGTTTGTGTTTTCTCATGTTTCAATTAACATCCTTGCTCCCAAGTTGTACACCTTTTCTTGGTTATGCCGTACCGATGAAGGCTAATGAGCCAGAAACATGCATGTCTGCGGTTACCACTCTTTTCAGTAGCCCCTTCTTCTATTTGCGTGCAATACCCACTAATCTGTTCTTTGTTATATATATATATATTAAACTTATCGTCATAAATTTTAAACAGAATAACTCCCAAAAATATATGAAATTGTAACATTGTCAAAGGACGAATAGAGGTTATCTTCTCAAAAATATATATAATTATCATTTTTACGTATGAACCGATATAATGAAATATATCTCATATCTAATTGAACGTCTATGATATCAATTATCTTTTATAATTATAAATACACTAGTATTATTAGAAATCAGTACCTGAATTTTTCATATTGTAAACATCGTGAGTCATCAAAGCAAATTTCATTCCTTGATACACTATAAATTCATAATTTATTCACAGCACAGAGGATGACATGTATATTTCACCTAGAATATTAAAAGAATCTGAAAGAAAATAAAAATTATTATTGGGTAATAATAAACAGAAAATTTTGATACGAATATACAAACGAATTATTCACAATTGTCGAAAGTCAACTATTGAAATGTCAATTCAAAGCGGATGAAAAATATCATAGAAGATTCATAGCAGAATAGTCAACCATAGACATATTTCGAAGTCTGAAGTATTGATTTTTTTTTAAAGCTGTTTATATAAAAAAGGTTATTGTACCGAATAATAGGATGAGTTTATATAAGATAATGGTCTAGTAAAATAACAGAAAGGGTTTGAAAAATATTATAAAGGATTATAACGAATTATTGATTGTAGATTTATTGATATGTTCATTTAAAGTGGGAGAGATGTTATTAGTGTATTAAATTATAAGACATAGTTTGGAACTATTTAAGAGGTAGAAAAGTATAATGAATTATTTTAAAATTTTCACAAATAATTAGGAACAATAATAATGAGGGAAAGAAAAGATAAATTTAATATAAAACATCTAATAAACAAGGTTGTAATATCTAGCAACTTGGTAGTGTTTTGTTTGAAATAACAAGGCTAGCAACCGGGAGTTGTTGATTTAAAAAAGAAGGAAGGTATCTGGGGTGATCCGAAGCGGATGAACATGTAAGAGAATTTTTTCTTAAAATTTTATTGAAATTATGCAAAAATCATGTAAATTTGAAATAAAAACATAATACAAAAGATAAAGTAGAATACGAGAAACGTTTAGACCAGAAATTAACTGTAAAACATAATTATTTGTGGAAATATATATAGAATTTAAAATCTGATTGGGGACGCTATGCAAGAATTTTGATTATATTATCACATTAAAGCTATAATTGATAGTGAAGAACATTCAGAAGCATCTTTAAACTGTATAAGGCGAATATAGCTAACAATTTAATAAATTTATTGACTTACCTGTATTCGAAAATATCGAGTTGGTGTCCAAGATTCCAGAAGAGAGTCCAGCCTGATACCAGAGGAAGAATCGGGAACAGAGTGCACTTACTAAACTTTTAAGTGATACACAGGTCAGTGTTTTTTAATAATTTACATGGTATACCATAATAAAAAGTCAGACTTATAATTTATTTGGCCAAATTTCACTATGAACAATTTTTAGCAATTTAAGAATATCCATTTCATGTAATTTAGTAGTAATAGTAAGGGTTTTCACAAATTTTTCATTATAATCATAATGTTTTTCAATTTTATCACGATTCACCATTATATAAACTAAATTTTGTTGACTTGTCTGTATTTCATTTCTACCATCCACAGAACATAAAATGAGTGATATCATAGAGGTTAAATAGGTATGTTCCGCGCTCAGATTCAAAGCACATGTTGAGTAAATTATGGTAAGACAATATTCAAACTATACAATTTCATATATTTTCATATCATCCGGGACCCAACGAGAGTAAAGTGTTCTCATGCTCACCGTTCATATAAATACATATAACAATTTAAAATATTAACAATATAAAGATCACTGAGCTAGCCATACATACATATATATATGTATAGAATTTAAAAATCATAGATAAATAAATTTCATTCTCAATAAAAAAAAAAGAAAAATTAATAAAATTATATAATAAACTATAATAAACGTATAAAAAAAAATAACAACAATATATATATATATATATATATATATATATATATATATATATATATTCAATACGAATTTGGTTACCACTTAAACACTAATGAATAGCAGATCCATGAAAGAAAATCTATTCGAGAGAAAAAACTAAAATAAATCGAACCAAAGAAATACATAGAAACTTTATAATGTACCTTGTACATACATAATAGAAATAACATGAATTCCAACTATTTAAAAGAAAACTTCAAAACATCACCTGTTATAAATTGTAAGAATCCATTTTTCAATTGGGATAGTCAAAAATTTATGAATTGTCTTAAATATTATATTAGATACCGTAAAAAAACTATTCAAAAACATTAGTGTTATAATGTCTGACATTTGTTAAATTAATTGTCATTTTGAATAGAGTAAGATAAAGAAAATGTAGCTGTCAGCTTAAAATATTTAGGAATAATATAAAGGAAAAGGTAATTAGAAGTAAAGTTGATAGCTACTGCAAAAAAATTTGCTATTTTTTATATAATATTTTATGTTTATTGTTTATTCATAGGAACACAAAAAAATGTGTTTTTATTGAATCGATATTGTGAACTCTTTTGAATAGTTTTCGTAATTATAATTTCATAGTGCCTTCATATTCATATACCAAGTTTGTTTTGTCCTGATTGCACGCCTCTGAGGATTAAATTGTTTATTTGTTCATTCAAATACAATAGAGCGACCCTTTCAATACAATAGGCGACCCAACCGAATACAGAGTTACGGGGTGTCTACCTGAATTTCGTAACAAATGAGATATTTTAGTATAAAATTAGATAAACTTCGGAGATATTTTATTATACACCCTGTATCGGTTTTGCATACCTAATGAGCTTTTATTACTCCATGCCTTTTAAAAACGGAGTATAACGAATAGGAAAACACGAACAATATTAAGTTAAATTATACCTAATAAATTAAAAACTATTACAAATAAATACAAACTTAAAACAACAAAAGAACTAACAAGAAACTACTCACAACCACACTAAAATTACAAATCTAATCGCTTCAAAATTACAAATTGTCAAGAACGAAAATGACATTAATTGGAAGGCTACCTACTAGATTTTGCGTTATTGAAATTGATACTTAATTGTCTGAACTTTTATTTAAATAAATTTGATACGAATAACCTAGTCTTATTTAAAATTTCAAACAAAAAGAAAAAAATTAGCCCCAGCGCGGAATCAAATTACGATACTTCACGTTTAACTTTCAAATTTCCAGTGCGTTAAACACCCCTTTAATAAAAATGATGTAAGACTTGTTTAAACATAATTATGCATTTTTTTATTAAACCAGAATGGATTTAAGACAATTAAAAGTGTATTTGGAGTTATTTTTTAACGATATTTCCGAATCTGTTAGCATCATTTATGAACGCTATTTCTTAAAAAGTTAGCACGCTTTTGACAGTTTCGTACAAAAATTCCTGTCTCATTTTACAAAAAATAAAATGGTATAGTTGTGGATAAAGTATAGTATTCAACAGGCACATACTGTCTATTACCTTCGGCTCGTGTTGCAATTTTATCGTCGTAGATAATAGCTATCATAATCTTCTTCGAATGCCGTCCCCATTTAACGGAGGTTGGCGACCACTCTCTTAAAAACATCTCTGTCCTTAGCAATTTGAAAAAGATCCTCAACGCCCATGTCTGTCCATTCTCGGATATTCCTCAGCCATGATTTCTTCTTTCTCCCAATTCCCTTCTTTCCTTCAACTCTGCCCTGCATAATCACTTGTAACAGAGAGTATTTATCATGTCGTAATACGTGACCGAGATATGCTGTCTTACGTATTTTTATTATTTTTAGTAGTTTTCGTTCACGACCAATTCTATGTAGTATTTCCTCGTTAGTAATTCGGGCTGTCCATGGTACTTTCAGCATACGTCTGTAAATCCACATTTCGAAGGCTTCGATTCTTTTAGTTATTTGTGCCTTTAACGTCCATGTTTCTACACCATATAATAGCTGGGACCAAATATAGCACTCCATAAATATCAACCGGAGTATTAAATTCAAATTTTTATTGCAAAACATGGATTTAAATTTTAGAAATGCCGATCTTACCATTTCAATCCTTACACGGATTTCCTGGTCCTGATTTAGGTCTGAGTTAATGAAAGCACCCAAGTATTTAAACTTTTCTACCCTTTCTATTGCTTGATCGTTTATTATTAATTGATCATTATGTGCGGGTGTTTTGGAGATTATCATGAGTTTTTTTTTGTATTAATATCTATTTCCATTTGCTGACATTCCATATTAACAGCATTTACAAGTATCTGCAGGTCCTCCAGACTCTCTGCCAAGATCACCGTGTCGTCAGCGTATCTTATCGTGCTTATTACTTCGCCGCCGATTTTAACCCCTTCACTTCTTTCCCATAAGGCTTTCTCAAAGATAACCTGAGAGTACACGTTAAACAATGTTGGTGAGAGAATACATCCCTGTCTAACACCTCGTGCAATCGAAATATCATTAGTTTCTGTATTATTGATTCTCACTGTAGCTGACTGATTCCAGTACAGGCTCTTTATTATTTCGATGTCTTTTTTGTCTAAATTGATGTTTTTAAATTCTTCTATTAGTTTTGTGTGTTGTACTCGGTCAAAGGCCTTTTGGAAATCTATAAAGCATGCGTATACGGTTTTGTTGTATTCTCTGCACTTCTGTAAAAGGACTATTAAGGCAAACAATGCCTCTCTTGTTCCCATGCCCCTACGAAATCCAAACTGAGTTTTATCTAATTTTTCTTCACATTTCTTATGTATTCTGTTTTGTATAATTTTTAAAAGTATTTTTAGTGAGTGGTTCATAAGGCTTATTAACCGATAGTCATCGCATGATTTGGGGTTGTTCTTCTTTGGCAGGGGAATAAACGTGGACTTGAGCCATTCCGTAGGTATTTTACTTTGCCTGTATATCTGATTTAGAAAAACTGTAAACTTTTTCACTATATCGGTATCTAATGCTTTTAGTAGTTCTGTAGGGATTTCGTCTGGACCAGGAGTTTTCTTACTCTTAGCCGTTTGTATGGCCTGCTCGACCTCTGACTCCAAAATTTCAAGGTACTGGTCCTCGTCTAGCGTCTCTTGTCCATATTCCCTTGCATCGCTGAAAAGAGCTTGAATGTATTGTTCCCATACCTTCTTTATCTGTCCATCCTCCGTTTCTAATTGACCCTGGTTATTCCTAGTGACGCAGGGTGTTCTGTGTTTAGTGTTGCCCGTTATATCTTTTAGTTTTTTATGAAGGTTTGCTGTATCGTGTTTATTATTTAGCTGTTCCAATTCTTTACAGTTTTCTTTCATCCAGTTCCCTTTGGCTCTGTCGATTTCGTATTTTATTTTGTTCTTCAGTTCTTTATATTTTTGCCTGTTTTTATTTTTAAATTCTCTTTTTTCGTTAACAAGCTGAATTATTTCAGGTGTCATCCATTCGTTTTTACTAGCTTTTGTTTTCGTGCCAAGTACCCTACTGCCAGATTCCAGCAAAGCATTTTTTAACGTACTCCAGTTCTCGTCCACGTCTTCGCTTTGAGATACGATGTTCAGCTTGTCCCTTATCTCTTCATTTAGTTGTTCTTTGCGATTTTTAATTTCATTCAGATTCATTTCAGGAGATTTGTTATGTCGTTTTAGGGTTCTTAGTTTTATGTTTACATTTGCAACTGATAAGTTATGGTCTGTTCCTCCGTCGGCACTTGGATAGGTCTTAACGCTCTTAATCCCATTTTTAAATCGATTATTAACGGTTATAAAATCTATTTGATTTCTGATTATTCGGCTGTCATTGTGTCGAGGCGAAGTCCAGGTATATAGTCTTCTTGGAGGCAGATCATAAAAGGTGTTTGTAATTATTATCTCATTTTCTTGGCAGAATTGTAGCATTCTGTCTCCCCTCTCATTTCTCGTTCCCAGTCCAAATTTGCCAACGAATTTTTCGACTTTCCCTCGTCCAATCTTTGCGTTAAAGTCTCCCATAATTATAATCACTTCTTGCTTTTTGATATTATTCATTAATTGTTCTAAGTCTGTATAAAACTGTTCTATAACACGGTCGATACTGTCTGATGTAGGGGCATACACCTGAATAAGGTTTATGTTAATGGGATATGCTTTTAGCTGTAGTAGCATCATAATACGCTTGTTAAATAATATACTATTTCTTTATCTTACACAAAAGCCGATAAATGTTATTGTATAAATTTCGTACACAAAAAATTTACGCAGATTGTTTCCCACCGCTTCATCGATATTTAGGTTAGGTCCCCAATCTGTAGTGCATGTCGCTACTTGTTCTCTTCTTCTACCTGCATTCCGCGGCCGGACTTTGAATTATTGATGGACCTCCGCACCTTACCAAAAATAGAAATACCTGTTCTTGATCCGATCTTTGTCTTTTTTTTTGCCAATTACTTCCAAACGAAATTTAGCTACAAACTATCTCAGGAATGCCCGTTTGAACGCATTCGCAGCGCGATCAGTTTACACGCAGAAAAGGTGTTAGTCTACAGAAGAATATTGGAGTTATTTTATTCCAAACATTGATTAAGAAACCGGATAAAATGTGATTATATACGGTTATCGAAAAAATCATGAGAATGGTTACACCATCTGTCGTGAAATTTTGCCCGGCAATGGTTTTTTAATTAACGATTTAGAGCATGACCATTTAATTTATTATTGTATACCATTATAATAAATTTAAAAACATCGAAAAAAAAATTAATTATAAGGTAATGAAACAAAATTAATCCTAATTAACGTCCTCTCATGATTGTTTAACCAATTGGTAATTTCCCATTACCCTAGTTCGTTTCACGAGCAAAGTCTTCCCTTACGACTCAGATTTGTTATAATTTTTATATGCCGAATAATGTTATCATTTATTCAATATTCGTTTTAATGATTTGCACATTTAACCTTGGCACAATGATAATTTGATTGCTGTTTTCCGTACATCATGTTGATTTCATTTTAATATCTCCCACTGTTTCCTATAAACGCTGGAATACGATTAGATAGTCATCATGGGCGGCACGATTGGGTCAGAAAAAGTATATTGTCTAAAAAAATCCTCACTAAATTAGTCAGTCGTAGATTAAATTGAATACACTACTTGATCATTTTATTATATTAAAATATAAGAATCTAATATTGCTAATTTAAAAGAATTCTCCTCCGTAATGCCTTGATTTAATTTTTTTTCTTTGTCAAATGATAATAAATATAGTCTGTTTCTTATTGACTGATAGCACGCGAAAAGGTCACAAATGCTAGTCAGGTAGTAAAGCATAAGCGTCACAGTTCATCTAAGTAATTTATTTACTATTCAACTTTATACCCGATCTGATATATAAAGGTTAGTTAAAACAATTAACTGACCTTCATACATTTGTAGAGTACATACAGTTAAAACAATAAATTATTTTTGAAATAATCTTGTAACGCAACTATTCTGACTGAATATTTCATTAGTTATCTTGAGAATTTGAAGCAGGTCAATTCTTGGGAGACATATTAACAAACCATTTATCAATTCATTCTCCAGATAATTACTTTCGGATTTTCGAAATGTTGATAATAACATTTCCAAGAAACATTACCCTACTAGGGATTGTCCCAATGACTACTTAGAAATTTTGCAGGTATATACGGTGAAACTTGGTCTCGCCCAAATTTGTATAATTTGTTTTGCTTAGAGTCGCTTATGTTCCATAAGTGTTAACTGTGTTGTGAAAAATGTCTTCAAGTTTTACCCCAGAAAGTGTAAGAGCGTGATTAGCTTACAAACGAAGACTGTAGTATTAAATGTGCATGATGCTGTTGTACATCAAATCCCGGCTGCTACTGTTAGAAATATAGTTTCGACATGTTCTAATGTGACAGGAGTTAGTGAATCTACTATTTACAGGCTTCTAAGAGAGAGGAATCATGGAAATATATCTCCACCTAAAAAGTCAACTGGAAGAAAACCATTTGACCTTGATGAACATATGCAAAATACAATAAGACGAAAACTACATGAATTATATTTTAAAAAAGAGATCCCAACCCTTGACAGAATTCTAAGAATGGTGAAGGAGGACGAGAATTTGCCTGACATAGGGCGAAAAACTTTGTGGAAAATATTACACAAATTAAATTTTACTTGGGAGAAGCAAAGTCGCAAATCAGTGCTAATCGACAACGAAGAAATAATAGGTTGGAGACGTCAGTATTTACGAGATATCCGAAAATATAGACAGGAGCGAAGACAAATCTATTATCTAGATGAGACATGGCTCAATGGAGGACATTCAGTGAAAAAAATATGACAGGACAAAAGTATTCAAACCAGTCGTCAAGCTTTCATATTGGACTGAAGACTCCTATCGGTAAAGGTCGCCGAATAATATTAACACATATTGGATGCAATCAAGGGTTCGTTGAAGGTGGTTTACTTGAGTTTCAGTCAACATCAACCAAAGACTATTATGAAGAAATGAGTGCAGATGTATTTTACACAAATGGTCGAATTAATTCCAAATAATGCTGTAATCGTTATGGACAATGCCACTTATCATTCGCGATTAACAGAAAATCTTCCATCTACCTCTTGGAGAAAAGCTGATATTAGAAACTGGTTAATCGTAAAAATTATACCATTTGAAGATGATATGTTGAAAAAAGAACTTTTAAGGGTTGCTTCAGATCACAAGCTACAATTTAAAAAGTTTGTTATTGATGAAATAGCCAAGAATCGTGGGATAACAGTGCTTCGTTTGTCGCCATACCATTGTGAATTAAACGCTATAGACTTAATATGGGCCCAAATGAAAGGTTATGTAGATATAGTCCGTTTTTAAAAAGCATGGAGTAATAAAAGCTCATTAGGTATGCAAAACCGATACAGGTTGTATAATAAAATATCTCCGAAGTTTATCTAATTTTGTACTAAAATTTCTCATTTGTTACGAATTTCAGGTAGACACCCCGTAACTCTGTATTCGGTTGGGTCGCCTATTGTATTGAAAGGGTCGCTCTATTGTATTTGAATGAACAAATAAACAATTTAATCCTCAGAGGCGTGCAATCAGGACAAAACAAACTTGGTATATCAATATGAAGGCACTATGAAATTATAATATCGATTCAATAAAAACACATTTTTTTGTGTTCCTATGAATAAACAATAAACATAAAATATTATATAAAAAATAGCAAATTTTTTTGCAGTAGGTATCATTTTTACTACTAATATACCGTTTACAATAGGAGAGGAAAAAAGAAAAATGCAGGAATAAAGTACGAATTAATGTAATATTTATAAAAAAAGTCTAACAAATAATAGTAATAATTAACACAAAAACTAGTCTATATATCAGAATCAGACGATTCTGTTGAGCTTCCATTATTAACATTGATTATAAATGGTTCAATCATGTGTTCACTTATATGATCCATTTCCCACATATTTAGTTCTTCTTGTATCACGTGTTCAACACATTTCTTCCAGTTTTCTTTGGTTACGTTACCTAACGCGTCTTCGAATAAAACTTTTACGTCACTCATTTTGAATGTCGTATTCTTTCTTGAAACTTCCCCTTTCACTTGGGCCCATATTAATTCTATGGGATTGAGTTGACAGTGATAAGGAGGAAGCCTCAGCACCGTTATACCACGCGCTGATGCCATTTGATCTACAACGTATCTACTATATTTGTGTTTATGTGAATTGGCCAGTTGCAAGAGCTCATTTTTCAGCGGGTTATCTGGGCATTGAATATTTTTCGAGGTTAGCCAATCGTGGATATCTTGTTTACGCCATGCAGTTGAAGGTCATTTCTCCACTAACCTGAAGTGATAACTTGCGTTATCCATAACAATGACTGAGCCCGTTGGAATTAGATCTAACATTTGTGAGAAATATTCTTCGAAAACGTCTGCATCCATATCTTCATGATAATCTCCGGTTTGCTTCGACTCAAAGCACAACAATCCACCTTTAACAAAACCTTCGGCACTTCCGATATGAGTAATGAGTCGACGTCCTTTTCCTGCTGGTGGATTGAGGCCTGTTGACCACCCTTCAAGAGCTGCCTGCCTCCGACTTTTGACATTCGTGTCTTGCCAAAACATTGAAACAGTATGACCTTCATTTAACCAAGTCTCATCCAAATAATAAATTCGTTTTTGATCTAGTCTTGCTTTCCGAATATTGCGCAAATAACTCCTCCTCCAAATGACAATGTCGTCTCTATCAATCAACATTGCGTTCCGATAATTTTTTTTTATATTCAGATCCAAGTTCCTTCAAAATTTTCCATAAAATACTTCGAGACATTTTCGGAAAATCTGAATCTTCTTGAACCGAAGCGATAATTTTGGAGAGAGTTGGGATCACTTTTCTAAAGAAAAAAGCATACACCTTACGCCTTATTCCATTCTTCAAGTCGTCATCCATTTCAAGTTTGGGTCGCCCTGGGGACTTTGCTGGGGCTGTGATGTTTCCATTTTTTTCTCCTTCATTAAATTATAAATTGTTGTTTTTGAAACACCCATCATTGTTGCAGTAATCTCCACAGTTTCATCAACACTTCCTGTCAAATTCATGATTTTTCTTCTAATTTCTTCGTTCTTCAACGAGGAATAGCAATTTAATATCAGATTTTTTTCGTTCAGCGACAATGGGCCAACTTTAGGTCGCTTAGATGGTGATAAATCCTCCATATCTGGTCGAATTTGGTTGGAACACTATATAGTTGGAAGGTGTAGTTAGGTGTTTGTCTCGTGTGATGAGAAGAGAACTTGTATAGATGAACAAAAATAAACACCAGTTAACAATAACGGTAAAAAATAATAACAAATAACAGTAATAATGGGGAAATCAATCAACACAGCAGTTTCTCCAGAACAGATGAACTGTAAATTGAAAATATTCAACCTTTCCGCTACTTTTATAGTTGAAAAGTTCTAGTAAGTACATTGTATTATGGGGGCATTTTCTTAGAAATGAAAAGACTATATGTCACAATAATAAAACCATTTTTGAGCTACCTGTTTGTCAAGTTTATTCAATTACCTGCTAATTGGGTGAAATAATCGGCAAATGGGGTTGGTTTGGATATATATATATATATATATATATATATATGCATGTTTCTGGCTCATTAGCCTTCATCGGTACAGTACAACCAAGAAGAGATGTGAAACATGGGAGCAAAAGTGTTGAATGAAACATGAGAAAATATAACAGAATTCAGCAGGATAGTCAAACACAACATTTGTGTCAGTAATATTAGAAGATCTCGAATATTCGAGACAACAACCAACATAGACACGGAGGTGCATATAACACTCCCGTCTGAAACTTCCGACCCAGATTAATGAAATAATAACAAGATCTACGAATAGTGCGTGACATATGAACAATGAGCAACAATATATATATATATATATATATATATATATATATATATATATATATATATATGTATTTGTATAAAATTGTTATTATCATTTATTTTATTATTTATTGTATGTAGGATTATAACTACCTGGAGCTTAGTGGAGGGACTCGTCTACGCCCTTTTATACATAATAATAAATTTTCTGGAAAATTGATGTCAGTGATATAATCCACAGTTTATTATATTATTGATAATTCGAAATTTCATTTTAAATAATATTACAAAACGGTTATTTTCGGAAATGAGATAATTTTAGAAGCCTTAACTTTTTTTAAATGACTAAATGTGGTACGCCTATGGTTCCGGCCAAAATGAGTGATTTATTACTCCATGCCTTTTAAAAACGGAGTATAGACGTAATAAAACATTTAAAATGAAAGATGTTCGTGAACTCATGAAGTACTCATTGACAACAATAACTGAAGAGAACTGGAGAGATGCTGTGAATCATGTAATTAAAGAGGAAGAGAAAATGTGGGTTTTAGATAACCTCATAGAACAAACTATAGAACCGATAGTGATCTCTCTCGACGAGTCTTCGGATGATTCTTGTATGGCCAGCGAAGAAGATGATACTATAAATTGAATTTTATATATCCCATAAATGGTATGTTTACTTTACCTAATATACATTAACTCATTGTCAATAAATTTGAACCATGAGAATTAAACTATATTTTCTTTAATTAATTTAATTTAATAAAAATGAAAATGTAACTTGTTAATAGGCCTAAACGAATGAATTTTATTTAACTGTAATGTTGACCGAATGTAATTAAATAAGCAAAATGAACTAATATCGTAATCTCCGCCACTGCCGCACTGTTTATCTTTTTTCTGGCATTGTCCAGTTTTATTACCATATTGTATTTTGAGCTGAAACAAGGATGTACAGATAACCAATACAGACACCTACTTGTTTTGCATTAGAATTTTAGTATTTACTTGTAAAATTCTTAGGATCACTCTGTAAGAGATAATTTTCTATTTGAATATTTAATAAGGCTACTGTGCTGTCAGTTCTTTTATTTAAACAATTATCTTCTTGAGAAATGAATGCCAGGAAAATCCTTTTAGAGTAGTTATTTTCTTTAAATAGAATTTTAAAGTGTTTATAATGTGATTTGTAGAGAAAACATCTTCAGCTAATGCTGATTTTTCTGGATATAAACTTGCATCGCCCTTATGTAAAGCTAAACTCTTAGTTGTTTTGGGAGACGTCTTACCCACATATACAGATTTACATGTAGAGCATGTTAATCTATATATTACATTTGAAAGGTCAGTATAAGGATCAATTTCATTCGCCTTACTATAAACAAATTTAATTAACAGAAGATTTTTATTTGCTAGTTTTATGTTATTTACTTTTTTAAAAATTTGGAAAATTCTAGGTGTAAGTATAGTAAAGATGTAATAAAGATGGTTAACTGTTATTAAATTAGGTTCAGTTGTTGAATGTATCGAGGAGTGTTGAATAAAATTTTCTTTTTCGTTTTAGGATAATCATTTTTAATAAATAGGTCAAATACTATATTTAAATTTTTATAATACATCGTACAATCTGAGATATTCAGTACTCTATGTTTTATTTGTTTTATCAGATTTATTTTTGTTGAAAATTTGTGGTATGAAAAATATTTGATATATCTACCTGAACTGCCAGGCTTTCGATACCAGTCAACTGTAATTTTATCATTATTTCTTATAACTCTGGTATCTAG
Source organism: Galeruca laticollis (assembly GCA_963921935.1). Classification (NCBI taxonomy): domain Eukaryota; kingdom Metazoa; phylum Arthropoda; class Insecta; order Coleoptera; family Chrysomelidae; genus Galeruca; species Galeruca laticollis. The sequence goes on along the minus strand of OY998185.1, from coordinate 59,359,590 downwards.
GAAAGGAACGAATTGTCCTGTATCTTAATGATAAACTGGATGTAAGGGTCTTAACTATTGTTACGAAGCAGCACACTGGTATAGTCCCTAAAACCGACTCTGTCTAAGCCAGGTAAGAAAGTTAAAATTATGGCGGACGCGCAGGGTTTTCTAGAATTGTTTACGAATAGTAACTATCTTATCTAAACATTGTTTTTGTGACCAGTCTTATCTAGAAAATGCCAGAAAGCCAATTGCTTTTGAGTAAACTGCAATCTAAGATTATCTAGTGAAAAAGGCATTAATATGCAAGAGTTAGTGTAGTTGATAATTAGACATCGTGAGATAAACAAGTAAATAAGTGAATATAAATTAGTTTAAGTGAATAGTTGAGTGTATATAAATTAAGTGTTAGTGAGTTGTTTAGTGTTTAAATAAATTAGTAAGTAGCCATACCGTGTGTTCAAAGTTTGTCCCACCCGTTTACTGTTTAAATAAATAATAAAAACATTACACTATTAAATTCTTCTAATATCTCATTGATGCCTGTATTAGGTAGTGCTAATATTATATCGTCTACATTTTTTCTTATAAAAGAAAGGCGGAAAGAATGAACAGGAATAATATTGTCTAACAAGTCATCCATGACATATGCAGCTAAAATTGGAGATATATGTGCTTCCATGGGGATACCTAAAGTTTTTTTATAAAATTCTTTATTAAATGTAAAGAAAGTATTATTGAACTAATAAGTGATAATTTTTAAAAAGTATTTTTGTTTATTTTACAACGGAAATGAATACGTTCCAATTTTTTTTCAGTAGATATTAAGCTGGTTTCTAAGTATGTATTACTAAATAAAGATACTACATTTAGACTTGCCTAAACATAGTTTGATTGAAGTTTCATTTTATTAAATGTTAGTAAAATTTGGAAATAATATTTCACAAAATATTCATTATTGTAGTCATATACATTAGTAAGTATATTTGTTATGTATGCGGATAAATGCTCGTAAGAATTCCAATAATATATAAATATCTATAATGTATTTATTTTGTAGTTCTTTCAAAATGGTTACAATAAATAACCGAAAGCTTAGGATTACCTGAAAAGAGTTTTCTATCTTTACATTGCCACATTCTCCACAATATAAGTTTGACCTAACTAGTATCGGCAATGAACTGCGTGGGTAATTCTCACAAAAAGAAAAAAAGTTACTGAAACAGAGTGGTAACCGCAGACATGCACGTTTCTGGATCATTAGCCGTCCCCAGTACGGTATAACCAAATGAGGGTGTAAAACTTGGAAGCAAAGCTCTAGATCGAAGCATGGGAAAACACAAAACAACGGATTTCAGTAGAAAAACCAAACGCACATTTGTGCCTTCAATTGGCAGGTCCCGAGTTTTCGGGACAAAAATCAACATCCTGATCCTTCCAACCCAGAGTAAACAACAAAGAAGATGTACGAATATCGCGTGATATGTAAACATCAACAACAACAAAATGATTCTTTGGTAATTCTTTGTTGTTTACTCTGGGTCGGAAGGTTCAGGCAGGGGGGGCTACATGCGCTTCCGTGTCAATGTTGGTTGTTATCCCGAAAACTCGGGATCTTCCAATTGATGGTACAAATGTATTCATCAATAAATGTCACCTAGCGTTAGAATGATGGATCACAAGCTGGGTTATGGCACTACAGCACTGATTTTTGTAACCTATCAGTCGATGAAATGAGATGACATACTGGCTTACGGCACTGTTTTTGGTATTTGCAGTCGCGAAGTAAATCATCGTAATAGTGACACTTTTTGCCTCGCGCGATATCTATTAGAACTGTTGATATGGCGCTATTATGGTTAGCAGCACCCGGAGAAGCAAATTAAACTGTAAAGACAGCCAATACATATCGGTGACAGATTATTCGATTGTGCTTGGGTGTATGGAAACGAGAAAGGAATAGTTGAAGGTCTATAAGCAAAAATTTCAGATAGTACAGTTACCAGAGCAGATCTATTACAAAACTGCATGTGAGGCATCGTTGAGGAATTTGGGACTGGATTATATTGACATGTGTCTGATTCGTTGCCCTTGTAATACGAATTGCATAAAATTAAACAACAATTTATCATTAAATGATTCAGAAAATATAGAATATGATTTTTGCGAGAAATTGAGAACTGTGCCAATTTTGTTCTGGTGAAAAGTATTGGACGATCAAATTTTAATTTCAAAGAAGTTACCGGAATAATGAATACGTCTACTATAAAGCCAGTTATGAACCATATAGAAGTGACATCTTTTGTAAATCAACAGAAGTTAGTTTACAAACAGCATATCATCGAGATTGTGGCCTATGCTCCATTAGCTTCTCCAGCTCGTTCTTGGGCTAAAGAAGGTGATAAAAAATATGGAAAAAACACTACAATTCCTATGTCCACCATTCTCCTCGATACATTTATCTATACGTTTCATAAAACATCGCTTCGTATTGAATAACACCATTTGTCCAAAAGAAACTGCTGTTGCAATGATTTCTTCCTAAAACTGATCGCGGATATTCATGTGATATTACTTTTCCGTCAACCTATTTATATGCGAGAAAAGTATTGGTTTACTCCAAAAAAAGTTGGAATTTTGAAAAAATTTTTTGAGTTATTTTTACGTTTTCCATCAACGACAACACGAAAAAACGGTTTTTAGAAAAAAAATCCTGTGTGTATGTCGTCGTCGTTGTCGTCTTGTTAGCACGATACTGCCTACGGAGTGCAATAAGTCAGCAATTTTATGATTGAATATTGTCAAGGACATGTCACAGATGAGCCCTATTGATTTTCAGCTCACCAGAGCCAGTACAACGGGGCTATGGTACTTGACGTACGAGATTTTGTAATTTTTTGAGAAATTTCAGTTTGTTAGCACGATACAGCCTCCGTAGTTCAACAAGTCACCAATTTTATGATTGAATATTATTCCGGACATCTTGCTGATGATCCCTATTCATTTTCAGCTCACCAGATCCACTACAACAGGTGCTACAGTACGATATTTTTGTCATTTTTGGAGAAGCTTCAATTTGTTAGCACGATACAGCCTCCGGAGTATATACAAGTGACCAATTTTATAATTGGATATTATTCAGAGCATCTCCAAGATGAACCCTATTGATATTTAGCTCATTAAAGCTAGTACAACGGCTGCTATGGTACTTGAAGTACCAAATTTTTGTCATTTTTGGAGAATTTTCAGTTTGTTAGCACGATACAGCCTCCAGAGAGTATGCGATTGATCAATTTTATGATTGAATATTGTTCAAGGTGTCTCACAGATGTACCCTACTGATTTGCAGTTGACTAGAGCGAGTACAGCGGGTCCTATAAATCCAGATATACTGAATTTTTGGTTATTTTTGAAGAAATTCGGTTTGTTAGCACGATACATCCCCCGAAGTGTATACAAGTAACAATTTTATCATAGAATATTGTTCGGGGCCACAAATGCGGAAAAGTTAGTTTTAATCTTTAAAACCGTTTATTTATAAAGTTGTTTCATTGCGCCTCATACACCGAAATAGATAGGATTAAAATCGGGGCTACGTTCTAGCAAAGGGAACTGGCTACCACGACCAATCCAGCGTTCAGGAAAGTTGGTATATACTTCAGTGGCATTTCTTCCAGCAGGTGAATGAAGTCGTTTTGTAAAAAATGCAAGTAGTTCTCACCGTTCAAAATTTGCAGTAACTAAGAAATGATCCCACACCATTCGTTTATTTTGAATTCATGTTAAAAATCCTTTTCATTTTTGACATGGGGATTTTCAATTTTCCAGAAATCATTATTCCTCAAATAAAAAATCGTACGATGTGCAAATGTGTCGTCAAGAGTTTGTCTGTTTCCGATAAGGTATCTTAATAGTAGGTCTGCTGGCAATAAATTTTGTACAGGCGTAAAATGGTACTTATTCCTAAAGTTGCAGATAAACGATGTGGACCTACTGACTTGACGATTATCTGCAACGCAAAATATGTATAATTATTTAAATCATTATTGTACACCCTGTATTATTATTCTATGCCAGTAAACAACTTATAAATAGTTATAACAATAAAACCAATCATTTAAATTCGACATGATGAAGAGACGACTTACTCGATGGCGTCTAGACAAAACCGTACCCAGAGTGCCACGCCTATGTCTAATCTCATCAAAATTGAACTCGCACGACCATGGTGACTAATTTAATTCTATTTCGTTTACTCCTATATAGTTGGTGGTTTACGGTTTTCTCTTCTGTGCCGTATCGGAGCTTTGTTATGATTCCCCCGAACGGATCGAGTTCGTAATTATTAATTATAGTGGACCAAAAAAAGAATAAACTAGTGTATCCATCAATTGGGTACATGAGCTTCATTATGGAAACGCGTGATTGTGGAAAACCATATGTGGATGTATAGAGAATCGAAAATGAAGAGAGAACTCATATTAAAAAAATTTGCACTCTAGCCCCTCCCCCTCCATTTTTCGTACGATAGAGGAATCAGCTGTAATTGACTTTCTTATTATTCGAGCTATCGCAAAAATAAAAATTGCGTCTAACCTATGACTCGATTTTTAGAAATCAAAATTTATACGGGGGAAAATTGAAAAGAATTCAAATTTTTTTTCGAATTTATAGAAACAAATATGCCAGCGTAAGAGATCGCGTCAAGCCCTTATCAAAAATAGGTAATAAAACTGTCCAGTCCCCATTTTTGCAGGGTCTAGAAATCGACAAAAATCGAGTTTTTTCGAATTCGATGCTTTAGAGGGGGGGGGGGGGGATTTTTTTACTATATATCGTAGTGAAAAATTACAAAATACGTTTAATAGAGGAAAATTGGACATGTATATAGGACATATATGGAAAAGAGGAGGACAATATACACGGAAACATTAAAAAAATTCTAGCTTCGGGATTTCCCGTTATAAATATGTCAGGTTAAACTCTCTTCGATTATGTACGGGGCACCCCTCCCCCCTTCTTAGGGGGATACCAGCAGTCGCTAATAATAATGCTGGAACCATAATTTTGGGGGATCTTTCGGATTTGGAGTGCTTATAGGTCAGGTGACCTCGAAATATTTTAAGTACCTACCAATTGGCTCCCAATTGAACGTAGAGGTCCGCCTTCATGGTTTTAGACATATGTGCATCCCGCAGGGTACGGGGTGTAATAATTAACCCTCCATTTAATATAGAAAAACCTGCTTTTTTATCTTCTATCTCAATTTTGGATCATGTGATGAGAGGTGATAAATACGAAATACTACGCCTCATAATAGAGGGAAAAGTGCACGGGAAAAGATCAGTAGGAAGACGCCAGAACTCATGGCTAAATGACTTAAGGAGATGGTTCGACCGCTCGTCTGCAGAAATCTTTCGTGTTGCAGTCTCCAGAGCTACAATTGCCATTTGGATCGCTAACCTTCGACAGGAGAGGGCGTGATAAGAAGAAGAAGAAGATGTCAATTTTGAGGTTTCTTTTTTTGTCGTCTCTGATCTCGCCCTTTCCAGGATGCTGGCATTTAGTCATCCTAATCTGATAACCCTAGTCACATTTAATGATGAATCGTTGGGGGATTTTGATTTCAGCTTCGGTTAGGGTAGAGGCATACTTTTGACGAGACCGAGAGAGGGGGCCAATTTGTCTAAATAAGTATACCTATTATTTGGTATACTATTATTCTGGTTCAAAAAACCGAAGGCTTGTGCAATTTCAAGAGCTGAATCATTTTGGGGACACTACACCAAAACTCCAAATTTTATCAATCGACTATCGTGCATTTGGCAAATTGTAGTCCCCAAATATGTAAAGATCTTGAGAAAAATGAAACTGACGAATATACTCCACAGAAACAGAGTGCCGAGTGTAAGCTTCGCTGAGTAATTGAGGTGGCAAATATACACCCCCCACTACAAACTGAACCCCTTTCAGTTGACACAACACGAATAGCTACTCCACACGATTTTCAATAATTATAATACTGTAATGTTTTTATTATTTATTTAAACAGTAAACGGGTGGGATAAATTTTAAACACAGTTACACACTTACTTAATTTATTTATTCACTACACTATTCCCTAATTATATACACAGTATATTCACTTATACTAATTTATATAAACACTTCACTAATTTTATTCACTTATTTACTTGTTTATCTCACGATGTCAAATTATCAACTAAACTAAACTCTTCCTGGTCGGTCCCTTATATATTAATGCCTTTTTCACTAGATAATTCTAGATTGCGGCTTACTCAAAAACAATTAGCTTTCTTGCATTTTCTAGATAAGACTGGTCACAAAAACAATGTTTAGATAAAATAGTCACAATCAAAAAACAGTTATATAAAAAAAACCTATGTATCCGCCATAATTTTAACTTTCATACCTGGCTTAGACAGAGTCGGATTTAGGGACTATACCAGTGTGCTGTTCCGTAAAATTACCCCCTCCTTAAATGGAAGTTTCTCCTAGAACTTTTGTGTAGCCGAAACTGGATGTTTGAATCGGCAACTGGCCCCATTTCTACACTTTCCGCTCTTATGGAAATAGCAGGGCACCGTCTTCATCGGATACTGATAACGGGGGTTGTAGCTGCAAATTAATATCTGGACACCGGTATCTCGAAAGATAATCTCTACCATGTTCCTGATAACTCGCCAATCCAGCTGGTTACTCGCTATCTTAGGCATAGCAAGTTTCTTCACGCTGGATTCTAACACATGGTCTTGGAGGTTACGAAGTGCTTCCCACACATCGCGGTAAGTAGATCCATCTTGAAATTCATTTTTAGTTGCCACGTAGGAGACGTTTCAGTGTCTTGCCAGGGGCTGGAATCTGGTCTTAAGTTCTTCTAATTTCCCGAACTTATTTCGAAATACGGATACCAACCCTCGTGCGTTCTTGAGACGGGCGGGGATGTTATATGCCAGTGAATAATCTTCCGGAAGAGTGAACAAATCTTGTCGTCTCGAATATGGTTTACTCCTTTCTCTAGGCCATGGTCTCCTTTGAATGGCGCTAGTCGGTTTTAGTGAACTACTTTTGGTTTTCCGTTGGGAATCTTGGTTATGCGATATATAACATCATTGATCCTTTTCTTGATTAAGTAAGGACCTTCCCAGGATTTTTGTAATTTTGGAGAAAACCCTTTTCTCCTCGTCGGGTTGTGTAACCATACTTTGTCCCCTTCTTTAAAACCGCCTTCTGTGGCCTGCGTGTCGTACCGACTTTTCATTCTGTCGCTGGCAACTTGAAGATTTGTTCGAACTAGTTCATGAATATAGTTCAGCCTTCTTCTCAATTGGATCACGTAGTTTTCGCCTGCTAGATCTTCTCCAGGTCGATAGCCAAATTCCAGGTCACAAGGAAGCCTCAATTCACGTCCAAACAGGATTTTCGCCGGTGTTTCACCCGTGGACTCATTGACGGCAGATCGATAAGCCAATGCGAATTGGGAAAGATGCTGGTCCCAATCTCTCTGATGGCTGGAAACCACTTTGGACAGGTATGTTCCAATACTCCTGTTCATTCTCTTGACCATTTCATCTGACTGTGGATGTAATGCTGTTGTCCTGGTCTTCTTCATTCCCAGCTTCTGGCAAATCTCCTGGAATAGATGGCTTTCAAAATTTCTTCCCTGGCCACTGTGGACTTCCAAGGGCACTCCATATCAGCTGATAAATTCCTTCACCAATACATCCGCGACAGTTATGGCCTCTTGGTTCGGGATAGCGTAAATTTCCACACACTTTGTGAAATAATCCATTACAACCAGTATGTATTTGCCACCATTTTCGGTCGTCGGAAATGGTCCAGCGATATCTAAAGCAGTCCTTTCGAAAGGGCTTCCTACATTGTACTGTTTTATGGGTGCCTTTCTATTGCGATGTGGTCCATTACTCGTAGCATAATTCGTACATTTCTTACACCAGTCCTTCACATCGTCGGAGCTGTTCATCCAATAAAACCTTTCACGGACTCGCTGAAGGGTTTTCTTCACTCCCAGATGACCTCCCGATGAACTGTCGTGTAACTTTTTTAGTACTTCGGCTACTCTTGCTCTCGGGGTAACTAGCTGTCTCCTTATCTCGGAACCATCATCGTTTTTAAACACTCTTTTCAACAGCCCTTCTTCCAGGTCAAGTGAGTCCCACTGAGCCCAATACGCCTTGAGTGTCGGTGAACATATTGACACTTCTTGCCAGGTAGGTCGCCGATTTTCTTCCTTCCACTGCCGAATCTTCTTCAGGCAAGGATCATTCTCCTGATCATCTCTGATCCTGGTGGGTGACCATTCTTCATTGACTACTGTAATTCTTGAAACTGCAACTTCCTTTGATTTCGACTTGTTGCATTGTGAATAGTCTACAGGGCATGATCGTCTAGGCAAAGAGTTGACTTTTCGGTGATTCACATGAGCTGGATGTTCACCCCTATCTGATTTCCCCTGTGACTGGAGTCCTTGGGTTACAGGAGTCTTGGGGTGTTTAGACGGACTGCGTACATGCTCTAGCTCGCCACGATTCCGGCATTTGATCTTCTTCGGCTTCTTGTATGCCATACCTTTCAACAAATTGACGATTTGGTCACGTTTATCACATCATGATCTTCTTCCTGCGTGGTCCTAACTGTGTTGTACCGCGAGCTCTTCGTGGCTGCGTAGCTCATCACACTTCCGGCATTTGATCTTCTTCGGTTTCTTTTCTGCCATTCCTTTCAACAAGTTGACGATCTGGTCAAGTCTGTCATCGTCACCTTCTCGACTTCAGCAGCAATGTCATTTTTCAATGATGACATATCTGCAGATATATCATTCTTGATAGCAGATATCTTCTTGTCCATATTAGTAGAAACCTTGTCCATGTTAGCAGAAATATCATTCTTCATAGTAGAAATCTTCTCGTCCATATTAGTAGAAACCTTGTCCGTGTTAGCAGAAATATTGTTCTTCATGGTTGAAATCTCCTCGTCCATATTAGCAGAAATCTTCTCTTCCATGGCAGAAATTGACGAGATTAAGGTGGAAACATAGTTATTGCATAAAAATGATTCTGGATCAAAGCCATCATTTTCCAGTGCCACTTTAAGTCTTTCTACTAATTCACTTTTCTTACTGGACGTTTCCAACTCACGATCTTCCAATTCAGCCTTTAACTCTGTCACTTTTAGGTCACTTTGTCTCTTGGCCATTTTGATGTAGCTATTTGTTTATATTACCCCACACCTGACACCAATGTAATGTTTTTCTTATTTATTTAAACAGTATACGGGTGGGATAAATTTTAAACACACGGTATGTTCACTTACTTAATTTATTTATTCACTAATTATATACACAGTATATTCACTTAAACTAATTTATATAAACAGTTCACTAATTTATATTCACTTATTTACTTGTTCATCTCACGATGTCAAATTATCAACTAAAACTAAACTTCTCCTGGTCGGTCCCTTATATGAAAAATTGCTGCAAAATGGATCCCCAAATGTTTGAATGTTGATCAAAAGCGTGCAAGGGTAGAAGCATCGCGTTCGATATGTGCTCGATTTGAAAACGATGTAGACTTCTTAAACGGAATTGTTACTATGGATGAGACTTGGGTACATTTCTACAATCCAGAAATAAAGCAACAATCGATGGAATGGCGACACTCTGGTTCTCCAAGACCTAAGAAGTTTCGTGTCCAAAAATCTGCTGGAAAAGTTCTTGCTTCAGTTTTTTGGGATTGCCATGGAGTAATCATGATTGATTTTGTGGATAAGGGTAGAACAATAACTGGAGATTACTATTCGATATTACTGACCACTCTACGGGAAAAAATTAAATAGAAAAAGCGCGGAAAGCTATCCAAAGGAGTTTTGTTTTTGCAGGACAACGCCCCTGCACACAAATATCATGGTGCCATGAAAAAAATTCGTGATTTAGGGTTTGAATTACTAAAACACCCCCCTCATTCACCAGATTTGGCTCCGCCCGACTATCATCTCTTTCCTCAACTGAAAAAATGTTTAAAAGGTCGTAAATTTTCTTCCAACGAGGAGGTAATAAAAGCTGTGGAGGTCTGGTTTGCAGAGCAAGAAGAAACATTTTTTTGAAAGGTCTAAGAGATGTTGCAGGTTCGCTGTAATAAATGTATTCAATTAAGAGGAGAATATGTTGAGTAATAAAATATTTTGACATTGAAATTTTGTTTGGTTCTATAGTAGGTAAAAATTTTTTCAATATATCCTCGTATAAATCACACATGGGTGGGGTTTATACTATGGACATGTTGGTGAGTTTATATAGGAGGATCCCCTTGAAAACACGTCGATGATATCTATTTTCGTTTGCCCAGATGTTAGATATTGCTCTAAATAATGCTTGGTTGTTGTACAGGCGTGATAGAATCTGATTTCATAAAGAAGGTAATCAGTTAGCATTAAAAGACTTTAGATATGAAATAGCACAGGTATTAAAGATGAAGGATAGACATAGAAAATTTAAAAGAAAACAAAATCAAACATCCTGTGGTTTTCAGACCTGCAATTGAAATTCGATATGATCAAGTTGTTCATTTCCCCCACGTTTGGTAGTGCAAAAAGTGTGAAACTCATTGGATATGCTCTAAATGTAATTTATGTTTTTGTCTAGTAAATTCCACCACATTGTTTGACTTTTTAAAGTTTGCTTTCATTCATTTGGTACTTTATGTTTGATAATTCACATGTATTTGTTTACAATAAAAAACATGCTTCTATCCATTATTAACTTGGTAATGTATTTTATAGGATACATAATTAAAAAAGGACGTTGTTCTGTCAAATTGGCAGTGTATCTCATAAGATACAATTCATTTTTAGCAACTATGTAATATTTTTTACCTACGACCATCCCTGTAAGTAGTCAAAAACACACAGTCGGCAATCAATGTAAGACGTCTATTACGCACGGTAAAACAAAACGCACGGCTGTTAAGTAAATCGCACGGCTTCCATAGCAACCACTTAGCAACTGTCAATAGACGTAGCCATTTTATTAAAAATTCATTATTTCTATATGAGACGTTGAATTTTATTCTATATGTAAATGGTAGATAACATTTATTAGATATGAGATTGCATTTAATACTAAGAGTTATTTGGAATTATATGATAATTGGTTCCGGTTCATTCAATCCGCATCTTTTAGCTATCTGAATGTATCTCATATTAGTAAACAATAGTATATTATACACCAAGCGACTAAAGTGGCTCATTTAATCCCGCGGGTGGTGTTTGATTCCTGAGGGAAGTAAACCACCTAAGGGATTAATGTCACTTTAGACGAGAGGTGTATACGCTATTTTATGCAATTCCGGTAATTCTACATACTTTTTAATAAAAATAAATACTACTTAGGACGGGCTTTTACGAAACGGGGCTGGGCTTCGAGGATGAACTTCTAAGATGCTTGGCTGGGCATCGAGGAGCGACTTTTATAAAACTTGGCTGGGCATCGAGGATGTACGTTTTTATTTGTACTTTAAATCCCTTAATAAGATTATAAATACAAGTACAAGTAGGTCGTAGGTAAAGTATAGTACGCGGCTTCGTGCGTAACTTTTCCGTTCGTGCGTAAAATGCTTCTTACAACACACGTCACGTAATATACTATTTCAAAAATTTTGGCAAAGTTCTAAGAGATCCATTGTTTATATTTAAGAGGGGCTTCACGTTTTAGGAACCTGAAAACAGTTGGCACCCGTGATTTGCAACAAAATTTAGGTCATTTTGTACACAGCAAATCTAAAGAACGCAGGGAAATTAAGTGTTGAAATTTTAACACAATATAACTTGGACCTTTGTCTTGGGGATCAGGTATTTTGTTTGAGTTTTATATTGTTATAAAAAACATATAAGCCATTAAGTGATGGTGTGATTTTGACAGTTTTGACAATTTGTGGTGACTAATCTGGACACCAAAACCTGATACCTAAAAGGAAGCCTAGAGAATTCGATTCTGAAAATATGAAATCTCAAATCATTGTATTTTTTGAGATTTGTTGTGCGCAAATTTTTGCAAACGTACATCTTTCTACTTTAGTTCAACCGCTCCACCGTCTTGATGCATGGCGCTGTATAGAACAATATAGAACAATGACAGAAGACGACGGTCAATTCATAGACAAATAATATTATAACTTTCTCTATAGGTCAAATGCTGTTTTCATATGTTTTGCGTTCATAAAAATATCCCAAATTTATAGTTTAGTGTTTATTGTATTTGTAAGTGATTATCATTAAGTAATTTTCATGCTAAATAAGTAAATTTGTGCTTCGTAAATGCTATTTATATTTACTCCACAAGATTGTGTTTAGTGCTTCATGCTTCGTTGCAAAAAAAATGTACTTTTTGCACCTATTACACAAATAACTACTTTTTAATGTTATTCTTATTTATTGTTGGTAAATACATCAAAGTGATTAAATATATTATGTGAGAATGATTTTGAGTTTTTGTTCTCTGGAATAAATATATGATATTTATACCTGATAATAGTAATTGTGATTCCGCTTAAGTTGAATTTTATTGTTGTGTATTTCTAGACAAATTTTGTTCTTCATGAGGTCAATTATTTCACTTATTGTATTTGTTTGTAAATTCAGTTTTGATGCAGAGTGGAGACATTTTATTTCAAGTAGTGCATCATCACCTACAAGCCCTCAAATACTTTATCAATAAATGTATGTCATTTAATATGGAAAAAGAATTTATAACACATGGTAATTATTTGTTATGTTAAATATATTTACCATCAGGAGAAGAACCTAGAAAACCGTGTTGAACATCTACCCACAATCCTGAATCAACCACCACAACATTTTGTACTTGTTCAAAAATGCTCTTAGCCACTTTTTCATTAAGAGTTCCATACTCCATTACCTCCGTCTTACAATAAGTCTTTTTAAGAACAGTTTTAACAAGAGAATGACAAGGTGTATTTGTTTTTCTCTTAACAACCTGTCCAAAGATTTTATAAGAAATTAGGATGGCTATCCACTTTTTAGCTTGCCTTAGCCTATGCACCATAGGTAATAGTAATTGATGAATAAAATTAATGAATGAAATAAGTAACATTATATTTTAAAAACTTTTGAACCATAAATATTTTAAAACTTTGTCTAGCTCATAGTCAAAATTTCCTTGCAAATTGTTTGATTATATAAGCATTTCAAAAAATCGAAAGAAAATAAGAAACCGAATTATTATTAAAGGATGACTTAGTAATAGTTTTAGTTGTTGATATTAAAAAAAAAAATTGTAAAACAAAGGACGACTAAAAAGTTAATTTTCTCTACTTGTTACCTAAAAACAACTCGAAAAAATACAAAATTCTAACTTTTTTTTGGGTAAACCTATACTTTTCTCGCATATTAGATGGGTTGGATGGAAAAGTAATAATACCAATAATGTATTATACAAAAACAAAAAAAATATTTACCATTCAGGTGAACACACATATGTGTATCTGTCATGGAAAAAAGAGAATGAACCAACTATTTTTTTGTATAATGAAGGAAAAATGTTTCAGTTCCAATCTCCATAACACATATGATCAATCTTTGCAAACAAGGTAGAAGCAAACTTGTACATGTTGATTGTATGTTTGATTTTGTACTGTATATATCGATCTACACACAATATATACATTATATTTGTCATTACAGATCTTTCGCTTCAAATTTTTTTACCTTACTTTCCTCTTTCTATTAAATGTAAAGCATTGTATTACAAGTAAATATTTCTTTGTATAACAAATTTGGAAACTCTTTGTTTATATTATTTGTTTCTAGATAAAATTGAATATATTTACACATGTAGTTGAAAAAAGGGCCTACATGTCAAATAAAATTTGAAAGCAACCAACAGAAACTCTGAAACTGATACAAATATGATTAGATTGAGGCAAAGTTGTGACACGACGTTCTGTGTTTTCAGACTAAATGGCCTATTTTAAATTAAGTAAATTTGCAACTTTTCCGCAGTTTAATTTTCTTAGCATGAAACAAACAAAAATTTATAATCATGAAAACATTTTATTATGTTAATATAAATGGTACAAATTTTGAAAGGTAGAATGTTTTCAAAGTATGTATATTTTTCTTCCATTCTTAATTTCTAGCAATTCCCACAATGCTGTCACTTGGTATCCATATTATTAAATAGCACATGTCCTTTCATGCAATATGTAATGCACCTTGTATCAGGTTATAATAGTTATATTTTTCAATTATCATTTTTATATATTCATCAAAATTAATTATGCAATTCTTGTCTTTTGAGAGCGGTTTTAATTTTTCTTCATTCAGATACTTCAAAGGTCACTTCAATTAAGCATTTTTCGCTTTTCGCTAACAAACCCATATTATCATTAAAACAGGGTTTCAAGAGAATGTTGAAAGATGGTTTGATGATACTAGAACAAACCATCAGTATTATTTATCTCACATTTTCACATTAATCAAATAATCCACTAAACATAACCTCAAACATAGCTTTTAAAATTAAAAAATATATTGCAGGATAATTTACATTATCATAACTATAATTTTTGTTATCGGGTCGATACGATTACGTACTTTTTAACCATTTATTCCTTTCAAAAACATTTATGAAACTCTTAAATAATCAAAAATCTACACTCAAATGGAAATTTTGTTTTTTAGATCTGTGTATATAATATTCTCTTATCTATGTACAGGTGTGCTGTGGTTTGGATGCAACATAAAAAACAGAGATAAGGTTTCTGTGCTCACAAGAAGTTGAAATATTTGAAATCGAATCATTCGAACAGAGATGCGTTTCTTTGGACCGTCAAGAGTGGAAAGACAGAGAGAGAAAATATGTTGAATAAGTAAAAGCCGATTCAGTACTACTATCGACATCTATCGTAAATATTTTGAACCAAATAATTACTAAATTAGTAACTAGTATTGTGTAGGTTTTTAGGTTTGTTTACCTGTGAGGAGGCCCCTCTTAATACCTCAAATAACCTTTTTCCTACAGAAATCGTATCTTGCCAATTTGAGGGTTAAGAAAGTTTTAGTGTCAATTTGAATATTTATTCTAAATGAATTTGCATTACATGATATAAAAAAAGTTCTTTTAGTGAAGATACTTCCAGTGTCAAAAGTAGTGTATACAATCGAGAATTTATCTGGTCCACAACATATCTGAACCGGCATGGCTGATTCCGTGTGAACCATAACAAGCGTTCGCGCTGTTGTTGTATATGCATCAAGTTCAGTCGCTTCGAGTTTGGGGTAACGAATGCAACGGGCAAGTAACAAAATAAAACTCTCCGCTTATTATACAAACGCTTCGCGAGAAAGATATATTTATATATATAGAGAGAGAGAAGATTCGTGAAACGGCGTATGATGAACTGAGAAGATGAGATTATCTCCTCGTGAGTGTATTTGTGTGAAAAGTGTGTGAAAACATGTCTTGGATGAGAAGGGCCAATATTAAGATGGGTGTTAAGAAAATTAATGATAATAATGACGATGATAATAGTTCGACTTATTCGGATGATTCAGTAAGTGGTTTATATTTGTTAGTTGATGGGTGAAACTAGAAAATAAATAGATACTGTGATTATATTCATAAATGTTATATTATTTTGGCTAAACTTTTTTTTTAAATGTCTATCGGTCTGTCATTACGATTAACTCAAAAATGCGACCGAATTTTTTAATGACATTTTATATGTTGGTTCAGAACATGAAACATGCTAATTTCGTAAATGTATAGTTTTCCGGAAAATCCAATTTTCATAAATTTTTCTACCCGAAATAATTTCTTCTCGAACAGCTGACAAAATCTTTAGAATTCTCGTATCAAAAACTTTCCTATGTAAAATTTCATCGGAATCAAACATTATTTGGATTCTCAATCTATAGGGGGGACCGTTTTGAATCGGATTTTTTTAAAAGTTAAATTTTCATAACTAAATGTTAAAGGTGCAAACTTACTTTATTTTTACTTTTCCGCCCAACCTATCTAAATGCGAGAAAAGTATTGGTTTACCCCAAAAATGTTGGAATTTTGAAAAAAAAATTTATATCATTTCATTTTACATGTAAAGGACATGTCACAGATGAACCCTATTGATTTTCAGCTCATCCGATCCAGTACAACGGGTGCTATGGTACTTGAAGTACGACATTTTTGTCATTTTTTGAGAAATTTAAGTTTGTTAGCACGATACAGCCCCCGGAGTGCAAAAAGTCATCAATTTTATAATTGAATATTATTCAGGACCTCTCACAGATGAACCCTATTGATTTTCAGCTCATCCGATCCAGTACAACGGGTGCTATGGTACTTGAAGTACGACATTTTTGTCGTTTTTTTAGAAATTCAAGTTTGTTAGCACGATACAGCCTCCTGAGTGCAAAAAGTCATTAATTTTATAATTGAATATTATTCAGGACCTCTCACAGATGAGCCCTATTGATTTTCAGCTCACCAGAGCCAGTAAAACAGGTGCTATGGTACTTGAAGTACGACATTTTTGTCATTTTTTGAGAAATTTAAGTTTGTTAGCACGATACAGCCTCCGGAGTGCAAAAAGTCATCAATTTTATAATTGAATATTATTCAGGACCTCTCACAGATGAACCCTATTGATTTTCAGTACATCCGATCCAGTACAACGGGTGCTATGGTACTTGAAGTACGACATTTTTGTCATTTTTTGAGAAATTTAAGTTTGTTAGCACGATACAGCCTCCGGAGTGCAAAAAGTCATCAATTTTATAATTGAATATTATTCAGGACCTCTCACAGATGAGCCCTATTGATTTTCAGCTCATCCGATCCAGTACAACGGGTGCTATTGTACGTGAAGTACGACATTTTTGTCATTTTTTGAGAAATTTAAGTTTGTTAGCACGATACAGCCTCCGGAGTGCAAAAAGTCATCAATTTTATAATTGAATATTATTCAGGACCTCTCACAGATGAGCCCTATTGATTTTCAGCTCACCAGAGCCAGTAAAACAGGTGCTATAGTACTTTAAGTACGACATTTTTGTCATTTTTGAAGAAATTTCAGTTTGTTAGCACGATATACTCGTAGCTTCCTGAGTATATACAAGTGACCAATTTTATGATTGGATATTATTCAGAGCATCTCAAATGTGAACCCTATTGATATTCAGCTCACTAAAGCAAGTACAACGACTGCTATGGTACTTCAAGTACCAAATTTTCGTAATTTTTGAATAATTTTCAGAGTGTATACAAGTGACCAATTTTATGATTGAATATTGTTCAGGGCATCTTATAGATGAACCTTATTGATTTTTAGCGCACTAGAGCTAGTAGAACGGGTGCTATGGTACCTGAAGTGCCACATTTTTGGTCCTTTTTGGTTGTTAGCCCGATTCGGCCTCCATAGTGTATACAAGTGACCAATTTTATAATCGGATATTTTTCAAGATGTCTCACAGATGTACCCTATTGATTTTCAGCTAACTAGAGCGGGTCCTATAAATCGAGATATACTACATTTTTGGTTATTTTTGGAGATATTTCGGTTTGTTCGCACGATACATCCCCCAAAGTGTATACAAGTGACAATTTTATGATAGAATATTAATCAGGGCATCTCACAGATGCGGAAAAGGTAATTTTAATCTTTAAAACTGTTTATTTTATAATAATATGAACATTTCTCTTTCGATTTTCGCCAATTTCAGTCGTTTTATTCCATAGACTTAGTACAAATTTTTAAGATAATTTTTTAAAAAACTTCTTAGTTCAACACTAACCCCGTATAATTCCTTCAAATATCAAAAGGAAAATTCGATAGAGGCACAAGAGAATTGGATGGGCATATTTCAAGTAAAATTTTTGCACCAAATCAAAAAAAATTATTTTTTTGGAAATTTGTGAAATTTCTTAAATAAATGTTTTCATGTACGTTTTAGAAAAAACTGTTAAGTATAAACTTCTTGAACGTGTTAAAGTCTATAAAAAATCTGAGTAACTTTTTTACGTCAGATCAAAAAAAAGGAAATACGATTTTTTTTTCAATTTTGAGAAGTCTCCGTTTTGATTCTACTGAGCCGTTAACGAACTCGTCCAAGATTTTTGTAGCGAGTTTGGTTTCGATCCGTCAAAAGATACGCCCTCTATCGTGCCTACAAATACCGTTATAAACACATACAGGTTACACCGGAAGTGGACACAACTTCGTTTCATTTTCCATTTTCTCTGTTATATTTCTTTCTTGTATTTTCATTTCAATCTGTATAATTCCTTTCATATTCTACTTCAACATCTTCATGTCGTTCTGCATTATTTTTTCATATATTTTAAATCTTCTTTATTTCCCATTTTAATTTTTTTCCTATTTTCTTCCATTTCTATTTTAATTTTTCCTATT
This sequence comes from Galeruca laticollis, assembly GCA_963921935.1. Classification (NCBI taxonomy): domain Eukaryota; kingdom Metazoa; phylum Arthropoda; class Insecta; order Coleoptera; family Chrysomelidae; genus Galeruca; species Galeruca laticollis. The sequence goes on along the minus strand of OY998185.1, from coordinate 59,341,141 downwards.
TTCTTCTATTTCTATTTTATACTTTTTCCTATTTTCTTCCATTTCTATTTTATCGTTTTTCCTATTTTCTTCCATTTATATTTTATCGTTTTTCTTATTCTCTTCGTTCTTTTCCCTATCTTCATCCATCTTCTGCATTTTTATGTTTGCATTGTTTTCTTCTTCTTTATTTGCTGCTTCCTTTTGTTTTGTGCTTATATTCTTTGCCGACCCGTTGTTGTCTTTCCTCAATTCCTTTCCAACTTCTTCACCTTTTCCTTTTTCCAATGTTTCTATGTTTTCTTCTTCATTCCTTTTTATTTTCTCAACATCACTTAAATTCATTTGGCCCATATTTATTTTTGTAGTTAATACATTTATATTGAACGTTTCCGTCTTTCTATCACTTTCATCAGAAATAAAATTTGTCAAAACTTCAACAGAATGTTCATTTGATTATTCAACATACTTTGCAGATTTTTAGGATGTATCACATAACATAATATAAGGACAAGCATTTTAAAAACATGACAGTAATTTGGATTTGAATCCAAAATTTTCATAAATGACTTTCATGTTTTTAAAATGCTCGTTATGTTTAGATGTGAGGTATACAGGTGTATAGGTTACGGGCCAGGTATACAGAAAAAAGGAGTGTTTGAATATAGTATAACAAAATAACTGCAGGAGATTTTGTAAAGCTTTCTATATATATGGAAAAAACTTATATAGATAATACCAAATGCAACATTCTACTGTATTTCTAACTTTTTCCATGTATAATGAAATCAGAAACTACTGAAATTTGGGAACATCAATATGCAGTAGCATGTGATGATATTTACCGAGATATTTCAATTATACGAATTGTAGAATTGAAACAATATATTTTTTCGATTAAAAACAATATTTTTTCACTTGAGTAACTCACACTCATCATACAAGAATGAACTGCCATCTACGTTCTTTGCCATTTGGAAACGTTCGCGGAACTGATACAAACGAACACAACTAATATGTCAGTATAAAAAACCGGCAAGTCAAAAATGTTTCCTATAATGTGTCTTCGCCACCAGTTACTCTTGTTCTATTTCGACTGTTAAGTTCCCTGATTATTTCTATCTATTTCTTATGCCTCATGAGTTGTATAACATCTTTCACTCGAACTATGTCGAATGCTTTTGTAATATCTACGAAAGTACAGGAAAAGGGACTTGTTGATCTCTATGGACTTCTCCATTAGTTGTCGCAATATGAAGATATATTGGGCCAGGACCCTGATATGCCTAAGGTGTTCATTCGTTTCTGCAATAAGATTTTTGATAGTAACTTTGATGAAGACTGGAGCAATGTTATCCCCCTGTAGTTCTGTCCTTTTTTTATTACTGCTATAATTATTCTTGTCCTCCATTTATCTGGTATGGTAAGGTATCTTAGAAACGTTTCTGAATTCTATCACAATCTCTGGACTTTCATACCATTATTGTATCATTATTGGCATACTGAAGCTGCATTATTTTGAAAATTAGAATAAGTGAAGCTTTATGATAAAAACAGAAATTATAAAACATGATAATTACTTATATTTTAAAAGCAACATTTTTAATTATATCATTACCAATTTATAAAAATCGTGATTAATAATGAGTAATATATAATTAAACATCTAATATTTTTCTTACTGCTAATAAAATAATTATCAAGTTTTAAGACACTATATCACATAAACTCAATGCAGTCCATTAAGGAACTACAATCATTTGAGACTGACTTACAGATGACATTGCTGCTTCTTCAATCAAAGAGTTTTATGAAATTAGTCAAGTATTAAGTAAATGAAGAGAATAAGTTCGTTTGATCAAAAATTGACCTCTCAGAAAATTATGTCAAATTCTTTTACTTCACCACAGAAGATATGGATGAATTAGTTATATTTATCTTAGACAAGTCATTAACGATGATGGGAAGCATCATCGCAAAAATTAAACTTTTCTGGTGATCATTCAGAAGAAATATCACCATATTTAAAAGTCGCCTCCCAATTTGCTCGAAAGGGAAAGTGCTATATCAATTTATGCTTCAAAACGTTGAACATCAAACAGCCAAACTGTGTAAAAAAAACCAGATATGCATGTTGAAATTGAGCCGTAGATATAGAAACAGAAACACATGGCTTAAGGAGCGAACCAAAGTTACTGCTGTAATTTGTATAATAAAGGAGTTAAAGTACTAGGCTTGCCACCTTGTCAGAAGAATCGATGACAGATGGACTAACAAAATTTTATTCTGGATACTGAGAAAGATAAGGTTTTTTTGCATGAATATTTCGAACTTGGCTTCTACTTACAATCTTGTTGCTTTAGTAAATAAAAGCATATTTGTTTTTGATTACCAAGCAAACTCACTGCTATGTCCAATACAGGAAATTGTTTATTTGAGCCTTAAAGCCTTGTTGAGGATATTGTGACATGGTGGGGACATACAGAAAATGGGCAATACTCGGCGCAATAGATGAAGAGTAAAGCAATCGAATACTATATGTCAGAAGCGGGAAAAAGAAAGGTTAGTGTGAATATTGGATAATACAAGAGGAAATATTTGAAGGGAGAAAAATATATCCTGGAATCAAGCTGTGGTTAAAGCAAGTAACAAAAAAGAATGAAGGAAATTTGTACATGAATCAAATGGATTTTTTTATGTAAATTCTCCGAATTTAAAAAACGGTAATAACAAGTGTTTTATTAATCAAGTTTTTTTTGGAAAACACAATTTTCATGTAGGGTATTTCTAAAAAAAATACTAATTTCGTTTTGAATCCTCCTATCTTTGGAAACATTATTATTCAACATTACTTTGTGTGTTATCAAGTTCACTATAAATAACTTTTATCATAGAAATGCAGCAAGCTCCTCAAAGACGACGTCTGAACCAAATGGAAATGAAAGACATGTGTTCGGCACCGTTGCCACACTTATTACTAAAAATAAATCAACTTTAAGATAATCCAAATACTTTTTATTTTAAACTAGATTGATAGAAAGGAATATATTAGGGTTTTTGAAAACAAGATCAAATATTTGATAAATTTTAAAAAGAAATTGATAACATTTTACTAAATTTAATAATATCTTCCAGTTGATTTGTGTAAAATACGATGTTTGAAAATCCCATCTGTTTCTGATATACACAGGCCTCCCTTTCACCCAAATCTTCATTTAATACTATTCTATTGTACAGTCTTTTAAAGAGGTATCAAAAAGCAGTAGACACTTCTTCATTGTCTTTAATACTACCAACGTTTGATATATTGATTAATATAAAGATTTTTTTTATTATTATCTATCTAATCATCGCTTTCTTATCTCAATTTTTCTAAAATTCTCAAATTATTTTGTACATGAGCAACTTTACGTCCATAAGTATTTGATATTGTACAAAATTAGTAAATGGCAACGCTGCAATCTTTGCTGGGGCGTAGGTGATAAAATTAGAATACTAGTTGTCCCTTTTCTAGAGTCTGTATTCAACTTGCCACTCGTGCCAGTGAGTTTGTATAAGGACGGGTGCATAAAAGAACCAGCAACACAAATAGTATATTGTATGGAATAGCTATAACAAGCTTGTCATTGTTGATTCATGGTATCGACACAATATTTGTTAAGAAATCGTTAGAAAACTTCATAATAATGCTCACCACTTCTATTTGAAATGACAAAATAAATATTGAATATATATAAAACTGATTTTAACACGTCTCTGCATTGTGGTTATAAAATTTTCAATATCCCATTGCTAAAATTCGTCCAATATTGCATGTAGAACCGCAATAAGCTGACCTAAAGCGTTAGCTTATTGTAATGTTTTTCTTATTTATTTAAACACTAAACGGCTGGGATAAACTTTAAACACACGGTATGGCTACTTACGAATTTATTTAAACACTAAACTACTCACTAACACTTAATTTATATACACTAAAATTTAATTTATATACACACAAACTTAATTATTATTTTATATCAACACTTTACTGTTCGCTATTTCGGTGTATTCTTGTTTATTTGTTGAGATCACTTTATAAACTAAATCTGAACTTCTCCGCTGGTCGGTCCTTTATATATATATTAGTGCGTTTTTTACTAGATAACTCTAGATTACGGCTTACACAAAAACAATGTCACAATCGTAAACAATTCTAAGAAATCTCTGCGCATCCGCCATAATTTTAACTTTCATACATGGCTTAGACAGAGTCGGATTCAGGGACTATACCAGTGAGCTGTTTCGTAACATTACCCCCTCCTTAAATGGCAGTTCCGTCTTCATCGGATACTGATAACGGGGGTTGTAGCTGCAAATTAATACCTGGACACCGATATCTTGAAAGATAATCTCTACCATGTTCCTGATAACTCGCCAATCCAACTGATTACTCGCTACAGTTTCTTCACGCTGGATTCTAACACATTGTCTCGGAGGTTTCGAAGTGCTTCCCACACGTCGCGGTAGGTAGATCGATCTTGAAATTCATTTTTAGTTACCACGTAGAAGACGTACCGCGAATTATGTTTCAGTTTCAGTGTCTTGCCAGGGGCTGGAATCTGGTCTTCAAGTTTTTCTAATTGTCCGAACTTTTTTCGAAAGACGGTTGCCAACCAGGGTTGGAAAAAACCTAAGAACTAAAGATATATATTTGGGGTTTTCAGATTTCTTATGGTTTTTTAGGTTAAAAAAATCACATTTTAAGCATTTATATATGTAAATCAACATGAATTGGTAAATCCCCGGCCCTGCAGCATCCTCTAACTGTCTGTGTCTGTACCTTTAATATTTATGATTTGAATGAAATTTAAACTAGGAAGAAAAGCTTTCTTTCGAAAGACGGATGCCAACCCTCGTGCGTTCTTGATACGGGCGGGGATGTTGTATGCCAGTGAATAATCTTCCGGGTGAGTGAACAAATCTTGTCTTTGTTCTGAAGTGACTGCATATCTAGCTTTCCCGGTACCTCCATACGCGCCCATAAATTCATCGAAGGTAGGATCAGACGCATTTCGAATATGGTTTACTCCTTTCTCTAGGTCATGGTCTCCTTCGAATGGCGCTAGTCGGTTTTGGTGAAATACTTTTGGTTTTCCGTTGGGGATCTTGCTTATGCGATATATAACATCATTGCTCCTTTTCTTGATTAAGTATGGACCTTCCCAGGATTTTTGTAATTTTGCAAAAAATCCTTTTCTCCTCGTCGGGTTGTGTAACCATACTTTGTCCCCTTCTTTAAAACCGCCTACAGTGGCCTGCGTGTCGTACCGACTTTTCATTCTGTCGCTGGCAACTTGAAGATTTATTCGAACTAATTCATGAATATCGTCCAGCCTTCTTCTCAATTGTATCACGTAGTCTTCTCCTGCTAAATCTTCTCCAGGTCGACAGCCAAATTCCAGGTCACAAGGAAGTCTCATTTCACGTCCAAACAGGATTTTCGCAGGTGTTTCACCCGTGCACTCATTGACGGCAGATCGATAAGCCAATGCGAATAGGGAAAGATACTGGTCCCAATCTCTCTGATGGCTGGAAACTACTTTGGACAGGTATTTTCAAATATCTCTGTTCATTCTCTCGACCATTCCATCTGACCAATGGCACTCCATATCGGCTGATAAATTCTTTCACCAATACATCCGCGACAGTTGTGGCCTCTTGGTTCGGGATAGCGTGAAATAATCGATTACAACCAGTATGTATTTGCTACCATTTTCTGTCGTCGGAAACGGTCCAGCGATATCTCTAGCAATCCTTTCGAAAGGGCTCTCAACATTATACTGTTTCATAGGTAGCTTTCTCTTGCGATGTGGTCCATTACTCGTAGCACAAGTCGTACATTTCTTACACCAGTCCTTCACATCGTCGGAGCTGTTCATCCAATAAAACCTTTCACGGACTCGCTGAAGGGGTTTCTTCACTCCCAGATGACCTCCCGATTGACTGTCGTGTAACTTCTTCAGTACCTCAGCTACTCTCGTTCTCGGGATAACTAGCTGTCTCCTCATCTTGAAACCATCATCATTTTCAAGGACTCTTTTCAACAGCCCTTCTTCCAAAACAAGGGAGTCCCACTGAGCCCAATACGCCTTGAGTTTCGGTGAAAATCTTGACACTTCTTGCCAGGTAGGTTGCCGATTTTCTTCCTTCCATTGCCGAATCATCTTCAGGTGAGGATCATTCTCCTGATCTTCTCTGACTATTCCTCGTTGCCCACAGTAGTTCTTAAAACTGCAGCTTCCCTGGATTCCGCCTTGTGGCAGTGGAAATAGTCTACAGGGCATGACCGTTTAGACAAAGAGTTGGCTTCTCGGTGATTCACATCAGCTGGATGTTCAACCCTTTCTAATTTCCCCTGTGACTGGAGTTCTTGGGTTACAGGAGTCTTGGGGCGCTTAGATGGACTGCGTACGTGCTCTAGCTCGCCACACTTCCGACATTTGATCTTCTTCGGCTTCTTGTCTACCATACCTTTCAACAAGTTGACGATCTGGTCAAGTCTATCATCGTCACCTTCTTTCTGTGTGGTCCTACCTTTGTTGTATCCCGAAGCCATCGTGGCTGTCAATGTGTCGACTAATGTCTTCGGATGGGCTAAACGAAGCGTCCTCTGCATATCGGGGTCACGTAAGCCATCAATAAAGGCCTGGATGCCCAGACATTCCATCATGTTCTCTGGTGCTGACGGATAAGCAAATCTAACTAGTCGGGCAATGTCCACTTCATATTCTTGAAGGGATTCATCACGTTTCTGCCTTCGGTTCTTCAGCTGAGATTGGTACTCATGTTCTAGATGTTCATGACCATATCGCATGTCCAACCTCTTCTTCGGCTGCTTGAAGTCATCCGTTTCTTCCAAAGGTATCGTCTGAAGTACATCTAAGGCATCTCCCCGAAGCGTTATAGTCAGGTTCACTGCTTTCTCCTTATCGGACCAGTTATTCACTCTAGCGGCTGCTTCAAACTGTTTCACATAATTGGTCCATGACATTTTTCCATCGAACGTTGGGGCATTGACTCGGGTAAAACTGCCAATGTCTTCAAACTTAGGTAGTGTTTCTGGCTTGCAAGGTTTCGTTTGCTCGGTCTTCTCTTCTTCCTCTGGTGTGCCTCGCGTTCTTGAATCGGCAATCTTTTCCTCTTACTCCTTGATTTTCTCGTCTATGGTTGTAATCTTATTCTCGATTTGAGATTTTAGAAACGAAATTTCATTTTCAACGTCAGCGGCAATGTCGTTTTCCATTAATAAGATATCGGCAGATATATCGTTCTTCAAAGTAGAAATCTTCTCGTCCATGTTCTCTTCCTTGGCAGAAATCTTCTCGTTCGTGTTAGCAGAAATGTCGTACTTCATAGCAAAAATCTTCTCGTCCATATTCTCTTCCATGGCAGAAATCTTCTCGTCCATGTTAGCAGAAATTTACGACATTAAGGTGGAAGCCTCGTCATTAAATAAAACTGTTTCTGGATCAAATCCGTCATTCTCCAGTGCCAATTTAAGTCTTTCCACTAATTCACTTTTCTTACCGGACGTTTCCAATTCTGCTCTTAATTCCGCCACTTTCAGATCACATCGTCTCTTTGCCATTTTTACGTAGCATTTTATTTATATTATCCCACTTCTGACACCAATGTAATGTTTTTCTAATTTATTTAAACAGTAAACGGGTGGGATAAACTATAAACACACGGTAGGCTCACTTACTTAATTTATTTATTCACTACACCATTAAATAATTATATACACAGTATATTCACTTAAACTAATTTGTATAAACTTATTTACTGTTTGCTATTTCGGTGTATTGTTTATTTCACGAGATCACTTTATCAACTAAACTAAACTTTCTCGGGTCGGTTGCCTTTTTTTACTAGAAAATTCTGGATTGCGGCTTACATAAAAACAATTGGCTCTGGCATTTTCTAGATAAGACTGGTCATAAAAACAATGTAGATGAGATAGTCACTATCGTAAACAATTCTAAGAAGACCTTGCGCGTCCGCCATAATTTTAACTTTCATACCTGGCTTAGACAGAGTTTGATTTAGGGACTATACCAGCGTGCTGTTTCGTAACAATATGCTTACTTTGTCACGTAGTTATGTGCGACCTTGTAGATATTGTCATATTTTCCAGATAAGGAGCATGTCGTTACCTACAACTTTTGTTTATAAGTTTTTTTTTTGTAATTTCCATACTAAAGGAGTTATAGATCGTTGTAACGCTAAAAACGTACCCTGTGATATTGTTAAAAGTAATATAGCTATTAAGACGTGTATATGTTTCCCTTTAATTATTTTGGACAGTGTATGTAACGTTCGATATATCTCGTTTTTGCTGGATAAAATACGTGCTAATTTCTTGTATCAATCGTGACCATTTTTTATTTTATTCATAGTTTGTTTTTGTAATTATCGACGCAATTAGATTGATTAAATCTGTGTATCAAAGTTCAATAAAAATACTCTAGTAATTGGTAGTATTCAAACATTAGCCGGTCAAAGTTCAACAAACGTAAATAAAAATATTTACAAAAGACATCTAACAAAGCGGATGTCCCGCCGCAAATAGACGACGAAAATTGATTTGTTATAATTTCTAAAAATATAAGCGACAACTTGTAGTAGCTATTGTTGTTGTTTATTTTTACTGTATTAACCGATAAAACACTACCTTGAACTAGCAAAAAAATTAATAAATCAAAAAAAACCACAATCTATATAGTAGTCAGGAAAGAATAATATTAAAAGAAATTCATTGAGTTTGAAAATATAGTAAACATGAAAAGGGACGGAATTTTTATAGCCTACAGGGAATTTCGTCATCTTCGGAGAATATAATGAACCATAAAATTTTTTTAAAATGGCAATAAATAAATTTATAGCTTTGAAAGACTAAAAAATATTTCAGTTCCTCGGTGTAAATCGAGGTAATTATTTTTACACCTTTCTTTAAAGTACAGTAATGGATACAAATTTTTAACACCTTAAAATGAAGAATACAGAACCAGACTTTTATAGCTTCAATAACATGTTGATACTAAATTTTAAATTGCCAGAAAAATATAAGTTTTCCAAAAATAAATAGTTCTTAGAAACCTAGTATTTAATTAGGAAAATGACTCGATCAAACTAATTGTGTCATTGGTTAAATATAAACTTTCTTCTAATTCCCCCATTTCGCGGAATAACTATAATATATACTCGTAATAAAATCGCTATTGATGTATTTATAAATAAACCAACAACAGGAAGTTTAAGCAATTTCACTTTTTCACAATGTAGTTAGTGATACAGTGACACACGACCGACTATTCTCTGGCGTCTTAATGCATTAAAAATGTTATTAACTAATCGGTATAGTTGTTACTTCAGTGCCGGACTTCACCAACTACAGCTCATACAACATCAAAATTAAATGACTTTGAATACACGTCACAATGCTATAGCCTATTTTTATGTACAAGAGAGTAAATAAACGTTATTTCTAAATACAGGACTACTAAAAAAGAATCATCAAATTTGACAAAACTACAGTGCGCCGCAAAATTAACGCATAATTTAAAAATTATCTCAAAACTATCTTTAACTCAGAGATTTTCACAATTTTTCAAAGGGCAGTTATTATTTTGGTTATACTAAATATGTTTTTTACAATTTATTCAATTACCGAAGCGTATAAATAAAAATACGGGAATAATAAAAAAAGTAACCAAATTTTTATTTTTTTATTTGTATTGTATTTGCCTCCCCTTGCCCTAATTACGGCTTCACATCTCCGAGGCATGCTTAAAATTAGATTTTGAATTTCAACTTGATCAATTTGCTCCCATATTTCAGTGAGCCTTAACGACAGGTCATTTAGGTTCTCATGTGGAGGCAACAAGGCTCTAACACTTCGACCCATGTTGTCCCATAAGTGCTCTATGGGGTTAAGGTCAGGACTTCTAGATGGCCACGGCAAAGTTGAAATTTCTACTTCCTGGATGTAATTTTGTACCACTCTTGCCACATGCGGACGTGCATTATCGTGCATTAATAAAAAAGATTCTCCAATAAATGGGGCGTATGGTACCACATGCGGTTCTAAAATGTCTGTTATGTATCGATCAGCAGTTAAACGACCTTCCTGAATCATAACCAGCTCCGTATGGGCCTCCAAACTAATGCCACCCCATACCATTACAGACCCCCCTCCATAGCTTACTGTTTCTACAATGTTGCTCTCCAGGGCGTCGGTACACTCTTCTACGTCGATAATCACTAAAACGACAAAATCGGGACTCATCGCTAAACAATACATTGCCCCATTCATGATTGCCCCAGTGCTGGTGTTCTTGGGCAAACTAGAGTCGCAGCCTTCGATGGTTTGCGGTTACAAGAGAGAGAGAGAGAGAGACAAGCTTTATTGTCATGAAAATTTTTACAATTTTATGGACAAAGCGAAATAATTTAAAAATAGCTAAATATAAAAAAGTATATAAAAAATAATATAAAGATATAAAAAATACTGACAATACTAACGATACAAAACATATAAAAATACAAATTTAAATTAATAGTTATAATACAATGTTACCATCGTACATCATACCAAATATTGATCTACGCCGATGTAATTCAAAAATCTAGGGTAGAATGCAGAATTCTGCCACTGAATAGTAAGGTCTCTCAAGCAGAAACGCCCTTGTCAATCTCCGGAACCTATTAAATGTATTTGCCACTTTTAATTCTAAATGTAGCTGATTGAATAGTTTTTTGGCATTGAAGATGATGGAATTTTTTACCAGATCAGAGGTGGGTATTGTTAAGTAGATATCGACATTTTTTCTTCTAGTAGGGTAACTATGAATTGGCCTCTCAGTTAAATTGTGAAAGTGTTTGCGAATCAAACACACGGATTCCAAAATGAATAGAGCAGTAAGAGTTAAAATTTTGTATTTTTTAAAATAGAATTCGCAATGCGTCCTACGACTCAAACCATAAATATAACGAATAGCTCTTTTTTGTAGTTTGAAAATAGATGTGAAGAGGTATAAACTACAAGACCCCCAGAAAGGCAAACCATAGCGAAGGTGCGATTCGAACAAAGAGTAGTAAGTTGTTAAAGCAGTACAAGAATCAAGCTGTTTAGATACAGATTTAATGGCAAAACAAGCAGAGGATAATTTTTTCGCTAAAATGTCTACATGTACAGACCATTTAAGGGCACTGTCAATATGGAGACCAAGAAACTTAATCGAATTTGAAGATCTTATTACGTCATTGTTAAGTTTGAGAGGTTGCAAAACTCCTTTGTAAGATAAAACTAAAGTTTTCTCAGTGTCAGACCAGGATTTAATAGTAATGAGATCTTTGCCTATGGTAGAATGTAAAGTTCGTATATCTGAACTGCTCCAGGTTACACTAGTGTCATCGGCAAATAAAGTGAATTTACCATTAATTCGTAAGTCTGTGACATCGTTAATGAATACCAAGAAGAGAATTGGGTCCAAAACGGAGCCCTGGGGTACACCACTGCTAACTGGTAAATCATTCGAAACTTTTCCATTTGCTCGTACCAGTTGGTTTCTACATTCCAGGTAAGATTCAAACCATTTTAAAGGAATACCACGGATGCCATAATATTCCAGTTTGTCTATCAAAATGTCATGATCAACACAATCGAAGGCCTTTGCGAAGTCACAAAAAAACCGAAGCCGTGAAAAGTTTATTATTAAGAGAGGTATATATTTCATTAGGAACAGAAAACATTGCGTCATTAGTACATTTATTAGGTAGGAAACCAAATTGTTGGGATTTCAAGATTTTATATTTGAAAAGAAAAGGCAGTAGACGGTTTTTCATTAGTCTTTCGATTATCTTCGATAAGATTGGTAATAAGGCAATAGGACGATAGTTACTAGTATTCTGTTTTTCGCCACCCTTGTGGAGGGGAACAATTATTGCTGTTTTTAGACAGTTAGGAAAGAGACCTTTTTCAAAGGATTGATTTATTAGAGAACATAAAACGTGAATCACCGCATCTGGAATATTCAAAAACATCTTAGCTGATAACCCATCAATGCCATAGGAAGTCTTGTTTTGAATACTGAGTATGGTTTGCACTAGCTCAAATTTATCTATTGGTCTAAGGAAGAAACTATCAGTGATTCTTTTAGAAGGAACGAGAAAAGAAAGAGCAATCACGACTTGGAGATATTTTAGAGCTAATATTTTTACTGACGTTTATGAAATAATTGTTAAGTTCGTCTTGGTCGAGTTCAATAAAATTTGAGGAACGAGTTTTGTTCCTCAAATCATTGATAACAGACCAAGTTTCTCTCGTGGAATTTTTAGCTCTTGAGGTGCGATTGTTATAATAGTTTTGTTTAATAGCTTTTATAGTTTTCCGGTACAATATTTTATAGTTATTGATATAATTGAGTACGTGAAGAGGACCAGTTGCAGCACGATAGGGGGTAATTTCGGCTTCTGTCAACCTTCTTCGCACGGTATCTTGGCTAATTTGGTAATTATACCGACGAGAAAATTATTGCTGCAGTGAAGTGCTTGTAACAAATCGAGTTCTTAATGCTTGCAATAACAAAAATCGATCTTGATTGTTAGTTGTGACCCTATTCCGTCCTTGTCCAGGTCTTATTTCGTTACTACCAGTCTCCCTAAATCGTGCTATAGCCCTGGATATGGTAGATTCTGTCACTTCTAGGCGTTGTGCCACTTCAACTTGTGGCAAGCATTCTCCCACAAGTGCTACGGCGGTAGCACATTCCTCACGCGAAAGATTTCTCATCTCACGATCGTTTTGGGCCATTTTCTATTGTAATGCACTTATAAAATTTGAATATTGCCTATACAAGTGTGAAAAACAAACTAACAGCAAATAAACGACTAAACTTAATATCTGAGGAATTTTGTCAAATGTCTGTTTTGTAGTAAAACAAAAAAATCTGCTTTTTATGTATTCAACACAAAAACTATATCTTGAAAAGTTTAAAGAACATCATTCAACCAGTGGCGGCGTTTAAAAAAATGTTTTAAGGTTATTGTTTCAATTTTTAAAATTATGCGTTAATTTTGCGGCGCAGTCTATATTTCAGGTAATATTACAATTAGAATAGTATATTGTAAAACAAGTATCACAATGACTCATTTTGTAGTACGAGTGCGGTTTGCGTAACGAAGCGCGAAGCGGTGAGTTACGTAAAGCAGGAATACTGCAAAAAGTAATTGTGATACGAATTTTACATACTATTTTTTATAATGAACGTGCAAAAATGTTTTTTTTTCACAAATAAAATGAAATTAAGGATTTTTGTGCTCATTTATTTATGTTAGTACCATCACCTTACAAGTGACAGTTGACAGAAATTTTAAATTTAATTGTTCAATAAATTACTAATACATACTTCGAAATTTATGAAATGGAACTAAACTGCGAATTATCATGTCTAGGACTTAGTCTCACAGAAGCGTATCTACAGATCATTCATTATGAGAAAAACAGAAATAACTAAATTTTATTCACTAATTCATCTATAACGACCATAATGTTCGTAGTAGTACATCTATTTTAGAATAAATATAACTACTTGGTATTCCAGGGACCATACCAAATCTTCGACAAACTTGAAAATGATGAAAAATAAACGGTTTTAACGATTAAAACTAACTTTTCCGCATCTGTGGCCCTGAACAATATTCTATCATAAAATTGTTACTTGCATACACTTCGGGGGATCTATCGTGCTAACAAACCGAAATTTCTCCAAAAATATCCAAAAATTTAGTATATCTGGATTTATAGGACCCGCTGTACTCGCTCTAGTCAACTGAAAATCAATAGGGTACATCTATGAGACACCTTGAACAATATTCAATCATAAAATTGATCAAACGTTTACTCTCTGGAGGCCGTATCGTGCTAATAAACTGAAAATTCTCCAAAAATGATAAAAATTTGGTACTTCAAGTACCGTAGCACCTGTTGTACTAGCTTTAGTGAGCTGAATATCATTAGGGCTCATCTTTGAGACGCTCTGAATTATATCCAAACATAAAATTGGCACTTATATATACTTCGGCGGCTGTATCGTGCTAACAAACTGAAACTTCTTCAAAAATGACAAAAATATCGTACTTAAAGTACTGTAGCACCTGTTGTATTGGCTCTGGTGAGCTGAAAATCAATAGGGTTCATCAGTGAGATGCCCTGAATAATATTCAATCATAAAATTGCTGACTCATTGCACTCCGGAGGCTGTATCGTGCTAACAAAACATGTAAGAAAAAGTGGCCGACGACGACGACATACACACAGGATTTTTTTCTAAAAACCGTTTTTTCGAGTTGTTGTTGATGGAAAACGTAAAAATAACTCAAAAAAAATTTCAAAATTTCAACTTTTTTTGGGGTAAACCAATACTTTTCTCGCATATAGAAAGGTTGGGCGGAAAAGTAATATCCGAAAATTATCGAAATTTTAACAAAAAAGTGTAGATACGTTTTTGTGACTCTAATATTACTTTTCCGTCAACCTATATATATATGCGAGAAAAGTATTGGTTTACCCCAAAAAAAGTTGGAATTTTGAAATTTTTTTTTGAGTTATTTTTACGTTTTCCATCAACGACAACACGAAAAAACGGTTTTTAGAAGAAAAATCCTGTGTGTATGTCGTCGTCGTTGTCGTCGGCCACTTTTCCTTACATGTCTTGTTAGCACGATACTGCCTACGGAGTGCAATAAGTCAGCATTATTATGATTGAATATTGTCAAGGACATGTCACAGATGAACCCTATTGATTTTCAGCTCATTAGAGCCAGTACAACGGGTGCTATGGTACTTGAAGTACGACATTTTGTAATTTTTTGAGAAATTTCAGTTTGTTAGCACGATACAGCCTCCGTAGCTCAACAAGTCACCAATTTTATGATTGAATATTATTCCGGACATCTTGCTGATGATCGCTATTGATTTTCAGCTCACCAGATCCACTACAACAGGTGCTACAGTACTTTAAGTACGATATTTTTGTCATTTTTGGAGAAGCTTCAATTTGTTAGCACGAACAGCCTCCGGAGTATATCTCCAAGATGAACCCTATTGATATTCAGCTCATTAAAGCTAGTACAACGGCTGCTATGGTACTTGAAGTACCAAATTTTTTTCATTTTTGGAGAATTTTCAGTTTGTTAGCACGATACAGCCTCCAGAGAGTATACGATTGATCAATTTTATGATTGAATATTGTTCAAGGTGTCTCACAGATGTACCCTACTGATTTTTAGTTGACTAGAGCGAGTACAGCGGGTCCTATAAATCCATATATACTAAATTTTTGGTTATTTTTGAAGAAATTCGGTTTGTTAGCACGATACATCCCCCGAAGTGTATACAAGTAACAATTTTATCATATAATATTGTTCGGGGCCACAAATGCGAAAAAGTTAGTTTTAATCTTTAAAACCGTTTATTTTTTTTATTAAATGCAGGTGCGTATCTGTTATCGATTATGATTAGGAGTAAGTGAATAATTAGAAATGACTATATTAGTGTTTTTAAATGAAACTCACGGTCTCTAGTTAATTCCACAAAATAATACAAGTTATTGAAAATTCTAAAAAATTGACAATTGTTTCGATAAATCAATATCATCGTCAGAATGACAGAAGTTACATTTCATTTTATGCCTACCTGATGTTTAGTAGTTATTTTTGGCTAGACCAAGAAGTGATCTAACTTGTGATTGACTTAATATATGTTAATAGAAAAAAGAAGAAGATGTGATATTACAAATATTGAAGCTTAGATATTATTAGCCCTATGGTGATATCCTGGATATCATTTTTCCAATTAAGATCAGTATAACTGTGCAATGATATAGAAAACCAGGAAAACTATATCTGCTGATCTTTACAATTATCACTTAAGAAATGACTATATATACTTAACTTAGATTCATTTATTGACTAAACTTTTGCACAGTGGTTATAAATCAATGCTCGAGTAATACTTATTTCAAACTAGATGAACTAATCTGGTTCTTCAGACGAGTTGTTTTCATCGATGAAATCAGATGATTGTAAAGCCTTGTAGAAAGGGTGGTAATTCAATCCTATGGTATATGAGTCACAGAGATCTATGAGATCCTTGAGTTTTTTCGCATCTATAGGAATGGGTCCATTATATGCTGGTTTCAATGCAAAAGTATTTTCCTCCGCCCTCTGTTGTTGTCTCAAACTTTTTCTGGATGATATTGACCGAACATTGAAAGAAAGAAAGTTTTCTGCGTTCATTTCATATTTGAAAAAGATGGTATCAGGGTGTGACTTTCGGAACTGTATCCAAACCATTTTCAGCCAGTTTATTTTATGTCCATCAGTATCCGTTTTCCTATCTATATATATATAAAAGAAAGTCGTGTTAGTTACTCCACTTATAACTCAAGAACGGCTGAACCGATTTAGCTGAAAATTGGCAGGGGGGTAGTTTAGAGCCAGGAGAAGGACATAGGATACTTTTTATCCCGTTCGACAGCATTCCCATAGGATACTTTTTATCCCGTTCGACAGCATTCCCGTGTGACTTGACATGAAACGTCAGTCACTATAAAACGTGGTATAACAAAAAAGAATCAGACTTGGAATAACAAAACGCAAATGACAGCTATGTAATTGACATATAATGACAGCTATGTAATGACGTATGGATGACAATTTGATATTTGTAAGAAATCAATAATAAAACGATTTCTATTAAATAAATAATTAACAATTATAATGTAATGATAGTGCCATTGCCCATTCGTATAAACAGTGAACTAAAAAACTCGGTATGGTTGAAAATTTGAGTTTTTAGGTGAAGTGAAGTTTAATTAATAATGCCGCGACCAAGACGATCGAATCTTTCCCGACAAAGCCGTGATGCAAGAAGAATACGAAATACTGCAATAGAAAGTAGTGAAGAAGAACAATAAATTGCACGTGAACAGCGCCGCGATAGTATGGCTCGACTTCGTGCTTCTCAATCACGAGAGCAAATTGAAGCAGCCCGTGAAACAGCTCGGTTGGCAATGCAGAATCGTCGAGCGAACAACAGAGGTCAACAAATAGATAATTTGCGACGCAGAACAAGATATTTATCAAGTGCTGATTTGAATCGAGCAGCGTTTCAATACGATTGCAGCAATGATTACAGCTTGCATCCTAGCGTTTGCATTGGGCAAATGGCGTAGTTTGCGAGTATTGTGGTGCATTAAAGTTTTCCGGAGAAACGCCTGGATTATGCTGCCTTAATGGTAAAGTGAAATTGCCATTGTTGACTCCGCCACCTGAGCCATTGTATTCATTGCTTTGTGGCGAAACACAAGAATCACGCCACTTTCTTGCAAATACTCAAAAATACAATGGTTGTTTCCAGATGACGTCATTTGGGGCAGATATTATCGAAGAACGAGGATTTAATCCGACATTTAAGGTATTTATTTTTGTACTTATATAGTAATGATAGGAAAATTCAATGGTGAGGAAGTTCTCATTCCGAGGATACCGATGATCCCAACCGATATGCCGTTTGAATTTAAAAGACTTCAATTTCCGATACGTCTTGCATTTGCCATGACCATCAACAAATCACAAGGCCAATTCTTAAAAGTTTGTGGTTTAAATCTAGAACATTCATGTTTTTCCCATGGTCAATTATACGTGGCATGATCACGGGTCGGAAGACCATCTGCGTTGTTTGTTTTTGCGCCTGATAATAAAACAAAAAATGTCGTGTATCACAAGGTACTTAAATGAAGAGCAACCTATGTACAAAAATACAGAAATAATTATGAATGATTAATGTAGGTATTCAATATTTTTTGTATTTTTTCCAATTAAAAAAAAAGTCTGCTTATTTGTTGCCATTAAGGCGGAACAAAGTTCGCCGGGTTAGCTAGTTTTGAATAGAATGAACCTTCAAAGAATTTGAAATCAAGAAACTTGCTCTGATCCATTTCAATAACTTCATACTTGGAATTCTTGGAAGCTAACCTGACCACTGTGTACCAGCCTGTAGGATGGAATATGTCAATATTTTGACTTTTCTTCTCAATGTGGGCATGTACAGAGTCACATTCTATCTGAGAGTGTCCAGGCTCGAAGAAAAAATGATTTAGTGTTTCAATTCTCAATTGAACCGTTGCATATAAAAAACTGGAAACCATATTTATGTTCCTGTTCTGCCCACCGCAGCTGTCAGAGAAAAGGTTCGCCTCATTCGAATTTTCTAGTTTGACTAAATAGTCCCAGAGGCAAGAAGCAATTTCAATTGAACCTCTTTTAGCAACTCCTTCGAGCCACATGTAGCAAAACGCATGTTTGGTTGCAACATTGAATACTGTGAGATTATAAACGGGTAATCTTCTCTTGTAGAAAATTTTCATCGCATTTATGCGGGGACAATATCTAACAGCTTCCAGGTCAGATGATTTCTCTTCGAATGCATATCTAATTCATCTTGTTCATAATGTTTCTGTTCTGGTCTCGGCATTCATCAACATATAAATTGTACATCATCTGAAGGTTCATATCACCAGGGAGATACTCCTTATTTGTATCTTTACGACAGTAGTGGGATGGCACCCTCGGAAATGAATTTATATGATCTTTAATGAAAATTCTCGTTTCGTCTAGCCTTTTCAAACCCGGTGGATGATGACCCCTTTTATCTGGTTCTATGATATTTTGTCCATTCCTTTTTTTGATGATTCCTCTAACAAAGCCTTCAGAAGAAACACCAAACGTCAGTAGAAATTGTTTTTGACAAACTTCCAATTTTTCTTCATTCTTTATTAGGTAGTAGCGATTGGTTTTACTCCTTCTTGATTCAACAGAACGGGTTCTCTTGGAATGTTTGTTTTCGTTATCAATCAGGGAACTCAGATAGATACGTTGTTTATCTAAATCAGCTATGTTCCAATACGCTTCAAATATAACTCTTCTTTCCTCTTCGGTGAACTTTTCATTACATTTCTTTTTGCACTTGGAACAATCTTTCACTTTCAGTACACGTGCATTGTCATTTTTTCCTCGAATGGAAATATACGCATCACCCTTCTGCCGTTTCATTTTTCTCTCATTCTTTTTCCACTTCATGGGTTGGGCGATTTTATTTCTTGTCGTTTTTCCACTATTGATGTTCTCAACACTGGCATTACCATCCCTTGGAGACAGATCACCATCATCTTGACCTGAATATTCATTAAAAATTAGACATGCTGTGATTGTATAATAAAACAATTTTTAACTCACCAAAGTCAATGGAAATGTTCCTATCATTATCAGATGGTGAGAACGTTGGATCTTCCACAGAGTCATCCAAGTCATCAGACTTTGGCAAATTGTATTCTTCATCATCTGTCATAATTTCTGGTTGATCAACATTTCGACTTTTCAAAACATAACCTGCAACAAAGTGTTTGAAATCATTTTTATTTTGAATCGTTTCTTCACGAAATACTCGATGAAATACACATAGTACCTGAAGTAGATGGTACGACCAAGTTATGTCCACATCCTTGGCACGCGAGTTTGAATGATTTCCTTCTTGATATACTAAGATGTCGCTGTCGGTAGTAGTAAACTCTGTATAAGAAATAAATAATTGAATATCAAAATGTTTAAATATGTTCTCTTCTACAACCCAATTTGTTTCAAAGCCATAGCTGCTATTAACTTTCCTCTGGACATTTTACAACCTCTTTCGAAATCACTTCACAAATGAACGTAAACAATCGAAAACAGACTTGTTGGAACTTGTAAAAAATAACATTCATTTTAGTGTAACACAAGCGTAACAGCTCTTACGCTTCCATTTTCTCTAGGAGGGTAAGACTCACACTGGCGTATGACCACGCCCATGTGATCGAAAAAACATTCGTCAAATATTAAAATATGTATATCAATATATATGAGTTCCGCTGTTGTGTCACGAAATAGATACCACTTTTTGACATATGTTGGTCAACCTAACTCAAAATCACTGTTGTAGTTACGTCTTTGTGTCACTAAGGACTCGATGTACTCCACCAGAACTTCGCAATATTGCTGTTAACGCAGTTAATTATTTACTACCTGAATAAACTAAACAAAAATATAAGGGAAGGAATATGAGCGGTGTAGAAAACAATATGAAAAATTACAGATAAAATGTAGCACAATAACAACAGCAAAATATCTAAAAGCTTCTATTTCCAGCTTCATCCAAATCTTCCAAATAACATTCCTCATATAACAATGTTTGATTATAGAAAAAAATACGCATCAATTATAACGCGACTAAAACTAAACCATGGCCGTTTCCCTGCTCACCTACATAAATTGGGTATTCTACAGTCTCCATCGTGCAACTGCGACAACGTGTCGATAGGTGATACCAATCATATATTTCTGGAGTGTAAGAAAAACAAAGCGGCTATATCAAATTTATATACCTCTTTAAGGAACAATAACTTTCCTTTTCCATTGAATATGAGTTCTCTCCTGGCATGTATAAATAAAGATACTTTCGATGCAATAATAAACTTCATTAAGGAAGCAAGAATAGATCTGTAAGTATATTCATATGACAAAAAAAAATAAATAAAAAAAAATTCTGTGGCCAATAGTCTTCGACTGAGGCCATCCTTGTCCCCCCAACACACACACACACAAAATGTCAGCTATAAATGTTAGGCCGTCAGCCATAAGTTAAACAGTGCATCCAACTGTATAAAAAGTTACCAAAAACGATGCTGAAATGGTTATTTTGTGCAACTGTTTTCGATGTCACAAAGTAAACTTTGTAAACGTGAATTATAAAATGGTAAATTATATGTTGGTAGACAGAGAAAACATTAAAGTTTTACCGCATTACAAATGTTCAATATGGTCTCCTTGCGTCACACGACAGACGTCCAAACGATAATCCAGTTCAGCCCATACACGCTGCAATGTATCTAGGTCGATACTGTTAACAGCACCGGTAATGCGTCTTCTGAGCCCAGCCAGTGTTGTTGGTAGTGATGGTACGAAAACCGTGTCTTTAATGTACTCCCAAAAATAAAAATCGCACGGTGTAATATCAGGAGAATAAGGAGGCCGCGCAAACAATATCAAATCGTCTGCAGCACAATGGCCTATCGATATTTTTCCTCTTTCCGTGGACACACTGTATAAGCAATTAATCTCTGTAAACAATCCATCTGCGATGTCATGTTCTACCAACCGTCTTCCAACCTTCCTCATTTTCCAAACCCTTCATAAGTATATTCCTTCAGCGTATGTATTAAACACCTGTCTTATTTACCCCTTTTATTTTATCTGATGTCAATGTTTTTCTTATTAATTTTTCATAAAGTTAGAAACTTCATATATATTTCTGGATTAACATTTTTTGATACAAAGTCCAGAGATCAGTCCGACCCTGTTAACTAGTTAACATCAAACAGTGGCCAATTAAATCGCCTTTTTCCACATTCCTATGCTATTACAAGCGCCATAATTATACAGCAATGAGGTTTATATAAGCAAACTATTCATTACGTCTCTTTTTTTGGGTAATTGAACTGAAAAGAACCTGTTTTTTGTTGTATTAAAATCCCAACATCCATTTTCAGTAAATAAATAGTATTTATTGGGAGAATTTTAATGTGGTTTGAGAAATGTTGAACTTAAAACAGGTTCTCGATGTTATTTCTACTTCCAAATTAGGGAAGACTTTGATTCTTAACACTGAAAAACATTTGGTTATATCCCAGAATGCTCAGTTTCCCATAATATCCAAAACATATTTATATTAATATATTAACTTAGTCTAGTAGTAATTTAGTTGTTTCTACGCATAAAAACAAATGAAAACTAATAATTATATAAAAGCTGATTAACTTGATAAATATACAAAAAATATTATACGAAATATTAGGAGAAAAGTAATGCTCAGAAAATATCTTCGAAGGAATCTTTGATGTCCGATTTGGCCTATCGATTTAGGATTTTGAGTTATTTGAGGTTATGTTTAAAAAAATAGCGGTTTTTAAACGGTTTTATTTAGCTCACCCCGTTTGTTTTATTTATTATTCTTGGGTCAAATTTAGTAATTCAAATTTCACCCTCTTCCTGTCAACCGATTAATCTGAAATTTTGTATACACTTTGGATTTTGGTGACAATACAATTATGTTTATTCATTATCATTATAAATTCAAGATGGCCGCCGCTACAAAATGGCGGATAATTTATGTTTTATTAATCCCATCAATATGGGTATCAAATGAAAGGGCTCAACAAGCAGAATACAATATACTATAAAAAATTGAAATCCAAGATGGCGGCCGCTACAAAATGGCGGATAACGTAGGTTTTATCAATCCCATCAATATGGGTATCAAATGAAAGGGCTCAACAAGCAGAATACAATATACTATAAAAAATTTAAATCCAAGATGGCGGCCGCTACAAAATGGCGGATAACGTAGGTTTTATCAATCCCATCAATATGGTTATCAAATGAAAGTGCTCAACCAGTAGAATACAATATACTATATAAAATTAAAATCCAAGATAACGGCCTCTACAAAATGGCGGATAACGTAGGTTTTATCAATCCCATCAACATGGGAATCAAATGAAAGGTCTCAACAAGTAGAATACAATTTACTATGCAACATTGAAATCTAAGATGGCCGCCGCTACCAAAGAGTTGGACTGCAATAAACTAACGGGCAAGAAACCTGGCAATAATGAAGCACTAAATGAATTAAACAGAATGCGAAATAAAAACTAAAAACCAAAAAATAAAAATAGGTAAAAAAACTTTTTAAGTTAAACGGTTTTATGTTAAACATACATTGCAATGTTTAAGATAAATGTACTAAAAACCAAAAAATAATAAAATAGATACAGTCGTGGGAATTATAAACATATGCATAGACTAGACTAAAATAAAACCGTGGGGCACGTCAATTGTCTACAATCGTTGATTAAAATTTTTGTTTTGTAATGTTACACTATAATTAGGCAGTTGTTCAACCGACAATTGGTTGGTTTACCCCAAAAAAAGTTGGAAATTTGAATTTTTTTTTTGAGTTTTTTTTACGTTATCCATCAACAACAACACGAAAAAACGGTTTTTAGAAAAAAAATCCTGTGTGTATGTCGTCGTCGTCGTTGTCGTCGGCCACTTTTCCTTACATGTCTTGTTATCACGATACAGCCTCCGGAGTGTAAAAAGTCACCAATTTTATGATTGAATGTTGTTAAGGACATGTCACAGATGAACCCTATTGATTTTCAGCTCTCCAGAGCCAGTACAACGGGTGCTATGGTACTTGAAGTACGACATTTTAGTCATTTCTTGAGAAACTTTAGTTTGTTAGCACGATAAAGCCTCCGGAGTTCAACAAGTCATTAATTTTATGATTGAATATTATTCAGGACATCTCACTGATGAACCCTATTGATATTTAGTTCACCAAAGCCAGTACAACAGGTGCTATAGTACTTTAAGTACGATATTTTTGTCATTTTTGGGGAAATTTCAGTTTGTTAGCACGATACAGCCTCCGGAGTATATATAAGTGACCAATTTTATGATTGGATATAATTCAGAGCTTCTCAAAGAGAAACCCTATTGATATTCAGCTCACTAACGGCTGTACAACGGGTGCTATGGTACTAGAAGTACCAAATTTTTGTCATTATTGGAAAATTTTCAGTTTGTTAGCACGATGCAGCCTCCAGAGTGTACAAAAGTGACCAATTTTATGATTGAATATTGTTCAAGGTGTCTTACAGATGTACCCTATTGATTTTCAGTTGACGAGCGAGTACAGCGAGTCTTATAAATCCAGATATACTAAATTTTTGGTTATTTTTGGAGAAATTTCGGTTTGTTAGCACGATACATCCCCCGAAGTGTATACTAGTAACAATTTTATGATAGAATATTGTTCAGGGCATCTCACAGATACGGAAAAGTTAGTTTTAATCTTTAAAACCGTTTATTTTTATTGAATTAGTGATCGGTATTACTAAATTAATATTTTTAGGCCTAATTTTCACACGTATTGACAATGAGTTTTTTAAAAAGGAAGAAGTTATCTGGCAGCGAGTATAAAAAAAAGCGGTTGGCTAAAGAAAATCAGCTGCGCAAACTCTCTAGTACAATAGAAAAATTTATAATTCCTTCCACTTCCACATCTCTCTCAGTTCCGATTACAACTGAAAGTTATTTAGAAGCTTCAGAATATGGTGTTAAATGAAACTACCGCTATTCTAAAAAATATAACTTTATTTTTAAAAGAGTTTCGTTTGAATGGTTTTAATCAAATGTTATGCACGGCTAGAGAAATTGCTGAGGATATGGAGATCACGCCAGAATTTACAAGTACTGAACCTCTTCCTTTTAGAATTCGGCGCAAGACCTAACTCTCTGAATATGAGGGAGAAGATGATCCTATAGAAAATCCACTAAAACAATTTGAAGTATCGTTTTTTAACTGCTTAGTAGATATCGCCATTAATTCAGTTAAGCAGAGATTCAATCAGCTGAAATCCCATAGTCAACTTTTCGAATTTTTATATGATATTACTTTCCTGAAACAAATGTACTCAAAAAGTGTTTTGAAAAGGTGTCAGGATTTACATATTGAGCTAACTGATGACATAGGTCCAAATGAATTGCTTACTGAGCTTTTAACTTTGAGCGAAATAATGCAGGATAATAAATGCACAAAGCTTTTAGAAGTTTTAAACTATCTGGAGAAAAACGGTTTGACCGAAAACTTTCCCAATGTAGCTGTTTCGTTAAGATTTCTTCTTACCATTCCTGTATCTACGGCAAGTGAAGAACGCTCCTTTTCTAACCTTAAATTAATAAAAAATTATTTACGTTCAACAATGACGCGGGACAGATTAACAGATCTCACCATTGAGAATGATATATGTGTAAATATAGAATACGACGATATTATTGATGATTTTGCCAAAGAAAAATGCAGAAAAGTTTTCTCATAAAATGATAAATATTGTTTTCTGTTTTAGCAATATTTTATGTTTAATTTTCATTTATCAATACCTTGTTCTTGGGAATCTGTATATTTTAGTATAATGAATTTTTATTTTATTGAATTCTATTTTAATTTCTTTTCAAAGGACGGCAAAATTAAAAAGAAGTGTATTTTGGAATGAAAATAGATTGGATTATTACAATGAAACAGATCCAAAAGGCTAAAAAAAAGGCGAAAATAAATGTTTGTTTTCCAATTTAAAAAAAATCCAAAATCAGTCAACACACAATTTCTTTCATAATTTTTTCTTCTTGCTTACATAAACAATAGTTAAAAACTTTTATCTAAAATTAGTATAATCAAATTTAATTTTCCATCCAAAAGCGCCTACATTACCAAATTTGTTGATTTAATAATGCACTTATCAAGGTCTTTAGTTGGACTAATCGAGCTAATGCCCCTTTTACTTTGAGCTACTTATAATCTTCTCGTAATAATTAGTTTTTCTCAAAACATTAATCCTGTATCAATCCCGTTTTTAATGATTCAACATACTACAGCAATTTCTATTTACACTTCTGGCTCATATACTAAACGACATTTGATATACATTTTTCCATTCTCGCTTTGTCAAGGCAAAGAACCTATTACCGAAATAGCCTATACCAAACAGTACTTGTCTAATTTAACTACCGCATTAAACGATTTCATATCAAAGAGATCTAATCAACTAGATTATTTTTAAGGAAGATATTTATTAATACGATCCGATGTTTGTGACAGGCCAGTTGGAATATTAAATGCGATAATCTAGGTAGTACAAATAAAAATGTTGGTAGAGAGATGGGAATTTTTATTCACAGTTTGAAAATAAGAATTTTTTAATCGTTTTAGTTGTTTCTTCCGTATTTTCGTCATAATTTGCTTCTGTTTTGTCATTTTCCTGATTCCCGATGTCCAATTTGGTTTTTATATTATACTCGCTTATATTAGCTTGACCTGTTTGTATCTATGTATACAACAAATCTTTCAACTTAGCTTTCACCTATTTCAAGAAGTCTGATTATTATAACTTGCAAATTTGCAATGTGGTCAATAGCCGATAACAATTCAATTCATGCTAAGGTCCTGACTAAGATAATCAGGATAAGAAAATGTCTATTTTTTATTTCACACACGCATCCGTTAAAAATTTAAATAACATCCTTTGAACATATGATATTGATTAAGGACTAAAATCGCTACAGCTTTTTTCAACGTACATTTTGAAAATTACTCGTATTATCTAACAAAATTTATTACCATAGAAAGCTTTTAAATAATATTCAAAACAATTTGAGATTTTGAGGAAACAAAATAAATTATAGTGTGTTACTGCAATAGAAAATCCAATGAAACCAGTCTACGCAACTTTCACATTAACAATATAGACACGGACATCAACAAGCCCCTCCTAAAGAGCGAGTTTGACGAAGCACTTACTTCTTTTGATGATTGCAGCCCAGGGCCAGACAACGTGCATATAAGCTTTCTGCAACACTTCCCAGAAACAGCTAAAGCAACACTGTTAAAAATATTTAATCAAATATGGACAAAACATACGTTCCCAAAAAAATGGTCACAAGGAATAATTATACCCATTCAGAAGACAGGGAAAAATAAATTATTAGTCGATTCTTATAGACCCATATCCCTAACTTGCACCATGTGCAAATTACTAGAAAAAATAATCAATAACAGACTTGTATGGGAGTTAGAACGAAGAAAATTGATAATACCAGAACAGAGTGGATTTAGAAAACACAAAAGCACAATCGATAACATCATCAACTTAGAAAGCGACATACACGAGGCTTTAGCAAACAATCAGAAATGTATAGCTGTATTTTTTGACATAAACAAAGCATTTGATACAGCATGGAAACCTAACATAGTAAAAACCTTGCAAGAGTGGAATATAGGCGGAAACATGCTGGCTTTTATTTACAATTTTCTAAATAATAGAAGTTTCCAAGTTAGGATAAACGGCTCGATCTCCGATCTAAAAATACAACAACATGGAACACCACAGGGATCAGTAATCAGCCCAACTTTATTCCTTATAGCTATAAATAACATCACAACTAATATACAGAAACCAATAAAAGTCCGACTGTATGCGGATGATCTGGTAATGTACATAAAAAGTAAAAATATAACAACAATGAAATCGATTCTACAATCACACATAAACATACTTGAAAAATGGTCTAAGGACTCCAGTTATCATTTCTCTGCAGAGAAAACCAAATGTATTATGTTCTCCAGGAGAGAAGTAGGCCAAAAGCCACTACTTGAACTAAATGGTAGTCCCCTCGGGTATGTTTCAAAAATCACATTTCTGGGAATGATCTTCGATTCGCAACTAAATTGGGATGAACACATTAAGAATCTAGTCGTTAGATGCCAGAAAGGACTAAATCTATTAAAAGTCCTCGCAAACAGAGAGTGGGGATCTGATCGAGAAACTTTACTCCTAATCTACAGACATCTTATTAGATCCAAGATCGATTATGGATCCATCGCCTACGCCTCCGCTAAAAAACGCATATTAAAACGTTTAGATGTCATAGCAAACCAAGCATTGCGCATCATTTCTGGTGCTTACAGAACATCCCCTATTGAAAGCTTACAAGTAGAGCTAGGAGAGCAATCACTAGATAAAAGAAGGCAATACCTGACACTGTCATATGCCAGTACTATAATGGGCAACCAAGAACATCCAAACTACAATAACACAGTTACAAATAGATATCAAAACACCTACGATTCCAGGAAAAGAGTCGACTACCCCTTCTATCAAAGAGTTTCCAAATATATCACACAACTAGACATGCAGATACCTTCCATACTAGAAGCAAATGTTGATATACCACCGCCATGGCTTATTAAAATTCCGAGCATAGACACCAGCTTAACCAACTTTAACAAGGCAGAAACTCCAGCCTCTATAATATATCAGAAGTTTCACACGAAACTTTCCATGTATTCTAACTTTCATAAAATATATACTGATGCGTCCAAAACCCCAAATGGAGTTGGAGCTGCTGTTATCACTTCCTATAAACCACCTTTGAAATATAAATTACCCGACGTAAGTTCTGTGTATACAGGAGAAATATATGCTATCCTACAAGCTTTAATCGAAATTCAATCGTCAAACCTGCAAAAAACTGTAATAATAACAGACTCCTTAAGTGCCCTAAGTACCTTGAAAAATATTTACACTAACAACCCTCTTGAACTACAAATCAAGACTCAACTGCATCTACTACAAAATAACAACTTGGATGTCAGATTCTTATGGGTGCCCTCTCATCAAGGAATACAAGGAAACGAAGATGCTGACAAACATGCAAAAGACGCTACAGTATGCAGAGATGTACGTATAGTGAACAGTGCGGTTTACAGTGACGTGAAACCCTACATCAAAAATAAAATTAATTCTCGGTGGCAATCGGAGTGGCAAGGATCACTCCAAAAATTGAGACAAATAAAGGAAAGTGTCAAACAGTGGCCGCGAATGTGCAGTAACCGCTCAAAACAGGTCGTAATAACCAGACTAAGAATAGGTCACACTAAACTTACGCATGAATATTTAATTCGTAAAACTGATAAACCTATGTGTATAATTTGTAACCGTGAACTAAATGTAAAACATATACTATTAGAATGTTCATTATACACATCGCAAAGACAACAATGTAATTTTCCAAATGACATGAATACCTTGCTAGGAAAGGATTGCGATGTGGATAATATTTATAAATATCTGTCAAATACCTCTCTACTCTATAAGCTGTGATTATATTATTAAATCCATCGCTAATAACCAACTTGGTTGATGCGAGAAACAAAAAAAAAAAAAAATTAAGACTAATTAATTTGTAATAAGATCAATATAAAAATTAACTTATTCATAAAAAATTCAAATGTAGTAAAAAAGCTTGATATTGAATGTGAGAATAATATTATAAATTTCTAAGTACAAAATGTGGGTACTTCTAATTCATCTAGTACTTTCCATATTTTACCTCTACTTACCGTATCGAATGCTGCCATTACGTTAATTAATGTTGAAAACAACTCCTCCTCTCTTCTTCTTTAAATTATATTTCTTAGTATAAATAAGGTCTAAAAAGTTAAAATATTTACAATAAAATTGTCCTATGGTATAAAATAAAATGTTTTGGCTAAAATTTGTTCAAATTTTTGTATGGTAGTGTATGTTTAAAATCGTACATCCAGATAATCAAATTATTCTTTTCCCTCAGCGTTAAATACACCCTTGGGTATCGTTTAGTTTGTCGTCACTGTTTCTATTGGTCATAATGGAAGCGTCTTTCTAATATCCCCTTTCTTTTGTTGAAATTTTTGGATGATAGTGTATTTTTAAAATCGTACATTGAAATAATCAAATTATTCTTTTCCCGCAGATTTAACTACACCCTTGGGCATCGTTCAGATTGTCAACACAATTTCTATTGATCATAATAAAAGCGTCTTCACGTCTTTTTAATATCCCTTTTCTTTCTTTCTCTGTTATATATTCTACCGCTTCTGACATACCCCATTCTGACTGACTAAAAAATGTTTTGTTTCGAAGATTGTATAGATTTAACGACACTTCTAAAACCAGCAAATGGATTTTTATTTTTATCTCCCAATCAACTTATTTCACTTTAAAACTAATCTGACAAGTGTTAATACAAAAAACTTTAATCTGTCATTAGTTGTCAGTTGAAAAAAAAATAATCACGAACCAGTGGTGGGGAGAATTGAATAAGTTTTTATGAGTGATAAATACGTTTAAGGAATAATCAGGATATGTAATTAAGTTTTTAAATTACATTTTGCATATTAATATAGTTTTTTGCACGATTGGTCTTGTTTCCAAGACGGTAGGTTGTTTTTACCGGTTGCTAGGCTAAACAGAACGATGATTTTGAATAATTATACTTCAAATTTTATATTTGGCATATACATCCTTAAGTTGGAATATTTGGTATAACCAAAAACATTCAACTAAAGATGGACAAACCAAGTCTTTCATAAATCCATAGAAACCGCGATCAATCGTTACGTTTGGGGAAAAAGTCATTTATACTCCATTGGCAACGCTGCATATTTTATTAAACATCAGATGAAATGTAACTTCTATCATTCATATCAGTATCGAAACAATTGTTAATTTTTTAGAATGTTTTCAATATATTCTGGAATTATCTAGAAACATTTAGTTTCATTTAAAAAAGTAATTTAGTTGGTTTGTGTATGTATTTCGGTGCCGTTGGAAGGTGCATGTTACTTTTGTTTTTTCTTATGATAAATATTTATTTTCCGTTGGTTTATTAAAAACTGAACTTACCCACAATCCTCGTACTTTTTTTCATCAATCCAACTTCTACCAATCATTACTATGTATAATTTTAACAATATCGATGAATAGTTTTAGTAGAAAAGAAAGCACATACAATTTTATCTGCTGTAACTTAAAAATTACTTAACTGAATGTCTTCCAAAATTACAGTGAAAAATGATAAAGGACATCAAACGTTTATACAGCATTTTCTTTGTTTTTCATGGTCAGCTATTGTTTTTCTTCGATTTTGCTAAGATTTTTTGCTAGATAAATATGCTAGAGGTGTTAAGGGTACGAATGAATGTATGTACTCTAGAAATATGCTAGAGTTTTTTAAGGTTAAGAATTTATGTAAGATAAGTCCTCTAGAAATATGCTAGAGGTGTTAAGGTACGAATGAATGTATGTACTATGACATGAAAGAATGAGAGAATGTAAAGGGCCAAGCGGCAGTTTTTTTCCTAATGGATTGATATACCAGCGTAATTAGCCACCAGCAGAGGCTTACCCGGTCCGATTGGGGCCAAGCGTCGACAATAGGTTAAATGAATTGTGGTACCAGTTTGTTTTAGGAGTAACGATCCAGGAACCTCGGGCATATGTAAACAAAAAGGGGGACTAAGTTATGAAGGGATGTGAAATTCCATGAGAGAGCATGGAAAAACTCATGTGGGCAATTTTCCGGTGTTTTGTTTAACAGAATGAATAGTGCTGGGTAAGAAAGGGAACGTTTTTCCTCGGAGAACATGAAAACTCCA
Organism: Galeruca laticollis; assembly: GCA_963921935.1. NCBI lineage: Eukaryota > Metazoa > Arthropoda > Insecta > Coleoptera > Chrysomelidae > Galeruca > Galeruca laticollis. Next base: position 59,309,928 of record OY998185.1, on the reverse strand, counting down.
GTGTAGCTTGCGCTTCTTCCTTTCTACGCAGAGGAATGAGTTGTATAATGAGAATGAGTGTAAGTGTGTAATATTTAATGGTTGAGAAAGTGATGTGTGATTAATTAATGAATTCGCATGATCGTATATGTACAGATAATGTGACCACTAATATAAAGTAAATATGCGATAGGCCTTTTAGGTAATGAGATTGTTTGTACAAATTGTTTCATGCAAAAGAGAGTCTTTCTGTTGCGGCTAGAAGGTATACAAATTACTTTCACAAGAATACAATGTATATATGAATATATAAATAAATTTTGCAGAAAAACCAAATAAGACATTGGTTCACGATGAAAATATACAATTTAAAAACTAATAAAAAAATATTAAACTTAAAGGTGTGATTTAGTGTCATCTTGTTCAGAGAAGAGAACATATGCTTCTCCACTGACTAAAGATTTCCACGATATTAATAGCACCCTTGAATCGGTATATTCGTACCACTGTCCCGTGTAGGGATGTCTGTAAAATGCAGTGTAATGACCATTATAAGTGGTTCTACAGTGAGCTGATACAGCGTAGAGGTTGTACATACAAGGTGCCACATTATCAGCCGCGTAATGGCTCATATCAAGCCCTTCTATTGGAAAATCTATTGCAGTATTAAGTTTTCCACTAAATCTTTCTGTTTGCGAAAAGCGCTTCAGGTGAATAACCAATATTTTCGGAAATTTATGAATTGAGAATGATTTAGTGCATCGTCATCGTTCCTTATATTTCGAACAAGTTGGTTTCTCATCACCGTCGAGTGTTTCTTCTCTTATAAACATTGTGAAAGTCGTAATTGACCTGTTCTTTGGGGCATCGAAAGGGATACATCCCAAAAGGGATCGTAGGTAACTGAACAGTGACCACAGTGTGTGGCACTTGATTGTTTATTTTAATTGACCGACAAGGTTATCCACAATCTTGGAGTTGTCCATTCTCGAATATCTCAACCAAGATTCTTTTGCTTTCTTGATGTCACTAAGTTTGTCATCAGTTTCTGTTAATATGGGCCTTAGTTTTTCATATACCTTGTTGACATCCTCGTGAAGTCCTGGTAATAGGTAACGAAGAAACTCCTGTGCATCATGTTGAGTGTATCCCATGAACCTTGAAGTAAATCGCTGAATCTGACTTTTCTTTTTTCTTATTTACAGGCTTGTTGTCTATGTTTAGGATGAGTCCGGCATAGGTAATGGAATGATATTGACAATTGGTCGAGTGTAAATACTTGAAGTTGTCTTGACTTGGACGGAGCGGATTCTACCGTCTTTACCAACTGTAACGTTTATTATACGGGCTAAAGGCCATCGTACTGAAGGGGAGTCGTCATCTTTGACTAAAACCATGGTTCCTATGGTGAAATCTTTAGACGGAGACGGTTTTGCAATTGATTGAGATAGTCGACCGACCGACCACCTTTTCCAAAAGTTTTGTTGAACATGAGTACATTGTTGCCAGAATTTTAGTCTGTTTTAGGGAGTGTAGATAAATATTTGTCTGGTAGTGACATTAAGGGTGCTCCTATGAGAAAATGACCTGGTGTTAAGGGGCGTAAGTCAGTAGGGGCAGTTGAAAGGGGATGTAAGGGTCGTTTATTGAGTACGGCTTCTATCTGGGTTAATATGGTGCTGAATTGTTCGAAAGTAAAAGTGGAGGTAGCAAGTAATTTTATCAAATGAGTTTTAACGCTTTTGACTCCAGCTTCCCAGAGACCACCCCAATGTGGGGATCTGGGGATCTGGGGGGGTATGAATTTCCATTCTATTGAGGAGGTAATTAAGTAATCGTATTTAGGAGAAAAATTCTTTGTCAGGAATTGAGATACTTCAGTAAGATAATGATTAGCTCCAAAAAAATTCTTGTCGTTATCGCTATAAATTACGGATCGAAGTCCTCGTCTAGACGTGAAACGTTTCAATGAAGCTATAAAAGAATCTGTGGATAAATCGGAGACTAATTCAAGATGAATGGCTTTAGTGGAGAAACATACATTAATTCAAATTCGTACAACCCCGGTAATCACACTTTTCTCTGAACTGTACTGTCGAAACGAAGCTGACGAATTCTGCCAACGAAGCATACGTCTTTGCTACGGCGCATTGGAAGTTGCCAAACTTCCGACTGCCAAAATCAATTTGCCAACCTGTACTTACTTTTATTTTTAAAATTTGTACAGTTGTTGAAAAAGTATAGTCTGCAACATGTGTGGATAAGTATTTTTTTCACTCGTGTGTTTGCACAAACTTCACACTCGTATGAAAAGTTGAACTTTCCCCACTTGTTGCACAATAATATATTGTACAATGAGCATGAAATGACATACATTTCCCACGAGCAGGTATATGAAATTTTGTAGTACGAGCGTAGCGAGTACTACAAAATTGTGCAACATGTATGGAAAAGTATTTTTTTCACTCGTGTGTTTGCACAAACTTCCACACTCGTATGAAAAGTTGAACTTTCCCCACTTGTTGCACAAAATATGTTTCAATACTTTCATACTTCCTGGTAGATTTTAATAACGTATTGAAATCAAATAAAAAAACGTTCCGTATATTAAAGTACCGATAACAACGCGGTTCATTACCACACAAAGAACCTTTGTTACTCCAAAAATGGTATCCTTTATATATAGATATTTTCGTAAGAGTCTTGCATCATTACTGTCCAATACTGGACGCACCAAACAATCACACAGGAATTGTACGCTTATTTACATGAGAAATGTTACGAAGGAATTCCGATTAATAAAGAGCTCAATAAAAATCAATAAACAGTGTGTGTACGTCAATATAGGAATTTGGGTCGATTTACTTTTATAAATATTTTTTAAATTGAAATTTACTTATAAACGGTGAAGTATGTTTTGGATCACATTTTCGCTGATTTTCGTTTTTTTCTCGTTTTTGCGGAAGTTAATGAAAACCTATTTACAGAGGAATGTGTTGAGATTGAGGAAAATTCCTAACAACTACGATGCACGACACTGAAATGTGTAAATGCACTCACTTTTTAGATATATATCGATGGAAAGAGCAAACACATGGTTAAGACATATTTAAATTTACTCTGGCGCCGATACCACAGACTGGTTTATGGTCCGTGAGCTTGACCTACAAATTCATATTATTCTTTCGAGATAGATCTCGTTTTTTAATTTTCAAAACAGATGTAAAGCATTAATATATATATAAAAAAATAGAATTGGGAAATCGTGTGGGCAAATGATACTGTGACAAAGTTTAAATATAATGGAATTATGGTGTAATGTAAATAAAAGTAGTAATGGTGGCTATATTTTATCTCATAAATTAAAAGATAAGTCCTAATATAAAAACATTATATATCTTTATCGTTATTTCGAATTTGTAAAGCAGATTATATTATAGAAAGGGTAAAAGCCTATTATACTTTTAGTGAAGACAATAAATTCCATTAACCTTGCAGTTAATTAAAATTTATTGACTCTCACTTTGAGATATGGGACATTATTACAAACGAGAAGAGAAATGACCGGGCAAACATCAATAATTAACAAAATAAAACAGTTGAATTGGTATGGACATGTGTAATGAAAATGAGCTAACAAAGAATAACTAGGAAAATAAAGGAAAACGCAAAGAAGTTATACATGTAATGGACAGAAAGGCATGAAAAAAATGGATGACAGAGGATTCGGAGTCCCAATTATAACAAGAAGATTTTGAAATAAAGATATAACCTGACCAACAATTGAAAATATATACCGAAAAATAAACAGATTGAAGTAGAAAAATGGCTTATTAGGCCAGGAGCACAACAGTTTGACATGGCTGTGTCGTGACGTAAATTAGATATTGGTTGGAATTGCTCGGAAATCATCTAAGAAAAGAAAATATGAAGCTCCGCCAGCTAAAAAAGTTGTGTTATTTGCAGGAAAAATCATAAACTGCCAAAAAACGCAAAAATCGCTTATTTTTCCCGATGTTTCTTAATATAACTCTTTAAATATGCAAGATAGAGAAAAAAAGTAAACTTACGAATTTGTTCTTTATGAAATTCTCTACCAGATAGAATTGGTTTAAAATCGATATATTCAATTTTTTCGTTGAGAAATGGCGATAAATGCTAAAAAAGTAGCTAAAAAACTAGGTTATTTTAAAGCATTTGTTTCGCAGATAAAAAATCATCCAATCCCGCCATAAATTGGGATTTAAGAATCTTATAGTATAAAACAATATGCCAAAGGCCGATTAAATTGGCCTGATAGGTTTTACATGAATTAATTGTTAATTAATTTCCGCGAAAAAATTAACGTCATTTTTGCGTTCATGCCAGGCTTACATTTTTGAGTTGTAATAGGCGCCGATTTTTTTACAACTACTTAGACCTCTAAACTATAATACGCAATAGTTATAATGAACAATTTTCAAGTTTTTATCATTTTTTTACGCGATTTTGAAAAGTTGAAAAATGGTTCAATACTGTATTGCCGGCATTTCTTTTTTAATTTACAAGTAGATTCAGCCATTTTCATACAAAAATTAAATTCTCAATAGATTTATAGATAGTAATGTTTATAAAATGACACACCACTCACGATTATTTACTACGGCAGAGCTTATGATTCACGACTATATATCGCGGCCAAGCACATAAAACTAACTAACAAAAAATTCGTAGAGCTGTTGCTTTTATACGTTTCATTTCGTGCATGATTCAACTTGTCTGTGTGCGAACATGTCGAAACATGTTATTTTGTATGAACATCGCGCGTTCGCTTATCAACGTGCGAGGACAAGTCATATACTTCTATTCTGAAGTAAAAGAAATTATTATAATTATTAGTATTATTATTAATGCTAATTTAAAACTGCTTATTAACCCTTATTAAATCATTTTTATTTCACAATTTCTCTTGAACGCTTATTATTTGCTTCTGAATCCGCTACCGCCCACCTAAAAGGCTGCAGCGCCCACAGGGGGGGCGGTATCGCCCCCCTTGGAAACCACTGCTATAGCATAGCAGAGTCTGGTAATGCCCATATCCTTATATACCAAAAATAATTTAATTTTTTTTAAGTAACTGCTCAAGTTCGTCTTTAGACTGGTTACATATTTTTACCTGTTAAACCTGTAAATTACAAATGATTAATTGGCATTTTGAATGCACATTCGTGTTTCTTGTATTTTTGGGTCCAAACTGAAATTACAAAAAAACAAAAATTGGAGCTGTAGAGGGTTGATATTATTATTATTACTACTATTATTATAAGAAAGATTTATGTACTACTTATTTACGTATCCCCGATACAAAGTATCAAAAAGATTAGGCTCACAGTTCACATAATAAACTTGCCTACTGTGTGGCAAGTGTTCAGTATCACAGCCTTCGGGATGTCAGTGGTAGTCCCAGTTTGGCGATGTTGTCGTGCAGGGTCTTAGGCACGATGCCAGTGGATGACATAATAACAAGGACTATTTCCACAATTTCGCTGTGCCACATCATAGCAATAAAGTTATTAAATATCAAAATGGATCCAGTAAAAATATAAATATACACCCATTGCTCTTGTTTTCTCAGTGTATGGAACGACTTTCATTAATTTATCGATATACTTGTGGATAAAATTCAGTGGCTCTGAATTCTTTATGTTCGTCTGTTATTATTAGAACGCCATATTTCATCTTAGTGTCAAAATGATGATTTTATGTTGGTGTAAGACATTTTTATGGGTAAACATTTTGAATAATGAGACAGTCGCTCAAAGACAACAAATTTGTTGGTACAAATAAATGCTGTTGCGTAACGAATCTCTAGATATTTTTTAATAAAAATAAATACAGGGTGATGCATTATTTTAGTATAATTACAGTGTGTTTGAAAAAGTTGGCAACATATGAAAAACTTTTCTATTATTAATGTTACGAAAAAAGTTATTGCTTATAAAAAGTTCTGCATGGTCTATAACGTAGAAGGCAAATATCAAATGTAAAATTTATTCATTCGTATACGAGGTTTGTCGAAAAGTATGAATTTCGTATAAGAGTAAAGCAATTTTTTAATTGTGATAATATCGAAAACTTTAATAATGGAAATTTGTTCGTATTGGAAAACTGTGAAATTACAACCTCCTACTTGAAAATTACGAGTAATATACAATTTGTAAAAATAAATATAAAATTCATGTACGAGATTGTATTTACACGGAAAGAAATTTTGGATACTATTATTCCAGTAAGGTAGTATTACAATCAAATTTTTTATCAATATAGCGCCAATCCAAATTTAAATTAACATCGATAAATAATTCGATTGATTTATTTGTCAAGCTAAAATTTATCAAACCATGATAAGTAGCAGTAAACGAGTTGCATTAAATAACAACAAAAATTTGATTAATATTAGCAAAAATAAAATTTAATTTGCCTATAATATTCGTATATTTCTCAAATTTAGCTAAGTGTTGAATTGTATTAAGCAATTTTTAGATCAGTTTAAGTTAATTGTAGACAATATTTGCTAAATATACGATTGATTTTAGAAAAAGATATGACGAAAGATAGCAAATTTAAGAATAATTAGGATTAAATTTATCAAATAATTTTATTACTTTTTGCAATAATTTGATGTAATATAGCAAAAATAAAATTTAATTTGCCTATAATTTTCTGGAATATAATTTATATCTTCTTAAATATAGCTAGGTGTTGAATTGTATTAAGCAATTTTTAGATCAGTTTAAGTTAATTGTAGATAATATTTGCTAAATATATGATTGATTATAGAAAAAAAAGTGACGAAAGATAGTAAATTTACGAATAATTAGGATTAAATTTATCAAATAATTTTATTACTTTTTGCAATAATTTGATGTAATATGTCTAAATTTTAAGTAATAAATGAATCGGATTTATCTAAATCTCGAATGTTTTAATCTAATAATTAAGTTAAACTTTTCTAATCGTTTGATTATTTGTATTCAATATTTGATTGCTCCATTTTATCTAAATATAATAGAAATTAAGCATTTATTTTATTGATCCCATTATAACTATAGATCAAAACTACATTAATATATTAATCTGTGTTCTGTGTTAAAACTTCAAATATTTCAAAGTAATATACCTAGAGGTATTTACTGCTAATGCCCCCAGAACTTTCTGCCATGCAATTCATTCCTAAATGATTTGATTTGAAAATGTATGCAACAGTGAAACATAAAAAAATTCATTATGATGCTTGTTGAGATTATAGTAATTATGGAACTTATCGTACCAAGACCAAGAATCTCAATTTCTCAAATTGGATCTGATTGTTAAATCGGATATTATTATTTGATACAATTATAATCCAATGATTGAGCTAAAATAATATAATCTATGAGTCAATTTGAGTAAATTTCTTGCGAAAATTAAGCAGCGGAGGTACACCAATCCAGTCTTTAATGTTTGATTGGTTTAAGAAATGCGTTTTCTGTATTTAATCTAAATTTTGGTGTACCTATCAAAAAATGGATGTGATTTAGCAGTTTTAACGCAAAAACAAGAAAATTGAGTCTACTGTCATTAGTTTTAATTAAATGTTATTAATCTTAAACGAAATTAACAGAATAATCCTAAAACACTAAGATTTGTCAGTTTTTTTCTTGTTTTATTCTATTTTAGATTGAACTAATTTACTCGGCATAAATTAAGGAATTTCTTATTTCAATAAGTCGATTTGATTCACCTTATCAAAGCATTTCTTTCCGTGTACATATTAAAACATTATTTTCCAATACGAACAACTTTCCGTTATTAAAGTTTTCGATATTGTCACAATTAAAAATACTTTACTCTTATGCCAAATTTATACTATTTGACAAAACTATTATACGGAAAAAAGTTGACAATTAATATTTGCGTTTTACAATACAGAACTTTTCAGAAATAATAACTCTTTTCCGTAACATTAATAATAAAAAAGTTTTTCACAAATATTGCAAATTTTTTGGGACATACTATATAGTACCCCATGGAAATTTTAGTTGTCTGTTCATTGTATATGTATAAAGATAGAGCACGCGTTTCAGTTATGAGAATGTTTGAAGTTCCTAGCAACGAACGAAATCCAAGCAATGGCGAATATCATTTGAGATATTACATGGAGATAGAGGGAGCTGGTAAACCTTTCTCCCATCTAATAGATTCCGAAACGTTATTAAAATGTGATTTACGACGAGTTACCCTTTTGAATTTGAATCATATTTTTTGAAGAGGACTGTAAAATAAATTATGGTTGATACATAATCAATATTAATAGCTTGGGATAATTAAATTATTCCTGTTGTCTCTTTAAAATAGACAGAGAGTGGGACAGCATTTTAAAACGATTTCTATTATAATTCACATGCTTATTCCTATATTTGCCTATCCAACCCTGTATACAATAGAAATCCCATCTTCGGGTCGCTTGTAATTGCAGGCATAGCCGTAACTTTAGAGGATATAAAAAATAATTTCAAAAGAGAAATTCAGGAAAAATTAGATGAAACCAAAATGGGAGTGCAAGACACTCAAGAAAGAATGAAAAGCCTAGAGGGAAAATAGAACAAAACTCTGACTGAACTTCCTCAAAACGTGGAAGAAACGTTAATGGATAAACAAAATAAAATAAAGAGAAAGTAAAAAAGAGAATAAGGGAAATACAAGAGGGTATGAATATACTGAGAAGAAGACTAGAACAAAATGGAACTAGAAACAACAATGGAGAGCAATCAAAAGAAACAGTGGAAACGACTAGAAAGCTAGAAAAGATGGAAAGGAGGTTAGTAAAACCAAACTGCGAGTAGAAACTTCCATCTAACGACAAAATATTGTAGAATAAAAGCTGGCCTTAGTTTTGCCCAAAATATATGCCATTGTCTAAATTGGCCTTGAAACTTAAAATATTGACCATACATCTGTGATTATCGGAGAATATCTCGGAATTCCACATATATAGTGCCAGATTAGGGTCAATATATCTAAATGTCGGTTATTGTACCCAGTTCTCGGTAAACATGGCTATATATCGGGAGAAATTCGCTAAACATAGCAAGTTATATGGCATATGACGACAAAATATGTTAGATAATAAAAGCTGGCCTTAGTTTTGCCCAAAATTCATGCTTTTTTATGAACCAGCCTTGAAACTGCGAATATTGACCGTATATCTGTTATTATCGTTGAATATCTCGGAATTCTATATATAGTGCTAGATTAGGGTCAATATATCAAATTGTCGGTTATTGTCCCAGTTCTCGGTAAGCAGGTCTAAATATAGAAGAAATGACAAAATTGCTAAATACAGCAAGTTATATGGCATGAACGACAAAATATTGTAGAATAAAAGCTGGCCTTAGTTTTGCCCAAAATACATGCTTTTTTATGAACCAGCCTTGAAACTGCGAATATTGACCGTATATCTGTTATTATCGTTGAATATCTCGGAATTCCACATATATAGTGCCAGATTAGGGTCAATATATCTAAATGTCGGTTATTGTACCCAGTTCTCGGTAAACATGGCTATATATCGGGAGAAATTCGCTAAACATAGCAAGTTATATGGCATATGACGACAAAATATGTTAGATAATAAAACCTGGCCTTAGTTTTGCCCAAAATACATGCTTTTTTATGAACCGGCCTTGAAACTGCGAATATTGACCGTATATCTGTTATTATCGTTGAATATCTCAGAATTCTACATATATAGTGCTAGATTAGGGTCAATATATCAAATTGTCGGTTATTGTCCCAGTTCTCGGTAAGCAGGTCTAAATATAGAAGAAATGACAAAATCGCTAAATATAGCAAGTTATATGGCATGTAACGACAAAATATTGTAGAATAAAAGCTGGCCTTAGTTTTTCCCAAAATACATGCTTTTTTATGAGCCGGCCTTGAAACTGCGAATAGTGACCGTATATCTGTTATTATCGGTGAATATCTCGGAATTCTATATATAGTGCTAGATTAGGGTCAATATATCAAATTGTCGGTTATTGTTCCCAGTTTTCGGTAAGAAGGTCTAAATATAGAAGAAACGACAAAATAGCTAAATATAGCAAGTTATATGGCATGTAACGACAAAATTTGGTAGATAATAAAAGCTGGGCTTAGTTTTGCCCAAAATACATGCCATTGTCTGAATCGGCCTTGAAACTTCAAATATTGACCGTATATCTGTTATTATCGGTAAATATCTCGAAATTCTACATATATAGTGCCAGATTACAGTTTCATTTAAAACACTAACTATATAGGAAATAGAGAGCAGCATAAATTTTAAGCGAACAAGGAGAAGATACACCCAAGAATATTCATAAAACTGTTAACTATCATTGAGACCATTATCTTATTAGGTAAAGTGTTTCTCAAGATACAATAAAAGTTTATGTCCATTACAGGTCGGACTTCCAACTATTTTCTAGGTATAAATTGATCTAAAAAAGCAAACAGCTCTCTAATGGCAAAACCCAAATAAGCTATTATTGAGTCAGAATCATTTTTCGTGAAAAGAACCCCTAATGATTTTATGATATTTCTTTGAATATAAAATTCAATATTATTAAGATTTCTAGAATCTCAAGCAGGTACGCCCTTGGAATGGTCATTTTAGAAGGGTTTATTACTCTCAGCCGTTTTCAAATAGAGTATAGGTATAATCAAATCGCATAAGTAGATTTCAATAAGGATAGAATAAAAGGATGATGAATTTAGTAACGATTATAGTGTAAAAAATGATTCTTTGTACGAACTGACGTTTGAAAACGCATTGTTCTCAAGAAGATGGAGATATACCACATTGTGCGGTATCGTAATCAAGTTTTTCCACATCGGTGGATCGGTAGAGGTTCAACTGATATACCGGATGTCCCCCGGTTGCATATTTCAAAATGCTCATTGATACGAAACCAATAGTTAAATGCAGCGCTGCCATTGGCTGGATTATGTAGTTACCGTCTTTTAAAGTCGAATTTAAAATGTTCCTTGCTGTTGTTTACAACTTAGGGATGTCAATTTTCTTCAATTAGTTTTACTTTTCATAATAACATTTTGCAAAAAAATACCCTGCATAAAAATATTGATAGAAATTTTACTTAAATCTAAATTAATATATAATTTAGTAATTGTCATTCCATAATGGCAGCGACAGCAAAAACCAATTGATGTATCGTATTCGAATAAAAACGGTCGCAGTCGCATGGGGAATAACGGTGGAAATCCAGCAAATAGTAGCGCCGCATTTAGCTGCTGGTTTCGTATCAATGTGCCGTTTTGAAACATGCCTCCCGGTTGCCTATCGCACTTTTAAAAATAAATTATAAGGAAAATTAATGAAAAAAGTACTTTTATTAATTGCATGAAAAAAGTGACATCTAAAATACTATCAGTCTACGCCCCGTTCCTGATGGTGGATTTAAACCAGTAGATAAATTATTTAAAAAAGTCTGTCTTATCCATGTTTCATCTAAATAAAAGTATATCGTACAACAAGTGAGCGAGTGTCGCAAAAAAAGCGTGGGAGAAATATGTCATTTTCTCACGTGTCGTACACTGTACTTTTTTATCAATGCGTTGTTTTTATGTGTTCAAAACGAGGTTCAGAATTAAAATGCATAATACATATTACATTAACTCATTTTTATATTTCACTTAAAATTGTAATTAACAGTTATATTTGAACACTAGTCGGGGAAAGTAAGGAAATTAAAGGGAAAAGTTATCCGTAAATTATTTCTCATTTTTTAATGAAAGTACATCCCCCTCCCCAACATTTTCCTAGTTCGTCTAATAAATTCTACTGACGCTTGCGACGGAGCTTGCAAGCACAGCTTGGAACACGTAAAATTCGGGTGTTTTATGCTCCTGGCATTCCTGGATGCGCTTGTACAAAAAAATTGTAAAGGTAAAAAATGTAGAAAATCTTTTGCTTTAAAAGGTGAGACTTAATTCGATTTTCCAAAAAAAAATTTCCGTCCTTAAATTTTTCCACCTTTTGGATATTTTTTCGAAAATTACTTTTTCAATTGGCAATTATGAATAAAATAACAATATCGAGGTCAAAACATAGATAAACATAGAGGGCAAACGTCTAAAAATTTACGTTTTTCCAGATTTGGAAAATTCGAAATGGCGGCCGCTCAAAATGGAATTACATTTTTTTTCAATCGACTCTAAAGTTATGAACATTAATGATATCGAGACGCGGTTGATTGCAATCGATAGAGTGAAAGTTATATTTTTATAAATAAAACAAACACAATTTTTCAAAATTTTTTTACATAATTTTTAACAATATTAACCGAAAAAAATAATTTCTTTATCTCGTTTTTTCCATTTTTTCCTTTGAAAAATGTAATAATAATAATAATATCTTTTTGCGGGCGGATGTAATTTCGGCCGGAAAAAGGGCAGGTACTAAAAGCCGGTAGGTAAATTCGGCCGGAGGTTTTAAGTTGCTTCCTTATCTCATAGGTATTTTCGGCCGCAAATCAAATAAAATAACAGAATGCTTTATATTAAAATATTTCTTTATTTCAATAAAATTATTACATCAACTTATTTCTATAACTTAGGTAAACTATAAATTTTTAAAAAACGTTTTGATGTGATACAGATTTAACGAAATTAATTCTAGAAATATTGTCAGATCGAAGCATATTTACCATGTTTTCGATAAATTTTAGTTTGTTTTTTACTCGTTTGTCTTTAGTTTTTGCTGGAATATTTAAATTTTTTATTTTTAAATATGCATCGATCTGACAATCTTTTAATTTTTCTATAAAAATAAATATAGAAGGGTGACTTGAATAAAAACTAGAATTAAAGTGCGAATGGAATGATTCGCAGGCATTTGTGGTTCTTTTAATTGATGGGTTTTCATATGCCCATATATTTGGTGGAAAATGAGATTCTGGCGCTATGTAGTTTTCTAATAAATAGTCTGCGTATTTATCTATAAGTTTATGGTCCGGTTTGTATGACATGAGATCAAATATGAAACAATCTTCAACTTCAGAGGGGTCTAGATAAGTTAGCCCAAAAGTATGAGTAAGCCATTTGCTTTCCTCGCAGTTTTTATCTTTATACATTTGGGTTAACCCTAATGATTGTATTTTCCTATACCACGCCTGGTGCAAGTGGAATCTACAACCATTTAGTTTGGTTTTGGGAAAGACAACTTTTAATGCGTTATGAATTGCGATTTCAAAATCCACAAATACCTCCTTCGGTTCAAAAACAATATTATAAAGTTCAAAAATTTTAGATTTTACCAACAGAAAAAGTCTCATATATGTGTCACTGGTCTTATTGGGCAACAGACAATACAAAAGAGGAACATAATGCCCATTTTCCAGTCCATGGATGGTAAATAACTGATAAAAATATTTTGTACAATAAGAAAATGTGCCATCCATGTAAAAATCTTTCATTTTACATAAACTTATTATATTTGTATGGCAAGAAAAAACAATGATATTATCAGCTGTGCTGTTAATAAACAAAAAATTTTCACCTGTTGTGGTTTTCGGTCCATAACTATCGAGTACAGAATGTACATCGTGAATATCCTTAGGCAGGGCTGGTAAGAGCTTACGGCGGCTGTTGTACAAATTTCTTCTTATTAGACTGACATCTATCGATGACAAATTCTCTGGCAAATGATTTGAAAGAACGCTTTTAATAATTTTTGAAGGTTTCTCCGATATGTCTTCCTCAGCTTTGCGCTTGCATGAAGTCGTCACTATTTTTCTCTCCAACGTAGTTTCATCGGACTCGTGGTTGTGGATTAATTCATTTCTAGTAACTGTGTATTCCGCACCAACAGTGTACAGTTTGGCTAAACATCTTAAATTTTTCTTTATACACCTCCAACGTACTTCACCACTTTTTAATACGTCCTGTTTACAAAACTGACACTTTTCTACAACTAGTAAGTCACAACCGCGTGAACTCTTAATTACTGAAACTGATGCCATCGTATACAAATAATATATTTTATGCTTTCTATCGACTAGTAGCTTAAAGATAAGTTATAATACTGACTAGCTATAATAATTTTATACCTGTTATTTGTGAATTTTATACATTTAAAGGAATAATCTTAAGTAGGTACAACATAGTTATTAGAATAAAGAGATAAGTAAATTAAAGGTATTTCCGACAGGTACACAGGATTAGTTATTTCCAAATAAATACACAACTAATATTTTACAGAAACTATTAAGCGTAATTACCAATATTTTAATCTCATCGTAAACATCAACCCCTCGGCCGAAATTACCCCTGTCATAAATGGTACCCTTTGATTTATGCAGGTAGGCCAAGGGATTACCGGCCGAAATTACGCCCGCCGCTTTTTGCATCATGAGTTTCTTTGAAAGACGCGTATTTAAAAAAAAATTCCAGATACAATTAGTAGAAGCTTGTGGTATGGGTATGTTTCATTTAGAAAATTTATTACGACTCCGGAATTATCTGGAGGGGTTTCATCTTATTGCAAAAATTATATTTTAATTAAAATCAAAAATATACTTCGCTAACTTTAGTGGAGCAGATTATTTTGTTGTTTGTCCCAATCAATTATTGCAAGGTCCTTCATAAAAAATATAACTTTTTATGTTTTCTTTTTATTATTTTAGATTACTTATATATTTATATTTTTTTTCTAATTATAAGTTTATTATTTCGCAAAAATTACGGAAATCCGAAAATATATCCATACCGAACTGTGTTCATAATAACAAATCTAAAATTGCTACACTTCCATAGAATCCAGTCAAGCGGGAAATAAAAATTAGACAAATAATCTGCCATGACAGACATGCGGGCAACAATTTTTCAGTGACCCTAATAAAGTGCCGTATAATTGGTAAATGCAGTGTCGTTGTGGGGATATCTGTTTATTAAAAGTTAATTTTCCCAGTGGGACGTATGAACTCATTTTGTTAAAACAATATACTATACATTCTTGCTACATGCATAAACAAATAAATCCGTTTTCGTAATGTTTTTTTTTCTTTCTCGAAAGTTTACAGGATGAATTGATTATAAATTCTTTCAAAATCTTGGGAATTTAAAGTAAAATTATTTTCATAAAATATATTTTAGACAGTTCTTACAATTTCTTACCATGTTTATCACTACATGTTTCTTACACTAATTCTTTGAATCTTTTAATAATTATTTACCAAAAAAGACACAACGAAATTTTGTAAATAATAGAATGTATAGATAAATTCAATTGGCAAATAAATGAGAGCCAACATAAGTAGGACCTGAAAGTGGGCACTTTCATTCCCTTCCCAACAAAACATATACATTGCGATACATATTACATACATAAAACACTAAAGCATATAGGTAAACTTTGAGAATCCTGAAATATATTACAGTAGTATATAAGATACAATTAAGGATGTGGAATACAAATTTTGATTCATATAATCTGATTCGCCCTGTATGACTAAATTAAATATTTCGCAGAACTCCTGTTTAATCAATTTGGTTTTTTAAACACGCCTAAAAAAATTTAAATCTTTATTCCAAGCATCACATGTGCTACACATATGTCATTTTTTGTTTACCACGCCATTTATGATTTATATGATTAAACCATTTTGGTATTTATCTATTGTACGTACAATTGGGTTGACGTGGGGGAGGTGTCATTTTTAGCTTGCTAATCATCATAAATAGAAGTGAAATTGTTTCTCTTTATAACTGGCATTTTATCTTTGGACTCCACGTCCAGAAAGTTTAATGGGGCGTTAAACAGTCCGAATCCTATTGAATTATGGGGAAAGCTTTGACATTTATTACAATTGAGCTTGGATGAGGTATATTCATTTATACAGTGTATAACAAAAATAAATTGAACTATCTATCCAGGTCTAAAAATAAATTTATTTGTGAATTATAACAAAAAAAATTAAAGAAAGTAGCAACCACATATAGATATGAAAAAATTATGCTGACATTGGTTACCGAGAGTGAAACAAAACAATTATACAATATATTTTCTATACAAATATTAAAAAAAAGTGATTAATATAGTAGGATATACATAAAAAGGGTAAATTTATACCCCAGACAACCAGAATCCGACAAGACGGTGACGCATCTCTTCTTTCGACGCTCAGATAATACGGATGAGTCATCATCGTCGGGGCGCGTTCGCCAGACGCCCGGAAATGCAACGTCGAGGGTGAGTTATGAGGGTAAAGTTTGAATGTCACTTAATTTTTGGGGATATCGAAACGATACTTTTCGCCAAGGGTAATTTTTTGTATTTGAGGTTAATGACTTTTAGGGTGTAATATAATATTAGAACCCTTAAAAGTATGACATTTGTTGAAAAATTAGGAATGCTTAGCAATTATTTTAATAACGCTGTATTGTTTTACAGTCTTTCATGTAAAATTAAAATTTTCGTAGTCCAATTCCAAGAAGAAAAAGAATTTTGGACGAAAAATTTATTTTTTGAACTTTCGAAAAAAATTATCATGGGAGAAAATTTGAGTCGAAAACTGAAAAATAAGCGTTAAAGAATACTAATCATTTACCTATTATTTTTTTACGGCTATTCAAATTGTTTTTAAATTCCAAATAAGGTACAAAGTCCATAGTTGCGGAATTTAATTTAGGATTAAATTTCGCCTCATTCTGCTAACATTTACATTAAGAAACGTGTAATAAATAACAACTCAACAAAAATATTTTTAGTCATATTTAAATGGTCAAAGTCTACTTTGTTATAATCGTACTCAACGACCTCAAAACTGTTCAATTTTATTGGCCTCTGTCCTTTCCATTCAGAAGAGGTCCTATCACACAAAATAGATCTTTCAAAAATGAAACAGTGAGGTATTCATCCTGGACCTTTTATTTTTTAAAGAACACATAATTTTACTTAATTAATTGTAAATTATTTTCTAAAAGATATTTAATATGATAGATCGATCCAATAATATTCGAGGCCCCATGTCTTCCATTCCTAATACTGTTGCTGTAATAATTATTAAAGTTTTCCACTGGACAGTCCCAGTACCCCTTAAACGATATTTTCTCTATTTGTAAGGTCTTATTCTTCTATCACAATAATTCTTTAATCATTTTCCACATTTTTTACTATCATTCTTAGATCGATCAATATTACTCTCATAATAATATAGTTTTCTTTCAAATCTGATGATAGAGGTTGTTGAATTCTTTGAACAAAAATGAATATTAGTTTGAACTTTTATTATTATAAATTCTGTTTTAGGAGAAATATTTTATCTTTTTAGTAACTGCTTTTCTGACTATAGGTTAGATACATTCTTTTGTGGATTGTTTAGATAAGCGACCATTTTAACACATGTTCTGTGAAATGTAAAATAGAATTTTACAAATGACAGTAAGCCACAATTTCTGCGTGAAGACGTTTTCCCTATACGCGATCTTTTATAATAGAGATTATCCATAACAAACATTGATGTTTTTTCAATTATTTCACGATTATTCTTTCCATAACTTCCTACAGAGGTAATTTTATTTCTTTTTCTCTTGTATCTTCCCTCTACGTTTTTATTTAAAAATAAAAGTGTTTTTAAATTAGAAAGTAAAAGATGTACTAATTGATAAAAAATACCTCAAAAAATTGTGTACTTTCTGAACATTATCACAAAAGTATCCAAAAAGTATTTTTTGAAGATGTAACCTGAAATATTAAGCCAATTCTGACCTGAACTTTTTATCTAGCGCTAAATTTCTTCAATGCAATCATAAAATTTCAATAAAACAGAATTTTTGTGTGTCTGTAAGTGCGATCTAAAGGCAATAAAATAGTTTTAACTACTTTTTCTTCTCCGGTCTTTTTTTAGAGGGTTATTTAAAGGATTCGACATTCCTTAGTGAATGTAAGATTTATAAAAAGAAACTTACGTGTATGTTCAGTGCCACTAAACCGTTTAATGGATTAGATAAATCTTTTCTAAGCACAACAAAATATCCGACATTAGTTGGCTATCGAAATTGTTGGCTCATATTGAAAATAAGTTTTTTAATTCCATTAGTTACGATCCAATACGGGGAATAGAGACATTGTTACCGTCTTAATTGTTCGCTATTACTGAATTACTCGAAAAAAACACATAGGCTTTGTGAAAGTTACGTCAATATAAGTGATCGGAAAATAATTTAATCTAGATTTGACGTGCACGCCGAATTTCTTAACAGTTATTCTATAAAGCATAAACAAACTCGTTATCATAATAAAATAGTTCTGATACCGTATGGTTCTTTCGCTAAAGAAATGGCGTGACACTAAATTAGTATTTTCACCATCGTCTAAGGAAATGTGCGATTTACTCCAAGTAGGAGAGATACTAAATAATCATTTACGATACCTGAGTCCAACAGTTTCCAGCCAATCACCACAATACTATTCATACTATTCGAAAAATATAAATAATAATTAATACATTGACGCGTCATTAATGCGACATAACCTTTTATTAATAATTCACTTTTATTTGTATTTTTTGCCCACCGTGTATATATTTGACCGATGAAAGCGAGATTTACTTGATTTCGTTGAACGATAATCTCTTTCAATCCCAAAAAAATTAAGATTTTTCTTGCAAATTAGTGAAACATCTGTCGACCAAAAATCATTAAACTCATCCCTCCGTTTATATACCGACACCAACCTACTATTATTACTTCAATGTATAATGGACAGTCAACGCCCACTATTTAGTTGGGTAAAGGTCACAATTTAGACATAAAGGCACCAGACCATGGCATCGTGTTTATTTCAAAAAAAAAATACCATTTCTTGGTAATAGGGCAATGTACCATGACAGCGTGGTGCTTGCGTTTCAACATTGTTGTCAAGTTTCTCAAACAACAAAGATTTATATAAAAAATTGCAGTGTATAAATCATATCAATGTATACAAGAGCGATTTTGCATACCGTACATGAGAAACGATCCATTAAAGAAAAGAAAATTATTTTTTTTCGTCCTGCTGTATATAGGCAGGAGTTTTTGTTTTTCTTGATATTGTTGCCTCTATTCAGCAGTCATTTAGCTCACCTTTTTCTAGCTCTTCCAAAGCTTCTTCGTCCTGCTGGTGATCTGTCCATTGTTATTTTTACACTTCGTTCTTTTATCAAACGATCACTGTGCTCTTTCCACTTTATCTTTCTATCCAATACACAGTCATTGATGTTATATATGCCATATGTTTTCAATTCTTTCTTTACCCAACAATGTTTTTCCCGCTATTCGTCAATCTATATTCAAGATAATATAGCTCTAATTGCTTTCTTTTGTATCCAAGCTTTCATTTCGGTTCCCAAATATTTAAACTTCATTTCCTGGTTTATTATCTTATCATCACCACAACCTTACATCTGGTCTGTGACTTGGAAGTAACAGTAGCAGTCTTTGGATATTATCAACATCATCTGTATAGCACACAATGTTGACCTCTTTATCTACCTTTTTGAATCCTGTTAAATTTGCGTATTTGGTTTATAATGTCATCCATTACATTGTTAGCCAGAAAGTCAGCCATTTATTTTTGGAAGTTTATCTTCTGAAAAACTGCTTGATGTGGCAACAATGTGTCGTTTTATAGTTCACGACTTTTGCCATACAATGCAATTGAATTGTAATGGTACAACAACTTACACAACGATTACTTTTTCGTTTAGATACAATTAATCCGCGGGTTCTTTTGTTAGAAATGCTTTATCGTTGATTTAATCTACTAATAATGTTCATGTCGCTTAGACGATAGCTAAGAGAGATTCTGTTTCAACTTTTTAAGGGCGAAATTACATTAAACAAGCATGGTATTATGTTTCAAATGTAAAATTTATCCAAAATACAATGCATTTAACTCAGTATAACGTTTAGAACATCAACAAATTTATCTATGGATTATTAAAATATAGTTTTTGTGTTTTTCATTACTTTATTGTTGCTGAAAATGGCATCGTAAAAAGCTCCTTTCGTTGCAATTTTCTGTTGTATGAAAAGACAATAATCACACGGTGATAGATAGGTTATTAAAATAATGTATAACGTGATTTGAGTGAATATAGGACCTCAAATTGCAATAATCTATCTACAAAAAGGAATAAAAATAGGAATTAAACAGTCTCACGTCAAACTTGCTACCTAGAGTGTACCTCTAATACGATATTACAATTAGCCAGCTGAATCGTTACTTTCTTATAGGACTGGTTTACCGTTGACTACAAAATGACTGACATCACCGGTTTTCTAACTTCTAACTTTCAAATTGAATAGTAAATAGGAATGTTGTTTCAATAGCTTGTAATTTTCTTTCTTCACATCCGGCTCGAAGGTCCACTATGTTTAATAATTTGGTGAATTGTTTGTGGACTGTAAAAACACTATGAATAACTGGAATTAAGACTTTTTATTTCTCATTAAATAGGACAATAATTATTTTTAATTGACATTTACAAAAATTAATTTCTGTCTGTCACTAGCTAACTGAGAACTGAATAGCATTCAATTTGACGCTCCATTACACAAAAAGTTCCAACAGCGTGATTTCAATTTTTTCTTTGTATCATAACTTACTAATTATTTTTTTTTGCAAACATGGGCAGTAATTTCATACAAAATAGAAACTAATATTATATTGTATACAGTGTATATAATTACTTGCGATTCTTTGAAATATTTACACCTATTTTCCAATTATCGATGACCGTAATTACTGTTATTAAAATTAACAATTTAAGATATGTTCGAACGTTAATGGCTTTTCAGACATAGTCAAAGCCACTTTTTATATACTATATTATTCTTTTCTTTCTGTCGACATCTCTCTTTCAAAAACTACATTTACTTATTTTATTATTTCTTCTGACAACTTAATCACGACTCTGCTGATACAACTCAAAATTCGTCGAGTATAGAGTTGGAATTTACACTGTTATTTCGTATTGTTACCGTTCCCACCTTTAGACCTATCTTAGAGAGAAGACGTGTTATTGACAACTGCTCAAAATAAAAATAGCAGAGAACATCTGGCAATGACCATTTACAACAATGAAGAACCGGAAACATGTACCACTTATCCTGGGGTAATATATACGAACATCCGGTAGTTTGAACAGGCGTGTGTTTATGGTAATAATTTAAATTTTTAACCTACGCTGATGGATCATTGATTTGAGACCGTGGTGCTACATATTCAATTCGGATTTATGTATACAGGGTCGTTTTAAAACATTTAACTTGAATTAATTATAAAAAATATAACCATTGCGAGAATCGTGGTTTCGACACAAAAGCATATTTTCTCGTTCAGAATCCCTAATCTGAGCAGAAAATTAAAATTTTTAAATTCGATTTCATAAACTAATTTCAGTATACTGTAACCACGTCATTTCTTCTCCTAACTTCGACTAAAAGCCCAAGTAATTTCAGTGTTACCTTTCAAAACATATCATCCTTTGTAGTAACCAACCTGTATATTTAAGTGACATGCAGATGCGAATACGACAAGAAAACATTCCACGTCTGTAGTTATCCTCAAAGCACCTTAAATGCTCAGTTCGGCTATAGTTAATTGTCTCTCTTCCGGCTCTCTGGATTCCAACGAAGTAGGCTCGTTACAGTAAGACAAACGATGTGTTTAGATACAATTTATCGAGTTTAAATCTGATTGGATTACTTAGTTCTCTATCGAGATTAGCAAGTTTATTTCCAGAATAAAGGGACATTTATATTTTGTGGAAGGAAAATGTGGTCAATAAGAGACAATTTTTTACTAGCAACGGGGCACCTTTGTTTGAAACACCCTGTATATAAAACAGGGCCACTTTTTTTGAATAAATAAATTAAGTTCATTTTATAGTGCACTGGATATAACCAGAACAGTAATAGACAAGGGCAGAACAGGATCTTCTGGATTTTTGTCACCTCTTTCAGTGAAAACAACCCAAAGCATGTGTTTAGTAGCATTCCTGAACCGAGAAAATATTATGAATCGTACAAAATTAGGCTCCCCATGTAACTCATCGACTTCTAAAATGTTGTCTACATCACTATCTCTACGGATTGTATCTTGGATATATGACAGCCAAGTGTAAATGATATGTTCCAGGAAGTGATTTTAAATATTCAATATAAAGGCGAGTGAACGATTGTATATGAAGTTGATTCTAACGAATCCATTGTCCATTCCTAGTACGGAGGTTTTCAGCTTCGACTCGTCCCTAAACAATGTTAACATCATCGGAATCAACTAACATTTGTGTGGCCGAATCCAACGTTCCAGGCATATTTATCAAAGGATGGATTTATTTATAAGAGCAGCAGCAATCAGGTAATAATCACGTATTGCTGATATGGGTTGACGAAAAAATTTGAAAATTGACTTAAAATGTCCATTTCTAGCTTCGACAATCCATCTAGTAGTGGTTATTAAACGTGCCTGATTGGCTTCATTTGTCGTTAATTATCTTTGATACGGCGGAAGAAATGGTGGCATATTGTAATGCATGCCAAGTTCTTGTAGACTATTGATTGAATCTCTATAACATCTATCGACTATCACAATATTGCATTCTTGAAACCATGTTCTCATTCCATTCGAATCATTTTGTAATTCGTGATTTAGAACACTCGCATCATTATCCCTAGCATCTGCGAAGTACGGCCCGTTGATTGCTAAGATGTATCCATCGGGGGCAACTATGATCTCTGGTTTGACCACATATTCGTTCTTGTGGAAACAGTATGATTGTCTCAATACTCGAAAGTTACTGCTCTTTTCTATTTTATTGTACAATCTATATAAACTATTGCAATGGGAATGTCTGGTGTGGGATTGTACAGTTGATTTTCTCTTGTTATCGAATTAAATCCAACATTATTCGGTACGAACCTTTCTAAAATAGATAATAACACATTAGGAATAATGAGGATTGCTGCTTGTCGGGAAGAATAACTAAACAAGATTTTCAAAGATTCATCTGAAACTCCATGCTTCATTTTGATGAAAAATGTAAGCATTCGCATCATTCTTCTATAGGCTCACATTTCAAAGGCATCTATTTTTCTTCGATTGGCAACTTTGAATGTCCAGGTCTCAGAGGCATATGTGGCAATGGGAAAGATCAAGGAGTTTAATAATTTTAGTGTATTGCGTTTAGATATTGCAGAGTCTTTCCATATTCGGGTTAGTTTTATTGTTGAGTCACGTGCTCTTGCCAGTCCGCGTTTGATTTCTTCGTCGCAACCGCCTTTGTTTGTAATAAATGATCCAAAGATATTAAATTTGTCAATTACTTCAAAACCATCGATCTGTTTAACATTGGTAGGGTTGCGGTCTATTATCATAATTTGCGTCTTCTTTTTTGTTCAGCGCAAGACCATATTCTCTGCTGATCCTGTCCAACTTTCTCATGATTTCCGTGAGTTCTATTTCTGAGCAAGCTAGTATTAATCCTCCTATGGTTAATCCCTCTCGCCAGCCTTGCTGAACTTTTCTCATTATATACTTCCCGTATCATTTTAAAGAGTATCGGTGACATAAAACAGCCCTTTCTTACACCGCACTTAGATAGCGTGTTGTTGACTTTCACTTTCTCAAAGCTGTTGCCGTAAAGATTTTTAATCACAATAATCATATGCTTTGTACTCCCATGTCAGCCAGCCACAATTTCTTCCATCTTACACAGTCAAATGCCTTGCTGTAGTCAACAAAGCACAAATAAGTTTTTACATTGAATTTGTATGCTTTTTCTATCATCTGTCTAACATTCAGAATTTGTTCCCTTGTTCCCTTTCCTGCCATGAATCCTGTCTGTTCGTCGGGAATCTGTGGAAGTAAGAAAGGTTTTAAGCGGTTGTTCATGATGTGAAGCAGAATTTTACTGGCATGCGACATAAGCGCTATTGTTCTGTAGTTACTACAGTTTGTAGGAGAGCCTTTCTTGTGCAGCGGCATGTACACCGATTCGCACCGTTCTTTTGGCCACACCCCAGTTTGTCAAATCTCAACACACAGCCTGTGGATTGCATCAACACCGAGCTCGCCCATAGCTTTTATTGTTGCGGCGGGTATGCCATCATCACCAAGCAATGATCAAGATGGTGACCACAAATTCTCAAGAAATCTGAGACATAGATATCAGAAGCAACAAAAATATCCACTCTTTGAATATTTTGACGAGCATTACAAATAATGCACGTAGAACTTGAACGCGGGACAACACATTGAGACGAAGGCAATTCCGGTTATTTTCCATAGCAATAATGTCATTCATCACTGTGTTATTACAATTGAAACATATTTTTGTATATAGGTGGATTCCCCGCAGCTTGTCTTCGATATATCGCAATTTGCAAAACTTCAATATTATCTCCTTTATTCAAACGCATTGAGAGTCTAGGAATAACCTTTCGGTCACAAACATAACAACTCACTCTATTTGCGAAGGCCATATTGTTCAGCAAAGTTCAACAAACACTGAAAATCACCTAAATTTGAACAGTACAAAAAAACTATAATTGAATCGCTGATTGCGGAAAGGGTACAAGTCAGTAAACTGAATTTTCGAGAAAAATAAAAAAACTGTTTTTTGGACTTGTGTATATCTAGTAATTAGAAAAAAATTGAAGCACAAATCAAAAATATATTGGAACACTGTCTTTTTCAGAATTTTTTTGAATATTTTGCTTTGACCACTTAAGACTTACAGACACATTTTACAAGTTCTGTTATTCTACAATGGGCCATTCGAAAATTTCATCCCAAAATTCCTTTGCTTCGGTAGAATCTTCCACATATTTAGCAGATTTTTAAATGCGATCCATTTTGTCCGATTTTATAGGAATTTTTCCTGTTGGATAACAAATTTCTTGAGGTGGACCTTCATTTTCAGAAAGCCCTAGACGAAATGTATTTATTACAAAACCGTTGATATAGTCTTTTGCAACCACCACACCTTTTCCATTAGTTTTGCAGTAAGTAAAGTGATTGAAACTGTTTATATTAAATGCAACTTTTCTGTCCCTTAGTATACCTCTTTGTGAGGTTTCGACTGATACAGAAGTTTTCTTGTATATCCTTGGCCACCAGTCCTTAAAATTTATTATACTCCTGCCATCTACTACATGAATAAAAAATCTGTGTTGGCTGCTCGCATTAGCTATAATCTCTACATACTGGTGTAAAGTATAAACACGATCGATTTTCTTTAGCTTGCGTTTAAGAACACCAAAGTCTCTATCGCAAGGTAAAAACGAGTGCCCCCTGATTGGAAAATATTGCTGTATGTTTTCAAACCAACCTGAATCTTTCAAAAACAGACACATTCTTATCAATGTATTGTTTTTGTTTTGGCCTGAACAGTTGTCGCTAAAGAGATGCAGTTCCCTTACATTATCAGGTATGTAGTGTTTTATGTACTGGTAAAGGAAAGAACACACTTCATTAGGACCTTTCTTGGCGGTACCTTCATGGTAAATGAAATAAACGACTTCATCGGTCTTCATGTTGTGAATACAGAAGACACTAACTATTAATTGTCTTAAATAAAACAATTCTTGCACCGGAATTTTTGGTAGCTGTATATTTTGCATATAGTCAAACGCTAAGGCTACCACGTTGTCAGAGTCTTTGTCGACTCTTGCAAAGCAGTATAAAATTTCTTGCTACGCCTCTTGTGTACCAACATTTCAACAGTGGCCACCCTTTTAGCATTTTCGTTCAAGTCCTTACTTTTAATTTTGAGTGAGAGTCTCTCACACATGCAGCATGTATCAACTTGCGGCCTACCAAACTTCAAATCAAACTCCTCCTTGAAAATGTTGTTGTAGAATTCATACTTAATCTTTGAACCTGGATATTTTTCCATAAACATTGAGTACATTAAGCTGACAGTCAAATTAGAGTCAAGATAATGATACTCTCTTGAGGAATAATGGGATGATTTAACCGGAAATGTAGCAATATGTACATGAATGCGTATTTTTTCTGTGGCAGGCATTAGCATTAGCGCTTACCTGTTTCCCTCTTCTATCAGTAGGGGTGACACCTGCTTTTAACAACTGCTGAATGCGTTGTAATCGCTTATTACTTATGGAATGAAGAGATAAGAATGCCTTCTTACATATCGTTTGCCGTTCACTTCCAACCAGAATGTAATATTTAAACGTGGAATCTCGCCTAGAGTCTTCCATTCGTGGTGTCCGGGAACGACGACGCCGACGGGTTTTAACACCTTCAGCTTGAACCAATCCTTGCAAGTACAAGTCTTGTTCATCTTTTGTTGCTAAGCCATACTATCTTTCAAATGCTTCACCCTGTTTCTCAACAGTAATATTCTCGAAGCATTTTAATCTGCAGTTACATGGGGCTCCAATAGATTTCGCAGCCACACTGTTCCCTTTATAATTTGTATACTTCTGGCCTTTAACCCTAGAAAGCACAAAATGATGTTATGAAATATGTATTGCTCCTGATTCAGATATACCAAACTTACCGGCATTTTTTTATGACGTTCCTTTTATAATCATCACAATTAACAACACCTTTCTTACGCTTGTTATTAGTTAAGTCTGCCATGCCTTCGAGTTTAGGTTTTGCAGTAGTCATAACCTCACTCTCGACAACGTGACGACAGCCACACTTATCATAAACACGCCATCTGTTTACATATTCTCAAGACAAATTGAATGCAGAAAGGGTACAAGGCAATGACTTAGACCTTTTCTGCACTCAACGGTTTTTAATATGATTATTATTGTCCCTAAGGAATTTTAGTACATACATCCTTTTTACACCCAACGATGCGCCTTGGTCTGAACTTTCGAATGACCTCATAATCACAAAATGACAGAAAACATGACATGAACCCTTTCTGCAATCAGCGATTCAATTAGTCTAATAATTCAGAAATAGTTCTTGAGCTTTATGATATCAACAAGAAAACAACTATTGCCATTACAATTTTGTTAATTTTACCCTCTTTGAATTGTTCTCCCTGCCTACTACGAGATAACAGGAATAAATATATTAATAAGTGGTACTATGTAGTTATTCGAAGATGCTTTAGATAACGTTTCAAATACAAGTAAAAGAAAGAGAAACGTTCTCGAAAAGGTGGGAATATACAAACATATATACGATTCGAAGATACAAAAACATAATTGAAAAATAAAACTTTCCTTTGGTGAAGAAATGTGCCGTGAATTTGAACAAATCTAATATATACTCTATATAAACCGATAGAAATACGTACAAATTATGATTTTATCCTAATTTGTCCTATGTGGTATTTTTCTTCTGTGACAAATTCATATTCAAATTTTTTCGTATTACCTTTAATAATAATGCTATTTTGAGACTTTCACAATGTTATTGTTTTATAGTGAAAATTCGAAATTAGGAACTTCTGCGAATGTAACAAGTATAATATGACTTCTGAGAAACATTCATGAAAAAATAACTTCTCCATTGAATCGCCGTCTAGACGATGCTGCCAATGTTAATTCGAGTCGTGCTTTTTTTCGAGGGACACGGTACGCTATGGTACGGTATTATTTCTGATCTATACAAGCCCGCTGAAAACTGGAGTGAAAATATAGCAATGGGGAAATGTACATATTTAGCTATTTTCACAAATTGTTCGCCATGTATATGTAACGAATGAGACCTGTCACCAGTGTAACGATCTTGTCCCGTATTGTTTTGATTTGCAGCGTGCTGTCACCAGTGCCGTGGGGCACAATAGAGCCAGGATTTCCCTGCGGGTGAGGAGGTTTCCTGGCACGAGCGGAAGGGTATTCGTGGGGCCTCTTGGGCTTATACTATGTGCCAAGCCTGATTTCTAAGGCAGGTCGCGTTGACCGGTTCAATCCAACTAGTTCGAGTGGAGGGGTTTGTTGTTAAAGGGAACAGTCTGGGTGGATAATATGTACATATATATTACAATCAAACTAAATAAACAAAACAATAGCTTAACCCTGATGCCTATGGTATAGGGCACCACATAATAATAGTGATAATTGTCCGGTAAGAACAACGGAGTTCATTCGTCAGAGAAAGTGGTCAGGATTTTTATACTAGCAATTAAACAAAAATATGATTACTACCTGAACCTATCTAACGGTTTCTTTGGAACTTCGTAATATTCACAATAAGCTGATTTTACCATACCGGCCTTTCTGCTGTCTGAGTGAAAAAATTCCGTTGCCCGATAAGGTTCGAAATCAACAAATGATATCCTACCTTTTTTCACAAATTGTTCACCTTGTATATGAAAGTTATGTTATTGGAATCCGTTGAAAATTTTGTAGGATATGAATGAAAGTATTTCGAGTTCTCCCATGAAAAAATATAGCAACCTTTTTGGACTCCCTTAAGAGATATGGGGTGATGAAAATAATGAAGGTTTTTATTGTTATGAACTCGCACACCGAAGTAGATACTAAGTACGGTCCTGTAAACTTAAGTTAACGGAGTTAAAAAAATGGCGAGCGCGCCGAATTATGAGAAAGCCTATTGGGATTTTTTGTGACCGTTTTTACAGATATGTTCTCCGAAGATCTTTTAAGGATTGAACCGGCATTCGAGAAATATCCCGAAAGGCGATTGTTTTTGTGTAAGCCGCAAACTAGAATTATCTAGAAAAATGGCACTAATATATAAAGGACTGACCAGCGGGAGAAGTTGGGTTTATAAAGTGATCTCGTGAAATAAACAAGTCAACAAGTAAATAGTAGTGTAGTGTTTATATCAATTAGTTGAAGTGCATATATTGTGAATTAGTGAATAGTTTAGTGATTAAATAAATTAAGTAAGCGAACCTACCGTGTGTATGAATTTATCCCACCCATCAGAATAAACTGTCAACATCCTTTACGAGAATTTTGTCATTTTCGGTGGGTTTATTACTACAAGATGTCCGAAAAACCAAAATTCGTTATTTTTTTATATTCGTGAATTACCTTGTATGAATTGTATCAACTGTGATGAAAGATGAAATGAATTTATAATATTATGTGATAATTCAACCTTTTTTAACATTTTCTCTTTATAAAGCATCAAAATTATGAAAGCCTCAAAATTATTATCGAGTGAAATCGCCCGATTCGAAAAGATTTGGAAATTAATTTGGACAAGGATGTGATGATAATACCACCAAAGATAAATCAGAACTAAATCATAACGGAGTGATGAATATTTCCCATAATCAACACCCTGTATCTCGAAAACTAGTCATATGATCGTATTGCGCCTATTGAAACATTTCACATGAATGATCAATTCTACAACATATCAAAAATTCAAGAAATTTGACGGAGAGCCATATTCCCATATAATGTTTGCGGGGTCCTTTAAAAATGTAAGTGGCGCTATCCGAATGTGAGTTGAATTTATACCGTGGGAAAATAAATATAATAGTAAACGACGTGTGTTATCGTGCGATTTTTGCATTCCTCTGTTGTAATTTTGACCCTGAAGTTCCTTACAACCGACGCGATTTGAATTCATTCCCGATGATATGCGCCAAACCGCTTCGAATCTCATAAATCACATTCTGTCATAGCGAATAGATATCTGGGGGAAAGCGGGAACAAAACGTTCAGTATATATACAGTCTGTCCACGGATGGAATGCCTAAGAGGACAAACTTTTTTATTTTCAGTTTTAGCGAAAAATGTTGTTCTCGATGCTTGTTAAAAAAACCCGTAAATTGAAATAAAATTCAAGTTCAGGCGAGCTGTAGTAGTAGCGAGAACAGCTCTGATAGGGGGGACACAGAAAACCTTAGGTTTCAGAGTGTATTGTAACCTCGTTAAAATCTCATTTTTGGAGAAATTTCGGTTTGTTAGCACGATACATCCCCTGAGGTGTATGCAAGTGACAGTTTTATTATAGAATATTGTTCAGGGTATCTCACAGATGCGGAAAAGTTAGTTTATTTACGTTGTAATTATTTTAAACAATAAATGTGTAATAAAAAGGTCGAAACAAAGTAAAAATCCCTTTCAGAGAGATTAAATTTTAAGCGATTGAACAGAACTCAACGTATAATTTGATTTTCTATGTAAACTCCATGTTTGAAATTAAAGTTCGGTTCATAGTCGACGTCGAAATAGAAAAAGAAAATCCTCGCTTGGTTGATATGATATGACCTCCTCGGGGTACATATGAATGCAGTTATATGAAACCACTTGTTTACTTAGTAAAAAAGTAATATGGCAGATTCATTTGATAAATTTTCAAAAAATGAAAATCTTGTAGAACAGATATTTCAAATGTATCCTACAGTGTGTCCACGGTTGGGGTGCTCGAGAGTAAAAACTTTTTTATTTTCAGTTATAGAGAAAAATGTTATTTTTGATAAAAAGTACTGCGTGCTTTGAAGGAAACTCCCAAAAAAATGAAATAAAATTCAAATTTTTCAAAACCTGCTTTATTTTATATTCAGTTTTATATAAATCCCTATGAATTTTTGCACTAAGTTCGGTAATATAATAATAATCTAGTTTGTTACGCGCTTTATTTATTATGGTCTGCTCGCTAGCTCCAGAAGCGCAGCCTCATGTCCAATGTTCGGTCGGGGGTGGGTATGCGAAAATTCCTATTTTATTTTGTTGTTAAAAATGGGCGCCACCAGTTAAATTTCAATGAGCCAGCCCTAGCTAGTAGACCGCCACGATGGTCAGGATGGAGCAGACAATATATAAGAAGGTAGGTATTACCAGAGGGGAGAACAATGAAAATTCTATGATACTACTTACACAAAAAGAGACTATATACAAACAACTTCTTCACCAAAACGGAAGGAAATATACAGAATTGAAATGCGTCACTGTGACGTCACGGAGTCGTTTACAAAAGAAAATATAATGCTTAAACCTATTATTAACTATTTTACTACGATACTATCCAAAGAGGTCTGTTCGCCTCTAATATAAGTTTTAGAAAATAAGGTTTCAAAATAATTCCACTAACGTAGGCAGAGACACTATACTTATTCTCTTGGCTTAACAGAGATGGTGTCCCCTGACTGAGAGCCTCCGTTAGAGGGTTCTTATTCAATTCTCTCTAAACTCTTTTTTTTCCACTCTACAAATCCACATGCGCTTTTACTCCTTTCACAATTCTCCTTCGACACCTGATTCCCCTACAGAATTAGTCAAAATCTAATGAATTCCTTACGGATTCTACCCAAATTCGATTTTGACAAATCACTACGTACAATCTGCCCTGACAGTAACCTGACTTCCTGATATTATGTTAAACAAGTCAACTTCGGGAAAATACTTCTCAAACGATGAGCGCATCGAAGGACAAATTCTTCAAATACATCATCTTAAAACATTTCTGAGTCGTTATTGCTAACAAACTCACTGAGTGACGTAAAGCTTTCTATTTTTCTCTTACCAACGCAAATAATCCAAAAATCTAATTTTCTTTTGAAGGCAGTTATTTTGTTACAGGCCTGGAACACTGTTGTATGTTTACCTTGCACTGATAAATTTAACTCGTTCAGTTTTTGAATGATATCCGCCATAAAAGACAGTCGGAACAACCAAGTTTTTTCATACAAACGATCTTTCAAATTAAAAGAAGTACCTGAAAGTAACATTTGTAACTCGGCTCTAATAGTCCAGTCGGATTATAGTCCGTTTTTAAAAGGCATGGAGTAATAAAAGCTCATTAGGTATGCAAAACCGATACAGGATGTATAATAAAATATCTCCGAAGTTTATCTAATTTTGTACTAAAATTTCTCATTTGTTACCAATTTCAGGTAGACACCCCGTAACTCTGTATTCGGTTGGGTCGCCTATTGTATTGAAAGGGTCGCTCTATTGTATTTGAATGAACAAATAAACAATTTAATCCCCAGAGGCGTGCAATCAGGACAAAACAAACTTGGTATATGAATATGAAGGCACTCAAAAGAGTTCACAATATCGATTCAATAAAAACACATTTTTTTGTGTTCCTATGAATAAACAATAAACATAAAATATTATATAAAAAATAGCAATTTTTTTTGCAGTAGGTATCAACTTTACTACTAATATACCGTTTACAATAGGAGAGGAAAAAAGAAAAATGCAGGAATAAATTACGAATTAATGTAATATTTATAAAAAAAAGTCTAACAAATAATAGTAATAACTAACACAAAAACTAGTCTATATATCAGAATCAGACGATTCTCTTGAGCTTCCATTATTAACATTGATTATAAATGGTTCAATCATGTGTTCACTTATATGATCCATTTCCCACATATTTAGTTCTTCTTGTATCACGTGTTCAACACATTTCTTCCAGTTTTCTTTGGTTACGTTACCTAACGCGTCTTCGAATAAAACTTTTACGTCACTCATTTTGAATGTCGTATTCTTTCTTGAAACTTCCCCTTTCACTTGGACCCATATTAATTCTATGGGATTGAGTTGACAGTGATAAGGAGGAAGCCTCAGCACCGTTATACCACGCGCTGATGCCATTTGATATACAACGTATCTACTATATTTGTGTTTATGTGAATTGGCCAGTTGCAAGAGCTCATTTTTCAGCGGGTTATCTGGGCATTCAATATTTTTCGAGGTTAGCCAATCGTGGATATCTTGTTTACGCCATGCAGTTGAAGGTAATTTCTCCACTAACCTGGAGTGATAACTTGCGTTATCCATAACAATGACTGAGCCCGTTGGAATTAGATCTAACATTTGTGAGAAATATTCTTCGAAAACGTCTGCATTCATATCTTCATGATAATCTCCGGTTTGCTTCGACTCAAAGCACAACAATCCACCTTTAACAAAACCTTCCGCACTTCCGATATGAGTAATGATGAGTCGACGTCCTTTTCCTGCTGGTGGATTGAGGCCTGTTGACCACCCTTCAAGAGCTGCCTGCCTCCGACTTTTGACATTCGTGTCTTGCCAAAAAATTGAAACAGTATAACCTTCATTTAACCAAGTCTCATCCAAATAATAAATTCGTTTTTGATCTAGTCTTGCTTTCCGAATATTGCGCAAATAACTCCTCCTCCAACTGACAATGTCATCTCTATTAATCAACATTGCGTTACTATAATTTTTTTTATATTCAAATCCAAGTTCCTTCAAAATTTTCCATAATGTACTTCGAGACATTTTCGGAAAATCTGAATCTTCTTGAACCGAAGCCATAATTTTGGAGAGAGATCTCTTTTCTACAGAAAAAAGCATGCATCTTACGCCTTATTCCATTCTTCAAGTCGTCATCCATTTCAAGTTTGGGTCGGCCTGGGGACTTTGCTGGGGCTGTGATGTTTCCATTTTTTTCTCCTTCATTAAATTATAAATTGTTGTTTTTGAAACACCCATCATTGTTGCAGTAATCTCCACAGTTTCATCAACACTTCCTGTCAAATTCATGATTTTTCTTCTAATTTCTTCGTTCTTCAACGAGGAATAGCAATTTAATATCAGATTTTTTTTGTTCAGCGACAATGGGCCAACTTTAGATCGCTTAGATGGTGAGAAATCCTCCATATCTGGTCGAATTTGGTTGGAACACTATATAGTTGGAAGGTGTAGTTAGGTGTTTGTCTCGTGTGATGAGAAGAGAACTTGTATAGATGAACAAAAATAAACACCAGTTAACAATAACGGTAAAAAATAATAACAAATAACAGTAATAATGGGGAAATCAATCAACACAGCAGTTTCTCCAGAACAGATGAACTGTAAATTGAAAATATTCAACCTTTCCGCTACTTTTATAGTTGAAAAGTTCTAGTAAGTACATTGTATTATGGGGGCATTTTCTTTGAACTGAAAAGACTATATTTCACAATAATAAAACCATTTTTGAGCTACCCGTTTGTCAAGTTTCTTCAATTACCTGCTAATTGGGTGAAATAATCGGCAAATGGGGTTGGTTTGGATATATATATATATATATATATATATATATATATATATATATATATATATTTGTATATAATTTTTATTAACATTTATTTTATTATTTATTGTATGTAGGATTATAACTACCTGGAGCTTAGTGGAGGGACTCGTCTACGCCCTTTTATACATAATAATAAATTTTCTGGAAAATTGATGTCAGTGATATAATCCACAGTTTATTATATTATTGATAATTTGAAATTTCATTTTAAATAATATTACAAAACGGTTATTTTCGGAAATGAGATAATTTTAGAAGCCTTAACTTTTTTTAAATGACTAAATGTGGTACGCTTATGGTTCCGGCCAAAATGAGTGATTTATTACTCCATGCCTTTTAAAAACGGAGTATAGACTGAAAAGGTACTGTTTCAACAAAAAACGTTAAGAGGCATTTTTCCTGCAGAAAGGTCTTTGGGAGGATATTATATTATATGAATGTGGCCACGAGTTCGGTCTCAGTCATTGTTTAAATAATGAGAGAAAGTACAAAAATCGGTTTTTTGCATATAACTTTGAACCGTTGTTGCTACCGAAAATTTACAAGAATATCAACTTATAGGTAACGTTTTTATTTGACATTAACATATTTTGTGTTAATAGGTCCAACTGCCCCATATGATGCGCTCATGGCCGTATAAATTCTATTACACCTTATTGGTAATTTTTAGCAACGTATAAATCAACTTTTTGGTATTATTCGTTTCGTACTTTTTGCGCGCGATAAGAAACTAGAAGAATTGTTTTGTTGTTAGTACTAAGTAATTAAGATTTCGGTTTTTATAGTGAAACTGACGGAGATAGGAACATTTTCAACTTAACTTGGAAGGGATTTTTGTCTAATCGGGAATAGTTTCGTCCTTTTTACGACGCCGACTTTCCTTGGTAGTGGTTGAGTGGTTAGGAGTTTATGAAATGTGTCCTTGAGACATCCCATTACG
This sequence comes from Galeruca laticollis, assembly GCA_963921935.1. Taxonomy (NCBI): domain Eukaryota; kingdom Metazoa; phylum Arthropoda; class Insecta; order Coleoptera; family Chrysomelidae; genus Galeruca; species Galeruca laticollis. Next base: position 59,274,973 of record OY998185.1, on the reverse strand, counting down.
GGGATATACTTTTCCGACCATATGAAAGTGGAAAATTTAAGCCTTGTTGCAGTTTTTGAGATTTGATGTTGTTTTGAGTTGGCTTTTTCCACATCTTTTTGAGGATTTTCTTAACACTACTTGGGCGTTACCTGTAGTTCTGAACGTTGTTGATGTGATGGATTTGATGGGTTCAGACTAGGTTTTGCGACGAAGAAGTTTTAAATTACCGATTTGGACGAAAATACTAAATTTTTATTGACGAAATATATCAACAGAGTTAGTTATATTATATAGATGTTCACCTAGAATGTCTTTGGCCGTTTAAAGGATAACCCTTCTACAAGTTAAAAGGGTTTTTATTCACGGCATGGTGTAAGGAACAATTTTACGACAAGGACCTTTGGGAAAAGCACACTGCACATACCAGGAGGGATTCAATCGGATTTACGATCCATCGAACACCAACTAGGAATCCGAAGAGCTCAATAACTTTTTGTTCAATTATATTTGTTGTGTAAAAAGCTGTTTTACAAAAATCTAATTGCCCCAGCCTACAGGCGTCGCACAGACTTCTTTAACGTCTCATTTTACTCGTAAAGGGTTGTAGTATAACGTACAATAAAGGAAATTTTGATTTTTCAACTATAAGTTGTTTAAAAATAACGTTAAAAATGAAGTACTTTAAACAATTAATTTTGAGCAATAATTTTTTTTTAAATTGAATACACAAATTGCATTAGTAAGGGTCGAGACAGTTAATTACGCAAATTACAGTTAATTCTAATTATTTACAACCAAATATTTTGCTAAAAATAAGATTACTTGTAACAAGAGCCCCGTATCATATCTTCTTTCACAATAGGACATTTTTAACCCTTAATCGTGACTTAACTTCCTGGTAATTGTCTTACAAGTTTGCCGATGGATCTGATAAATACGAAAAAGGAATATAAACAAGATTTTTTGCCAAGATAACGTCCTAGGATTTAGGTCGATGAGGTCAGTTTATTATAACCTCAGTCTAGACAAAGCCAGTACCGGATCGACCAACAATTATTTATCCAGAAAAAATAATAAATAGAACCTTCAGTCTTAGGACTTATAGGTACTACAAAGTGACAGGTATACTGTCAAAACTAAAAAGTAACAACAAAGAAGAATTTGAAGATTTAAAGCCGCTTTCATTCCATTCAATAATAATCTGTCCAATTGTTCATGTTTATATTCAAATGGTATGGTCTATTAATTTTATTACTAAATGACAGTGTACCTTAGCTACATCGCTACTCTAGACAATCTACTAACCGGCCGACTTGGAAGCGATGCAACACAAGATGATTACTGATATATGGCTTTAGACAGAGGTAATTCGTACGCTGATCGTCTAGGTCTGGACTCGACCGATTGACCCAATACAAGGCGAGGCGAAATGTAATCGTAACGTGGTTAAATTTAAAAATATGAAATGAATCGATGGTAATGCTATCACGAAGAGTTCAGAAAATATAAAACTGACTGTATATGTTACCGTAAATACCCGAAATCCGTTAATACGCGTAATAACTAGTAAGAACCCGAAATAACTAGGAATGTCGGTAATTTTGCGTTCTTACTAGGAAAATACCGAATTAAAACTTTTATTCGGCTATTTACTGAAATTTTCAGATAGAACGCGTTCTTTCTAAGCACACAACAGTAAATAACCGAATTATAAAACTTATGAATGCCTAAAATTAATATTGTAGGTAAGTATCTGTTAGAGAATAAAGTGCGGTTGGTTTCAGTTAATTTATTGCACGAAAAAAAATTGACAGAACAAATGAAACATAGAACAAGCGAAATTCAAACAAAAGTGAACAATATAACTTAGCTTACTTATTATTGCAAGAGGTACTATTATGGCATTTTGAATTGCATAGAACAATATTTTTTTGCATTTGCATAATTTACTTTTACAATTTTTAGTGCATTTGCACATAAAAAAACCCTGGCTAGAACCAAAATTAGATGAAGCTGCTTGACGTAAAGAAATTTGTTTATCTTTCCTTATTGAATCAATGTCAATAAATTTTTGCTTGCAAATATCAAATTCGGATCTGGTATACAAATGATTTATGACTCCATCTTTTGTACCTAACTGGTACATGTTGTCGTCGGTCTTCAGTAACACAACAGCTATTACATTTCTGAAAGCACCTTTTGCTTTATCCACATCAGGAATAGGTACCGTAACATTATCGCCAACGTTTGCAGGTAGATGTGTTTTATCACTGTAGCTTTTCATCTTTTTTGCCTGATGAATTAGCGATTGGCTTGCTTCTGACCTTACTGCTTTTATATTGTCTTCTGTTTTACAATTCAAACAGAAGTCACGATCAATGTTAGTCGGTAAAATAGCACCACATTTGTTGCATAAGCGTTCTTGTTCTTGATCTTCTTCTGGATCTTTTTCAGCAATGTCGTCTTCTGAATTTGAATCTTCTCTTTGAGTTTCTTCTCTCATCGTGGTAACATCATTAACGACTTTTTTTGAATCATCTTCCCGCTCTAAAGATGAAATAACCTCAGGACGCAAAGACTCTAGGTTCGATGCCAAACATGGCCTTATATGGAGTTTGCCTTATGCCTGAATGATAGGCACGATTTTTCATAAATTGTACAAATGGTAGACCTTCTGACCATTTCACAGTTTTATTATCGGACATCCATGAAGCAATCATATTTTCAACATCTTGATTGGCCCTTTCGACTGATCCCTGACTCTGGCTGTGTCGTGGCTTTCCGTGAACGATCTTAAGTTCTGGCTATAAGGATTTAAATTCGTTTATAACACAGTTCGCAAATTCTCGACCGTTATCACTGTGTAATATACACGGCGCTCCAAAAGTCAAAAATATTTCGTTCAATTTGTAAGCGATTGCTTCAGCTCGTTTAGATGTTATAGCTCTTAACAAAATGAACTTGGTTAAATGATCTTGATAAACCATTATGAATTTATATTCTCCATCTGCTTGGCTCTGCATATCGATCAGATCTACTTGGAAGCGGCTGTTTAATTCATTGTGTAAAATTGGTTCAGAAACCAATCCCCTTTTCTTCTTAGATTTTTTACTGTTGCAGTCTTCGCACATCGACAGAAATAAATTTATCATTCTGGTAGTAATATTTGCATATTTTCTTGCTGTTTCTATTCGAAATCGGTCCCGACCACCATGCCCAATTGCTACGTGAACAGCTTCGATAACATCAAAGATTTCTTCAATTGGGAGGTAATATAATATTTCATCATTCTTGGATTTTGCTATAATATGCTGAACGCCACTTAATTCCATGATGTCAAAACGGTTTAAACGACGATACTGTAGGGTAGTTTTCTTTTTTGTCAGTTTAGCTTCTTTAATTTCTTGAAGTAGATTTTCGTAAGTTTCTTTATTCATAATAGTATATTTCGATAATTTGGGATCTTTACTGCACGTACTTAATAAATCATTCGTACATTTTTCTTTCCAAGCAATCAGCGAAGAATTCATTTTTCGAAGAACAACGTTTATCAAAGTAACAAACGGCGTGGTACACACAGTAACAACTTCAGATAAAATAACGTATTATAGAGCCGCGCAAGGTGCGGGGGAACCTTCCCCTGTCTTTCGAGACATCGCGAGATGAAATGTAGCCAATCCCTGCAAATATCGAGTAACACTCAGTGGTTACTAACTTACGCTTAGAAAGAACGCGATCTAACTGAAAATTTCAGTAAATAGCCGAATAAAAATTTTAATTCGGTATTTTCCTAAACCTCGTAGTAGTTACGCGTTCTTACTAGTAAAAACGCGAATTTACCGATACTCCTAGTTATTTCGGGTTCTCACTAGTTATTACGCGTATTAACGGATTTCGGGTATTTACGGTAACGTATATACAATATATACTTATAAAAAATTAAATAAATTTCCATTTGTCGAATATTTTGTTCGTAGCAATAAAACAATAAATAATTCTTGGTGTCGGTCCGTCCCTGGGGCTTTCACAAATTCACTTTATTCAGTATATGACTAATTGATTTGCTGACCGGTAAACGTTCACCAATATTAATTGCATATTATTTTCCTTTTCCACACGATTTGAATTGAAAACGCCAGAATCGATTTGTATGCAAATTTCGATCGTTTATTAAACTTTTAGAACATTTATAATAAAGAACACTGTTGGATTCAATCGACCAGGTGATGGTTTATTTTTTAATTTTTAATACTATTCATATACATTCAACACGTTCGAATTTCTACTGTTTTCAAAATCAACGAGATTGTGTCAACACTATCACAACAACTACTGTTAACTATCTATTGTGTAAATTAGTTCAAGCCTACAATGAAATAAAACAAGTTGGGAAAATAGTAGAAGAGTAAAGACGTTTCTGAAACAGAAGTAGTTGCAATAACAAACGTACGTCTTTACTAAATCTAACCCCACGAAAACTTGCGTCATCAGCCACGTGTAATGTGTCGGCTGTCATATCATATATATGTGTTCCGTGTCATCCATCTGGTGCTCCGTGACGTGTGTCAACCATCTTATGTCATGTGTTCCGTATCACCCATCTTATGTTCTGTGACGTATGTCATTCATCTTTTGTCAAGTTGTGGCGAAACATAAATGCACTAATAGGCATTATTATCGGCGGCCAGGGAACCCTATTAGAATTTTTTAGTCCATTTTTGGTTTGGTAAGCTATTCTTCTCAAAGTATTTGGATGAATATGAAATCTTCATGGGAAAATGATCACTTTCAAATAAATACGGTAATACATCCCAAGTTGATGTAGGAGCTAGAACTGGTTCACACAAGGTCATATTTATGGCTGATCTGATTCCTGTATCTATGTCGAGTCTTGTTGGTTTTCTGCCATTTAAAATGCTAAGATTTAGAGAGTTTATCATGTTTTCTGTTGGTTTTCATTTAGCTGTAATATGGTTTGTTCCCCATAGGGAATTGTGAGCGTTAAAGTCACCTAAAACTAGTGGAGGAATAATTTTTAAAACTCGTTCTCGATATTTTGGTCTGGAGGTATGTATATAGAGGATATATATGCTGCTATTGTTATAATTCAATTGATTATTGGTAGTGTAAATATTTAAGAAGATTTTTGTCTGTGGTAAATTAGATCCAATTACCTACTAATTTAATTAATTTGAATAAAAGCAATGATTATAATAATTAATTTAATTTAGGGGATTAGGAACATTACAGAAACCACTTATTCGAAATATTTTCGAAAATTTTGTCAAGTTTTAAAAGTAAATGTTAATGAAGATAATACAAGAATACAATAACGAATGTTTCTATCTCATTCTATTATCGATTTCGCTGTCACACAATTTAAAACGAAAAAAAAATTAATTTCGATACTCAATATTGACACATGACGGTTTCTAGTATCCCATCCATCATTAACGACCATTCAAATCGATTCTCCAACACAAGGGTTAAAATCTTCCATAACACCCCTAACCTATAATTAACCCCTGAAAAGCTCAAACAATTCCTGCATATTCCGTTTTTTACATCCCCAGCATCCGATTGTCTACGGAACTCGACGAATAATTCCTGTAACGGTTAGAGATGGGCTCATATATTCTATTTAATATATGTTCAAAGTGATTCAGTTACTCTCAAAATGAAAAGATTTTCGAACCATACTTATAAACGTATTTATAAAAATGTTTATTTTTTCCCTATTACTATAGTATAAACTACAAAAAAACGACAGACTTTTTGAAGTAAATCTAGTGGCGATTTTTCCCAAACTAGCAATTTTTACTGGTATTGTGAATCATTTGATGGATTCCTTTCTGAACTGTCATTTATTTGATTTAATTGCTGTAATAATTCAACAAGAGATGTCCTCTCAAACACACTTTTCGTACAGTGATTTTATACTTTGATAGTGGCGACAATAACCGGAAACTCCGCACACCCGCCATGTTGTGTCTAAATTTCAATATTATAGGAATAACAACGTTTTTGTGGACAGAATTACGGAATATCAAGGTTTTAGTTTGAAAAATTGGAATGTATGCTGTCGCTATATCGGCTATATAGACTCCTGTTCAAAATTAAAGTTCCACTATAAGTTTTGTAATTATATTTTTGTGTGTTGCACTCTATTTAATTTAGAGTAAGTATAATATAAATAAAGGTAATTAGACAATATTGTACCACAACAAATTCATTTTCAATTAAAGTTTTCCCTAAATCTTCTAACCAATTGTTGAATTATTGAATTGACCACCAAACGCATACTTCTTCCCTATTCTAGCAAAGTTATGCATTCATCATTGCTTAAATGACGTGCTCGATTCAATTTTTTTAACCAAATTGTTAAATATTAACCTAGCGAACTAATCCACACAAAAGTATAACCAACACTCAAACAGCAACTAAATAATAAATACACTTATCAAACTGAAACAAACTTTTTTGGCTTAGTTAAATGACTTACAGTTATAAAAACAATAAGAAACTACAAGAACTGTTCTATGATTACAGTTTAGTCTAATTCTAATTATGTTTGAAGTTGGCAACAAGGCAGGCAATGTTAACTGACAAGGGGTCATAAAAAAGGTTGTAACTTGTGAAGAATAATAATTGTGACATATGTCAGCTTAATAGGCCTGCTGTTCAAAAAGAAACTCTGGCGCCACATAAAATACCTGGCAATATATACCTTACATAAAAGAAAATTTTGCCTACATTAGATATTTTAGTACAACTGTTTAAAAAGTATGAAACTGGTATCCAGTATTGCAAGGAAATTTTAAGGAAGTCTCTTTTACAAAATGGATTTAAATTTAAAAAACTTACTAGTAGCAGAAAAATCTTAAAGAAATCTGTGACCCTTGGGATTTGAAGATTTATTGGCAATAAACGAATTTAGAGAATATGGTAGAACAGTAGTGTAGTTGGATGTAAGACGATATTCCAAACTAAAATTAAGTTGTGACAAACTGATGCACCGCCTAATAAAGGAAAACATAAACAATCCTCAATTATATTCAAGAGATTTTTCTTAATAATTATCTTAACCCAAAATAATTATACCAACATATAAAACAAAATTGAATGGCTAGGGCGTAGAATCGACAGCCTGCTAACTCAAATGCTTGGTGATTTATGACCTTCTTTGATTTCTGGTCGGACTATAACTGATCCCATTCAGCCATGAAAAGGACATGTCGCAGCAAACATATTTACTCATATCCAAGTCACACATCATTCATTGCCCTATGCAACAGAATTCGTAGAAAACGAAAAAGAAAGGATAATAGACATGGACACTCGTTTCACGCTAAGGTGCCCGTCATAGCGACTTTATTTACAACACACAATAAAGGCAACGGTAAGGGGGTATATCATTGTTACAAAGGAAAGACAATAGGTATACTACAACTAACCTCTACCATTCTACATCTAAAATACAGTTGTACTGATTTCTATATTTTTCTTTTGGTACGTTTAAGAAATTCCCATAATATAGTGCGAACCATAGTATGTCGCTGACTGAGAAATAACAGAGAAACTTGACTTTGTGGGACAGGAACCTTTTCTTTAGACAGAGTTTCCATCAGATATCTTGTAGCTTGACTATTATGTTGACAGCTAAACATCCAATGATTAATATCATCATAACTTTGATCACAATCACACAATTCGGAGTCGCTCATTTTAATTTAATAATGGTATGCGCGTACTGTTGCATGACTAACGAGACATCTGAAGTACATAGCGTTAATCTTTCTTATAGGATGGCTATGCTCCTCAAGTCTTGTGGATGGAAGAGTGGGGTGTATTTTGCAGTACGAGTTATTGCTTCTGTTGCAGAATTGTGACCATTCTATTTCCCAATTGTGTCTCATACTCTCCTTTCTTGAGCAAATGACGTCGCTCCATGGTAAACAAAGATCTTCCGATCCGGAAAGAACTGCGGCTTTCGCTAGTTGATCAACTTTTTCGTTTCCAGAGATTTGAAAGTGGCCTTTGACCCACAAACGTTACAGATTTGTTAATTTGTCTAAATTCAACTAATATGCATAATATTTTCACGATTATACTATTGCGATATATACTTCTTGCAGAGTTTTTAATGGCTGTTAAAGCTGACTGGGAATCCGAAAGGATGACAAAGTTTTGATATCGGAGATTACTGTATAAAGCCCAATATAGTGCATAATATATGGCCAATAGCTCTGCAGTGAAGATTGAGCAATCACAATTTAATATATATTGTAGTGTTGTTTCCTTGTTAGATATGTATACAGCACATCCCACACCTAAAGAAGATTTGGACCCGTCTGTAAATATTTTGCAGAGATTACCCAGCTTTCCAAAGTTTTCTTCCATAGTTGTGCAATAGCTACTTGGTACGTCGTAATTAGGTATAACTACTGTACACGAAAAAAAAGATATGTCATAAGGCGCTGAAAAAGCGTCTCTATTAATTGACAGGTGTGATATATTGGGATATGCAATAGCTAAAATTGGAGAATTTTTATTTAGCCACCATTTTTCTGTTAGATTGCTGACTGATAATTGACCTATCTTCTGTAGAAGTACTTTTTGATTATTGGTTGTACATTTAAGAATACATTTTTCCGCAAGAAATAAGCGCCTTAGATGTAAAGGAGGTTCACCACATTCAACCAACAGTGTGTCAGTAGGTGTGGATTTGAGAGCACCTGAAACCAGTCGTAAAGCCTTGAATTGTATTTTATCTAATTTGATTAAGCGATTTTTCTTAATAATTATATCATTATACCTACATATAAAACAAAATTTGATGAAATTGACTGTCTCGACCCTTACTTCGTGGAATATGCTCATATTAGTGGAATTAACTAGAGACCTTGAGTTTCATTTAAAAACACCAAAATTTGATGGCTTGTGCGTAGAATCGATAGCCTGCTAACTCAAGTGGTTGGTGATTTATGACCTTCTTTGATTTCTGGTCGGACTATAACTGATAGATTAATGAGCAAATGTAATGACTTAGCCATAACTTTTATATTAAACTGTAGTAAACACAAGAAAATTCGACACATAAATAGCTGAATACACTACGTGCATATAGACTTACTGTAATTTTTCGAAAAGAGTTTACTGAAGTGGTTTACCCCTATTTTTCACTTATCAATATGAGTTATTGCTTCGTATATCGTTCCAAAGAGAAACCGCCGACGGCTATAAAGTCCCTACTCTACAAAAAGGGACTTGCCAACGATCCCTGGCAGTGTGACGTCACACGCGGAAGCATCTCGTCGCCAGTGTGTTATCCGTCCATGCCGTTTTGCCGGTCGCGCTGCTGTTGTCCATTCCGATTCGATTTTCGCTCGTTTTCCACTAATCATGTCATACGTTTCGTCATGATATTGTGCCGCAGCTTTTAAGTAGATATGGAAATTTACTATAGTTTGACCTTGACAATGTTCATCCGCTACCTCCGGTATCAACACGGGGTTGTTAAATAGTACCCCTACTTCAAGGTAGTATCAGCAACAATTATGGGGGAGGATGTTTAAGGGGTGGAAATTTGGAAGCAAGGTAAATTCAATTCAATATTCAATTTATAATCTTCAGTTTTCAATATTACTTTTATCAGATTTTGTAATTGTGAGGTTATAATTTTCTACTTTCTTTTTTATCGAATTTAAAGCTGAAATGTCATTATTTGTTTGACCTTTAACATTAGATAGTTTAATATGTTTGATTAAATTGACGATTTGTACTTTCTTGTGAAGAAAATGATTTGAATTAGATTATTATAGACAAACCATACTTATGATTATTTGATTAAACCTTCGAAAGAAAAATTTTTGCTGAGTTAAATATTCAATTATTGAGCTACACAAGTTCATTGGTTTGGTTCTGTTCATTCTTTGGATGCGTATTCAATCATCTAACATATTTACACATCTTTTAGATACTATGGAGTCTTAATCATAGTAATAGTTTGTGCAAATGATTGTAACGAACGTATTTATACTGAAATATAAAGGGTGCTTCTACATTTATGCTAAAAATTCAGCAGATGATTGTCCGTATGAAATTATGATGAATCTTTCTTATAACAAAATTTCCTCAATCGACCGAATTTTCTAATTTTATATATAGGTTCAGAACGTAGAAACTGAGGCTAAGTTCGTAAATGAGCAAAATATGATGTACAGTTTTCCGGAAATTAAAACTTTTTTCGAAGAGAAAAATGTTGGATGAGAATCTTGATGATTCAGGAGACATTCGAAAATGTTCCTTAAACTGTCTATCATTAAAATTAGGCAGTGTTTTAGCAAAATTGTCATTTTTTTCTAAATTATTACAACATTCCTCATCTTCATCAAAAAAACATATATCCTTGGATCACATAATATTGAAATTAACTGTCTCGACCCTTACTTCGTGGAATCTGCTAATATTAGTGTTTTAAATGAAACTCACGGTTTCTAGTTAATTCCACAATATAATAAAAGTTATTGAAAATTCTAAAAAATTGACAATTGTTTCGATAAATCAATATCAGAATGACAGAAGTTACATTTCATTCGATGCCTACCTGATGTTTAGTACTTAGTTATTTTTGGCTAGACCAAGAAGAGACCTAACTTGTGATTGACTTAATATATGTTAATAGAAAGAAGAAGAAGATGTGATATTACAAATATTGAAGCTTAGATATTATTAGTCCTATGGTGATATCCTGGATATCATTTTTCCAATTAAGATCAGTATAACTGTGCAATGATATAGAAAACCGGGAAAACTATATCTGCTGATCTTCACAATTATCACTTAAGAAGACAGTTTATTAGTGGAGAACTCCCTAGATTTAACTGTTCATTGACAATTTCATATTGTGGGTTTCTTAAAGAGGTCTATCATACACAAGAATCCTCATTGTCCACAATTATATGGAACCGTTAAATTGCATAAAATAACGAAACCAATTAGACCTGTAGTTTCTTATGTTAATGCTCCTAATAATATATTGGCAAAGAGGCTCAACAATATACTCAATAGTTACGGATATGAATCTCAGTACTCAATTAGAAATTCAATAGAACTAATCAAAAAGTTCAAAGCAATCCACTTGCAAGATAACTATAAACTCATTTCGTTCGATGTAACTAATATGTTCACTAAAATACCTCCTAAAGAATGTCTAATACTTGTAATAAAATTATTAGAAGAGAAAAATATTAATCCAGGAATAATATCAGATATACTTAATTTATTTGCTGTATGCATTAATCAGAATTATTTCACTTTTGACAATAAGATATATATTCAAAATGAAGGTTTTCCAATGGGAAGCCATATATCATCTATTTTGGCAAACATTTTTATGGACAATTTAGAAAGAAAGATCTTTGAAAGTAATATTTCGAAAAATGTTTTATTTTGGTATATAGATATGTAGATGACATATTAGCTTGTTTTATGGGTAGTGAACGACAACTAGATGTATTTTTCAACCACATCAATAATTTACACCCAAAAATTAAATTTACATTAGAAATTGAAGAAAATAGCTCAATCAATTTTCTTGATTTAAAAATTCAAAGAGTTAATAATGTACTTGATTATTCAATTTACCGAAAACCAACACAGACTGATGTGACAATTCCATTCAATTCCAATCACCCTATGTCACACAGACTAGCGGCATATAATTCAATGATACATAGAGCTTTTTCAGTTCCTATGAACAAATGTAATTTTGATAGAGAGATTAATACAATTAGACAAATAGCAACATCAAACGGTTATCAATTAGATATGATAAATAAGCTAATTAGTAAAAAAGAAGAAAAAGTGGCATTACAACTAATATTTCCTAAACAAGCTGATGAAATAAAAACTTATAAAACCATCACATATGCAGGAAATATTTCTAATAATATTTCAAAGATAATATCTTCAGCAACGAATACAACAATTACTTTTAAAACAAAAAGTAACGTTAGTACAAAATTGTTAAATGCAAAAACAAAAATACCACTATTAAAGAAGTCAGGTATATATAAACTCAAATGTCCAGAATGTAATGCCGTCTATTTGGGTCACACCCTTAGGAATTTTGAAATCCGATACAGTGAATACTTACGAGCATACATATTAAAACAACCAGATAAATCCCACTATGCAAAACATCTACTTGACACCAATCATTCATTGACATCTAACACAAAACTAGAAGTGCTGCATATTTGTGAAAAGAAACAAGGACTGGATTTCCTTGAAGAATTGTAAATTAGAAGACATTTAAGAAACCCACAATATGAAGTTGTCAATGAACAGTTAAATCTAGGGAGTTCTCCACTAATAAACTGTCTTCTTAAGTGATAATTGTAAAGATCAGCAGATATAGTTTTCCTGGTTTTCTATATCATTGCACAGTTATACTGATCTTAATTGGAAAAATGATATCCAGGATATCACCATAGGGCTAATAATATCTAAGCTTCAATATTTGTAATATCACATCTTCTTCTTTTTTCTATAAACATATATTAAGCCAATCACAAGCTAGGTCACTTCTTGGTCTAGCCAAAAATAACTACTAAACATCAGGTAGGCATCAAATGAAATGTAACTTCTGTCATTCTGACGATGATATTGATTTATCGAAACAATTGTCAATTTTTTAGAATTTTTAATAACTTTAATTATATTGTGGAATCAACTAGAAACCGTGAGTTTCATTTAAAACACTAATAAAATAATATTATTCATGTTGTTCTTAAATATCAAACGTTGATTATTGACAAAATTTCAAATTTTAAAAAATGTGAGGTTAGAGAATTTATAGTTCGTTTCGTTCATTTATTCCAGATTTTTCGGATGCATCTGCAGCCACGTGACTGAAATCTCGTCATATCTGCGAGCATATTACCGAACGCAGCTAGTAGATTGTTTTATTAGGATTCAAAATGACACTTTTTGTGACAAGCAAAATTGCGAGTCAATAAACAAAGTCATTTTTAATCCCAATGAGGCATGCTATTTTTTCTCCAACCGCAATCACGCATTTTGCATTTAACTATCTATTAATTTGTGCTTTGAAATTATTCAAACCACATTGAGATGATAAAACAAAGTAGGTAAGTGGGATATATCGACGTATGGAATCAACATATCCGTTCAGAGTCAATTCAGTATTCGAACTAAATTTCAATTTATCTTTACTTTTATCCTTCAGGCATTTGAGCACTCTCTTGTCTGCATCCCAATCCTTCTGACTTGGCTGACTTACTCGCCTGCACAAATATCCCACAGCAAGAGATATATCCGGACGGGTTGTAGTTGAAAGATATAGCAGTGCTTTTCTATATTTTTCATTATTGGGTAATAAAGGGGAATTTGTATCGAATTTGGGGTACTCTGTATCTATTGGAGTAGCTACACATGAGGCATTTTCCAATCCATTCTCTTTGAGAAGGATATCAATTTTTGAATTTTGATCCAGTAGAAAGGTTCCATCTTCAGTTCTTTGAACCCTGATCCCCAAAAATGATGAAATATTTCCTAAGTTGACCGTTTCGAAACTCTCATTGAATTTATCTCCAATCCATTGTATCACTTCATCATTTTCATGACATATAGACAAATCAGCAACATATAACAATACATATAGTATTTATTTTCATATAAAGGCACTGATCATTTTTACTCTATTCAAATCAACATTCCAAAAGTTTTCCGCTTATAGTATAATTCCATGCTTTCGCGGATTGCTTCCCGTATACTGCCTTGTGTAGTTTATATACAAGATGGGAATCATTTTCATTTATATAACCTTCTGGTTGAGACATATAAATCTCTTCATTCAACAGACCATTCAAATATGCGGTTTTTATATCATAATGCCTGATTTTTAATTTACGAACAGCTGCTATTGACAACAGTATTCGAAAAGTCGTTTGTCTCATCACCGGAGCAAAAATACTCTCATAGTCCTCCCCATATTTTTGTGTGTAAGCTTTTGCAACTAAACGAGCCTTATATTTTATTATTCTACCATTTGAATTGATTTTTGTCTTGAAAATTCACTTACATTTTATAACTCTTTTGTTCCTAGGTAGCTCGGTCAGCGTCCATACGCCTTTCTTCCTGAATGATTCCATTTCATCTTCTATAGCATTTATCAATTTTCTGGTAATTTCATCTTTTCGTACCAAGTCTCAGGATAATCATTTGTTTCACTTGAAGTAAAGTAGGACAGTTTCTCAGGAGGTTTCCCTTTATTATTTCTTCAAGATCGTCTTAAATACTCCAACCCTTCATTATCCAAACGTGTCTCTTCACTTTCAATATTAGTATTATTTTCGGCAATAACCTTTTCCTCGATACTTTCTTCCTCTTCGTTTAGAAAAACTATGTCACTGTTTTCATCCAAGATTTTGATAGATTCAGATTTTATATCAGTGTAGTTTTTATCTTCGAATAATCTTATACTTCTACTATTATTATTTTATTGGTTTCTGGATTCTAAACTCTATAACCATTGGAAGTTTCATTATATCATACCAATCCCTGCTTGTGCTCGAGCATCCCATTTTGTTCTTGTTTCTTTAGGAACATAGGTATAGGCCACAGCACCGAAAGCTCTGAGATGATCCATTCTTCGTTTTTCTGAAATCCACAGTTCATATGGACTACATTCGATAGCTTTTGTAGGAAGGCGATTTTGAAGATAATTCGCTGTGGCAATTGCTTCACCCCAATATTTATTCGGCAATCCTGCATCAAACAACATACACCTTGCTGCTTCGCATAAGGTTCGATTTTTACGTTTTGCTATGCCTTATACTTTTCTTCTTCAGAAAACCTTGAACTGCTGATCCACAATACTCTCCTCCATTATCAAATCTGAACATTCTGGGTAACACTCCGAATTTATTTTCAACAAGAGCGACGAATTCTTCAAGTTTCTGAAATACTTCATCTTTGGAATGTAGGAGGTATAATATGGTATAACGGGAGTGGTCATCAATAAATATCAAATAATAGCGTTTCTTTCCTGGGGTTTCTGTTTTCATCGGACAGAATGTATCAAGAATGTATCAAATGTTTCTTTGTTAGTTTTCCTTTTATGCAACTTACACAATTCATAATTTAATTGCAATTTTCGATTTTTATTCCCGATGCTAGATCATGTGACACAAGTCTTTTGATATCGAACGGATTTTTATGACCTAGTCGTTTATGCCATGCGTGAATACAATTTTCATACCGACTTTATGTTGTTATATTTGCTCGCTCATCTGACTTCAAACATAATCTGTAAATACCATTCTCAATTATTCCCATCCCATAGCAATATTTTTCTCGCCCACTTTTACTGAACAATGTTGTTGATCAAAAACAACGTTGAATCCTTTTTCTGTTAGTCTCTTCATTGATAATAGATTACTTCGTAATTGAGGTACATATAAAACGTCTGTGACATGAACATTTTGACATTGTTCATCGACATTTAAGGTATCCATCTCCAATTTCTGAACATACATTTCTTGCAACAAAAATTTCATTTCCATCGACACATCGGAGGTTGACGAAGAAATTTTTTGTTGCTTGTCATATGATTAGAAGCTCCAGAATCGATGTACCATTCGTTCGAATTCCGGTTACCTTCACAAAAACAGAATTCTTCTACTGCACTCTATGCAATTTTATCATTTTTCTGAGACTTTAGACAGCTGGAGGCATAAGAAGGTGATATCAGATATTTTCAAGACTTGTTAAAATAACTTTTAGCTTGCAAATTTATTTTTTATGTATCAATGTTATTGGTGTAATATTATATATAACCTAAAATATGTGCGAAAAAACTTTTCACACGCATACCAACGAAAATGAAGTCGTAAGCAATCCTAAGAGGAAGTTGGTGTTATCGTCTGATACTTTTACTTTATTTTTGTTATGTTTCGAATTGCAATATTCAGCAAGTAGATATTACAATTTCTCTTAAATTACACATAACAACGCCCACTTCAGGCGTTCGTTGTTATGATTGTGAATGTGACAAACGCGACGTGGAATCCGAATATGTGTCAAGGACGGAATCGTTGTCGATGTCCTAGTAATTATTTCTCGCAGGACCTATCTAGGACTTCTATAGTTTTTTTCACTATTATTCAACTTTCAATGTGAATATATCGAAATATTTGAAAACAAATTTAATATTTCTGACCTAAAATTGAAAAAATACTGATTAAAAAGCTTTTTATATCAATTGTCAACGTAATTATGATTGTAAACATGACATGGAATTCAATTATGTGTCAAGGACTAGATCGTTATCGATTATTTTTTACAGAACCTAACTCGCCCTTTTGTAGGTTTACAAATCTTACGAAGTTGGCGATTTCTCAATAATTGTGGTAAAAACGTAAACAGGATGATCAAATATATTGAAATTCTTCGAAGAAATCGAAATTTTCAAAACTTACCTAAAAGAAAAAAAAACAATAACATGGACATGAAGATTATTTGGTATCTTTCTTTGAAATGTACGTTCTTTGCATAGGATTACACAATTACGAATTTGATTATTTATAAAATCATATAAATACGAGAGTTCTTTTATAGAAAACCTGCGTAAAAACTAGTTTTGCCTCTACTCTGCCCTTTTGAGGCTACTTTTAGACGATAACTTTCCTCAAAGATGGATTGTTACCTACAGACCTATAAGATATCCTCGATCTCCGGATCAGATATAATCTGATATATGTTCCATCACATATTGTTTATGACAACTGTTATCTTATGAGGTCGGTTATCATGTTTACCTCATTCATTGGGATTAGGTGCTTGCAAGCCTTCCTTAAAGCCTTTTGAAGGTATTTCACCTTTTTTTTCCATTTTGATACTTTATATATAAAAGAAGTAGACTTGCGAGGAGCAGCATTTTTCTGGGGTCTTGCAGGTACTTTGCAAGTCGTACTAAAAAGTTACTTACCTCCTTTATCAACTCGACTACTATTCATCATAATAATTAAGTTTAAATGCTGTCATAAATAATTAAGGATTGAGAGTTGAAAATAGTATATTATTCAAAGAGCGTAAGGGACATTTATTATGAATAACCCTGTGTATAGTTCAAGTAAGAGATATAGTGGGAAATTTAATGTTTCGGATTATCCTTTGATTTGAATACTGTCTTAGTTCAGTTAATATTATAATTTAAAATGCGTATTAGACGATTATTCATTTAATATCATAACTTCAACTAACAATCGTTAAAATGTATTTAATAATTTTATAATTATTCTTCTTCTTCTTCCACTGCTTATTCATTAATGGATGTTTGCGATCACATGTACCCACTCTTCTTTATTTCTGATGGTGCTGAATGAATAGGTCTCCTACTGTTCTCACCCCTGTCCATTGTCTCACGTTTCGGAGCCATGACATCTTTGCCTGCCGACTCCTCTCCTCCCCTCAATCTTTTCCTCGATTACTAATTGTAGGAATTGGTATCTTTCATTCCGTATTATGTGGCCTAAATATGCTGTTTTTTGCGCTTGATGGTTTCTCTTTCAATCGTTCTTAGGGCCCCCTCATTCGTTTTCCTGACCGTCCATGGGACTTACAGTATTCGTCTGTAGGTCCACATTTCGAAGGCTTCAAGCCTATTCATGTTTACTTTTAGCGTCCAGCCCTCCATACCGTACAATAACACTGACCACACGTAATATTTTACAAATCTGATTCTTAGGTCGAGGTCGAAATCGGTGTTGGTAAGAACTTTCCTGAATTTCATAAATGTGCTTCGGCAATTTCGATTCGGCATTTGATTTCCGTTTCGGACGTCCAGCTTCTACATAGCCACGTGCCTAAATATTTAAATTTATATACCCTTTCAATGGGGCATTTGTTGTGTGTTAGGCTTGCATTTTCATGGTCTTCCGGCTTGCGAGAAACTATCATGAATTTTTTCTTCTTGGTGTTGATATTGAGGCCCAAGCTTTTGCTACTATCGCCCACGGCATCAAGAAGGTCCTGCAGCAATTTGGACTGTGTCGTCTGCGTATCGTATGTTGTTGACCCACACTCCGTTCACCCTAATACCCAGGCTGCGTTCCTCGAGTGCCTCCTGGAAGATGTTTTCAGAGTATAGATTGAAGAGGAGTGGAGAGAGAACGCATCCCTGTCTGACCCCTCTAAGGATCTTTGTTGGTTCTGTGTGTTCATTGCCAACCTTGACATCGGCTGTTTGGTTCCAATAAAGGTTTTCTATGCAGCGGATATCCTTCTGATCTATATCTATCCTCCTCCGAATTTGTATGAGTTTGTGGTGTTGAACCTTGTCGAACGCTTTCTCGTGGTCGATTAAGCATAGCATCACATCTTTAATCTGATCATTGCAGTTCTGGACTAATATTTGAGTTGCAACTATAGACTAGTCCCCTTCTAAATCCAAACTGTGTGGATCCGACATCTCTTTCGCACTTTATAGAAATTCTGTAGTGAATAATCTTGAAGAATATTTTTAACGTATGGCTCATTAGACTGATCAGCCTATGATCCTTTCACTTCGTTGTATTGTTCTTTTTTGGCAAAGGGATAAAACCCATTTGGCAGGGAACTCTCCCGTGTCTTTTTCTGTAAACTCCGGACGCCTCTTTTATCTTTCTGTGTAGGTTAAATTCATCGTGTACTTCCTGTAGTTGTTGTTCTATTTCCTCGCATTGTTTCTTTAACCAGTCATTCTTTTCGGTTCTTATTTTTGCTTTAATAATTTTTTGGATGTGTTTATAGCTTTCAAAATTTCCTTGATTTTTACATTTTCTTCTTTCTTCGAAAAGTGCCGTGATTTCTGCTGTCATCCAATTGTGTTTTTGTGTTTTCTGCTTATAACCTAACTTATGGCTTGTTCCACTCCTCCCCATACGTCATCTATACTTGCATCCTCCTCCAACTTCGATTCGACGGAAGTCATTATTCTCTCTCCGCAACCATTTTGTTCTTAATATCACCGCTTCTAATTCTATCGTAGTCTATATTTCTCTGTTCTATATGGGTTTTGATGTTCGTGATCTCTTAGTTTTGATTACTGCAACCAAGAGAACATGGTTCGAGGGAACGTCGGCACCAGGATATGTACATACTCTTTTTACTGATGTTCCGAAATGCTTCTAATTAGTATGAAATCTATCTGATTACGTACGATGTTGTCTGGGCGATCGTCTGGAGCTCTCCATGTGTACAATCGCATGGGTGGCAGCATGAACCAATGTTTGTTATTTTCAGGCTTTCCTCCTAGCAAAATTGGCAAAGGCGTTCACCCCGGTCATTTCGGGTTCCTAATCCATAATTTCCTCTACTCTTCTTCAGTCTCCAATTTTAGAGTTAAAATCTCCTATTATGAGGTTAATCTCATGCTTTATAACCTGTTTTAGCCTCTCGTAGAACGCCTCGATATCTTCTTCAGACGAATCCGCTGCGGGTGCGTACACCTGAATAAAGTTGATGTTGACTGGTTTGGCATGAATTTTAGGTAGTGCGATCCTGTCAGATTGGGGAAGGAAATTCATTACAGATCTGGATATTTTTTTAGTCATTATAGTTCCTATTCCCTTCCTATGGTTTGGTTCATTGTTTCCTGAGTAGTAACTCCGCCGGAGACAGGGCATATTCCGGCATCAGGCCACCATGTTTCTGCAACGCCTAGAACGTCGATTTCTAATCTTTTCATTTCTTGTATCAGGTTGGCCAGTTTCGTATAAGCTACGCACATTCTTCTCAAACTTAATCTCTCACTTCTATGCTCATTTAACACAGTTCCCCCGGGGATCCGATTGGGAAACGATTTAAACCTCGGGAACATTTTGGGATAAATGTATTCATTTCATTTCATGTGATTTTCTTGGGATAAAATTAGTGGAGGTGGTATACCGTTGCCTTCCTACACGTTGTACAGGGATTTAGTCCTGTATTTTTGCGATGTATGGTTATACCGCCAATGTTCGGTCGTCAGAGCCTCGTTCGTTTTCTAGCAGGGTGTACCGGATGACATTGTCATCACTCGTGCAGGTGAGGTTGACTTTTGGGCAGCTTTGTTGGATCGTTGTCTTTAGCGCCACCCCTTACACCCCTTATAATTATTAAATACATCTTAAACATAACACCCAGACAATTAACACTACCTTATATCTCGTTTTATTAACAAGAATTAGTAATATAATTTTCAAATAAAATTATTTTCACAAAATTTCCCTGAACTATAAGCATATTTTGAGATAGTAGTTTTTTCGAATACGCACGTGTCCACAAGCGATAAGGATCGCTCAGAATTTAGTTGGTGTGCTAGCATCAAGATAGATTTTAGTGTGTAAGTGGTACTGTTAAAAGTAAACAAAATATTGATACCTTTCAGAGTCTAGTTACGCAACATAACTTGAGAGGCCTGAGTACTTGTCGACGTCACGAGGAACTGTCAAACACGAGCTGAGAATATCCTCAGATTACTTGATTTGACGGCGAAGTGCTGGCAACGCAGCATTGATTACGCATTCACTCTCTAGATTAAATTCAGCGCGACAATATTGGACTTTTAAATTTTAAAATCCTGAAAACGGTGTATAAAATAGTATTATTGATATTCTATATTGAAACGTTGATAAAAAATGTAAATTTCAAGGATGTATTCCGATTTCTTGAGTCAGTATACTCAAAATATTTAATAAATACATAAATAAATAATTTGGCCTAGTATTGATACATTTTGTTTACTCTTAGTTTACGTGGATTTAGATTTTTGGAGGTGTATGGAGGGATTTTATAATGTGATATAAACGTACTAATAAATTTTGAAATATTAAGGGAGTGCATGGATTTTGTGTAGCATTTGCATGTAAAGAATGTGTGAGAAAATGATTGATTGTAGGTGATTGATTGATTACATAGAATTTTGCTATACATGATTAGTGCATTTAGTTAGTTTTCTAGTAATTTAAGTGGTTTTGAATGTTTCAGTTTCTTTTATACTGTTTTATAAGTAAATTTCGAGTGTTGCCCCGCTCTTTCTTTGTGCCTAATTAACAAGAAGGAAAAAAAAAGATTATGAAGTTCTCAAATGCTGGAGAGTAGGGATGGGTTAAGTTAAAAGGGCGCCACTGTTTTGTTTTCGCTGAGCGAAAACAAAAGCTCTCCTTGCTGTCCTGGAACTCCCTATCAGTTAACGTCTTATATATAAGAAAAATATTAATATTTAAGTGAAAGATATTGGTATTATTATTAAAAAAAAGAAAGATTAATAATAATAAGTTATAAACGTCTATAAGCAAAGGCCTGGTGGTGAACAAATAAAACAAAGTAGTCGAACTATAGTTTGATCTATTTAACAAAAAAAATATAATAATGTTTACGAATATACATATATGTTAGTAGCACAAAGCCTAAATATATAAATAAATAATGGAGGTAAGACACAAAGCAAGAAAATGTTTACCAAGTTTCCGGTCGTAGCCGGGTAGTACCAACAGCTGGGAGCTGGTGATGTAGTAGTATTTTACTCACAAGCTACTTTTACTAATACCTCGCTCAAAAACCTTGTGGCCCGTGCTTAAAACCCTAAAATACAACCAGTAATGAAGACATTGATAATCTTAAATAAAGTATAACAAATACATGGTTGAGCTACAGGTAAATGAAAAAGTAGGTAAAAGTAATTAAATACTAAGAGATCCTCAAAAATTAAGAGAACAAAAATTACGGATACTCAAAGTATTGTGTGAATGATGCAAGATAAATAAATTAAAAACTCGATAGCATAAAAAAATTCAGAAGCTAATTAAGTAAAAAAAAACTTTCTATTGGCTGTTCTACATTTCAGGCAAAAATTCTAAACATATCAACTATAACCAAATACCCAATTGAAATATAATTATTTTGAAAATATCCCACATAATTTAGTTACATGGAGCTTGTTGACATAGCCAATATATTATTTAAAAAAAATGTTTCAAACAACAGTAATGATTAACGCAAAGAATTAGTAATAAATGTAATGTAACTTAAATTAAGCACTATAAAAGGCAAATAATTGAAAGTCTTTGTCGAACAAACTCCAAAATTACATATACTGGCCAAATTATGTCACCTGATGGTACACTACAAAATGTAATGAGTAATCCTGTATGGATTAGGCATAATAGATGTAAACACAAATAACAAGACAAAAATATATAAATATGCCGTGAATATATGATAATTAATTCTAAATTGATTTGGATTAAAAAGAAATAATAAGTAAAGATACGGTATTTGGAGAAAGACTTAAATGAAATAAAAAAAACTGATAACCATGATAACCAGTAGAATTTCATATTTTTTTAATAAAAATAGAGATGTAAATAAATTAAAATGGAACTATATTATTTGTCTGATTGCAATTAACATAACTACGTGAAATATAGAACAAAAATCTAATAAAAAAAATTTACTATTATTCGCCATCTTGACAAGAGCTATCTAATTTAGGTACCTATAAATGGAAGCAGAATAGTGAATAACCTTGGTGTTGATTACGATAATAAAAACTAGTGTGGTCTAAATGAATATATACCTAAAGAAATAAATCACCTACTAATTTTCACAGTACAATTTAATTTCTTTCCGAAAATAATTACTTAAAAAAACATTTTCGCGAACAATGAGGCGACTTGATCTACAAAAACATAGAAAGTAAATGATATGAAAATAGAAAACTGTGTATCAATAGCTAATGAGATTTAGCACATAGTAAAAAAACGAATTCACTACATTTTCCACAAATAATAAAATATATTGAGTAATGTTGGCCATGAATAAATGAAAACAATAACTAAGTTTCTTTACATCACACTCTTACCCCTAATTAACCCAACCACCACGTGTCAAAATTAACCCAGAAATAAATTATACCGAAAATTACTTAAATACAGGATGAAATACAACAAACTAGACTTATAATAAAAAAATATTACGAGTACCAATTAACGGAATAAGTAGAGGAAAATAATATCTTACCCTGGGATGGTTTATAGGGGTTTCAAAGAAATGTGTAGTCGGTGGTCTCAAATCCTGAATCATGAATTTCAGATAAATCTTCACGTATTTAACCAAAGAACCAGTACAGAACTAACCATCCATGAAGATTTCTTTGGAGAAAAGGCCCCAAACTCCAAAAGTAAGTGACAAAATACGGGGTATTGAATCTCCAACCAGCCGAACACAATTCTTGAAGTCAAGAGAAATCAAAATTCTCTTCAAATTTCGTTCTCCCAGACCCCGATAAATATAAATCAAATAAAATGGACATTAGATGGCAAAAACCTATCCGCTTGATAAATTACGAAAGTGTAGAAACGATTAACTCATTCGTCTACCCATATTTAACACGTGACCACTCACAATAATATAGACATACGAATCGAAAAATGGATAATAAAAACAGCAAAAAATACAAAATACAACCAAGCACAATTCAACGTAAAAATTACATGTGATGTATTGTGATTATTGTGAATAAAATAACAAACAAAACCCCCTGCCACCTTCCACCCTCTCGCCAATCGTCAGACCAAGGGCAATGTTATTTAGCACGAAATAGTTACACAGTTGCCAGATGTGATAATCTGAAATAGATGGCAGCACTTAACAATGAAGTAAAAATTATATATGGGATTTGGATTTTAAAGAAATCTAGACATTTTTATGAAAAAATTATATAGTAAAAAATAAAGCATGTTTTGTTTTTTGTGCAGGAACTTATTTCATATTAATCCATTTTTAAAAATATGTCATTAAGACATACTAGCTACATATGTTTGAAGTTCCTACACGCAGAATTATAAATTAATCTATCCACTGAAAGGACTAGAACTAATTTCATGTATTAAAGTCAGGAATAATCGTAATCCCATATTTTCCAATATGGCGGTGGTATTCAGGCCTCTTAAAGGGGATATGCCATTACATTTCTGCATTATATGTTTTGCGCGTACTATACATAAAAAAAGTAACGTTAAATAATGTTTATTGTTTTGGTCAAGGTTGGCCTGATTTAATTCAAACTAATTTTTAGAATAGTACAACATCCGTTAGTAATCGGAAAAAAATGGTCCAACTGATAACGATTTTTTATTTCATTGTTTTAATTAGTGGCAGTTTAACCAGTGACAATTTTATGTAAGTGCTCCTATTTCTAATGTATTTTAAAGACAGGGAACGTGCTATAGGGTAAATGCACCAGTGAATGAACACTCAAGACATTTTTGAACTTCACTGTATATTTATGAACCATCCGAACTGATTTTCAGAAAAATAACACTTCGTGTTCAATGAAATAGTGAACGCGTTGCATACGATAGTTACAGAAGTAGATAGTTTAAGACTTAGTAAAAAAATAATAATGTAAAATGTTGCATAATACCCCAGTAAATGAACGAATGCTACCATTGATTGAACGTGGCTGATCCAATGAATGAACTTATGAAGAAAATAGGCGAACAATTTTTAATCAATGATTATCAACGACAACACAACATATGGTGATACAATATTATTTCAGACAAATTTCAGCATTTCTGGACATTCGAAAAAACCACGTCTTATAAGCTTGGGTGCTTCAATCATTTCCACAATTGAAGTTTTCTCGTACCATATTTGGTCAACACGTTCTGGCCATTTGAAACTATTGGAATCTGCTGATGTCATAGCGCGAACTTCATATTCATCACCTTCTGAATTTTCCACTACTCCAGGAAAATATTTTTGGTTATATGTTATTATGACATAAACTCCAATAGTAATTTCGTGTGAATCATTGATTTTTTCTCCATTTTTATCCCTGTTGATATCATCTGGGGAAGATAGTATATTCCTTATGTTGCTCGGATTGATATTTTCAGATAGGGATACTCGTAGGAGCTACGTCTAATAAGCTTACGTACTTCGATCACTTCTGCAATTGAAGACTTCTCGTACCATATCTGGTCAACACAATATGGCCATCTAAAGGTATCAAGACCAGCTGGTGCCATAGCTCGGACTTCATATTCATCATTGTCAATAGTTTCTACTATGCCCGGAAAATATTTCTGGTTATACGTTATTATAACATAAGTTCCTACAGTGATATCTTGGGAAACACTAGGATTTTTTATCTTGATTGCCAGTATCGATTATATCAGCCTGTAAACAGGTAACTTCTGTTGCTGGTGGTGCTTTGGTTCTTTTCGCGGTTCTTCTTGTTTTTTTTCTCTCTAATTAATTTTTGTTTCAATTTCTCAGCGTCTTTTTCCTTTTTCTCAGATTCTTTTGTATCTGTATAGTCTTTCCATTTTTTAGAAGTGATGACAAACGGCATTAAAGTTGCCTGTTTCCTTTGCCACACTTTTTTTCAATATTTGGCCAATGAAGATATTGTAGCCATACGTCTCTGGTAGTTTTCGGCTTCAGCGGCTCTTGATTATGGAAATCGACACTACTGTTATCTATTACTACGTCTATTATATCTGGAATCTCGAGTTCTTCTACAGCATTCAGATCACCTGTTTTACTTGTTTTTTTCTCGTAACCATCTATTAGAGTATCATTATTAGTTATACTCTCTTGCTCGGTACCGTCCAATATATCTTCAGGATTTTCAATTTCTTCTATGATAACGTTTTCTATATCTTTCGTTCTATCCACATTCAATATTATTGTTGAATTGTCAGATATGTTAGCAGGATAGAGAATACCATTATTTTCCAATGGTAGGTTCAACAGGTCATCTGTTAAGTCTGTTGTGTATTCTTGTATATCCGGTATGTCAAAATTAGCAATATTCTGCGAGTTTTCTTCGAAGGCTTCTTCACATTCTTGGTTAATTCCATCAGCATTTCTCAAATTATTCGTTCCATCGACATCGGTTGCTTTGTTACGGGTTCAAACTGATTGAAGTTAGTTGAAACTAAATTAAAAATTTCAATTTCAATCACTTAGTCATCACATTGTTTGTTTACTAAATAATATAAGAAATTCTTCTTTTATTGTTCCCTCACTTTAAACGGTCTAAACATAAAGGGCTATCCCTACCAAAGAGTCAAGCTGGCTAGTGGAAGACCAGTAAGTAATTAAGGTTGGTACTTTGACTTATCTATCAAATTGATCTACTGTCATTATGCTTTTATTTCCACTCCACTTTTTGTCTTTTACGGCTGAATTTTACCTGAATGAGGTGAACCGAACTTTTCCGGATTTTTGAGGCCAAAAAGGGAAACACTTTCCGAGACATTTTATAATATTTCACGTATTGAAAAGCCCGCAAGGGGATATTTTATAAACTAGTCTATTTAAAGCCACTCCACCTTCGGTAAGTCTACCTAACCTAACCTAACCACGTTTCAACTAACCACCATATTCTTTTAACTCTTTTAGGCTTTTTTTCTTTGGATAAACTTTGGATCATTTACTGACAGTAATACCATTGCTGTGACCATCTGCATGGTTCACCACAGCTAGACGTCCGGATAGCCCCTTTTTAATATAGCCAGACTACCGACCACAAGTAAGAATATATATATTATTTTGTATAGCATCATTCGCCTATCGACTATTGAGAAACTGACTTCCACTCCACCATAGTAGAGGGCTCCGCCGAACTAAGATTTTATATGTGTTCATAAAATAACATTTAATATCTACTTACCTTGTGAACCTATCAGTACTAATAGGGGAATTGCGTATAGTGTGAAACCGTAAACAATTTCAACTTTCCTTAAATATCTTGTCTCCTCCACTATTCTATTGCAAAATAAAACGTTAAGAACTGTTACACAGTACCTTTCAGGGTAATTAAATGTGAATAATATTGATTTACCCACCCCTTTCTCCACTGTAACTAGCTGGTCATCAAACTGGTTATATTTAGGATTATAATAAACAAACATTTATTTGTTACCTATTGATCATGTAGGTAACAGCTTCTTTACATATTTTCCAAAAGTTGTAGAACTGAATGTCGACTGCTTTTTCACCTTCATAGGCACTATTGCATTCTATCAAAGTTTTTGAATCTACATGATGTTTAATGACTTTCAGAACAGTTTCATATTCGTCTCTGATCACAGAACCTTCCTTGTCACAATTTAGGTCAAGTTGCTGTCTCCTTGTTGAAATGCATTGGGAATAATTCACAGCGGTCTGCACTAAACGGAAACAATCCACCTTTTTCGAAACCGCTTTTGATGATTTCCGGTTTGATCGATTCTTCAACAGCTTTTTGGAAAAGGGGGGCAAAGGTATTTTTTGTAACTGATGTATTGGTGTTCTGTTTATGTTTCAAAATGGTCTTATTCCAGTGTCCTTTGAGAGACTTGAATACTGATACGTCTCAAGGTTGCAAGATATATGTTGCATTGGGCAGAAGGCAGTATAGTATTATTCTTTTCTGTACACAGAAATTATACAAATCCATATTGATATGCGATTTATGACCGTCAAGCAATAGTAAAGCAGGAAATTTAATTTTGTTTTCTTGAAGCCAAGGGAAGAAAATATTCGCAATAAATTCGTAGAATGTTGCACTCGTCATCCATCCACTATCTGATCGGCCAATACCCCACTCCTCAGGTATAGTTTGTGCAATATCTCTTGGAATACGCTTGTACCCGTACAATCATAGGTGGAACAGATTCTCCTGAGGCAAAAAATGTACAGAGAACTCTTATGCATTCTTTTTCTGGGCAACTAGCAATTTCATAAAAATTCCTGTAATTTTTGGGACCCAGAAGCTTTCCAGTTTTGGGACAAGTCTGCAAACCGGTTTCATCCCCATTAAAAATTCTATCAGGCTCAGAAAGGATGTCTTCAACGCATTCTCCAATTAAATATTCCTTCATCTCCTGAAACCATTTTCGAATATTTTCCTCTGTTACGGATGCTCTCGCCTCTCTCGATATTGATTCTGTATTCCTTGTGGTTATTTTTGGATGTCTTTGTAAAAAAATATGTAACCATTTCCTACCCGGTCTATCATCCACGAATTTATTGGGCCTATCAACAGCTTTGAGGACACGTTGCACTGAGTCCCTCACCTCATCGGGATGCACTAGAAATCCTAATAGAGTTTTGGATAGAATCCAAGTTTCTAGAGTAGTTTCTTCTTCGGAGGTCAAAATGGTGATAGGTCCCATTTATCGAATCATGGGAGCTGGCCGCATTGATGGTGATTTCCTTTGTTCTTATTGCTTCCACGGCCTTCTGGAGATAGTAATCGGAATATCGGAATCATACATACTTTTTTTCTGATGTTCTGGCTTGGACTTTCCACCTTCCATATTTCTGTCAAATGATTGAAAAAAACATGAAATTCACTGGAGCACCATTGATCTATATTATGATTCAATGAATGAACAAAGTCGTTCATTTACTGGAGAGCAAGCTGAGTAGACATTTACTGACGGAACCCGTGAAACAGCCTTTCTAAACGAGTATATAAGGATCAGATCGATGAAATCTAGATAAACACGTAAAATCACAATGAATGAACATTTTGTTCGTTTACTGAGTTCAGCACATGCACCAATAAATGAACACTCAAATTAGTGAATTTAATAACGATTTCGGTGTATTTTGAGGTTAGGTTTTCGATGAAATCAGTTGAAATCAATTAATTGATGTGATAATGACGACACACCATACATTTCATTTGTTAATATCTTATTCTGTGCTATTGCTCACCTGGTTATTGTTTAGTATCGTTCCAATAACTGATACGTTTCTCAAAGTTTGTCGACAAAAACACAGCGGTACGTTCATTCATAAGAACTGACTTGAACTAACGAAGTATCAAGTTGAGAGGAACATGTTGCACGTCATGAGGGATATTGCAGTGTTTACGAGAAAGACACCATATCCTTAATACTTTCAGATATATTTCAATTTGTTCATTCACTGGTGCATTTACCCTACCAAAACCTTACGACAGTTTTTACTCCTCACAACCCTACTTTCTATCAGCATAATAGGTATGATGGCAGCTTGAATAAATATTATTTCAAAATACGGAATTACATCACTTTTGACTGAACAAGTAAACAAACGATTAGCATTAGTGCTATTCAACGTGCCAAACGATTACAATCATTTCTTGTCATTTAAAAAACAACATGTTCAACAATACATTTTCGATATCAATCGATCACTCTGATTATAATCGGTCTAAAATTATGATGCTATTAAAAACAATCGAAAATCGGAAGCATGTGATTGGTCTAAAAATTTAAATAAACTACCGTTTGTCTATGGGTTATGTGATGTGAGTGATATTTTGCAATTGCATATTACATTTTTAGTTTATCCAAAACAGCTTTTATAAAATTGAACGTGATTAAACTAAATGAACTTGTGAAATGAACTAAAATAATGATGAGGTTATGTCACTAAAAATGACAATTTTTTTTGGTCGTTCAACAAACATCAATCCGTTTTCGATTTCGATTATAAACTAAATCGGAATCAAGATCGAAGTGTTGAATAGCACTATTTTGTGATATTATTTACGATTCAATTTTGTTCATACCAAATATCAAATTGAAAGTGAAGTTGTTTCTTCTAAATCTTTTTCACATTCAATGTCTTTGTATGTTATTTTGATAATGTATGATAATGCTCCAGCATCATATGCTTTGATGCTAATTTTAAATCTAAAAACTAACTTTCCGCAGAAATATGTTTGTAATTGTTATTAATATTTCCGAATATTACAGGACAGTTTTTCAAAATTTGTCATCATGTATTTCCTATCCTTTTCTACGAGCCGTTACTGCCTTTAGTCTACCAGAAAAAAACTTTATGTACCTGGTAATGACATATACCGTCATTAGTTGTAAAACGTAGATATTAAAAAGTGAACACGTTCATGTAAATGACAATACAAAGTACATTGAACTAGAAGATGTTGAACCACCGAGATAATGAATTGTTGATTTTTTCCGTTTACATGTCGCCTGTAAGTCGCAACGAAATCGTCGACATGAAAAATGAAAAATAAAAACTATGACACATATAACATGAAAAACATGCCGCTTTCACTGCATTTATATTTTTTACAGAGTGATAAATGACATACATTTCCAACAGGATTCAAAACAATACTTTCGTTCTTTTAAATCGATTGGAAATGTTTATGCTTTTACCAGAATTTGGAAAATATAAATTAGATTTATTGTTTTAAATAGTTTCTTATCACATTTTATCGGAAAATGTATACAAGGTGTTTAAGTCATAATATGAAATATTTTAATTGTTCAACCTTGAGCTCCATACATTAAGATTAAACGTAAATGTGGCTAATGAAATTAACTGTCTCGACCCTTACTTTGTGGAATCTACTCATACTAGTGTTTTAAATGAAACTCATTGTTTCTAGCTAATTCCACAATATAATGAAAAATGTTGAAAATTCTAAAAAAATGACAATTGTTTCGATAACTGAATATCATCGTCAGAATGACAGAAGTTACATTTCATTTGATGCCTACCTGATGTTGAAAAATTATTTTTGGTTAGACCTTGTGATGATTGACTTAATATATGTTAATAGAAAAAAAAAAGATGTGATATTACAAATATTGAAGCTTAGATATTATTATCCCTATGATGATATCCTGGATATCATTTTTCCAATTAAGATCAGTATAACTGTGCAATGATATAGAAAACCAGGAAAACTATATCTGCTGATATTTACAATTATCACTTAAGAAGACACTTTAATAGTGGAGAACTCCCTAGATTTATTTGTTCATTGACGACTTCATATTGTGGGTTTCTTCTAATTTCCAATACTTCAAGGAAATCCAGTTCTAGAAGTACTACATATTTGTGATAAGAAACAAGAACTGGATTTCCTTGAAGAGTTGGAAATTAGAAGACACGTAAGAAACCCACAATATGAAGTAGTCAATGAACAAATAAATCTAGGGAGTTCTCCACTATTAAAGTGTCTTCTTAAGGGATAATTGTAAAGATCAGCAGATGTAGGTGGCAGTGACCAGTCAGAATTCCCGTGGTTGTTCGTAGGTTCCGCCTGTTCATAGTCACG
Source organism: Galeruca laticollis (assembly GCA_963921935.1). Classification (NCBI taxonomy): domain Eukaryota; kingdom Metazoa; phylum Arthropoda; class Insecta; order Coleoptera; family Chrysomelidae; genus Galeruca; species Galeruca laticollis. The sequence continues at coordinate 59,243,859 of OY998185.1, read as the reverse complement.
TAATTTTTGGCTACTTTGCTATCCGGATACTGTAGCAGTTCCTTGGCAAGCCTGCAGCCTTCTGCGTGGTCCCATCTACCCTTAAACTTATTAAGGGAGTGTTCCTTTAATAGGTCGGCCGTTGCTGACGCCGATAGACCAATGAAAGTGCCAGGTCCCAAGAGTTTTTGGGAGGCTGCCTTCCTGGCTAGCGAGTCTGCAATACGGTTTCCTTTCGATTTCTCATGGCCCTTGATCCAGCCTAAAGTGACCGTGTTGTTGTTACAGGCTTCGATTAAGGCCATGTGACATTCTAGTACTAGGCCTGATGTAATACGTGGTCTGTTCAGGGCTAGTAGTGTTTGTCTACTGTCCGTAAGGATGTATATATTATTACCTGTGGTTTTCCTTTTGGTAATCTCTTTAGCAGCGATGCAGATAGCAGTGAGCTCTGTTTGAACAACAACAGCATTGCAGCCCATTGCCCATTTTATGTTTAGATTCAGGGATATGGAAAAAATACCACATCCTGAGCCCACATTGGATTTAGACCCGTCTGTGAAGATGCGGATTGCGCCTTCTTCCAATAGGTCTTGTTCGTTGTTTTTAAAGATTACCTTGTAGGGCCTGTTGAAGGCATATCGCGGTGTAATCGAGTCCATATTGGCCTGCAGCAGTGGGATCTCCCCGAGGGCCTCATGCCACAAGTTACGTCTCAGTTTACCGGATCCTACATCAGGTTGTATACCAGTAGAGCGCAGACGTGCCATGGTCATCAAAACAACCTCCTTGATGTATATGTCAAGGGGAGTGAGACCGAGGATTACCTCCATAGCTCTTGTTGGTGTGGTTCTCATGCCTCCTGTTGTGTTGAGGCATGCTGTTCTTTGGATTTGGTCCAGTTTACGGACGACTGTCAGCTGGTTTGCCTTAGCTCCCCAGGTAATCGCGCCGTACGTTAGCATAGGTCTGATGATGGCAGTGTAGATCCAGGCAGCAACCTTAGGTGACATTCCCCAGGTGCGGCCGATGATTCTACGACACTGCTGATAAGAAATATATGCTTTTTTAACTCTGTTTTCCAAGTGGGAGTTCCACGTTAACTTACTGTCAAAGGTGACCCCTAAATATTTCACCTCTGAAGAGAAATTAAGTTTGGTACCTAGGAGCTTTGGGGCTTGATGTTATGCAAGCATGATTACTATTTTAAATATACTCTTTAACAGCCTCAGTTATTTTAATCCTCACAATTTTTGGAAGTGGGGTAATACGGGGGCTGTCCAATAAAATTTATTAAATTTTTGGCTAAAAGTTTGTTCAAATTATAACTTCTGCTTTTTTGTTACAGGGTTTAGATCCCACCAATTCCACAGCTCACTTGCGGCCACTAAATTCCGAAATAACCGCTCCTAGGATAGACAGCTATAGGTTTTCCATGGCAAACCTCGAAGATTCCCAAGACGTAGACCTCGACGCTATCCTAGGGGAATTGTGCGCCCTAGAAACTGTTTGCGAAAGAGAAATAGGACAAGCCAGAGATAAACTACAGTCCGGTAAGTCTCAACTACTGATTGAAATCTAGGAATTCTATTTACATATATGTTTTTGTTTCAGACGCTGCTCAAACACAATTTGAAAACCGAACGCACAATAGATCACTGTCGGAAGCTTCTAGAGTAAAATTGGATAACGATGAAAATTTGATACTCAAGAATGATTCCGGAAGAACCGAATCGCCGGACAATGATTCAGCTTTCAGTGATACAGTTTCGATGTTGTCCAGCGAATCGTCGGCCAGCAGTGGCGGCAGTGGAGCGAAACCGCAAACTCTAAGGCTGCAGAACATACAACAGGTAAAATTATTTTTATATCCTCACTAAAACCACTCACCAATTCTTTTTTTATATACAGGACGATGCTTCGAGGCTCAAAGCAGAAAAGATCAAAATGGCCATGGAAAAGATCAAGGAAGCTAATATCCAGAAATTATTTTTGAAAGTGTTCACAACAGACGGTTCAGCTAAATCGTTATTGGTCGACGAAAAAATGGTGTGTTCCTACGTAACGAGGTTGTTGGCGGACAAAAATCATGTACAGATGGAACCGAAGTGGGCTATAGTCGAACATTTACCAGATTTATATATGGGTAAGTGAAACAAACATTTCTTAGTTGTTCTTCCACTCATATTTTACTTATATATCTCGTTTTAGTGAATGTTTTATTTGTTTTTCAATTTTATATATATTTCTATCTAGATTTTCTCTTTTTTCTGTCTTTTTATTCTATTCTTCTACCAATTTCTTCCTCGTTCTAATCCTTTTCTTTTTACTTATGATTTTTGTTTCAGTTACTCTTTTAATTATGTTTTTCAATTTTATATCCATTTCTTCCAAGATTTTCCCTATTTTATGTCTTTATTTATTCTAGAATTGTCTGGAATTTGTGTAAACACTGTATATAAATTGAATGAATATAACGACGAATACTAAATGTGTATTTAATTATAAATTCAGCTAAGCGCTTTCGGCCGATAGGCCACCTTCAAAGCATAAAATACACACTTAGTATTCGTCGTTTTATTAATTCAATATATTTATTCTATTCTTCTACTCATTTCCTCCTCGTTTCATACGTTCTCTTTTTACTTATGTTTTTTGCTTAAGTTACTCTTTTATCTATGTTTTTAAATTTTTTATCCATTTCTTCCAGGATTTTCTTTTTTTTCTGTATTTTATGTTCTATTCTTCTACCCATTTCTTCCTCATTCTGTCCATTCTTTTTTTTACTAACGTTTTTTGCTTTAGTTACTCTTCAATTATATTTTATATCCCTTACTTTGAATATTTTCCCTTTTTTCTGTCTTTATTTATTCTATTCTTCTACCCATTTCCTCCTCGTTCCACTTCTTCTCTTTTTACTTATGTCTCTTGCTTCAGTTACTCTTCTATCCATGTTTTTTCAATTTTATATCCATTTCTTACAGGATTTTCCTTTTTATTCGGTCCTTTATGTTCTATTCTTCTATGTATTTAATCCTCGTTCTGTCCCTTCACTTTTTACTTATGTTTTTTGCTTCAGCTACTTCTTATGTTTTCCAATTTAATATCCATTTCTTCCAGGCTTTTCCCTTTTTTCTGTGTTTTTTTATCCCATTCTTCTACCTATTTCTTCCTCGTTCTACCCCTTCTCTTTATACTTATGTTTTTTTGCATGAGATACTCTTTTAATTGCGTTGTTCAATTTTATTTCTTCCAAGATTTTCCCCTTTTTCTGTCTTTTATATCCCATTCATCTATCTATTTCTTCCTCGTTCTACCTCTTCCCATTTTACTTCTATATTTAGCTTCAGTTACTATTTTAATTGGTGATTTTCAATTTTATAACCACTTGTTCCAGAATTTTCTTTTTTTTTTCTGTCTTTTATGTTCTCTTCATCTACCCATTTCTTCCTTGTTATACCTCTCCTCTTTTTACTTACGTTTTTAGCTTCAGTTACTCTTTTATTTGTGTTGCTCAATTTTATATCCATTTTTTCTAGGATTTCCACTGTTTTATGTCTTTTTTTATCCTATTCTTCTTCCCATTTCTTCCTCGTTCTACCCCCTTTCTTTTTACTTATATTTTTGGCTTCAGTTACTCTTCTATCTATGTTTTTCAATTGTATATCCATTTCTTCCAAGATTTTCCATTTTTTCTGCCTTTTTCATTTTATTCTTCTATCCATTTCTTACTGGTTCCACTTCTTCTCTTTTTACTTACGTTTCTTGCTTCAGTTACTCTTCTCTAATTATGTTGTTCAATATCATATGTATTCCTTCCTCGATCTTTTCTATTTTCACAGTTATTTCTTCAAACAATAAATTTCTTTAGTATCTAGATGGTTTTACTGCTTATTTCCCTTTGACCCAGGACTAATTTGCATGTTATTGGTCTGATTTCCATTGTGGTCCCATTCGTAAGCTTCTATTGTCGATATCTCCATCTTCTGCTATTATCTGGACCTTGCATGTATTCCAGATTTTCCTATTCCTAGTTTCTTGGATTCTTTCACTTCTAATTGAATCCCCATGTCTCCATTTTAAGATACACTTCGTTCAATTTTCTCTACCGTCTTGGACTTTTCTCATTGATCATATACCAAATACTATTCCTCATTGTAACGTTTTTCTTATTTATTTAAAATACTTTATCCTGATGGACGGGAAAAATTGGATTTCTAGAATTTGGTGCCCAATAAAAACAACCAGAACAAAAAAACCGTCCTTCTTAGAACTGCCCTACCTTTCCTAGACATTCATTGCGCATTCGCCAAAATTTTAACATTCGATCATGTTCGACGATACAGGGCCGACTTCGAGAACTACACCAATAACAATATATCAAATAACATGGGGCATCGCTAAAGCTCATTCTACGCTTTTTTATTAATCCAAGGTAATTGAAAGCGGCTGTGACGTCACAGACTAACATATGACTGCTGACAGATAGCACAGACCACATGACAGATAGCACAGAACACGTGACAGATGACACAGAACAAATGTTAGGTGACACTTCCGTCTGAGCATGTTAAGTGACATCACAGCCGCTTTAAATGTTCCTCTTTAATTGTGTCTCTCTTCTTCTGTTTTATCTGCATTATTCTCTCCATTTCACAGAGAGATTTTACGAAGACCACGAACTCCTAGTGGACAATCTCCTCCTCTGGACGCGCGATTCCAAAAACAAAATCTATTTTGTGGAAAGAGAAGATAAAATCAGACTGTTCTTCCAACCGGAAAGGTTCCTCCTATCGTCGACCGATAAAAGAGAAGATCAAGATTACGACGAACACTTTAGGAATATGCTATTGGAAGAATATTTTTCTTCGAATAATCCGCCGGAAGTTGAAGGGCCGCTCTATCTCAAAGCCGATTCCAAGAAAGGTTGGAAAAAGCATCATTTCGTACTTAGAGCTTCCGGTTTGTATTATTATCCGAAAGATAAAGCGAAAACGGCCAAGGATTTAGTTTGTTTGGCAACATTCGACAACAATCACATTTATTACGGTTTAGGATGGAAGAAAAAGTACAAGGCACCCACCGATTTTTGTTTCGCCGTCAAACATCCAAGGTAAACATAATTTATCTGTTAATTCAACCGAAAATATACAATTTTGAACTTTCAGGTCACAATAGATAAAAATGTATTATTTTTATAACATAAAATTTTATTTTTTTAGATTACAAGAACCGAAATCTACGAAATACATCAAATATCTCTGCGCCGAAGATCAAAACACTTTGGAAAGGTGGATGGTTGGTATGCGGATAGCGAAATTTGGTAAACAATTAATGGACAACTACAGAAGTCTAATCGATGAACTGGCTCAAGAGGACTTGGACATTTTAGCTAACGCCAGAAGCTGTTCGGTCAGCTCCATAGCAGTTCAATCCTTCCCATCTAATGTTACCACACCTACACAAGGGTAAGTATTGCTTAACCCCCGTATAATAAATTATTATTGTTAAATATGAATGGTACTAATATTTTTATGTATTTATTTTAAACAATGTACGAGTATGTACTGGTTTTTTCACTTTTTCTATCTACAGCTCTTCTTATTCATCATTTATCTTATTGTCTGTGAATATTATGTCAATTTTCGTGATAGTTAACCACCACCCCACCTTCCTCACCACTCTAGATTCCCCCAACATCAATACACCTCGTTGTTATTTTAAATAATTTATGTTGTCGTTTTTCCACTTTTTCTGCTCTACGTCATCATTTTATCTGCTTGTCTGTCAATATTATGTCAACATTCGCAACAATTTACCACCGCCACAGCACCGCACCACCTTCCAACATTAACACACGTCATTGTTTTCATAAACAATTTATTTTTAGTTATTTTTCCACTTTTTCTATCTATAGTTCTTCTCATTCATCATTTATCTGCTTGTTTATTAATATTATGTCAATTTTCTGATCAAATTAGAGTGGTGGGGGAAGGGGGGGGGGGACGAATGCACCGTTGGATAGCTGGAAACGAACGTGTTTTTTTCTACGGCCTGTAACAATGTGTGACCAAAAACACAAACAAAGGATCAATATGGAGAAATTTCACCTTAAATTTAAAAAAAACTTCCGACTGACTGTTATGAGTTGTTGAAAGAAGCCTGTGATTAGGTTAGAGTAGATTAGGTTATGTTAAGTTACGTTAGGTTGGATTAGATTAGATTGGTTTACAAGTTAGGTCAGGTCAGGTTTGCCCCCCCCCCCCGTGGGGATATGTTGTTGCTTGATGTGAAACATTAAGTTATAGAATCGTAGGATATTTATATACGGTTGGGCAGCCCTTACTCGGTATTCATCCCTTTGGAAGTTTAAAAAAAAAATTTTCAATTTTTTTCTCAAAATTTTTTGTCGATAATTTTTTTTCAAAAAGGTTGCAGGTTTTATGGAAATTTTAAAATTTTTCGAAAAAAATGTACACTACTGTCCCTTGGAAGAAATTCCAAAAACTTTCCATAATTTATTTCAAAATTGTTTTCTTAAATTTTTTATGTGATGGTTACATGTTTTATGGAAATTTTCAAATTTTTCGAAAAAAATATTTCATAATATATTTTTTGAATTTTTTTTCAATTTCCAAAAGATTAAAGGTTTTATGAAAATTTTTCAGATTTTTCGAATAACTTTCACCCAATGGTCCTCACCTTGGAAGAATTTTCGTAATTTTTATTCATAATCAATTTTTTCAAAATTTTCATGCATATTTTTGTTTGTTTTTTTTCATAATTCATGTTTCCAACAATTTTTCCAGAGTCCCCTTTTGGAAGAATATTCGAAAAAAAATTTTCATAATTTATTTCAAAATTTTTTTTCTTAAATGTTTTCATAATTTTTTTTACATGAAGGTTACGGTTTTATGGAATTTTTCGAAAAACTTTCACCCAATGGTCCTCTCCTAGGAAGAAAGAAGAACTTTCAACATTTTTATTCATAATCAATTTTTTCAAAATTTTCATGAATATTTTTGGTTGTTTTTTTTCATTTTTTTTCAAAACGGTTAAAGGTTTTATGGAATGAAGGGTCAAGCAAAAAACTAATTTTCTGCTGTATTATTTTCCTTTGTTCTATATTTTATATCTCTTCTTTCTTTCACTTTATTTACAACTCCACTATTCTCCAATCAGTAATTCCTCCTTTCCCTTCTTTACTACCAAGTGAATCTTCTTTTTTGTGAATTTCGTTTCCATTTTCATCCTCCCTTTTCTATTCAATCGTTTGTGTACTAATTTCTTGTTGTGTTCCGTAGATATCAAAGTAGTGAAGCCGGTTATGGAACACAAAGTGAAACATATTCCACATCGACAGATATGAGTTCAGGAAGACACAGCCGAGCAAGTAGTTCAAGTTCAAGTGGATGTATGTCTGATGGTGCCCCGTCCAGCTGTGAAAATGCTTTCGATTCAGAATTTCCCATGGGTAAGTACATTGGAATTGCTCGAATCTTGTTACTGCCCTGTCAATAAAATACTTTCATAATTTATTCAATTTTTGTTTTAGGTACGATCAAACGAAAACCTTCCATGAAACCCAGCCTGCCTCTGACCAATATCACCCGGCAACTCAAAGAAGTGGGCGAAACTCGCGACGAAACTGACGGAACGCCGTTACCTTCTAGTCCTATAATCTATACAAACTCTGGTACATTGACGCGCGGTCACAATAGAAGGAAATCGAACCAATCGGACGATTCCTCCAATACCGGTACTTTGAAAAGGCAGCATTCTTACAAATCCAGAGGATCCATTGAATCGATGGGAAGCAGAAGCGGGAATTCGACGCCGTTATGCGGAACACCGGTGAGAGATAGAGTATCGCCGTTCTCCGAAAGAAATGGTACTTTAACAGATTATCCATCAGGGAATGGTTACTTGTCGTCACCGACGAGTAATTTACCTTCGTGTATGACGGATTCCATAACATCGTTACCTCCTCCGCCGGAAAACAACGACGACGTAATCGTGAACAATTCCCCTAATTATTCTCTTCCCCCACCACCTCCTGAAGTATATAATTCGAATCTCTCCCTCGACAGTCTTCCACCTCCTCCTAATCCGATCGATCTGCCACCAATGACCGGCGCCGAATTGACAGGAAGTCAACTGTCACTTATGTCGCTTCCACCACCACCTGGAGAAGATACTGGTACGCTAAGAAAAAGAAATGTTATGAGCCCTGAAAGAACTCCCACTCAAGGAATGTCGCCCGATCTCACTCCAACTCATTCGAGGTTAAATACTCCGATTTGTAGTCCTCCTCAATCCAACGCCGGAAGCGGTTGTAGTACTCCGATTCATGGTAATCCTCCTATTAACTTCAATATGGCACACAGATCGCTTCCTAATCAAGAACAATTTGTATACGGTACTTCTCCTCAGTATAGACAGTCGAGTACCTTACCGGGTATCGCCGCCTTCAACAATAACGCCGGTCTTCGATCTTCTATTAGACAAACTACTTTACCAAGACAGATTTCTTCAAATAGTATAGCGTCTAGTAATAGTTCCGGATCTTCTGGAAACACCTACCAAAACTCGCCCGGCATCCAAAGGAAAGTGAATTTCCAAGAACCTATGAGCCCCAAAAAGACTGGTAAAAAGATTAGCTTTAATTTGACGCCTCAGGAAGTACCGCCGCTACCTAAGAAACCTCCCCCGCCCAAAAGGGCCGACACCACGAAATTGACCAGTCCCAAAAAGTTGGTCGAGCCGCCAATGGAATTTTTGAAGGATCTGCAAAGAGTCATGAGAAAAAAATGGCAGGTATGTAACGACACACACATCTTTCCGTAAAATTTCATTTTTATAAATGTTTCTCAATTTTCCACTTGAAATCATTTATTTTCCGAACAACTGACATATTTTTTTTGGAATTCTCGTGTCAAAAACACCCAATGCAAAATATTTTTTTGATTTTTTTAAAATCCAAAGGGGGGCCCTTTGGAATCGGAAATTAAAAAAAGTGCAACTTTGATGCTTCATAATTCGGTTTGTATTATCGATGGACAGTTGCTGTATTTATTTTATAATAGTATGAACACTCCTCTTTCGATTTTCACTAATTTCAGTATTTCCATTGCATAGACTACAAATTTTTTTAAGTTAAGTATTTTTTCAAATTTTTAGGAAACAAGTGTGCCAGTGAAAGAGATCTCATCAAACCCGAATATATCTATCTGTATCTGTAAAAGTTGGAAGGGTGGGTAGACCCCACAGCACTTAGGCCACAATTGGCCCATTGTGCATCCTTCCGAGGTTCAAAACTTCCTTCTATCTCGTCATCCAGCCTACTTCTTTGAAGTAGGCGTGTGTTAGCCTGTGCTCGCCGAATACATGAAACCTAAGATGAGAGAGTGTCTGATATTCGCAAAGAATGTGCTCGACGGTCTCATCTTCTTGCTCACATCCTCTACAATGTGGGGTGTCGGAGAGATCCAGTCTGTGGAGGTGTTTTCGTAGGTGGCAGTGACCAGTCAGAATACCCGTGGCTGTTCGTAGGTTCCGCCTGTTCATAGTAACGTATTTTTTCGCTAATTTGCTGTCCGGATATTGTAGCAGTTACTTGGCAAGCCTGCAGCCTTCTGCGTCGTCCCATCTACCCTTAAACTTATTAAGGGAGTGTTCCTTTAATAGGTCGGCCGTCGCTGACGCCGATAGACCAATGAAAGTGCCAGGTCCCAAGAGTTTTTGGGAGGCTGCCTTCTTGGCTAGCGAGTCTGCAATACAGTTTCCTTTCGATTTCTCATGGCCCTTAATCCAGCCTAAAGTGACCGTGTTGTTGTTACAGGCTTCGATTAAGGCCATGTGGCATTCTAGTACTAGGTCTGATGTAATACGTGGTCTGTTCACGGCTAGTAGTGTTTGTCTACTGTCCGTAAGGATGTATATGTGATTACCTGTGGCTTTCCTTTTGGTAATCTCTTTTGCAGCGATGCAGATAGCAGTGAGCTCTGTTTGAGCAACACTTGCATTGCAGCCCACTGCCCATTTTATGTTTAGATTCTATGAAGATGCGGATGCGTTGGGTTTTGTACGTTGTTTTTAAAGATTACCTTGTAGGGCCTGTGGAAGGCATATCGCGGTGGAATCGAGTCCGTATTGGCCTGCAGCAGTGGGACCTCCCTGAGGGAGATCCTACATCAGGTTGTATACCGATAAAGCGTAGACGTGTCATGGTCATCAAAACAATCTTCTTGATGTATAGGTATGTCAAGGGGAGTGAGACCGAGGATTACCTCCATAGCTCTTGTTGGTGTGGTTCTCATGCCTCCTGTAGTGTTGAGGCATGCTGTTCTTTGGATTTGATCCAGTTTACGGACGACTGTCAGCTGGTTTGCTTTAGCTCCCCAGGCAATCACGCCTTACGTTAGCATAGGTCTGATGATGGCAGTGTAGATCCAGGCAGCAACCTTGGGTGACATTCCTCAGGTGCGGCCATTGGTTCTATGACACAGCTCATAAGAAATATATGTTTTTTTAACTCTGTTTTCTAAGTGAGAGTTCCACGTTAACTTACTGTCAAAGGTGACCCCTAAATATTTCACCTCTGAAGAGAAATTATGTTTGGTATCTAGGAGCTTTGGGGCTTGATGTGTTGCAAGCCTCCTTTTTTTCGTGAAAAGAATCATCTCCGTATTTTTTTGGATTTATTGACAGCGAATGGTCTCTGCACCATTGTTCTATGATATTGAGGGCCTCTTGCATTAAAGAGCAGAGTGTCTCCTCGAATCTTCCTGTTAGCAGAATCACTAGGTCATCTGCATATGCTATTGTGTAGAAGTTGCTTTCATTGAGATGGCTGACCAAGGAGTCTAAGACCATGTTCCACAGTAGTGACAAGAGCACCCCTCTCTGTGGACAACCTTTTACAACCAAGCCTCTGATGGTTGTTACATCATCCACACTGATTTTTATTGGTCTTTTTGAGAGCCTGTTATATATCCAGCCATTTATGGTTTGGGGGATATTTTTGTTGGAAAGTGCATTTGTTATTTTAGGAAAAGTGGTTCTATCAAATGCTCCTTCTAAGTCTATGAATACACCCAGGGTGGTCTCCTTATTTTCCAACGATCTCTCGATGCGGCCCGCTACGAGATGAAGAGCCACACATTTTTGGGAGGTCTAGAGACCGTCAAAAACAGAGTTTTTTCGAGTTCAGTGCTTACGACCGGGGGTTTTTCTTAGTATATATACATATTACAAAATACATTACATACATTGGACATATGAAAAAGGGGCGTTCATGGGGGAAAATATACAGGATAGAATTCAAAAATAAATAAAATTTATTTTTGTAATAAAGCAACTTGTCAGGTCAAACCCTTTTCGATTATGTATGGGTGCACACACTTCCCCCCTCCTTTTTTTTAGGGATCCAGAAGTCGCTAAATATTGATGCTGGAACCGTAATTTGCTACGGATCTTCCGGATTTCGAGGGCCTATAAAGTGCCCTGGGTTTGAAATATTTTTAGGACCCCTCAATCCCCCCCTCTTCTGGCAGTGGCAGCGAATTGAACGTGGAAGTTTGAGTTGGTGTTTTCAGGCATATGCCCATCCGGTATATATCAATAGGTAGAGAAAAAATTAGAATTTTCCTGAGTATATACAGGGTTGTGAAAAAATTATTTTGAAATTTTTGAACATGGAACTTTTGAAATTATACTTCCTGGAGGGGTGTTAAAAATTGCCTATGTACGTGTCTAAACGCTCTCTAAATTTTTGGTCTCTTGAATTTTTCAATATCTCGCAGTAAAACATTTTTTGTCCATTAATTTCAGTGTATTTAGGGGGGCAAGCTTCGCGCAGGGGGCTTATTTTTTTTGTGAATTATCTTCTGTGAACTCTCATAAGCCACCATCAGATATGCGACCAAAATTTGTGTCATAAATATTTGCCCCCCATAACCCCCTAACATTTTTTGGGGGGCTTAATTTCTACACAAATGTTCATCATTTTCGAACCTCTATATGATAATTTTTTAATTTTTTTTACGATTTTTCCTTTCCCCTCAAAATCTTTAAAGAACACATTTTCAAAATGCTCCGGTTTATGCGAAATTTGGTTCGTCTTATGGCTTGTAATTTGGTTCTGGCCTCTATTCCGGTGCCAGGATGGGCCCTTGAAGAATTTTAATGAAAATTTCAAAAGATTTCGAAACATGTTCATCCAACCCCTTTGAAAAAAAAAATTTTTTTCAAAATGTTTTGTCTATAATTATTTTAAATTGGAAGAATTTTCGAATTACTTTTTTCATAATTTATTTTTTCAAATTTTTTTTCGAAAGATTTTCACCCCCTTAGACGAATTTTCAATTTTTTTTCATAATTAATTTTTTCCAAGTTTTTTCACAATTTATTTTTTCTAAATTTTTTGCAATATTTTTTTTCACAATTTTTTTTTTCTTAACGGTTAAAGGTTTTATGGAATATTTCAAATTTTTCGAAAAAAATTTACCCCTCCCCTATTGAGAGAATTTAAAAAAAAAATTTCACAATAAATTTTTCAAATTTCTTTTTCATAATTTTTTCAAAATTCAAATTTTTTTCCAATAGAATGATTAGAATTTTCGGGAGTATATACAGGGTTGTGAAATAATTATTTCGAAATTTTTGAACATCGAATTTTCTAAATTTGTATCATAAATATTTGCCCCCTTAACTCTCACATTTTTAGGGGGACTCCATTTCTATTCTAATGTTCATCATTTTCGAACCTGTAAACGATAGTTTTTTCATTTTTTTTACGATTTTTCCTTCCCCCTTCAACAGATTTTAAAAATGCTCCGGTTTATACGAAATTTGGTACGGGGAGGTTTTATGGCTTGAAATTTGACTCTGGTCTCTATTCCGGTCCCAGGGTGGGCCCTTAAAGGTTTTAAATGAAAATTTACAAAAATTTACAAAAATGTTATCGTTTTTTTTCAAATTGGAAGAATTTTTTCATAATTTTTTTCATAATTTATTTTTTCAATTTTTGTTTAAAAGAGTTAAAGGTTTTATGGAAAGTTTTCGAAAAACTTTCACCCAATGGACGAATTTTCAAAATTTTTTTCATAATTTATCTTTTCTAAATTTTTTGCAATTTTTTTTCACAATAGTTTTTTAATTTTTATTACGATTTTTCGGATCAAGGAAGAAATTGGCTGTAAATAATTGTAAATATATATATTTACAATTATTTAGAGCCATTTTCAGCACAATTGTAATACTTACTAAAGTAATTTTTTTTAAATGAACCTTCCAATTGTATAGCATTATTTTCTATATGCCCAATGACAAGCCGCGATGTCTGGACGCCTTCAACTAAAAGTGTATTAGATTATTTTTTACCAGATGTCGCAACATGTATGAAAAAACAATTTTAATAGGCATACTTATATAAAATAAGAATATTTTATGAAAAATATAAAGAAATTTCATTTACTACGTTTATTTTTATTTTTTATGCAGAGTGTTTTATTAATTATTAGAATATTTCAGGGGGGACAGAGTTACATTAGGGGGCAGAATTACATCGGGGGGGAGAGAGGGCAAAGTTACATAAGGAGGGGCCAGTCCCCCCTGGCTACGCCAATACTCCCAACATCAACAAACGTCATCTTATTAACTCATCCTCATACTCCCACTACATTCTCCACTTTTTCATTCGCTTCCATCTTGTAAATTTGTTTCTATTTCTGTTTACAGGTAGCTCAGAAATGCAAGCTGGAACCAGAAACTACTCCACACGAGGTGTTAGGTTTCCGAGATCCTCCCGTCCTTCTGCCCGATTACAAAGAGCACAACGTGTCCAATTGGGTGCAAGAACATTACGGACCGAACAACGTTTACGAGAACATCTACCGAGATAATCCCGATGCGGTTGTCGAATACGCCACCAGCCCCGTACACGTTAGAAACGATGTCAGATCGTCGGTTTCGTCGTTGGATTCAATGAAATCGAAACGACCACCACCGCCGCCACCTAAACGTAGTGAAACGACGCATTTATCTACCCCAAAGACTTACTGATGCTGCGTGTGTTAATACACTTCGCGAAAAATAACCTCAAATACGTTTTTTTACACCAACAAAGAGATTTACTCGAATCAGAAGATCGTGTTAGTTGAAATTTGAATCTTTTGCACCCTATCAGGAAAACATTTTCTCAAGAAATTTTTGCTACTTCATCTTTGGAAGGTTTTTTTCATGTTGATATAAGAAAATTTGAACAAATGTAGTCATTTAGACTTGTTCCACTCGATCAAAAGCTTTCGAAGCAACAAAAGTCGGAAGTGGAGATACTTTTCATTGACCAAAATTAATTAGGAGTATTAAAGTGTCAAAAGATTCAAAATCTGTAGATACATACAGCTTCGAATTGTTGTTTGAAATTAGACGATTTTCTGATGACTGTAAAATGATTCTTTGTTGAAAAATCTCAAGTTTTGGCATATCAGGTCCTTGTATAATAAACGACCATTATATAAACTGTATAATCGCTGAGAGCTTCGTTTGAGGGACTGTGTTTAGGTAACGAGAAAACTTTTGACTGAACTTTCGTAAATGATTCAATAAACGTCGTCGGTTATTGAATTAATTAGTAGAATTATAACACAACTCGCAGTGGCCATTTGCTTTTAATCGTCGATGTCTTCTTAATTACATTTTTTATATCAGGAATTTCTAATCAACAGAATCTCTATTGACATTTCATTACATTTTAGAATTTGGATAAATTATTTTATTGTTTAAGGTGAGTATACACGATCCGGCAAAAAAACCGTACAAATAAAAATTTATTTGGATTTTTCTTGAAAATTATTTCATCTATACTAATTTTCTAGCAGGGGCGATGAAACTACTTTATTGTTTAAGGTGTGTATCCACGATCCGGACACAATGCTGTCTAAGTAAAAAATTCTGTGGTACTGTCAAACGTACTGTTTCATCAGATCTAGGGAAATTGTATGACTTGATAAAGCAAAATGTACGAAGATTGCGGTGCTGCCAAGTGTACTGTTTCCCTACATATAGGGAAATTTTTAGACCCAATACACAGGAATAGTGTGGATACTGCAGTGTGGTCAAAGGTAGTTTCTGGGGAAATTTTATGAGTTTTTTAAATGGAACTTATGGAGACTGTGATTTAGCTGAATGTAACGAAGTATATGGAAATTTGAGGTATTGCAAAGTTTTTTCTCTCTAGATCTAAAAAATTTTCTGTGCTCGGTTCAGTTTATGTGCCGAAATTATGTTAGATCATAGATGCGGCGTTGCCAAATGTACTTTTCTCAAATTTGGGGAAATTAGGTCGAATTTGTGCCCAATAGACTATTTTGATTTCATCTTCGCTTGAATTTTCAAGTATGATCAATATTTGATATCCTTGATATTTCAAGTCATCATTTAACTTCTAGTATTTGTTTAACAATCTTCTCGTTCTTCATTACAAGTTTTAAATATGTTTTACCTTTCATTCAAAGATGTATACACATATTTTGTCTAGCCAAACCGTTCTTTAACATTTTATAATTATAGTTCAGAATATACACGAATTATTCTATCGCTTAAGGTGCTTATACACGATCCGGCAAAAATGCTGTCTAATTAAAAAGTTAATCTTTAAATTTTCCTTCAAAATAGTTTCATTTAAATTAATTTTTGTAATCGGGGGATACATAAAATATTTGATTGTTGTGATGTGATGTTCTTTGTTCTGTTCTCCCTATTATCCAGACATTTAAACACATATACACGTTTATTCTCTTGGCATAACCTTTTTCGACATTTTCTAATTATTTTATTGTTTAAGGCGATACATTTATTGGATTTTATCTTATTTAACATCTAGTATTTAATTAATTATCTTCTCGCTTTCCCCACTACTATATACGTTTAAATACGTTCTTTCTTCTGTTCTACGTATTATCCTAACATTCAAGGAAAACGTTTTTCGACATTTTTTATTACGTTTCAGAATCTACATAAATTTTTTGATTGTTTAAGGTGTGTATACACGATCCGACAAAAATACCGTGTAAGTAAAACACATTTTTCGTTACTATAATCCATTTTTAACTAATATTTGCCGGATAATTTCTCTATCACTAAATTATGTAATATGTTGAGCTATTTACACACGAGCCGGGCGCGATACATTTCCTAACTAATTTTTAAGTCCCGCACACACGATCCGGTAAATTCGGTATCTTCTAGAATTATGTTTGATTGACGATTCTGATGATTAGAATTCAATATTTTTGAAACTATATTTTACTGGAAGCAATATTTAAATAAGTATATGTCTATTTAAGCTTCAAAATATACAATAACTGTCTGAGATATTTATGGTTAGTGTACAATATAAATATTCATCTTAATTCATCTAATCTTCAATTTCAATGTTTCAATATCAATTATTCAGTATCTAATGCTTAGTTTACACGTCCCGCAGAAACCGCATTGTATAAACGGACCCTAAACCCGTACATTTTCTTTTATTTACTTACAAGGATGGATGACAAAACGAAAATTTGAGTTTATTTTTCCCGTTTTGTAATTTGCGCACAACTTAAACTGCCAGCTGAAAAAAAAGTCTGCACCGGGGGATGTGATTTAAATTAAATTTATTGTGCCATTTTTTTCTTGAGTGTACGTCAAGGAACTTCTTAACTTAGTTTTTTAATATATTAGACACGCTAAATTGCGAATAATCCTTTCTGTATATAATTCTAAAAAATTCTAGTTAAATTATTTATGAATATAAAAAAATGTCAAACATTGATGGTGCTTACAAAATGTCCGACAAATTCGTACGCGATATTCGACAAACATGAATTATATAAAAAACTGGAAAATATATAGGGTGTCCAAAAATAAGATTTTCATAATAGATATTGAACTACAAAATTGTTTAGCAAAAATTATGTCGTCGCTGCTGGCGCTCTTTTAGTCCCGCACGTAGATTTATTGCCACATTACCGCCATTTCTGATCTAATATTCTGCTTCAGTTCCATCAAATTCCTCAGTTTGTTGTCGTATAAATTACTCTTCACATATCCCCACAAAAAATAGTCAAGTGGACTAAAATCAGGACTCCTGGGAGGCCAATTAATGTCGCCTCTTCAACAAATCACTTTGCTGAAAAATATATAGTTTACAGCAGCAATTGACATATCAGAAGTCTGTCAAGTGGACTCGTCTCGCTGGAACCATGTTCTGAAGTCGTGCCTTTGAAATTTCTGCAACTCTTGTGGTAAATAATGTTTCACTGTTTACAGTCAGTGCTCCTCACTGATTCTCATCATGGAAACATGGATCAATAATGCTGTTTCCTGATATTGCAGCCCACACTATGACCTTTGACACTATGATGTTTCTGATAGGATTTCCCTTGGCCCGGTAACAACAACTTTGTTTATTAGACATGTACTTTCATAAGGAAACTAAACAAAATCTTCTCGACTTTCATGAACCTTTGCAACATTTCATTTGCAAATTTTAGTCGATTAAAGTCATCAGACTTCTTCAGTTCTCGCACAAGTTGGTTTTCATTTCTTTGAAATTAAGTGTAAACACGATTTTTTTATATTGACCTGAATCCATACTTCTTTAACTGTTTTTGCATCCCTTACTTTAGCGTCCCATTACAATTTTTAAATACGTTCTTTGTTCTGTTCAGTCTATTATCCCGACATTCAAACAAATACATACGTTTTTTCTCTTACCACAACGTTTTTTGTTTTGCCACAACGTTTTTTGTTTGCCACAACGTTTTACGACATTTTTTAGAACATTTCGATATCTACATGACTTATTTTATTGCTTAAGGCGTGTATATTCGATCCGGCAAAAATACCGTCAAATTAAAATATTCATTTTTAAGTCATTCTTGAATCAAATTCCATCTACATTTTTCTTTCCTCTTATCCATTTTCACCTAATTTTTGCTTATATTCTAGATTATGTAATATTTCTTATACTCTTTTTTTCTCTTCTCAAAAGGTTCTTCGACATTTTCTAATTACATTTCCGAACCTACATATTTTATTGTTTAAGGTATGTATACACGATCCGACAAAAATACCGTCTGATTAAAAAATTCATTTTTAAGTTCCCTTTGAATTAAATTCCATCTACATAAATTTTTCTTTACTAATTCATTTTTATTCAACTTTTTCCAATATCCTACTATTGATTATGTAAGCTAGTTATACACGTTTTTTGACTTGCCGAAATGTTTTTCGACATTTTCTAATTACATTTCAAAATATACGTAAATTATTTTATTGATTAAGGTGTGTATACACGATCCGGCAAAAATACCGTCTGATTAAAAAATTCATTTTCAAGTTATTTTATTGATTGAGGTGTGTATTACACGATCCGGCAAAAATACCCTCTGATTTAAAAATTCATTTTTAAGTTCTCTTTGAATCAAATTCCATCTACATAAATTTTTCTTTTCTAATCCATTTTTATCTAATTTTTTCCAGTATCCTACGGTTAGTATGTTCACTGGATCTCAAGATTATGTAAGCTATTTATACACGTTTTTTGACTCGACGAAATGTTCTTCGACATTTTCTAATTACATTTTAAAATCTACGTACATTGTTTTATTGATTAAGGTGTGTATACACGATCCGGCAAAAATACCGTTTGATTAAAAAATTCATTTTCAAGTTCCCTTTGAATCAAATTCCATCTACATAAATTTTTCTTGACTCTAATCCATTTTTATCTAATTTTTTCCAATATCCTACAGTTAGTATGTTCTCTGGATTACTAAATTATGTAAGCTATTTATATACGTTTTTTGACTTTCCGAAATGTTCTTCGACATTTTCTAATTACATTTCAAAATCTACGTAAATAAATTTACTGATTAAGGTGTGTATACACGATCCGGCAAAAATACCGTCTTATTAAAAAAATCAATTTTTAAAGTTTTTCTTCAATCAAATTCCCTCTACATACATTTTTCTTTATTCTAATCCAGTTGTGGGCAAACTTTCTTCATAGGAGGATAGAAAGTCTAAGAAATTTCAGAGGGGGACCAGAATTGTAGCAAAAATTTATTTTGTTTTGAAATCTTTGTATTACAAACAATTGCTCATTAGTTATAAATTAAAATTTAACTTTTATTCGATTGACATGTCCTCTCTTCTCACTTCGCTCCCCTCTTCGCACCCTACGATCTGCAACACAAGAATTAGGCGACTAGGCCAGCTGGCTCCTTCATCTATGCATCTATTATTCTACTTTATACTGCTGGACCGCCAATTTATAAATATCGCGGACCATATATCATTTTGAAGGACCGTATAAAATCCTTTCACGTGCCGGAGCTGCCCCCGTTCCTCTAATCCATTTTAAGTAATTTTTCTTCTACGGTCAATTTCGATATCAATGTATCTTCACTGGATTTTTAAATTATGTAATATGTTAAGCCATTTATACACCATCCGGGCGATATGTTTAATTTCCTAATTAATTTTTAAGGTCCTCTTACATGATTCGGTGAAGATTTCTGTATCTTCTAGATTTATTTTTTTTGGACGATTCTAATGATTAGAAACGTCATCAACTTTTTGCAATTCAATATTTTTGAAACTATATTTTACCACCCCTTAAAAACAAAACCCTGCTCTTCTTATAGGACACCTTATAGAACATTCATTATAGAAGGATACAATACAGTGTCCTAGTCGTAGAACCTTGTTAGTTCAACGACATAATGAGTTTGTGTTGAAGATTGAACCTATAAATCAAGAAATTAGTAATTATCCTTAGCCGATTTGGTTCAAAATATCATTTTTACGGAGTCGAACTGAATTTAAATGTGAATTTTCTATCAAATGTTATCTGAATATTTATTGTTTTTGTTGGAATTGTTGAAATTTTGTGTACGAATTTGATTGGACTTAGTTAAAATTTCAACAGATGTAGCGAAATTTTGTGTGTTTTATAAATTTTATAAACAATTTTTACCTAAATTAGTTTAAAAATATTTATACGATGATTATAAAGTTACAGGGTTTAAAGATGTCGGTTATTTATTTGATATTTTGTTCTAATGACCTACTTTCGTATATGTTTATATTCGAAAAACCAAGCGAAAACGAACCTAATGTACGTTGAAACTATTAAATTATTCATATATCATTAAACAGCTCCATGTAGGGTTTATCTAAGTGATATATTAGCAAAATAATCGAAAATTCGAGGAAGTGTTACCAGGAGAGTAGAAAATCGAGGAAGTATCAGGCGCAATTATTTTTTAAAATCTAAGTTTGTCAGAGTTTAGTCAAATCTGGTTTTCTGTCAGGTGCGCAGAATAGCGAGGAGGTGTACGTACCACGTGCAATCATTTTCTAAAATGGTTTTTGAGACTTTCGTAAAATCTGGTTTGGTATCAGGAGAGTAGAAAAGTAAGGAGGTATACATTGCATTTTTTTGCGGGGGTGGAAAATCTTCAATAAGACGTCTGGGAAGAAGTCCGAGGTGTGCAGATTCAACCCTAAAGGAGCTACTCCAAATCGCCTACCAGTTAAAAACCACCCGCTTTTCCTGTTTCATCTTCCAGCACCCTCGGAACGATTTTCAGCGAATATAACTTCATGGGTGCAGGTGTGTTTCCCTGTTAGATGCTTTTTTCCATCCTTCCTTCTCCTCATTCTTGTTATTATTTCAATTACTTGCTCGAAAATCTCCGCACTATTCGTAGACGTCTCCAAAAGTTCGGCAGTTCCGAACCAAAAATCGCTCGAAGACTACATCTGCCTGTCTCGAAAACCGGACACTCCCAAACGACCCGGCACCGCTCGTCCTTTGTTTTTTTTATCGCCGTGGTATATCTTCTATATGAACCGTGCCCCGTGAGAAACTGCTTGTAGTAGTAGTTCGTCCTTCTATACTTACATCTATACCATTTAGCAATCCGCGGTATCAGTGTCCTTGTCCACGACACTTTTCCCGTTTCCTCCTCCCACTCTTTCTGCCATAGTAAAATGTTTTTTCCTTTTCTTCGCTTATTGTCTCCTTATCCTCCTGTCTGCACCCTTTTAGGGATCGTCTCACCCTCTCATCTGCTAGGATGTGTACTGAAATCACTCCAAAGCTATTGTCGAGGCAGTCCTATATGCCGCACACATCCTAATCAATAGCTTCCTCTGCCCACGTGTGAGTAAGTCCTTGTATCGTCTCATTTTTAGAATTATGCTACACTCATAGGAGGATCGAATGTATGGACTCCAGTAACATTCGCCTTTTCATTGACCCCGGTCTTCCATTGTTGGGCATAAGCTTGCGGAGTGCCGAAGTCCTATCCTCTACCTTCTGCATCACCACCCGAAAGTCAACCTATTGTCGAGAGTAATTCCCAAATATCTTACAGTTTTTTGGGACACTACTACACTTTTCTTCAATTTAATTTCTCTATCCCTAGGTCCCTTTATTATCGCAGCTTCTGTTTCCTCAGTGGCTAGTTTTAAATCATTTAATTCTAACTAGTCTTGGTCGATATATCGGTAACCACGATATTTCACCGGTGAATGTAAAATCACTGGCGCTACCGGTGATTCAGTTTTCGCAGATGCGGTTATCGGTGATTCAATTTCAACCGAATACTGCAATATCGGCGTCATCGATCATCGACACTAGCATTGGAAAAACGGGCCGATCGAAAATCGATCTAAAATATCGTTATTTACAAATATTATGTGAAGGAAAAACGGCGATTTAAGCCGATATGCTGTTATTGTTGGTATTAGGAATATAAACTTTTGCTTTTACGGAACGAGAAGGCTGCAGTCGGTATAGATAATATAAGAATATTATCGATCGGCGGTGGCGGGCGCCACAAGTCAAAGAGAAAATAAAAACATGCGACCCGATACCATAAGGGCAAACGTGCCGCTTTTTTTTGTGAGTTATTTTGTTTCTTTCGGGGAGAAGTATCGGGATAATATTTAGCGTTTTAAGATAAACAGATAAGAGATGCATAAATAATATATTTGTTTGCGTCGCCAGTTACCGCGCTCTGGTCTTATATTTTGATTTGCATTTGTTGTTTATATTCAGTCACTGCGGTGATTCAAATAACCGTTTAGAATCACGGTGATTTAGAAATCACTGTCGCCGTTCACCGGTTACCGAAAAATCACCGTATTTCCCAACACTAATTCCAACTAGGTTTTTATCTTTATCATTCTATTCCCTTTTTCCCTCCACCACTACCGCTAAGTCAACTGCATAGGCTATTATGTTGATTCCAGCACCAGACCCAATCTGCAGTACCCCGTTATTCAGGATGTTCCACAAAAGTGGTCCCAGAACCGATCCCTGGGGAACTCTTGCGGATAGGCTCATGTATCTTTTGTCCGAAACTTTTATAACCCCGTTGGAAAGATAGTTCTCTATTATGTTCACCAGGTAGGTTTTCCTGTCTTAGCTTATCCACTATGAGGTCCCAGTTAGCCGTGTTGAACGCATTTTTTATCGCCAACATCATTGCCACATAGCACCTCTTACTGCTACTTGCTATTCTGCCCTTTCTGCTAGCGTACCTCTAGTATCCATGGCCTCCTCCATCTTCTTTATTAGGGCATCATAGAGCTTTCCAAGTGTGTTAAATAAACATATGGGCCTGTAGGACGCTGGCAATTCTACTTGCTTCCCCGGCTTCAGTAGTAGAATCAGATTAGCTTCTTTCCATTCAGTTGGAAACTTCTGCTCGCTCAGGAGTCCGTTCATCATCTCCAGTATCAGTCGGCATCTTAACCACTTCTGGTGGCAGACCATTTGGCCCTGGGGATTTCCTTGTTTTCAGATTGCTTACTGCGGGGGCCGGTCATTTCCTGGTTCCTTCCCTTCTTCTATTTGTCTTTTTGGGAAACAGATCCTTTTTTGCCTCTTTCAACTATTTTTTCTGAAGTGAAGTTTCTTTTTGCTCTTATGCAATTCTCCCTCATCTCTTCCACATTGTCGTCCCACCAGTGAGGCATTTTCCCCTCCTTTTTTTGTCTCCTAGTTGAGTTCTTGTAGGACTTTATTACGGCCCGATACGCATCCCCAAATTGCCCATGTTGGATTTTACCTGCATGCCACTTTCTCCTCTTGGATTTGATGATCGCTTTCCTCAAACCCTTTTTTGCCTCTTTCAACTCTTTTTTCTTTACTTCGTCCCCTTTACTCCTAGTGATGTTTCTTTTTGCTCTTATGCAATTCTCTCTCATCTCTTCCACATTGTCGTCCCACCAGTAAGGCATTTTCCCCTCCTTTTTTTGTCTCCTAGTTGAATTCTTGTAGGACTTTATTACGGCCCGATACGCATCCCCAAATATCCCATGTTGGATTTTTTCTATTTCTTGTTGAAACTTTTTTTATTAAAATACTTGTGGTCTAAATACTTTATTTTCAATTTCATACTGAATGAACTTATGGTAGGTGAAGACCTGTTGATCTTCCAGTACATCCCATTTTATAATTTTGATGGACAGCCCCGCGTCTGCAAGTGTCACATCTATGTGACTACGTGGTGTTCCTCTTTCAAAAGTTGATTTCTTATTGTTCATAACCTGCTGGTTACATTGGGCCATCCATTGATCCCAGTACTCCCCCTTTTGATCTGGAGTGGGTGATCCCCATTGGACAGATTTTGTATTAATATCGCCCGCTATTAAAACATTCGTGTTTCCCATGGCGACTTGCAGTATATTATCCACAATCCTCTTGTACGCATCTATTTTTATGTTCGAGGATATGTAACAGGCCAGAAGAGTCAGGTCTTTGCTCTCGATCACCGTGTAATCTTCTGAACCTCTATATTTTTATTAATGAACAGTTCAGACACGTCCTTCCTTTTGTCCAGGACCCATCCTCCTTTGGAGGTAATTTTCTTGTTTGGTTCAGGAACGATGAGAAGATCTGTACTTAAAAGTTTAGCTTTCGCGTAGGCTAGGTCATGCGCTGCTTTGGCCCTGTCGACGTTCACCCGGAGCACTTTTATCCCGAGCCAGTATACTGGCACAAAAGCCTATTATTTTAAGCAGCTCTGTGTGGCAATTTAAAGTGATAAAATTATGAATTTCGTTGATAAATTAGTTAAAATGTTTCTTCTCTTCCTCTTTCCCTTTATTATTTATTTCTATATTGTTCTATAACGAAAATTGTATTAAACCAATGGATTTGCACTATTAGAAGCCTTATAACAGGCGACAGTCACACACGAAAATTTTAATCGAGAATCGATTTTTCCTAATTTAATGTATTTCAAACACATGTAAAGACATTCTTTCACTTAATTACACAAAAACTCGCGAGATGGTTGTGCGCTAAGTTACCTCCAACTCTCCAATAAAACAATACGTTGTAATATGTGGTTTGGTGTAAATGTTAACATGCCATGTGGGATTCTGTTACTGGTAACTTTAGACTTAACATATTGCTGGAAAGTTTGGATATTAAGCACTGGGAACTGTAAACTATGTAATATTTTTAGTGTGAAAAATAAATTTTAATATACTTTATTAATATGCTTTCGAAAACAAAATTTTAATTAGTTAAAAATGAGGAAACATCGATTTTTATAATTTCGATTCAAGTCGATTAGAATATTGATATTTTTTTATATAATCGCAATCCCTAACATAAAGCTGTTTAAGATATATATGAAGGTTTGTTTTTGTAAACCTGAATCTGATTATTGTATGTAATACTTATGTATATAGTCTTTGAACGTTCCTTTTACCTACGCGAATAATTTTTGGAGCGTCTACATATAATATAACTTGTAATATAATTCACAATTTTTTTTATATAAACTTTATTGATCTCTACAATGCCATTATTATATATTTTTTGTATGTTGTATGTTATTATATACACCTATTTGAGAATTATATTTATACAGGGGTAATTACAAAAGAACAATTGTGCAATCAATAAAATTGGAACAATTTTTTAAAGAACACATTGTATTTCAAATAATTTATACAAAATTTTGAATTTTCTATACGTAACTGTGAAAAAGTTAAAACTGCAAATTCGAATATAGTAAAAGTAAATGACATTTGCATTAATTAAAAAAAAACATTAGTTAATTATAAATACGACACATAGTGTGTGATAAGAGAGATTAAAACAAAAACACCCAAAAAATTGTTCTACTATATAATATTTTATATATTATACAGGGCAAATTTCATAAAATCTCGTTTTGATCAGGAACGCAGATAAAAGAGGAGCAGCTATTTTAACCTCTACATCATTACTTCACCCTGTATTTGTTGATGAGAGCTGTATTAGGTTAATAAGTTGCCTTGTATACATAAAGAATAGCACAGTATTTATTAGTAATTATGAACATGTTTTTACTTTATTTTTTTGTATATTATTTTTAGAGTATATCGTTTTTTTAAAAGATTGTTCCATAAATTGAATCCTACTTGTCTGGGCACAAATAGAACGGCGTTGTAGACAGTTTACAGAGTTTTTACTTTTTTATTATTACTGTTGGGTTTTTTCTTTAAGCAAACCATTTTGTACAATGTGTATAATTCACATACATATATATAATAATGTTATTTTATCCTTATTAGGACCAATTTACTTTTTTTAATTATAATAAAATAAATAGAAAATACGAAAATATTCGTTTTATTTCCTTTCCTCTTTCTAAATGGGACTGGAGCAATTTTGTGCGTTAATTTGTGCTGTTTGGGGTCAATTGACGGGAAAAATGTATTTTTAGTAAAAATAAGGAACTACTAGTGATACAAGTTGATCTAAAAATAAAAAGCAGGTCTCTCAAAAGTGAAGAAATATCTAACAAAGAGGAAGCAAGAATTTAATTAAAATTATGATTTCTCGAGGAATAATTATATTAGATATACGAATTCTATCAGGAGAGTAGAAAAGCGAAGACGTGTGCGACATACAAGGAGTAATCCTTTTTTCATCCTCAAAATGAACGTTTCGGGAAGTTCGTCAAAACTGGCTTTGTATCAGGATAACAGAAAAGCAAGGAGATGTACAAACAGCTGCCCCTGTTAATTCAAATACCTCCTCGCATTTCTGTTATCCTGCTACAAAATCGGATTTTTACTAAAATATCGGAAATTATTGTCCTGAAAATACAAAGTGTTCGTTATTTTAACAAAAATCGGATTTTGTATCAGGATAACAGAAGAGCGAAGAGGTGTACGATTAGTTGCTCCTGTTAATTTAAATACCTCCTCGCATTCTGTTATCCTGATAGAAAATCGGATTTTCACTAAAATACCGGAGATTATTGTGTTGAAAATACAATTTTTTCGTTATTTTAACAAAAATAGGATTTTGTATCAGGATAACAGAAGAGCGAGGAGGTGTACGATTAGTTACTCCTGTTAATTCAAATACCTCCTCGCATTTCTGTTATCCTGATACAAAATCGGATTTTTACTAAAATACCAGAGATTATTGTGTTGAAAATACAATTTTATCGTTATTTTAACAAAAATAGGATTTTGTATCAGGATAACAGAAGAGCGAGGAGGTGTACGATTAGTTACTCCTGTTAATTCAAATACCTCCTCGCATTTCTGTTATCCTGATACAAAATCGGATTTTTACTAAAATACCGGAGATTATTGTGTTGAAAATACAATTTTTTCGTTATTTTAACAAAAATAGGATTTTGTATCAGGATAACAGAAGAGCGAGGAGGTGTACGATTAGTTACTCCTGTTAATTCAAATACCTCCTCGCATTTCTGTTATCCTGATACAAAATCGGATTTTTACTAAAATACCGGAGATTATTGTGTTGAAAATACAGTTTTTCGTTATTTTAACAAAAATAGGATTTTGTATCAGGATAACAGAAGAGCGAGGAGGTGTACGATTAGTTACTCCTGTTAATTCAAATACCTCCTCGCATTTCTGTTATCCTGATACAAAATCGGATTTTTACTAAAATACCGGAGATTATTGTGTTGAAAATACAATTTTTTCGTTATTTTAACAAAAATAGGATTTTGTATCAGGATAACAGAAGAGCGAAGAGGTGTACGATTAGTTGCTCCTGTTAATTTAAATACCTCCTCGCATTTCTGTTATCCTGATACAAAATCGGATTTTTACTAAAATACCGGAGATAATTGTGTTGAAAATACAGTTTTTCGTTATTTTAACAAAAATAGGATTTTGTATCAGGATAACAGAAGAGCGAGGAGGTGTACGATTAGTTACTCCTGTTAATTCAAATACCTCCTCGCATTTCTGTTATCCTGATACAAAATCGGATTTTTACTAAAATACCGGAGATTATTGTGTTGAAAATACAGTTTTTCGTTATTTTAACAAAAATAGGATTTTGTATCAGGATAACAGAAGAGCGAGGAGGTGTACGATTAGTTACTCCTGTTAATTCAAATACCTCCTCGCATTTCTGTTATCCTGATACAAAATCGGATTTTTACTAAAATACCGGAGATTATTGTGTTGAAAATACAGTTTTTCGTTATTTTAACAAAAATAGGATTTTGTATCAGGATAACAGAAGAGCGAGGAGGTGTACGATTAGTTACTCCTGTTAATTCAAATACCTCCTCGCATTTCTGTTATCCTGATACAAAATCGGATTTTTACTAAAATACCGGAGATTATTGTGTTGAAAATACAGATTTTTCGTTATTTTAACAAAAATAGGGTTTTGTATCAGGATAACAGAAGAGCGAGGAGGTGTACGATTAGTTACTCCTGTTAATTTAAATACCTCCTCGCATTTCTGTTATCCTGATACAAAATCGGATTCCTACTAAAATACCGGAGATAATTGTGTTGAAAATACAGTTTTTCGTTATTTTAACAAAAATAGGATTTTGTATCAGGATAACAGAAGAGCGAAGAGGTGTACGATTAGTTGCTCCTGTTAATTTAAATACCTCCTCGCATTTCTGTTATCCTGATACAAAATCGGATTTTTACTAAAATACCGGAGATTATTGTGCTGAAAATACAATGTGTTCGTTATTTTAACGAAAATCGTACTTTGTATCAGGATAACAGAAGAGCGAAGAGGTGTACGATTAGTTGCTCCTGTTAATTTAAATACCTCCTCGCATTTCTGTTATCCTGATACAAAATCGGATTTCTACTAAAATAACGGAGATAATTGTGTTGAAAATACAGTTTTTCGTTATTTTAACAAAAATAGGATTTTGTATCAGGATAACAGAAGAGCGAAGAGGTGTACGATTAGTTGCTTCTGTTAATTTAAATACCTCCTCGCATTTCTGTTATCCTGATACAAAATCGGATTTTTACTAAAATACCGGAGATTATTGTGTTGAAAATACAGTTTTTTCGTTATTTTAACAAAAATAGGGGTTTGTATCAGGATAACAGAAGAGCGAGGAGGTGTACGATTAGTTACTCCTGTTCATTCAAATACCTCCTCGCATTTCTGTTATCCTGATACAAAATCGGATTTTTACTAAAATACCGGAGATTATTGTGTTGAAAATACAGTTTTTTCGTTATTTTAACAAAAATCGGATTTTGTATCAGGATAACTGAAGAGCGAAGAGGTGTACGATTAGTTGCTCCTGTTAATTTAAATACCTCCTCGCATTTCTGTTATCCTGATACAAAATCGGATTTTTACTAAAATACCGGAGATTATTGTGTTGAAAATACAGTTTTTTCGTTATTTTAACAAAAATAGGGTTTTGTATCAGGATAACAAAAGAGCGAGGAGGTGTACGATTAGTTACTCCTGTTAATTTAAATACCTCCTCGCATTTCTGTTATCCTGATAGAAAATCGGATTTTTACTAAAATACCGGAGATTATTGTGTTGAAAATACAGTTTTTTCGTTATTTTAACAAAAATAGGGGTTTGTATCAGGATAACAGAAGAGCGAGGAGGTGTACGATTAGTTACTCCTGTTCATTCAAATACCTCCTCGCATTTCTGTTATCCTGATACAAAATCGGATTTTTACTAAAATACCGGAGATTGTTGTGTTGAAAATACAGTTTTTTCGTTATTTTAACAAAAATCGGATTTTGTATCAGGATAACTGAAGAGCGGAGAGGTGTACGATTAGTTGCTCCTGTTAATTTAAATACCTCCTCGCATTTCTGTTATCCTGATACAAAATCGGATTTTTACTAAAATACCGGAGATTATTGTGTTGAAAATACAGTTTTTTCGTTATTTTAACAAAAATAGGATTTTGTATCAGGATAACTGAAGAGCGAAGAGGTGTACGATTAGTTGCTCCTGTTAATTTAAATACCTCCTCGCATTTCTGTTATCCTGATACAAAATCGGATTTTTACTAAAATACCGGAGATTATTGTGTTGAAAATACAGTTTTTTCGTTATTTTAACAAAAATCGGATTTTGTATCAGGATAACTGAAGAGCGAGGAGGTGTACGATTAGTTACTCCTGTTAATTCAAATACCTCCTCGCATTTCTGTTATCCTGATACAAAATTGGATTTTTACTAAAATATCAGAAATTATTGTCCTGAAAATACAAAGTTTTCGTTATTTTAACAAAAATCGGATTTTGTATCAGGATAACAGAAGAGCGAAGAGGTGTACGATTAGTTGCTCCTGTTAATTTAAATACCTCCTCGCATTTCTGTTATCCTGATACAAAATCGGATTTCTACTAAAATACCGGAGATAATTGTGTTGAAAATACAGTTTTTCGTTATTTTAACAAAAATAGGATTTTGTATCAGGATAACAGAAGAGCGAGGAGGTGTACGATTAGTTACTCCTGTTAATTCAAATACCTCCTCGCATTTCTGTTATCCTGATACAAAATCGGATTTTTACTAAAATACCGGAGATTATTGTGTTGAAAATACAATTTTATCGTTATTTTAACAAAAATAGGATTTTGTATCAGGATAACAGAAGAGCGAGGAGGTGTACGATTAGTTACTCCTGGTAATTCAAATACCTCCTCGCATTTCTGTTATCCTGATAGAAAATCGGATTTTTACTAAAATACCGGAGATTATTGTGTTGAAAATACAGTTTTTTCGTTATTTTAACAAAAATAGGATTTTGTATCAGGATAACAAAAGAGCGAGGAGGTGTACGATTAGTTACTCCTGTTAATTTAAATACCTCCTCGCATTTCTGTTATCCTGATAGAAAATCGGATTTTTACTAAAATACCGGAGATTATTGTGTTGAAAATACAGTTTTTTCGTTATTTTAACAAAAATAGGATTTTGTATCAGGATAACAAAAGAGCGAGGAGGTGTACGATAAGTTACTCCTGTTAATTTAAATACCTCCTCGCATTTCTGTTATCCTGATAGAAAATCGGATTTTTACTAAAATACCGGAGATTATTGTGTTGAAAATACAGTTTTTTCGTTATTTTAACAAAAATAGGGGTTTGTATCAGGATAACAGAAGAGCGAGGAGGTGTACGATTAGTTACTCCTGTTCATTCAAATACCTCCTCGCATTTCTGTTATCCTGATACAAAATCGGATTTTTACTAAAATACCGGAGATTATTGTGTTGAAAATACAGTTTTTTCGTTATTTTAACAAAAATCGGATTTTGTATCAGGATAACTGAAGAGCGAAGAGGTGTACGATTAGTTGCTCCTGTTAATTTAAATACCTCCTCGCATTTCTGTTATCCTGATACAAAATCGGATTTTTACTAAAATACCGGAGATTATTGTGTTGAGAATACAGTTTTTTCGTTATTTTAACAAAAATAGGGTTTTGTATCAGGATAACAAAAGAGCGAGGAGGTGTACGATTAGTTACTCCTGTTAATTTAAATACCTCCTCGCATTTCTGTTATCCTGATAGAAAATCGGATTTTTACTAAAATACCGGAGATTATTGTGTTGAAAATACAGTTTTTTCGTTATTTTAACAAAAATAGGGGTTTGTATCAGGATAACAGAAGAGCGAGGAGTTGTACGATTAGTTACTCCTGTTCATTCAAATACCTCCTCGCATTTCTGTTATCCTGATACAAAATCGGATTTTTACTAAAATACCGGAGATTATTGTGTTGAAAATACAGTTTTTTCGTTATTTTAACAAAAATAGGATTTTGTATCAGGATAACTGAAGAGCGAAGAGGTGTACGATTAGTTGCTCCTGTTAATTTTAATACCTCCTCGCATTTCTGTTATCCTGATACAAAATCGGATTTTTACTAAAATACCGGAGATTATTGTGTTGAAAATACAGTTTTTTCGTTATTTTAACAAAAATAGGGTTTTGTATCAGGATAACAGAAGAGCGAGGAGGTGTACGATTAGTTACTCCTGTTCATTCAAATACCTCCTCGCATTTCTGTTATCCTGATACAAAATCGGATTTTTACTAAAATACCGGAGATTGTTGTGTTGAAAATACAGTTTTTTCGTTATTTTAACAAAAATCGGATTTTGAATCAGGATAACTGAAGAGCGAAGAGGTGTACGATTAGTTGCTCCTGTTAATTTAAATACCTCCTCGCATTTCTGTTATCCTGATACAAAATCGGATTTTTACTAAAATACCGGAGATTATTGTGTTGAAAATACAGTTTTTTCGTTATTTTAACAAAAATAGGATTTTGTATCAGGATAACTGAAGAGCGAAGAGGTGTACGATTAGTTGCTCCTGTTAATTTAAATACCTCCTCGCATTTCTGTTATCCTGATACAAAATCGGATTTTTACTAAAATACCGGAGATTATTGTGTTGAAAATACAGTTTTTTCGTTATTTTAACAAAAATCGGATTTTGTATCAGGATAACTGAAGAGCGAAGAGGTGTACGATTAGTTGCTCCTGTTAATTTAAATACCTCCTCGCATTTCTGTTATCCTGATACAAAATCGGATTTTTACTAAAATATCGGAGATTATTGTGTTGAAAATACAGTTTTTTCGTTATTTTAACAAAAATAGGGTTTTGTATCAGGATAACAGAAGAGCGAGGAGGTGTACGATTAGTTACTCCTGTTCATTCAAATACCTCCTCGCATTTGTGTTATCCTGATACAAAATCGGATTTTTACTAAAATACCGGAGATTGTTGTGTTGAAAATACAGTTTTTTCGTTATTTTAACAAAAATCGGATTTTGTATCAGGATAACTGAAGAGCGAAGAGGTGTACGATTAGGTGCTCCTGTTAATTTAAATACCTCCTCGCATTTCTGTTATCCTGATACAAAATCGGATTTTTACTAAAATACCGGAGATTATTGTGTTGAAAATACAGTTTTTTCGTTATTTTAACAAAAATAGGATTTTGTATCAGGATAACTGAAGAGCGAAGAGGTGTACGATTAGTTGCTCCTGTTAATTTAAATACCTCCTCGCATTTCTGTTATCCTGATACAAAATCGGATTTTTACTAAAATACCGGAGATTATTGTGTTGAAAATACAGTTTTTTCGTTATTTTAACAAAAATCGGATTTTGTATCAGGATAACTGAAGAGCGATGAGGTGTACGATTAGTTACTCCTGTTAATCCAAATACCTCCTCGCATTTCTGTTATCCTGATACAAAATCGGATTTTCACTAAAATACCGGAGATTATTGTGTTGAAAATACAATTTTTTCGTTATTTTAACAAAAATAGGATTTTGTATCAGGATAACAGAAGAGCGAGGAGGTGTACGATTAGTTACTCCTGTTAGTTCAAATACCTCCTCGCATTTCTGTTATCCTGATACAAAATCGGATTTTTGATAAAATATCGGAAATTATTGTCCTGAAAATACAATGTTTTCGTTATTTTAACAAAAATCGGATTTTGTATCAGGATAACAGAAGAGCGAAGAGGTGTACGATTAGTTGCTCCTGTTAATTTAAATACCTCCTCGCATTTCTGTTATCCTGATTTAAAATCGGATTTTTACTAAAATACCGGAGATAATTGTGTTGAAAATACAGTTTTTCGTTATTTTAACAAAAATAGGATTTTGTATCAGGATAACAGAAGAGCGAGGAGGTGTACGATTAGTTACTCCTGTTATTTCAAATACCTCCTCGCATTTCTGTTATCCTGATACAAAATCGGATTTTTACTAAAATACCGGAGATTATTGTGTTGAAAATACAATTTTTTCGTTATTTTAACAAAAATAGGATTTTGTATCAGGATAACAGAAGAGCGAGGAGGTGTACGATTAGTTACTCCTGTTAGTTCAAATACCTCCTCGCATTTCTGTTATCCTGATACAAAATCGGATTTTTGATAAAATATCGGAAATTATTGTCCTGAAAATACAATGTTTTCGTTATTTTAACAAAAATCGGATTTTGTATCAGGATAACAGAAGAGCGAAGAGGTGTACGATTAGTTGCTCCTGTTAATTTAAATACCTCCTCGCATTTCTGTTATCCTGATTTAAAATCGGATTTTTACTAAAATACCGGAGATTATTGTGTTGAGAATACAGTTTTTTCGTTATTTTAACAAAAATAGGGTTTTGTATCAGGATAACAAAAGAGCGAGGAGGTGTACGATTAGTTACTCCTGTTAATTTAAATACCTCCTCGCATTTCTGTTATCCTGATAGAAAATCGGATTTTTACTAAAATACCGGAGATTATTGTGTTGAAAATACAGTTTTTTCGTTATTTTAACAAAAATAGGGGTTTGTATCAGGATAACAGAAGAGCGAGGAGTTGTACGATTAGTTACTCCTGTTCATTCAAATACCTCCTCGCATTTCTGTTATCCTGATACAAAATCGGATTTTTACTAAAATACCGGAGATTATTGTGTTGAAAATACAGTTTTTTCGTTATTTTAACAAAAATAGGATTTTGTATCAGGATAACTGAAGAGCGAAGAGGTGTACGATTAGTTGCTCCTGTTAATTTTAATACCTCCTCGCATTTCTGTTATCCTGATACAAAATCGGATTTTTACTAAAATACCGGAGATTATTGTGCTGAAAATACAGTTTTTTCGTTATTTTAACAAAAATAGGGTTTTGTATCAGGATAACAGAAGAGCGAGGAGGTGTACGATTAGTTACTCCTGTTCATTCAAATACCTCCTCGCATTTCTGTTATCCTGATACAAAATCGGATTTTTACTAAAATACCGGAGATTGTTGTGTTGAAAATACAGTTTTTTCGTTATTTTAACAAAAATCGGATTTTGAATCAGGATAACTGAAGAGCGAAGAGGTGTACGATTAGTTGCTCCTGTTAATTTAAATACCTCCTCGCATTTCTGTTATCCTGATACAAAATCGGATTTTTACTAAAATACCGGAGATTATTGTGTTGAAAATACAGTTTTTTCGTTATTTTAACAAAAATAGGATTTTGTATCAGGATAACTGAAGAGCGAAGAGGTGTACGATTAGTTGCTCCTGTTAATTTAAATACCTCCTCGCATTTCTGTTATCCTGATACAAAATCGGATTTTTACTAAAATACCGGAGATTATTGTGTTGAAAATACAGTTTTTTCGTTATTTTAACAAAAATCGGATTTTGTATCAGGATAACTGAAGAGCGAAGAGGTGTACGATTAGTTGCTCCTGTTAATTTAAATACCTCCTCGCATTTCTGTTATCCTGATACAAAATCGGATTTTTACTAAAATATCGGAGATTATTGTGTTGAAAATACAGTTTTTTCGTTATTTTAACAAAAATAGGGTTTTGTATCAGGATAACAGAAGAGCGAGGAGGTGTACGATTAGTTACTCCTGTTCATTCAAATACCTCCTCGCATTTGTGTTATCCTGATACAAAATCGGATTTTTACTAAAATACCGGAGATTGTTGTGTTGAAAATACAGTTTTTTCGTTATTTTAACAAAAATCGGATTTTGTATCAGGATAACTGAAGAGCGAAGAGGTGTACGATTAGGTGCTCCTGTTAATTTAAATACCTCCTCGCATTTCTGTTATCCTGATACAAAATCGGATTTTTACTAAAATACCGGAGATTATTGTGTTGAAAATACAGTTTTTTCGTTATTTTAACAAAAATAGGATTTTGTATCAGGATAACTGAAGAGCGAAGAGGTGTACGATTAGTTGCTCCTGTTAATTTAAATACCTCCTCGCATTTCTGTTATCCTGATACAAAATCGGATTTTTACTAAAATACCGGAGATTATTGTGTTGAAAATACAGTTTTTTCGTTATTTTAACAAAAATCGGATTTTGTATCAGGATAACTGAAGAGCGATGAGGTGTACGATTAGTTATTCCTGTTAATCCAAATACCTCCTCGCATTTCTGTTATCCTGATACAAAATCGGATTTTCACTAAAATACCGGAGATTATTGTGTTGAAAATACAATTTTTTCGTTATTTTAACAAAAATAGGATTTTGTATCAGGATAACAGAAGAGCGAGGAGGTGTACGATTAGTTACTCCTGTTAGTTCAAATACCTCCTCGCATTTCTGTTATCCTGATACAAAATCGGATTTTTGATAAAATATCGGAAATTATTGTCCTGAAAATACAATGTTTTCGTTATTTTAACAAAAATCGGATTTTGTATCAGGATAACAGAAGAGCGAAGAGGTGTACGATTAGTTGCTCCTGTTAATTTAAATACCTCCTCGCATTTCTGTTATCCTGATTTAAAATCGGATTTTTACTAAAATACCGGAGATAATTGTGTTGAAAATACAGTTTTTCGTTATTTTAACAAAAATAGGATTTTGTATCAGGATAACAGAAGAGCGAGGAGGTGTACGATTAGTTACTCCTGTTATTTCAAATACCTCCTCGCATTTCTGTTATCCTGATACAAAATCGGATTTTTACTAAAATACCGGAGATTATTGTGTTGAAAATACAATTTTTTCGTTATTTTAACAAAAATAGGATTTTGTATCAGGATAACAGAAGAGCGAGGAGGTGTACGATTAGTTACTCCTGTTAATTCAAATACCTCCTCGCATTTCTGTTATCCTGATAGAAAATCGGATTTTTACTAAAATACCGGAGATTATTGTGTTGAAAATACAGTTTTTTCGTTATTTTAACAAAAATAGGATTTTGTATCAGGATAACAGAAGAGCGAGGAGGTGTACGATTAGTTACTCCTGTTAATTTAAATACCTCCTCGCATTTCTGTTATCCTGATAGAAAATCGGATTTTTACTAAAATACCGGAGATTATTGTGTTGAAAATACAGTTTTTTCGTTATTTTAACAAAAATAGGGTTTTGTATCAGGATAACAGAAGAGCGAGGAGGTGTACGATTAGTTACTCCTGTTCATTCAAATACCTCCTCGCATTTCTGTTATCCTGATACAAAATCGGATTTTTACTAAAATACCGGAGATTATTGTGTTGAAAACACAGTTTTTTCGTTATTTTAACAAAAATAGGATTTTGTATCAGGATAACAGAAGAGCGAGGAGGTGTACGATAAGTTACTCCTGTTAATTCAAATACCTCCTCGCATTTCTGTTATCTTGATACAAAATCGGATTTTCACTAAAATACCGGAGATTATTGTGTTGAAAATACAATTTTTTCGTTATTTTAACAAAAATAGGATTTTGTATCAGGATAACAGAAGAGCGAGGAGGTGTACGATTAGTTACTCCTGTTAGTTCAAATACCTCCTCGCATTTCTGTTATCCTGATACAAAATCGGATTTTTACTAAAATATCGGAAATTATTGTCCTGAAAATACAAAGTTTTCGTTATTTTAACAAAAATCGGATTTTGTATCAGGATAACAGAAGAGCGAAGATGTGTACGATTAGTTGCTCCTGTTAATTTAAATACCTCCTCGCATTTCTGTTATCCTGATACAAAATCGGATTTTTACTAAAATACCGGAGATAATTGTGTTGAAAATACAGTTTTTCGTTATTTTAACAAAAATAGGATTTTGTATCAGGATAACAGAAGAGCGAGGAGGTGTAGTACTCCTGTTAATTTAAATACCTCCTCACATTTTCTGTTATCCTGATACAAAATCGGATTTTCAATAGAATATCAAAATTATTTTGTTGAAAATACCATGTTTACGTTATTTTAACAAAAATCGGATTTTGTATCAGGATAATAGAATATCGAGGAGGTG
Organism: Galeruca laticollis; assembly: GCA_963921935.1. NCBI lineage: Eukaryota > Metazoa > Arthropoda > Insecta > Coleoptera > Chrysomelidae > Galeruca > Galeruca laticollis. The sequence continues at coordinate 59,206,778 of OY998185.1, read as the reverse complement.
TACGATTAGTTGCGCCTGGTAATTGAAATACCTCCTCGCATTTCACAAAATGACAGGTGACATTTGTATTGTGACGTCATCTGACGCTGTTACGAGGACGATACAATTCGATGATTTTAGGAACGGTGCTCGAGAATTTCAATTTTAGGAACAATTCGCAAATAGAGCATTCACAGGCTTTTGCATACATGACGTTGGGAACGATGTCAAGAATAGCGCCACGGTTCTAGATTCAGTGCGGATGTAACTCAATCATCGACCACCACACCTGCAAGAAATGAATCATCGGTGGCGGCAGTGAATTTTCTTACCGGAATATCGAAACAACACCAGCCAAACGTTCAACTTTAGAAATATTTTTACAACAATTACAACTTTTAATGTTTAGAACTGAAAATCTTTTTAATAAATACATCGAAAATTATGTAAGCATAATTTGCCCGTAGATAATATACTTTTTAATTAATTGAAAAGAATTGAGTTGCGAGGAGAGGAAAAAGACGAAATTTTCGGTATAAGAGTGTCTGCTCTTTCCAAAATCTATGTTTTTACGAATTACTTGTATCAGAAACGCAAAAAAGTGAGGAGGTGTACGATGTGTTAGGAGTAATTATCATAGAGAAAGAAAGAGTCGCTATTGGTGATATTTACGTCAAGTATAGGTAGTTTCAATATTCTGGTCACACGATAAAAAAATCATCAAGTCAGTATGTCACGACAATAAAATTATTTATGAATCAAATAATTAGGTTAAATGCACTGTTTCAAGGGAAATATAGAAAATAATTAGTGAGCAAAGGAAACACACAATATTAAATATATGTTTCCACGATCCATCGTGGTGCACTCCTATTTCTTTTTCTTCATATATTGAACCTTTCACTGTACTTTGGTAGAAAATTGAATGAATACTTCTATTATTTTGATCTGCGCGATTTTTTATAAAAAGGCATGTTTTCTTTTAATTCAAATCCTCTGCTATTATTTGAAACATTTATTTTATTGAAAAATGGACAACACCAGTCGATTTGTCGTACAAAAGAACCCAATTTCTCATAATTTCAGTATTTTTTGAGAGGAAAAATATTTTCCTACAAAAATGTACCTCAACTATGGAAAACATTGCATTTTTTGCAGTTACTCAAAAACATATTTTAGTCCTATCTCCCTCTAGAAAATGTTCAATTAGATCAAATTTCGTCCCAAATCGGTGGGTGACTTAACTAATGTCCCAACTACTATTTTTTGAGTAACTTCGTATATTTGATTTTACCTCTCTTTATCCAATAATCTAAGTTTGATGCAATATACTTCTGAATCGCATCATTGTAATGCACTCCTAATTTTTTTTCATAGATTGGACCTATTACTGTAGTTCGGTAGAAAATTAAATGAATACTTCTATTATTTTGATCTGCGCGATTTTTTATATGAAGGCATGTTTTCGTTTAATTTAATTCCTCTGCTATTATTTGAAACATTTATTTCATTGAAAAATGGACAACACCAGTCGATTTGTCGTACTAAAGAACCCAATTTCTCATAATTTAAGTATTTTTTGAGAGAAAAAACATTTTCTGACAAATATGTACCTGAACTATTGCATTTTTTGCAGTTCCTCAAAAATATATTTTTGTCCTATCTCCCTCTAGAAAATGTTCAATTAGATAAAATTTCGTCCCAAATCGGTGGGTGACTTAATTAATGTCCCAACTCTACTATTTTTTCAGTAACCATGTATATTTGATTTTACCCCTCTTTATCCAGTACTCTAAGTTTGACGCAATAACTTCTGAATCGCATCATTGTAGTGCATTCCTGATTTTTTTTCATAGATTGGACCTATTACTGTAGTTTCGTAGAAAATTAAAAAATACTTCTATTATTTTGATCTGCGCGATTTTTTATATGAAGGCATGTTTTCGTTTACCTTAGCTGCTCTGCTATTAGGTGAAACATTTATTTTATTGAAAAATGAACAACACTAGTCGATTTGTCGTACTAAAGAACCCAATTTCTCATAATTTCAGTATTTTTTGAGAGGAAAAATATTTTCTGACAAATATGTACCTGAACTATAGTATGGAAAACATTGCATTTTTTGCAATTCCTCAAAAATATATTTTTGTCCTATCTCCCTCTAGAAAATGTTCAATTAGATAAAATTACGTCTTAAATCGGTGGGTAACTTAATTAATATCCCAACTCTACTATTTTTTCAGTAACCATGTATATTTGATTTTACCCCTCTTTATCCAGTACTCTAAGTTTGACGCAATAACTTCTGAATCGCATCATTGTAGTGCACTCCTGATTTTTTTCCATAGGTTGGACCTATTACTGTAATTGGGTAGAAAATTAAATGAATACTTCTATTATTTTGATCTGCGCGATTTTTTATATGAAGGCATGTTTTCGTTTAACTTAATTGCTCTGCTATTATTTGAAACATTTATTTTATTGAAAAATAAACAACACCAGTCGATTTGTCGTACTAAAGAACCCAATTTCTCATAATTTCAGTATTTTTTGAGAGGAAAAATATTTTCTGACAAATATGTACCTGAACTATAGTATGGAAAACATTGCATGTTTTGCAATTCCTCAAAAATATATTTTTGTCCTATCTCCCTCTAGGAAATGTTCAATTAGATAAAATTACGTCTTAAATCGGTGGGTAACTTAATTAATATCCCAACTCTACTATTTTATCAGTAACCATGTATATTTGATTTTACCCCTCTTTATCCAGTACTCTAAGTTTGACGCAATAACTTCTGAATCGCATCATTGTAGTGCACTCCTGATTTTTTCTCATAGGTTGGACCTATTACTGTAATTGGGTAGAAAATTAAATGAATACTTCTATTATTTTGATCTGCGCGATTTTTTATATGAAGGCATGTTTTCGTTTAACTCAATTGCTCTGCTATTATTTGAAACATTTATTTTATTGAAAAATGAACAACACCAGTCGATTTGTCGCACTAAAGAACCCAATTTCTCATAATTTCAGTATTTTTTGAGAGGAAAAATATTTTCTGACAAATATGTACCTGAACATAGTATGGAAAACATTTCATTTTTTGCAATTCCTCAAAAATATATTTTTGTCCTATCTCCCTCTAGAAAATGTTCAATTAGATGAAATTACGTTTTAAATCGGTGGGTGACCCAACTCTACTATTTTTTCAGTAACCATGTATATTTGATTTTACCCCTCTTTATCCAGTACTCTAAGTTTGACGCAATAACTTCTGAATCGCATCATTGTACTGCACTCCTGATTTTTTTCCATAGGTTGGACCTATTACTGTAATTGGGTAGAAAATTAAATGAATACTTTTATTATTTTGATCTGCGCGATTTTTTATATGAAGGCATGTTTTCGTTTAACTTAATTGCTCTGCTATTATTTGAAACATTTATTTTATTGAAAAATTAACACCAGTCGATTTGTCGTACTAAAGAACCCAATTTCTCATAATTTCAGTATTTTTTGAGAGGAAAAATATTTTCTGACAAATATGTACCTGAACTATAGTATGGAAAACATTGCATTTTTTGCAATTCCTCAAAAATATATTTTTTTCCTATCTCCCACTAGAAAATGTTCAATAAGATGAAATTACGTCTTAAATCGGTGGGTGACTTAATTAATATCCCAACTCTACTATTTTTTCAGTAACCATGTATATTTGATTTTACCCCTCTTTATCCAGTACTCTAAGTTTGACGCAATAACTTCTGAATCGCATCATTGTAGTGCACTCCTGATTTTTTTCCATAGTTTGGACCTATTACTGTAATTTGGTAGAAAATTAAATGAATACTTCTATTATTTTGATCGGCGCGATTTTTTATATGAAGGCATGTTTTCGTTTAACTTAATTGCTCTGCTATTATTTGAAACATTTATTTTATTGAAAAATGAACAACACCAGTCGATTTGTCGTACTAAAGAACCCAATTTCTCATAATTTCAGTATTTTTTGAGAGGAAAAATATTTTATGACAAATATGTACCTGAACTATAATAGTATGGAAAACATTTCATTTTTTGCAATTCCTCAAAAATATACTTTTGTCCTATCTCCCTCTAGAAAATGTTCAATTAGATAAAATTACGTCTTAAATCGGTGGGTGACTTAATTGATATCCCAACTCTACTATTTTTTCAGTAACCATGTATATTTGATTTTACCCCTCTTTATCCAGTACTCTAAGTTTGACGCAATAACTTCTGAATCGCATCATTGTAGTGCACTCCTGATTTTCTTCCATAGGTTGGACTTATTACTGTAATTGGGTAGAAAATTAAATGAATACTTCTATTATTTTGATCTGCGCGATTTTTTATATGGAGGCATGTTTTCGTTTAACTTAATTGCTCTGCTATTATTTGAAACATTTATTTTATTGAAAAATGAACAACACCAGTCGATTTGTCGTACTAAAGAACCCAATTTCTCATAATTTCAGTATTTTTTGAGAGGAAAAATATTTTCTGACAAATATGTACCTGAACTATAGTATGGAAAACATTGCATTTTTTGCAATTCCTCAAAAATATATTTTTTTCCTATCTCCCACTAGAAAATGTTCAATAAGATGAAATTACGTCTTAAATCGGTGGGTGACTTAATTAATATCCCAACTCTACTATTTTTTCAGTAACCATGTATATTTGATTTTACCCCTCTTTATCCAGTACTCTAAGTTTGACGCAATAACTTCTGAATCGCATCATTGTAGTGCACTCCTGATTTTTTTCCATAGTTTGGACCTATTACTGTAATTTGGTAGAAAATTAAATGAATACTTCTATTATTTTGATCGGCGCGATTTTTTATATGAAGGCATGTTTTCGTTTAACTTAATTGCTCTGCTATTATTTGAAACATTTATTTTATTGAAAAATGAACAACACCAGTCGATTTGTCGTACTAAAGAACCCAATTTCTCATAATTTCAGTATTTTTTGAGAGGAAAAATATTTTATGACAAATATGTACCTGAACTATAGTATGGAAAACATTTCATTTTTTGCAATTCCTCAAAAATATACTTTTGTCCTATCTCCCTCTAGAAAATGTTCAATTAGATAAAATTACGTCTTAAATCGGTGGGTGACTTAATTGATATCCCAACTCTACTATTTTTTCAGTAACCATGTATATTTGATTTTACCCCTCTTTATCCAGTACTCTAAGTTTGACGCAATAACTTCTGAATCGCATCATTGTAGTGCACTCCTGATTTTTTTCCATAGGTTGGACTTATTACTGTAATTGGGTAGAAAATTAAATGAATACTTCTATTATTTTGATCTGCGCGATTTTTTATATGGAGGCATGTTTTCGTTTAACTTAATTGCTCTGCTATTATTTGAAACATTTATTTTATTGAAAAATGAACAACACCAGTCGATTTGTCGTACTAAAGAACCCAATTTCTCATAATTTCAGTATTTTTTGAGAGGAAAAATATTTTATGACAAATATGTACCTGAACTATAGTATGGAAAACATTTCATTTTTTGCAATTCCTCAAAAATATACTTTTGTCCTATCTCCCTCTAGAAAATGTTCAATTAGATAAAATTACGTCTTAAATCGGTGGGTGACTTAATTAATATCCCAACTCTACTATTTTTTCAATAACCATGTATATTTGATTTTACCCCTCTTTATCCAGTACTCTAAGTTTGACGCAATAACTTCTGAATCGCATCATTGTAGTGCACTCCTGATTTTTTTCCATAGGGTGGACCTATTACTGTAATTGGGTAGAAAATGAAATGAATACTTCTATTATTTTGATCTGCGCGATTTTTTATATGAAGGCATCGGTGGGTGACATAATTAATATCCCAACTCTACTATTTTTTCAGTAACCATGTATATTTGATTTTACCCCTCTTTATCCAATACTCTAAGTTTGACGCAATAACTTCTGAATCGCATCATTGTAGTGCACTCCTGATTCTTTTCCATAGGTTGGACCTATTACTGTAATTTGGTAGAAAATTAAATGAAGACTTCTATTATTTTGATCGGCGCGATTTTTTATATGAAGGCATGTTTTCGTTTAACTTAATTGCTCTGCTATTATTTGAAACATTTATTTTATTGAAAAATGAACAACACCAGTCGATTTGTCGTACTAAAGAACCCAATTTCTCATAATTTCAGTATTTTTTGAGAGGAAAAATATTTTCCGACAAATATGTACCTGAACTATAGTATGGAAAACATTTCATTTTTTGCAATTCCTCAAAAATATATTTTTGTCCTATCTCCCTCTAGAAAATGTTCAATTAGATAAAATTACGTCTTAAATCGGTGGGTGACTTAATTAATATCCCAACTCTCCTATTTTTTCAGTAACCATGTATATTTGATTTTACCCCTCTTTATCCAGTACTCTAAGTTTGACGCAATAACTTCTGAATCGCATCATTGTAGTGCACTCTTGATTTTTTTCTATAGGTTGGACCTATTACTGTAATTTGGTAGAAAATTAAATGAATACTTCTATTATTTTGATCTGCGCGATTTTTTATATGAAGGCATGTTTTCGTTTAACTTAATTGCTCTGCTATTATTTGAAACATTTATTTTATTGAAAAATGAACAACACCAGTCGATTTGTCGTACTAAAGAACCCAATTTCTCATAATTTCAGTATTTTTTGAGAGGAAAAATATTTTCCGACAAATATGTACCTGAACTATAGTATGGAAAACATTGCATTTTTTGCAATTCCTCAAAAATATATTTTTGTCCTATCTCCCTCTAGAAAATGTTCAATTAGATGAAATTACGTCTTAAATCGGTGGGTGACTTAATTGATATCCCAACTCTACTATTTTTTCAGTAACCATGTATATTTGATTTTACCCCTCTTTATCCAGTACTCTAAGTTTGACGCAATAACTTCTGAATCGCATCATTGTAGTGCACTCCTGATTCTTTTCCATAGGTTGGACCTATTACTGTAATTTGGTAGAAAATTAAATGAATACTTCTATTATTTTGATCTGCGCGATTTTTTATATGAAGGCATGTTTTCGTTTAACATAATTGCTCTGCTATTATTTGAAACATTTATTTTATTGAAAAATGAACAACACCAGTCGATTTGTCGTACTAAAGAACCCAATTTCTCATAATTTCAGTATTTTTTGAGAGGAAAAATATTTTCCGACAAATATGTACCTGAACTATAGTATGGAAAACATTTCATTTTTTGCAATTCCTCAAAAATATATTTTTGTCCTATCTCCCTCTAGAAAATGTTCAATTAGATGAAATTACGTTTTAAATCGGTGGGTGACTTAATTAATATCCCAACTCTACTATTTTTTCAGTAACCATGTATATTTGATTTTACCCCTCTTTATCCAGTACTCTAAGTTTGACGCAATAACTTCTGAATCGCATCATTGTAGTGCACTCCTGATTCTTTTCCATAGGTTGGACCTATTACTGTAATTTGGTAGAAAATTAAATGAATACTTCTATTATTTTGATCGGCGCGATTTTTTATATGAAGGCATGTTTTCGTTTAACTTAATTGCTCTGCTATTATTTGAAACATTTATTTTATTGAAAAATGAACAACACCAGTCGATTTGTCGTCCTAAAGAACCCAATTTCTCATAATTTCAGTATTTTTTGAGAGGAAAAATATTTTCCGACAAATATGTACCTGAACTATAGTATGGAAAACATTTCATTTTTTGCAATTCCTCAAAAATATATTTTTGTCCTATCTCCCTCTAGAAAATGTTCAATTAGATAAAATTACGTCTTAAATCGGTGGGTGACTTAATTAATATCCCAACTCTCCTATTTTTTCAGTAACCATGTATATTTGATTTTACCCCTCTTTATCCAGTACTCTAAGTTTGACGCAATAACTTCTGAATCGCATCATTGTAGTGCACTCCTGATTTTTTTCCATAGGTTGGACCTATTACTGTAATTTGGTAGAAAATTAAATGAATACTTCTATTATTTTGATCTGCGCGATTGTTTATATGAAGGCATGTTTTCGTTTAACTTAATTGCTCTGCTATTATTTGAAACATTTATTTTATTGAAAAATGAACACCAGTCGATTTGTCGTACTAAAGAACCCAATTTCTCATAATTTCAGTATTTTTTGAGAGGAAAAATATTTTCCGACAAATATGTACCTGAACTATAGTATGGAAAACATTGCATTTTTTGCAATTCTTCAAAAATATATTTTTGTCCTATCTCCCTCTAGAAAATGTTCAATTAGATGAAATTTCAGGTACATATTTGTCGGAAAATATTTTTCCTCTCAAAAAATACTGAAATTATGAGAAATTGGGTTCTTTAGTACGACAAATCGACTGGTGTTGTTCATTTTTCAATAAAATAAATGTTTCAAATAATAGCAGAGCAATTATGTTAAACGAAAACATGCCTTCATATAAAAAATCGCGCAGATCAAAATAATAGAAGTATTCATTTAATTTTCTACCAAATTACAGTAATCGGTCCAACCTATGGAAAAAAATCAGGAGTGCACTACAATGATGCGATTCAGAAGTTATTGCGTCAAACTTAGAGTACTGGATAAAGAGGGGTAAAATCAAATATACATGGTTACTGAAAAAATAGGAGAGTTGGGATATTAATTAAGTCACCCACCGATTTAAGACGTAATTTTATCTAATTGAACATTTTCTAGAGGGAGATAGGACAAAAATATATTTTTGAGGAATTGCAAAAAATGAAATGTTTTCCATACTATAGTTCAGGTACATATTTGTCGGAAAATATTTTTCCTCTCAAAAAATCCTGAAATTATGAGAAATTGGGTTCTTTAGTACGACAAATCGACTGGTGTTGTTCATTTTTCAATAAAATAAATGTTTCAAATAATAGCAGAGCAATTATGTTAAACGAAAACATGCCTTCATATAAAAAATCGCGCAGATCAAAATAATAGAAGTATTCATTTAATTTTCTACCAAATTACAGTAATAGGTCCAACCTATGGAAAAGAATCAGGAGTGCACTACAATGATGCGATTCAGAAGTTATTGCGTCAAACTTAGAGTACTGGATAAAGAGGGGTAAAATCAAATATACATGGTTACTGAAAAAATAGTAGAGTTGGGATATCAATTAAGTCACCCACCGATTTAAGACGTAATTTCATCCAATTGAACATTTTCTAGAGGGAGATAGGACAAAAATATATTTTTGAGGAATTGCAAAAAATGCAATGTTTTCCATACTATAGTTCAGGTACATATTTGTCGGAAAATATTTTTCCTCTCAAAAAATACTGAAATTATGAGAAATTGGGTTCTTTAGTACGACAAATCGACTGGTGTTGTTCATTTTTCAATAAAATAAATGTTTCAAATAATAGCAGATCAATTAAGTTAAACGAAAACATGCCTTCATATAAAAAATCGCGCCGATCAAAATAAGAGAAGTATTCATTTAATTTTCTACCAAATTACAGTAATAGGTCCAACCTAAGGAAAAGAATCAGGAGTGCACTACAATGATGCGATTCAGAAGTTATTGCGTCAAACTTAGAGTACTGGATAAAGAGGGGTAAAATCAAATATACATGGTTACTGAAAAAATAGGAGAGTTGGGATATTAATTAAGTCACCCACCGATTTAAGACGTAATTTTATCTAATTGAACATTTTCTAGAGGGAGATAAGACAAAAATATATTTTTGAGGAATTGCAAAAAATGAAATGTTTTCCATACTATAGTTCAGGTACATATTTGTCGGAAAATATTTTTCCTCTCAAAAAATCCTGAAATTATGAGAAATTGGGTTCTTTAGTACGACAAATCGACTGGTGTTGTTCATTTTTCAATAAAATAAATGTTTCAAATAATAGCAGAGCAATTATGTTAAACGAAAACATGCCTTCATATAAAAAATCGCGCAGATCAAAATAATAGAAGTATTCATTTAATTTTCTACCAAATTACAGTAATAGGTCCAACCTATGGAAAAGAATCAGGAGTGCACTACAATGATGCGATTCAGAAGTTATTGCGTCAAACTTAGAGTACTGGATAAAGAGGGGTAAAATCAAATATACATGGTTACTGAAAAAATAGTAGAGTTGGGATATCAATTAAGTCACCCACCGATTTAAGACGTAATTTCATCCAATTGAACATTTTCTAGAGGGAGATAGGACAAAAATATATTTTTGAGGAATTGCAAAAAATGCAATGTTTTCCATACTATAGTTCAGGTACATATTTGTCGGAAAATATTTTTCCTCTCAAAAAATACTGAAATTATGAGAAATTGGGTTCTTTAGTACGACAAATCGACTGGTGTTGTTCATTTTTCAATAAAATAAATGTTTCAAATAATAGCAGATCAATTAAGTTAAACGAAAACATGCCTTCATATAAAAAATCGCGCCGATCAAAATAAGAGAAGTATTCATTTAATTTTCTACCAAATTACAGTAATAGGTCCAACCTAAGGAAAAGAATCAGGAGTGCACTACAATGATGCGATTCAGAAGTTATTGCGTCAAACTTAGAGTACTGGATAAAGAGGCTTAAAATCAAATATACATGGTTACTGAAAAAATAGTAGAGTTGGGATATTAATTAAGTCACCCACCGATTTAAAACGTAATTTCATCTAATTGAACATTTTCTAGAGGGAGATAAGACAAAAATATATTTTTGAGGAATTGCAAAAAATGAAATGTTCTCCATACTATAGTTCAGGTACATATTTGTCGGAAAATATTTTTCCTCTCAAAAAATACTGAAATTATGAGAAATTGGGTTCTTTAGTACGACAAATCGACTGGTGTTGTTCATTTTTCAATAAAATAAATGTTTCAAATAATAGCAGAGCAATTATGTTAAACGAAAACATGCCTTCATATAAAAAATCGCGCAGATCAAAATAATAGAAGTATTCATTTAATTTTCTACCAAATTACAGTAATAGGTCCAACCTATGGAAAAGAATCAGGAGTGCACTACAATGATGCGATTCAGAAGTTATTGCGTCAAACTTAGAGTACTGGATAAAGAGGGGTAAAATCAAATATACATGGTTACTGAAAAAATAGTAGAGTTGGGATATCAATTAAGTCACCCACCGATTTAAGACGTAATTTCATCCAATTGAACATTTTCTAGAGGGAGATAGGACAAAAATATATTTTTGAGGAATTGCAAAAAATGCAATGTTTTCCATACTATAGTTCAGGTACATATTTGTCGGAAAATATTTTTCCTCTCAAAAAATACTGAAATTATGAGAAATTGGGTTCTTTAGTACGACAAATCGACTGGTGTTGTTCATTTTTCAATAAAATAAATGTTTCAAATAATAGCAGAGCAATTAAGTTAAACGAAAACATGCCTTCATATAAAAAATCGCGCAGATCAAAATAATAGAAGTATTCATTTAATTTTCTACCAAATTACAGTAATAGGTCCAACCTATAGAAAAAAATCAGGAGTGCACTACAATGATGCGATTCAGAAGTTATTGCGTCAAACTTAGAGTACTGGGTAAAGAGGGGTAAAATCAAATATACATGGTTACTGAAAAAATAGTAGAGTTGGGATATTAATTAAGTCACCCACCGATTTAAAACGTAATTTCATCTAATTAAACATTTTCTAGAGGGAGATAGGACAACAATATATTTTTGAGGAATTGCAAAAAATGAAATGTTCAGGTACATATTTGTCGGAAAATATTTTTCCTCTCAAAAAATACTGAAATTATGAGAAATTGGGTTCTTTAGTACGACAAATCGACTGGTGTTCATTTTTCAATAAAATAAATGTTTCAAATAATAGCAGAGCAATTAAGTTAAACGAAAACATGCCTTCATATAAAAAATCGCGCAGATCAAAATAATAGAAGTATTCATTTAATTTTCTACCAAATTACAGTAATAGGTCCAACCTATAGAAAAAAATCAGGAGTGCACTACAATGATGCGATTCAGAAGTTATTGCGTCAAACTTAGAGTACTGGATAAAGAGGGGTAAAATCAAATATACATGGTTACTGAAAAAATAGGAGAGTTGGGATATTAATGAAGTCACCCACCGATTAAAGACGTAATTTTATCTAATTGAACATTTTCTAGAGGGAGATAGGACAAAAATATATTTTTGAGGAATTGCAAAAAATGAAATGTTTTCCATACTATAGTTCAGGTACATATTTGTCGGAAAATATTTTTCCTCTCAAAAAATACTGAAATTATGAGAAATTGGGTTCTTTAGTACGACAAATCGACTGGTGTTGTTCATTTTTCAATAAAATAAATGTTTCAAATAATAGCAGAGCAATTAAGTTAAACGAAAACATGCCTTCATATAAAAAATCGCGCCGATCAAAATAATAGAAGTATTCATTTAATTTTCTACCAAATTACAGTAATAGGTCCAACCTATGGAAAAGAATCAGGAGTGCACTACAATGATGCGATTCAGAAGTTATTGCGTCAAACTTAGAGTACTGGATAAAGAGGGGTAAAATCAAATATACATGGTTACTGAAAAAATAGGAGAGTTGGGATATTAATTAAGTCACCCACCGACTTAAGACGTAATTTTATCTAATTGAACATTTTCTAGAGGGAGATAGGACAAAAATATATTTTTGAGGAATTGCAAAAAATGCAATGTTTTCCATACTATAGTTCAGGTACATATTTGTCAGAAAATATTTTTCCTCTCAAAAAATACTGAAATTATGAGAAATTGGGTTCTCTAGTACGACAAATCGACTGGTGTTGTTAATTTTTCAATAAAATAAATGTTTCAAATAATAGCAGAGCAATTAAGTTAAACGAAAACATGCCTTCATATTAAAAATCGCGCAGATCAAAATAATAGAAGTATTCATTCAATTTTCTACCAAATTACAGTAATAGGTCCAACCTATGGAAAAGAATCAGGAGTGCACTACAATGATGCGATTCAGAAGTCATTGCGTCAAACTTAGGGTACTGGATAAAGAGGGGTAAAATCAAATATACATGGTTACTGAAAAAATAGTAGAGTTGGGATATTAATTAAGTCACCCACCGATTTAAAACGTAATTTCATCTAATTGAACATTTTCTAGAGGGAGATAGGACAAAAATATATTTTTGAGGAATTGCAAAAAATGCAATGTTTTCCATACTATAGTTCAGGTACATATTTGTCGGAAAATATTTTTCCTCTCAAAAAATACTGAAATTATGAGAAATTGGGTTCTTTAGTACGACAAATCGACTGGTGTTGTTCATTTTTCAATAAAATAAATGTTTCAAATAATAGCAGAGCAATTAAGTTAAACGAAAACATGCCTTCATATAAAAAATCGCGCAGATCAAAATAATAGAAGTATTCATTTAATTTTCTACCAAATTACAGTAATAGGTCCAACCTATGGAAAAAAATCAGGAGTGCACTACAATGATGCGATTCAGAAGTTATTGCGTCAAACTTAGAGTACTGGATAAAGAGGGGTAAAATCAAATATACATGGTTACTGAAAAAATAGGAGAGTTGGGATATTAATTAAGTCACCCACCGATTTAAGACGTAATTTTATCTAATTGAACATTTTCTAGAGGGAGATAGGACAAAAATATATTTTTGAGGAATTGCAAAAAATGAAATGTTTTCCATACTATAGTTCAGGTACATATTTGTCGGAAAATATTTTTCCTCTCAAAAAATACTGAAATTATGAGAAATTGGGTTCTTTAGTACGACAAATCGACTGGTGTTGTTCATTTTTCAATAAAATAAATGTTTCAAATAATAGCAGAGCAATTAAGTTAAACGAAAACATGCCTTCATATAAAAAATCGCGCCGATCAAAATAATAGAAGTATTCATTTAATTGTCTACCAAATTACAGTAATAGGTCCAACCTATGGAAAAGAATCAGGAGTGCACTACAATGATGCGATTCAGAAGTTATTGCGTCAAACTTAGAGTACTGGATAAAGAGGGGTAAAATCAAATATACATGGTTACTGAAAAAATAGTAGAGTTGGGATATCAATTAAGTCACCCACCGATTTAAGACGTAATTTCATCTAATTGAACATTTTCTAGAGGGAGATAGGACAAAAATATATTTTTGAGGAATTGCAAAAAATGAAATGTTTTCCATACTATAGTTCAGGTACATATTTGTCGGAAAATATTTTTCCTCTCAAAAAATACTGAAATTATGAGAAATTGGGTTCTTTAGTACGACAAATCGACTGGTGTTGTTCATTTTTCAATAAAATAAATGTTTCAAATAATAGCAGAGCAATTAAGTTAAACGAAAACATGCCTTCATATAAAAAATCGCGCAGATCAAAATAATAGAAGTATTCATTTAATTTTCTACCAAATTACAGTAATAGGTCCAACCTATGGAAAAGAATCAGGAGTGCACTACAATGATGCGATTCAGAAGTTATTGCGTCAAACTTAGGGTACTGGATAAAGAGGGGTAAAATCAAATATACATGGTTACTGAAAAAATAGTAGAGTTGGGATATCAATTAAGTCACCCACCGATTTAAGACGTAATTTTATCTAATTGAACATTTTCTAGAGGGAGATAGGACAAAAATATATTTTTGAGGAATTGCAGAAAATGAAATGTTTTCCATACTATAGTTCAGGTACATATTTGTCGGAAAATATTTTTCCTCTCAAAAAATACTGAAATTATGAGAAATTGGGTTCTTTAGAACGACAAATCGACTGGTGTTGTTCACTTTTCAATAAAATAAATGTTTCAAATAATAGCAGAGCAATTAAGTTAAACGAAAACATGCCTTCATATAAAAAATCGCGCAGATCAAAATAATAGAAGTATTCATTTAATTTTCTACCAAATTACGGTAATAGGTCCAACCTATTGAAAAGAATCAGGAGTGCACTACAATGATGCGATTCAGAAGTTATTGCGTCAAACTTAGAGTACTGGATAAAGAGGGGTAAAATCAAATATACATGGTTACTGAAAAAATAGTAGAGTTGGGCTATCAATTAAGTCACCCACCGATTTAAGACGTAATTTTATCTAATTGAACATTTTCTAGAGGGAGATAGGACAAAAATATATTTTTGAGGAATTGCAAAAAATGAAATGTTCAGGTACATATTTGTCGGAAAATATTTTTCCTCTCAAAAAATACTGAAATTATGAGAAATTGGGTTCTATAGTACGACAAATCGACTGGTGTTGTTCATTTTTCAATAAAATAAATGTTTCAAATAATAGCAGAGCAATTAAGTTAAACGAAAACATGCCTCCATATAAAAAATCGCGCAGATCAAAATAATAGAAGTATTCATTTAATTTTCTACCAAATTACAGTAATAGGTCCAACCTATGGAAAAGAATCAGGAGTGCACTACAATGATGCGATTCAGAAGTTATTGCGTCAAACTTAGGGTACAGGATAAAGAGGGGTAAAATCAAATATACATGGTTACTGAAAAAATAGTAGAGTTGAGATATCAATTAAGTCACCCACCGATTTAAGACGTAATTTCATCTAATTGAACATTTTACAGAGGGAGATAGGACAAAAATATATTTTTGAGGAATTGCAAAAAATGCAAGGCTTTCCATACTATAGTTCAGGTACATATTTGTCGGAAAATATTTTTCCTCTCAAAAAATACTGAAATTATGAGAAATTGGGTTCATTAGTACGACAAATCGACTGGTGTTGTTCATTTTTCAATAAAATAAATGTTTCAAATAATAGCAGAGCAATTAAGTTAAACGAAAACATGCCTTCATATAAAAAATCGCGCAGATCAAAATAATAGAAGTATTCATTTAATTTTCTACCAAATTACAGTAATAGGTCCAACCTATGGAAAAGAATCAGGAGTGCACTACAATGATGCGATTCAGAAGTTATTGCGTCAAACTTAGAGTACTGGATAAAGAGGGGTAAAGTCAAATATACATGGTTGCTGAAAAAATAGTAGAGTTGGGATATTAATTAAGTCACCCACCGATTTAAAACGTAATTTCATCTAATTGAACATTTTCTAGAGAGAGATAGGACAAAAATATATTTTTGAGGAATTGCAAAAAATGAAATGTTCAGGTACATATTTGTCGGAAAATATTTTTCCTCTCAAAAAATACTGAAATTATGAGAAATTGGGTTCTTTAGTACGACAAATCGACTGGTGTTGTTCATTTTTCAATAAAATAAATGTTTCAAATAATAGCAGAGCAATTAAGTTAAACGAAAACATGCCTTCATATAAAAAATCGCGCCGATCAAAATAATAGAAGTATTCATTTAATTTTCTACCAAATTACAGTAATAGGTCCAACCTATGGAAAAGAATCAGGAGTGCACTACAATGATGCGATTCAGAAGTTATTGCGTCAAACTTAGAGTACTGGATAAAGAGGGGTAAAGTCAAATATACATGGTTACTGAAAAAATAGTAGAGTTGGGATATTAATTAAGTCACCCACCGATTTAAAACGTAATTTCATCTAATTGAACATTTTCTAGAGGGAGATAGGACAAAAATATATTTTTGAGGAATTGCAAAAAATGAAATGTTTTCCATACTATAGTTCAGGTACATATTTGTCGGAAAATATTTTTCCTCTCAAAAAATACTGAAATTATGAGAAATTGGGTTCTTTAGTACGACAAATCGACTGGTGTTGTTCATTTTTCAATAAAATAAATGTTTCAAATAATAGCAGAGCAATTAAGTTAAACGAAAACATGCCTTCATATAAAAAATCGCGCAGATCAAAATAATAGAAGTATTCATTTAATTTTCTACCCAATTACAGTAATAGGTCCAACCTATGGAAAAAAATCAGGAGTGCACTACAATGATGCGATTCAGAAGTTATTGCGTCAAACTTAGAGTACTGGATAAAGAGGGGTAAAATCAAATATACATGGTTACTGAAAAAATAGTAGAGTTGGGATATCAATTAAGTCACCCACCGATTTAAGACGTAATTTTATCTAATTGAACATTTTCTAGAGGGAGATAGGATAAAAATATATTTTTGAGGAATTGCAAAAAATAAAATGTGTTCCATACTATAGTTCAGGTACATATTTGTCGGAAAATATTTTTCCTCTCAAAAAATACTGAAATTATGAGAAATTGGGTTCTTTAGTACGACAAATCGACTGGTGTTGTTCATTTTTCAATAAAATAAATGTTTCAAATAATAGCAGAGCAATTAAGTTAAACGAAAACATGCCTTCATATAAAAAATCGCGCAGATCAAAATAATAGAAGTATTCATTTAATTTTCTACCAAATTACAGTAATAGGTCCAACCTATGGAAAAGAATTAGGAGTGCACTACAATGATGCGATTCAGAAGTTATTGCGTCAAACTTAGGGTACTGGATAAAGAGGGGTAAAATCAAATATACATGGTTACTGAAAAAATAGTAGAGTTGGGATATCAATTAAGTCACCCACCGATTTAAGACGTAATTTTATCTAATTGAACATTTTCTAGAGGGAGATAGGACAAAAATATATTTTTGAGGAATTGCAAAAAATGAAATGTTTTCCATACTATAGTTCAGGTACATATTTGTCGGAAAATATTTTTCCTCTCAAAAAATACTGAAATTATGAGAAATTGGGTTCTTCAGTACGACAAATCGACTGGTGTTGTTCATTTTTCAATAAAATAAATGTTTCAAATAATAGCAGAGCAATTAAGATAAACGAAAACATGCCTTCATATAAAAAATCGCGCAGATCAAAATAATAGAAGTATTCATTTAATTTTCTACCCAATTACAGTAATAGGTCTAACCTATGGAAAAAAATCAGGAGTGCACTACAATGATGCGATTCAGAAGTTATTGCGTCAAACTTAGAGTACTGGATAAAGAGGGGTAAAATCAAATATACATGGTTACTGAAAAAATAGTAGAGTTGAGATATCAATTAAGTCACCCACCGATTTAAGACGTAATTTCATCTAATTGAACATTTTCTAGAGGGAGATAGGACAAAAATATATTTTTGAGGAATTGCAAAAAATGAAATGTTTTCCATACTATAGTTCAGGTACATATTTGTCGGAAAATATTTTTCCTTTCAAAAAATACTGAAATTATGAGAAATTGGGTTCTTTAGTACGACAAATCGACTGGTGTTGTTCATTCTTCAATAAAATAAATGTTTCAAATAATAGCAGAGCAATTAAGTTAAACGAAAACATGCCTTCATATAAAAAATCGCGCAGATCAAAATAATAGAAGTATTCATTTAATTTTCTACCAAATTACAGTAATAGGTCCAACCTATGGAAAAGAATCAGGAGTGCACTACAATGATGCGATTCAGAAGTTATTGCGTCAAACTTAGAGTACTGGATAAAGAGGGGTAAAGTCAAATATACATGGTTACTGAAAAAATAGTGGAGTTGGGATATTAATTAAGTCACCCACCGATTTAAAACGTAATTTCATCTAATTGAACATTTTCTAGAAGGAGATAGGACAAAAATATATTTTTGAGGAATTGCAAAAAATGAAATGTTTTCCATACTGTAGTTCAGGTACATATTTGTCGGAAAATATTTTTCCTCTCAAAAAATACTTAAATTATGAGAAATTGGGTTCTTTAGTACGACTAATCGACTGGTGTAGTTCATTTTTCAATAAAATAGATGTTTCAAATGATAGCAGAGCAATTAAGTTAAACGAAAACATGCCTTCATATAAAAAATCGCGCAGATCAAAATAATAGAAGTATTCATTTAATTTTCTACCCAATTACAGTAACCAACCTATGGAAAAAAATCAGGAGTGCACTACAATGATGCGATTCAGAAGTTATTGCGTCAAACTTAGAGTACTGGATAAAGAGGGGTAAAATCAAATATACATGGTTACTGAAAAAATAGTAGAGTTGGGATATCAATTAAGTCACCCACCGATTTAAGACGTAATTTTATCTAATTGAACATTTTCTAGAGGGAGATAGGACAAAAATATATTTTTGAGGAATTGCAAAAAATGAAATGTTTTCCATACTATAGTTCAGGTACATATTTGTCGGAAAATATTTTTCCTCTCAAAAAATACTGAAATTATGAGAAATTGGGTTCTTTAGTACGACAAATCGACTGGTGTTGTTCATTTTTCAATAAAATAAATGTTTCAAATAATAGCAGAGCAATTAAGATAAACGAAAACATGCCTTCATATAAAAAATCGCGCAGATCAAAATAATAGAAGTATTCATTTAATTTTCTACCCAATTACAGTAATAGGTCTAACCTATGGAAAAAAATCAGGAGTGCACTACAATGATGCGATTCAGAAGTTATTGCGTCGAACTTAGAGTACTGGATAAAGAGGGGTAAAATCAAATATACATGGTTACTGAAAAAATAGTAGAGTTGAGATATCAATAAAGTCATCCACCGATTTAAGACGTAATTTCATCTAATTGAACATTTTCTAGAGGGAAATTGGACAAAAATATATTTTTGAGGAATTGCAAAAAATGCAATGTTTTCCATACTATAGTTCAGGTACATATTTGTCGGAAAATATTTTTCCTCTCAAAAAATACTGAAATTATGAGAAATTGGGTTCTTTAGTACGACAAATCGACTGGTGTTGTTCATTTTTCAATAAAATAAATGTTTCAAATAATAGCAGAGCAATTAAGTTAAACGAAAACATGCCTTCATATAAAAAATCGCGCAGATCAAAATAATAGAAGTATTCATTTAATTTTCTACCAAATTACAGTAATAGGTCCAACCTATAGAAAAAAATCAGGAGTGCACTACAATGATGCGATTCAGAAGTTATTGCGTCAAACTTGAGTACTGGATAAAGAGGGGTAAAATCAAATATACATGGTTACTGAAAAAATAGGAGAGTTGGGATATTAATTAAGTCACCCACCGATTTAAGACGTAATTTTATCTAATTGAACATTTTCTAGAGGGAGATAGGACAAAAATATATTTTTGAGGAATTGCAAAAAATGAAATGTTTTCCATACTATAGTTCAGGTATATATTTGTCGGAAAATATTTTTCCTCTCAAAAAATACTGAAATTATGAGAAATTGGGTTCTTTAGTACGACAAATCGACTGGTGTTGTTCATTTTTCAATAAAATAAATGTTTAAATAATAGCAGAGCAATTATGTTAAACGAAAACATGCCTTCATATAAAAAATCGCGCAGATCAAAATAATAGAAGTATTCATTTAATTTTCTACCCAATTACAGTAATAGGTCCAACCTATGGAAAAAAATCAGGAGTGCACTACAATGATGCGATTCAGAAGTTATTGCGTCAAACTTAGAGTACTGGATAAAGAGGGGTAAAATCAAATATACATGGTTACTGAAAAAATAGTAGAGTTGGGATATCAATTAAGTCATCCACCGATTTAAGACGTAATTTTATCTAATTGAATATTTTCTAGAGGGAGATAGGACAAAAATATATTTTTGAGGAATTGCAAAAAATGAAATGTTTTCCATACTATAGTTCAGGTACATATTTGTCGGAAAATATTTTTCCTCTCAAAAAATACTGAAATTATGAGAAATTGGGTTCTTTAGTACGACAAATCGACTGGTGTTGTTCATTTTTCAATAAAATAAATGTTTCAAATAATAGCAGAGCAATTAAGTTAAACGAAAACATGCCTTCATATAAAAAATCGCGCAGATCAAAATAATAGAAGTATTCATTTAATTTTCTACCAAATTACAGTAATAGGTCCAACCTATGGAAAAGAATCAGGAGTGCACTACAATGATGCGATTCAGAAGTTATTGCGTCAAACTTAGGGTACTGGATAAAGAGGGGTAAAATCAAATATACATGGTTA
Organism: Galeruca laticollis; assembly: GCA_963921935.1. Classification (NCBI taxonomy): domain Eukaryota; kingdom Metazoa; phylum Arthropoda; class Insecta; order Coleoptera; family Chrysomelidae; genus Galeruca; species Galeruca laticollis. The sequence goes on along the minus strand of OY998185.1, from coordinate 59,185,863 downwards.
CTGAAAAAATAGTAGAGTTGGGATATCAATTAAGTCACCCACCGATTTTAGACGTAATTTTATCTAATTGAACATTTTCTAGAGGGAGATAGGACAAAAATATATTTTTGAGGAATTGCAAAAAATGAAATGTTTTCCATACTATAGTTCAGGTACATATTTGTCGGAAAATATTTTTCCTCTCAAAAAATACTGAAATTATGAGAAATTGGGTTCTTTAGTACGACAAATCGACTGGTGTTGTTCATTTTTCAATAAAATAAATGTTTCAAATAATAGCAGAGCAATTAAGTTAAACGAAAACATGCCTTCATATAAAAAATCGCGCAGATCAAAATTATAGAAGTATTCATTTAATTTTCTACCCAATTACAGTAATAGGTCCAACCTATGGAAAAAAATCAGGAGTGCACTACAATGATGCGATTCAGAAGTTATTGCGTCAAACTTAGAGTACTGGATAAAGAGGGGTAAAATCAAATATACATGGTTACTGAAATAATAGTAGAGTTGGGATATCAATTAAGTCACCCACCGATTTAAGACGTAATTTTATCTAATTGAACATTTTCTAGAGGGAGATAGGACAAAAATATATTTTTGAGGAATTGCAAAAAATGAAATGTTTTCCATACTATAGTTCAGGTACATATTTGTCGGAAAATATTTTTCCTCTCAAAAAATACTGAAATTATGAGAAATTGGGTTCTTTAGTACGACAAATCGACTTGTGTTGTTCATTTTTCAATAAAATAAATGTTTCAAATAATAGCAGAGCAATTAAGATAAACGAAAACATGCCTTCATATAAAAAATCGCGCAGATCAAAATAATAGAAGTATTCATTTAATTTTCTACCCAATTACAGTAATAGGTCTAACCTATGGAAAAAAATCAGGAGTGCACTACAATGATGCGATTCAGAAGTTATTGCGTCAAACTTAGAGTACTGGATAAAGAGGGGTAAAATCAAATATACATGGTTACTGAAAAAATAGTAGAGTTGAGATATCAATTAAGTCACCCACCGATTTAAGACGTAATTTCATCTAATTGAACATTTTCTAGAGGGAGATAGGACAAAAATATATTTTTGAGGAATTGCAAAAAATGAAATGTTTTCCATACTATAGTTCAGGTACATATTTGTCGGAAAATATTTTTCCTTTCAAAAAATACTGAAATTATGAGAAATTGGGTTCTTTAGTACGACAAATCGACTGGTGTTGTTCATTCTTCAATAAAATAAATGTTTCAAATAATAGCAGAGCAATTAAGTTAAACGAAAACATGCCTTCATATAAAAAATCGCGCAGATCAAAATAATAGAAGTATTCATTTAATTTTCTACCAAATTACAGTAATAGGTCCAACCTATGGAAAAGAATCAGGAGTGCACTACAATGATGCGATTCAGAAGTTATTGCGTCAAACTTAGAGTACTGGATAAAGAGGGGTAAAGTCAAATATACATGGTTACTGAAAAAATAGTGGAGTTGGGATATTAATTAAGTCACCCACCGATTTAAAACGTAATTTCATCTAATTGAACATTTTCTAGAAGGAGATAGGACAAAAATATATTTTTGAGGAATTGCAAAAAATGAAATGTTTTCCATACTGTAGTTCAGGTACATATTTGTCGGAAAATATTTTTCCTCTCAAAAAATACTTAAATTATGAGAAATTGGGTTCTTTAGTACGACAAATCGACTGGTGTTGTTCATTTTTCAATAAAATAGATGTTTCAAATGATAGCAGAGCAATTAAGTTAAACGAAAACATGCCTTCATATAAAAAATCGCGCAGATCAAAATAATAGAAGTATTCATTTAATTTTCTACCCAATTACAGTAACCAACCTATGGAAAAAAATCAGGAGTGCACTACAATGATGCGATTCAGAAGTTATTGCGTCAAACTTAGAGTACTGGATAAAGAGGGGTAAAATCAAATATACATGGTTACTGAAAAAATAGTAGAGTTGGGATATCAATTAAGTCACCCACCGATTTAAGACGTAATTTTATCTAATTGAACATTTTCTAGAGGGAGATAGGACAAAAATATATTTTTGAGGAATTGCAAAAAATGAAATGTTTTCCATACTATAGTTCAGGTACATATTTGTCGGAAAATATTTTTCCTCTCAAAAAATACTGAAATTATGAGAAATTGGGTTCTTTAGTACGACAAATCGACTGGTGTTGTTCATTTTTCAATAAAATAAATGTTTCAAATAATAGCAGAGCAATTAAGATAAACGAAAACATGCCTTCATATAAAAAATCGCGCAGATCAAAATAATAGAAGTATTCATTTAATTTTCTACCCAATTACAGTAATAGGTCTAACCTATGGAAAAAAATCAGGAGTGCACTACAATGATGCGATTCAGAAGTTATTGCGTCAAACTTAGAGTACTGGATAAAGAGGGGTAAAATCAAATATACATGGTTACTGAAAAAATAGTAGAGTTGAGATATCAATTAAGTCATCCACCGATTTAAGACGTAATTTCATCTAATTGAACATTTTCTAGAGGGAAATTGGACAAAAATATATTTTTGAGGAATTGCAAAAAATGCAATGTTTTCCATACTATAGTTCAGGTACATATTTGTCGGAAAATATTTTTCCTCTCAAAAAATACTGAAATTATGAGAAATTGGGTTCTTTAGTACGACAAATCGACTGGTGTTGTTCATTTTTCAATAAAATAAATGTTTCAAATAATAGCAGAGCAATTAAGTTAAACGAAAACATGCCTTCATATAAAAAATCGCGCAGATCAAAATAATAGAAGTATTCATTTAATTTTCTACCAAATTACAGTAATAGGTCCAACCTATAGAAAAAAATCAGGAGTGCACTACAATGATGCGATTCAGAAGTTATTGCGTCAAACTTGAGTACTGGATAAAGAGGGGTAAAATCAAATATACATGGTTACTGAAAAAATAGGAGAGTTGGGATATTAATTAAGTCACCCACCGATTTAAGACGTAATTTTATCTAATTGAACATTTTCTAGAGGGAGATAGGACAAAAATATATTTTTGAGGAATTGCAAAAAATGAAATGTTTTCCATACTATAGTTCAGGTATATATTTGTCGGAAAATATTTTTCCTCTCAAAAAATACTGAAATTATGAGAAATTGGGTTCTTTAGTACGACAAATCGACTGGTGTTGTTCATTTTTCAATAAAATAAATGTTTAAATAATAGCAGAGCAATTATGTTAAACGAAAACATGCCTTCATATAAAAAATCGCGCAGATCAAAATAATAGAAGTATTCATTTAATTTTCTACCCAATTACAGTAATAGGTCCAACCTATGGAAAAAAATCAGGAGTGCACTACAATGATGCGATTCAGAAGTTATTGCGTCAAACTTAGAGTACTGGATAAAGAGGGGTAAAATCAAATATACATGGTTACTGAAAAAATAGTAGAGTTGGGATATCAATTAAGTCACCCACCGATTTAAGACGTAATTTTATCTAATTGAATATTTTCTAGAGGGAGATAGGACAAAAATATATTTTTGAGGAATTGCAAAAAATGAAATGTTTTCCATACTATAGTTCAGGTACATATTTGTCGGAAAATATTTTTCCTCTCAAAAAATACTGAAATTATGAGAAATTGGGTTCTTTAGTACGACAAATCGACTGGTGTTGTTCATTTTTCAATAAAATAAATGTTTCAAATAATAGCAGAGCAATTAAGTTAAACGAAAACATGCCTTCATATAAAAAATCGCGCAGATCAAAATAATAGAAGTATTCATTTAATTTTCTACCAAATTACAGTAATAGGTCCAACCTATGGAAAAGAATCAGGAGTGCACTACAATGATGCGATTCAGAAGTTATTGCGTCAAACTTAGGGTACTGGATAAAGAGGGGTAAAATCAAATATACATGGTTACTGAAAAAATAGTAGAGTTGGGATATCAATTAAGTCACCCACCGATTTTAGACGTAATTTTATCTAATTGAACATTTTCTAGAGGGAGATAGGACAAAAATATATTTTTGAGGAATTGCAAAAAATGAAATGTTTTCCATACTATAGTTCAGGTACATATTTGTCGGAAAATATTTTTCCTCTCAAAAAATACTGAAATTATGAGAAATTGGGTTCTTTAGTACGACAAATCGACTGGTGTTGTTCATTTTTCAATAAAATAGATGTTTCAAATAATAGCAGAGCAATTAAGTTAAACGAAAACATGCCTTCATATAAAAAATCGCGCAGATCAAAATAATAGAAGTATTCATTTAATTTTCTACCCAATTACAGTGATAGGTCCAACCTATGGAAAAAAATCAGGAGTGCACTACAATGATGCGATTCAGAAGTTATTGCGTCAAACTTAGAGTACTGGATAAAGAGGGGTAAAATCAAATATACATGGTTACTGAAAAAATAGTAGAGTTGGGATATCAATTAAGTCACCCACCGATTTAAGACGTAATTTTATCTAATTGAATATTTTCTAGAGGGAGATAGGACAAAAATATATTTTTGAGGAATTGCAAAAAATGAAATGTTTTCCATACTATAGTTCAGGTACATATTTGTCGGAAAATATTTTTCCTCTCAAAAAATACTGAAATTATGAGAAATTGGGTTCTTTAGTACGACAAATCGACTGGTGTTGTTCATTTTTCAATAAAATAAATGTTTCAAATAATAGCAGAGCAATTAAGTTAAACGAAAACATGCCTTCATATAAAAAATCGCGCAGATCAAAATAATAGAAGTATTCATTTAATTTTCTACCAAATTACAGTAATAGGTCCAACCTATGGAAAAGAATCAGGAGTGCACTACAATGATGCGATTCAGAAGTTATTGCGTCAAACTTAGGGTACTGGATAAAGAGGGGTAAAATCAAATATACATGGTTACTGAAAAAATAGTAGAGTTGGGATATCAATTAAGTCACCCACCGATTTAAGACGTTATTTTATCTAATTGAACATTTTCTAGAGGGAGATAGGACAAAAATATATTTTAGAGGAATTGCAAAAAATGAAATGTTTTCCATACTATAGTTCAGGTACATATTTGTTGGAAACTATTTTTCCTCTCAAAAAATACTGAAATTATGAGAAATTGGGTTCTTTAGTACGACAAATCGACTGGTGTTGTTAATTTTTCAATAAAATAAATGTTTCAAATAATAGCAGAGCAATTAAGTTAAACGAAAACATGCCTTCATATAAAAAATCGCGCAGATCAAAATAATAGAAGTATTCATTTAATTTTCTACCAAATTACAGTAATAGGTCCAACCTATGGGAAAGAATCAGGAGTGCACTACAATGATGCGATTCAGAAGTTATTGCGTCAAACTTAGAGTACTGGATAAAGAGGGGTAAAATCAAATATACATGGTTACTGGAAAAATAGTAGAGTTGGGATATTAATTAAGTCACCCACCGATTTAAAACGTAATTTCATCTAATTGAACATTTTCTAGAGGGAGATAGGACAAAAATATATTTTTGAGGAATTGCAAAAAATGCAATGTTTTCCATACTATAGTTCAGGTACATATTTGTCAGAAAATATTTTTCCTCTCAAAAAATACTGAAATTATGAGAAATTGGGTTCTTTAGTACGACAAATCGACTGGTGTTGTTCATTTTTCAATAAAATAAATGTTTCAAATAATAGCAGAGCAATTAAGATAAACGAAAACATGCCTTCATATAAAAAATCGCGCAGATCAAAATAATAGAAGTATTCATTTAATTTTCTACCCAATTACAGTAATAGGTCTAACCTATGGAAAAAAATCAGGAGTGCACTACAATGATGCGATTCAGAAGTTATTGCGTCAAACTTAGAGTACTGGATAAAGAGGGGTAAAATCAAATATACATGGTTACTGAAAAAATAGTAGAGTTGAGATATCAATTAAGTCACCCACCGATTTAAGACGTAATTTCATCTAATTGAACATTTTCTAGAGGGAAATAGGACAAAAATATATTTTTGAGGAATTGCAAAAAATGCAATGTTTTCCATACTATAGTTCAGGTACATATTTGTCGGAAAATATTTTTCCTCTCAAAAAATACTGAAATTATGAGAAATTGGGTTCTTTAGTACGACAAATCGACTGGTGTTCATTTTTCAATAAAATAAATGTTTCAAATAATAGCAGAGCAATTAAGTTAAACGAAAACATGCCTTCATATAAAAAATCGCGCAGATCAAAATAATAGAAGTATTCATTTAATTTTCTACCAAATTACAGTAATAGGTCCAACCTATGGAAAAGAATCAGGAGTGCACTGCAATGATGCGATTCAGAAGTTATTGCGTCAAACTTAGAGTACTGGATAAAGAGGGGTAAAGTCAAATATACATGGTTACTGAAAAAATAGTAGAGTTGGGATATTAATTAAGTCACCCACCGATTTAAAACGTAATTTCATCTAATTGAACATTTTCTAGAGGGAGATAGGACGAAAATATATTTTTGAGGAATTGCAAAAAATGAAATGTTTTCCATACATATTTGTCAGAAAATATTTTTCCTCTCAAAAAATACTGAAATTATGAGAAATTGGGTTCTTTAGTACGACAAATCGACTGGTGTTGTTCATTTTTCAATAAAATAAATGTTTCAAATAATAGCAGAGCAATTAAGATAAACGAAAACATGCCTTCATATAAAAAATCGCGCAGATCAAAATAATAGAAGTATTCATTTAATTTTCTACCCAATTACAGTAATAGGTCTAACCTATGGAAAAAAATCAGGAGTGCACTACAATGATGCGATTCAGAAGTTATTGCGTCAAACTTAGAGTACTGGATAAAGAGGGGTAAAATCAAATATACATGGTTACTGAAAAAATAGTAGAGTTGAGATATCAATTAAGTCACCCACCGATTTAAGACGTAATTTCATCTAATTGAACATTTTCTAGAGGGAAATAGGACAAAAATATATTTTTGAGGAATTGCAAAAAATGCAATGTTTTCCATACTATAGTTCAGGTACATATTTGTCGGAAAATATTTTTCCTCTCAAAAAATACTGAAATTATGAGAAATTGGGTTCTTTAGTACCACAAATCGACTGGTGTTGTTCATTTTTCAATAAAATAAATGTTTCAAATAATAGCAGAGCAATTAAGTTAAACGAAAACATGCCTTCATATAAAAAATCGCGCAGATTAAATTAATAGAAGTATTCATTTAATTTTCTACCAAATTACAGTAATAGGTCCAACCTATGGAAAAGAATCAGGAGTGGACTACAATGATGCGATTCAGAAGTTATTGCGTCAAACTTAGAGTACTGGATAAAGAGGGGTAAAGTCAAATATACATGGTCACTGAAAAAATAGTAGAGTTGGGATATTAATTAAGTCACCCACCGATTTAAAACGTAATTTCATCTAATTGAACATTTTCTAGAGGGAGATAGGACAAAAATATATTTTTGAGGAATTGCAAAAAATGAAATGTTTTCCATACTATAGTTCAGGTACATATTTGTCGGAAAATATTTTTCCTCTCAAAAAATACTGAAATTATGAGAAATTGGGTTCTTTAGTACGACAAATCGACTGGTGCTGTTCATTTTTCACTAAAATAGATGTTTCAAATAATAGCAGAGCAATTAAGTTAAACGAAAACATGCCTTCATATAAAAAATCGCGCAGATCAAAATAATAGAAGTATTTATTTAATTTTCTACCCAATTACAGTAATAGGTCCAACCTATGGAAAAAAATCAGGAGTGCACTACAATGATGCGATTCAGAAGTTATTGCGTCAAACTTAGAGTACTGGATAAAGAGGGGTAAAATCAAATATACATGGTTACTGAAAAAATAGTAGAGTTGGGATATCAATTAAGTCACCCACCGATTTAAGACGTAATTTTATCTAATTGAATATTTTCTAGAGGGAGATAGGACAAAAATATATTTTTGAGGAATTGCAAAAAATGAAATGTTTTCCATACTATAGTTCAGGTACATATTTGTCGGAAAATATTTTTCCTCTCAAAAAATACTGAAATTATGAGAAATTGGGTTCTTTAGTACGACAAATCGACTGGTGTTGTTCATTTTTCAATAAAATAAATGTTTCAAATAATAGCAGAGCAATTAAGTTAAACGAAAACATGCCTTCATATAAAAAATCGCGCAGATCAAAATAATAGAAGTATTCATTTAATTTTCTACCAAATTACAGTAATAGGTCCAACCTATGGAAAAGAATCAGGAGTGCACTACAATGATGCGATTCAGAAGTTATTGCGTCAAACTTAGGGTACTGGATAAAGAGAGGTAAAATCAAATATACATGGTTACTGAAATAATAGTAGAGTTGGGATATCAATTAAGTCACCCACCGATTTAAGACGTTATTTTATCTAATTGAACATTTTCTAGAGGGAGATAGGACAAAAATATATTTTAGAGGAATTGCAAAAAATGAAATGTTTTCCATACTATAGTTCAGGTACATATTTGTTGGAAAATATTTTTCCTCTCAAAAAATACTGAAATTATGAGAAATTGGGTTCTTTAGTACGACAAATCGACTGGTGTTGTTCATTTTTCAATAAAATAAATGTTTCAAATAATAGCAGAGCAATTAAGTTAAACGAAAACATGCCTTCATATAAAAAATCGCGCAGATCAAAATAATAGAAGTATTCATTTAATTTTCTACCAAATTACAGTAATAGGTCCAACCTATGGAAAAGAATCAGGAGTGCACTACAATGATGCGATTCAGAAGTTATTGCGTCAAACTTAGGGTACTGGATAAAGAGGGGTAAAATCAAATATACATGGTTACTGAAAAAATAGTAGAGTTGGGATATCAATTAAGTCACCCACCGATTTAAGACGTAATTTTATCTAATTGAACATTTTCTAGAGGGAGATAGGACAAAACCATATTTTTGAGGAATTGCAAAAAATGCAATGTTTTCCATACTATAGTTCAGGTACATATTTGTCGGAAAATATTTTTCCTCTCAAAAAATACTGAAATTATGAGAAATTGGGTTCTTTAGTACGACAAATCGACTGGTGTTGTTCATTTTTCAATAAAATAAATGTTTCAAATAATAGCAGAGCAATTAAGTTAAACGAAAACATGCCTTCATATAAAAAATCGCGCAGATCAAAATAATAGAAGTATTCATTTAATTTTCTACCCAATTACAGTAATAGGTCCAATCTATGGGAAAAAATCAGGAGTGCACTACAATGATGCGATTCAGAAGTTATTGCGTCAAACTTAGAGTACTGGATAAAGAGGGGTAAAATCAAATATACATGGTTACTGGAAAAATAGTAGAGTTGGGATATTAATTAAGTCACCCACCGATTTAAAACGTAATTTCATCTAATTGGACATTTTCTAGAGGGAGATAGGACAAAAATATATTTTTGAGGAATTGCAAAAAATGCAATGTTTTCCATACTATAGTTCAGGTACATATTTGTCAGAAAATATTTTTCCTCTCAAAAAATACTGAAATTATGAGAAATTGGGTTCTTTAGTACGACAAATCGACTGGTGTTGTTCATTTTTCAATAAAATAAATGTTTCAAATAATAGCAGAGCAATTAAGATAAACGAAAACATGCCTTCATATAAAAAATCGCGCAGATCAAAATAATAGAAGTATTCATTTAATTTTCTACCCAATTACAGTAATAGGTCTAACCTATGGAAAAAAATCAGGAGTGCACTACAATGATGCGATTCAGAAGTTATTGCGTCAAACTTAGAGTACTGGATAAAGAGGGGTAAAATCAAATATACATGGTTACTGAAAAAATAGTAGAGTTGAGATATCAATTAAGTCACCCACCGATTTAAGACGTAATTTCATCTAATTGAACATTTTCTAGAGGGAAATAGGACAAAAATATATTTTTGAGGAATTGCAAAAAATGCAATGTTTTCCATACTATAGTTCAGGTACATATTTGTCGGAAAATATTTTTCCTCTCAAAAAATACTGAAATTATGAGAAATTGGGTTCTTTAGTACGACAAATCGACTGGTGTTGTTAATTTTTCAATAAAATAAATGTTTCAAATAATAGCAGAGCAATTAAGTTAAACGAAAACATGCCTTCATATAAAAAATCGCGCAGATCAAAATAATAGAAGTATTCATTTAATTTTCTACCAAATTACAGTAATAGGTCCAACCTATGGAAAAAAATCAGGAGTGCACTACAATGATGCGATTCAGAAGTTATTGCGTCAAACTTAGAGTACTGGATAAAGAGGGGTAAAATCAAATATACATGGTTACTGAAAAAATAGGAGAGTTGGGATATTAATTAAGTCACCCACCGATTTAAGACGTAATTTTATCTAATTGAACATTTTCTAGAGGGAGATAGGACAAAAATATATTTTTGAGGAATTGCAAAAAATGAAATGTTTTCCATACTATAGATCAGGTACATATTTGTCGGAAAATATTTTTCCTCTCAAAAAATACTGAAATTATGAGAAATTGGGTTCTTTAGTACGACAAATCGACTGGTGTTGTTCATTTTTCAATAAAATAAATGTTTCAAATAATAGCAGAGCAATTAAGTTAAACGAAAACATGCCTTCATATAAAAAATCGCGCAGATCAAAATAATAGAAGTATTCATTTAATTTTCTACCAAATTACAGTAATAGGTCCAACCTATGGAAAAGAATCAGGAGTGCACAACAATGATGCGATTCAGAAGTTATTGCGTCAAACTTAGAGTACTGGATAAAGAGGGGTAAAATCAAATATACATGGTTACTGAAAAAATAGTAGAGTTGGGATATTAATTAAGTCACCCACCGATTTAAAACGTAATTTCATCTAATTGAACATTTTCTAGAGGGAGATAGGACAAAAATATATTTTTGAGGAATTGCAAAAAATGAAATGTTTTCCATACTATAGTTCAGGTACATATTTGTCGGAAAATATTTTTCCTCTCAAAAAATACTGAAATTATGAGAAATTGGGTTCTTTAGTACGACAAATCGACTGGTGTTGTTCATTTTTCAATAAAATAAATGTTTCAAATAATAGCAGAGCAATTAAGTTAAACGAAAACATGCCTTCATATAAAAAATCGCGCAGATCAAAATAATAGAAGTATTCATTCAATTTTCTACCCAATTACAGTAATAGGTCCAATCTATGGGAAAAAATCAGGAGTGCACTACAATGATGCGATTCAGAAGTTATTGCGTCAAACTTAGTGTACTGGATAAAGAGGGGTAAAATCAAATATACATGGTTACTGAAAAAATAGTAGAGTTGGGATATCAATTAAGTCACCCACCGATTTAAGACGTAATTTCATCCAATTGAACATTTTCTAGAGGGAGATAGGACAAGCATATATTTTTGAGGAATTGCAAAAAATGCAATGTTTTCCATACTATATATAGTTCAGGTACATATTTGTAGGAAAATATTTTTCCTCTCAAAAAATACTGAAATTATGAGAAATTGGGTTCTTTAGTACGACAAATCGACTGGTGTTGTTCATTTTTCAATAAAATAAATGTTTCAAATAATAGCAGAGCAATTAAATTAAACGAAAACATGCCTTCATATAAAAAATCGCGCAGATCAAAATAATAGAAGTATTCATTTAATTTTCTACCAAATTACAGTAATAGGTCCAACCTATGGAAAAGAATCAGGAGTGCACTACAATGATGCGATTCAGAAGTTATTGCGTTAAAACTTAGGGTACTGGATAAAGAGGGGTAAAATCAAATATACATGGTTACTGAAAAAATAGTAGAGTTGGGATATCAATTAAGTCACCCACCGATTTAAGACGTAATTTTATCTAATTGAACATTTTCTAGAGGAAGATAGGACAAAAATATATTTTAGAGGAATTGCAAAAAATGAAATGTTTTCCATACTATAGTTCAGGTACATATTTGTCGGAAAATATTTTTCCTCTCAAAAAATACTGAAATTATGAGAAATTGGGTTCTTTAGTACGACAAATCGACTGGTGTTGTTAATTTTTCAATAAAATAAATGTTTCAAATAATAGCAGAGCAATTAAGTTAAACGAAAACATGCCTTCATATAAAAAATCGCGCAGATCAAAATAATAGAAGTATTCATTTAATTTTCTACCCAATTACAGTAATAGGTCCAACCTATGGAAAAAAATCAGGAGTGCACTACAATGATGCGATTCAGAAGTTATTGCGTCAAACTTAGAGTACTGGATAAAGAGGGGTAAAATCAAATATACATGGTTACTGAAAAAATAGTAGAGTTGGGATATTAATTAAGTCACCCACCGATTTAAGACGTAATTTTATCTAATTGAACATTTTCTAGAGGGAGATAGGACAAAAATATATTTTTGAGGAATTGCAAAAAATGAAATGTTTTCCATACTATAGTTCAGGTACATATTTGTCGGAAAATATTTTTCCTCTCAAAAAATACTGAAATTATGAGAAATTGGGTTCTTTAGTACGACAAATCGACTGGTGTTGTTCATTTTTCAATAAAATAAATGTTTCAAATAATAGCAGAGCAATTAAGTTAAACGAAAACATGCCTTCATATAAAAAATCGCGCAGATCAAAATAATAGAAGTATTCATTTAATTTTCTACCCAATTACAGTAATAGGTCCAACCTATGGAAAAAAATCAGGAGTGCACTACAATGATGCGATTCAGAAGTTATTGCGTCAAACTTAGAGTACTGGATAAAGAGGGGTAAAATCAAATATACATGGTTACTGAAAAAATAGTAGAGTTGGGATATCAATTAAGTCACCCACCGATTTAAGACGTAATTTTATCTAATTGAATATTTCCTAGAGGGAGATAGGACAAAAATATATTTTTGAGGAATTGCAAAAAATGAAATGTTTTCCATACTATAGTTCAGGTACATATTTGTCGGAAAATATTTTTCCTCTCAAAAAATACTGAAATTATGAGAAATTGGGTTCTTTAGTACGACAAATCGACTGGTGTTGTTCATTTTTCAATCAAATAAATGTTTCAAATAATAGCAGAGCAATTAAGTTAAACGAAAACATGCCTTCATATAAAAAATCGTGCAGATCAAAATAATAGAAGTATTCATTTAATTTTCTACCAAATTACAGTAATAGGTCCAACCTATGGAAAAGAATCAGGAGTGCACTACAATGATGCGATTCAGAAGTTATTGCGTCAAACTTAGAGTACTGGATAAAGAGGGGTAAAATCAAATATACATGGTTACTGGAAAAATAGTAGAGTTGGGATATTAATTAAGTCACCCACCGATTTAAAACGTAATTTCATCTAATTGAACATTTTCTAGAGGGAGATAGGACAAAAATATATTTTTGAGGAATTGCAAAAAATGCAATGTTTTCCATACTATAGTTCAGGTACATATTTGTCAGAAAATATTTTTCCTCTCAAAAAATACTGGAATTATGAGAAATTGGGTTCTTTAGTACGACAAATCGACTGGTGTTGTTCATTTTTCAATAAAATAAATGTTTCAAATAATAGCATATAAAAAATCGCGCAGATCAAAATAATAGAAGTATTCATTTAATTTTCTACCCAATTACAGTAATAGGTCTAACCTATGGAAAAAAATCAGGAGTGCACTACAATGATGCGATTCAGAAGTTATTGCGTCAAACTTAGAGTACTGGATAAAGAGGGGTAAAATCAAATATACATGGTTACTGAAAAAATAGTAGAGTTGAGATATCAATTAAGTCACCCACCGATTTAAGACGTAATTTCATCTAATTGAACATTTTCTAGAGGGAAATAGGACAAAAATATATTTTTGAGGAATTGCAAAAAATGCAATGTTTTCCATACTATAGTTCAGGTACATATTTGTCGGAAAATATTTTTCCTCTCAAAAAATACTGAAATTATGAGAAATTGGGTTCTTTAGTACGACAAATCGACTGGTGTTGTTCATTTTTCAATAAAATAAATGTTTCAAATAATAGCAGAGCAATTAAGTTAAACGAAAACATGCCTTCATATAAAAAATCGCGCAGATCAAATTAATAGAAGTATTCATTTAATTTTCTACCAAATTACAGTAATAGGTCCAACCTATGGAAAAGAATCAGGAGTGCACTACAATGATGCGATTCAGAAGTTATTGCGTCAAACTTAGAGTACTGGATAAAGAGGGGTAAAGTCAAATATACATGGTTACTGAAAAAATAGTAGAGTTGGGATATTAATTAAGTCACCCACCGATTTAAAACGTAATTTCATCTAATTGAACATTTTCTAGAGGGAGATAGGACAAAAATATATTTTTGAGGAATTGCAAAAAATGAAATTTTTTCCATACTATTGTTCAGGTACATATTTGTCGGAAAATATTTTTCCTCTCAAAAAATACTGAAATTATGAGAAATTGGGTTCTTTAGTACGACAAATCGACTGGTGTTGTTCATTTTTCAATAAAATAAATGTTTCAAATAATAGCAGAGCAATTAAGTTAAACGAAAACATGCCTTCATATAAAAAATCGCGCAGATCAAAATAATAGAAGTATTCATTTAATTTTCTACCCAATTACAGTAATAGGTCCAACCTATGGAAAAAAATCAGGAGTGCACTACAATGATGCGATTCAGAAGTTATTGCGTCAAACTTAGAGTACTGGATAAAGAGGGGTAAAATCAAATATACATGGTTACTGAAAAAATAGTAGAGTTGGGATATCAATTAAGTCACCCACCGATTTAAGACGTAATTTTATCTAATTGAATATTTCCTAGAGGGAGATAGGACAAAAATATATTTTTGAGGAATTGCAAAAAATGAAATGTTTTCCATACTATAGTTCAGGTACATATTTGTCGGAAAATATTTTTCCTCTCAAAAAATACTGAAATTATGAGAAATTGGGTTCTTTAGTACGACAAATCGACTGGTGTTGTTCATTTTTCAATCAAATAAATGTTTCAAATAATAGCAGAGCAATTAAGTTAAACGAAAACATGCCTTCATATAAAAAATCGCGCAGATCAAAATAATAGAAGTATTAATTTAATTTTCTACCAAATTACAGTTATAGGTCCAACCTATGGAAAAGAATCAGGAGTGCACTACAATGATGCGATTCAGAAGTTATTGCGTCAAACTTAGAGTACTGGATAAAGAGGGGTAAAATCAAATATACATGGTTACTGAAAAAAAAGGAGAGTTGGGATATTAATTAAGTCACCCACCGATTTAAGACGTAATTTTATCTAATTGAACATTTTCTAGAGGGAGATAGGACAAAAATATATTTTTGAGGAATTGCAAAAAATGAAATGTTTTCCATACTATAGTTCAGGTACATATTTGTCGGAAAATATTTTTCCTCTCAAAAAATACTGAAATTATGAGAAATTGGGTTCTTTAGTACGACAAATCGACTGGTGTTGTTCATTTTTCAATAAAATAAATGTTTCAAATAATAGCAGAGCAATTAAGTTAAACGAAAACATGCCTTCATATAAAAAATCGCGCAGATCAAAATAATAGAAGTATTCATTTAATTTTCTACCCAATTACAGTAATAGGTCCAACCTATGGAAAAAAATCAGGAGTGCACTACAATGATGCGATTCAGAAGTTATTGCGTCAAACTTAGAGTACTGGATAAAGAGGGGTAAAATCAAATATACATGGTTACTGAAAAAATAGTAGAGTTGGGATATCAATTAAGTCACCCACCGATTTAAGACGTAATTTTATCTAATTGAATATTTCCTAGAGGGAGATAGGACAAAAATATATTTTTGAGGAATTGCAAAAAATGAAATGTTTTCCATACTATAGTTCAGGTACATATTTGTCGGAAAATATTTTTCCTCTCAAAAAATACTGAAATTATGAGAAATTGGGTTCTTTAGTACGACAAATCGACTGGTGTTGTTCATTTTTCAATCAAATAAATGTTTCAAATAATAGCAGAGCAATTAAGTTAAACGAAAACATGCCTTCATATAAAAAATCGCGCAGATCAAAATAATAGAAGTATTCATTTAATTTTCTACCAAATTACAGTAATAGGTCCAACCTATGGAAAAGAATCAGGAGTGCACTACAATGATGCGATTCAGAAGTTATTGCGTCAAACTTAGAGTACTGGATAAAGAGGGGTAAAATCAAATATACATGGTTACTGGAAAAATAGTAGAGTTGGGATATTAATTAAGTCACCCACCGATTTAAAACGTAATTTCATCTAATTGAACATTTTCTAGAGGGAGATAGGACAAAAATATATTTTTGAGGAATTGCAAAAAATGCAATGTTTTCCATACTATAGTTCAGGTACATATTTGTCAGAAAATATTTTTCCTCTCAAAAAATACTGAAATTATGAGAAATTGGGTTCTTTAGTACGACAAATCGACTGGTGTTGTTCATTTTTCAATAAAATAAATGTTTCAAATAATAGCAGAGCAATTAAGATAAACGAAAACATGCCTTCATATAAAAAATCGCGCAGATCAAAATAATAGAAGTATTCATTTAATTTTCTACCCAATTACAGTAATAGGTCTAACCTATGGAAAAAAATCAGGAGTGCACTACAATGATGCGATTCAGAAGTTATTGCGTCAAACTTAGAGTACTGGATAAAGAGGGGTAAAATCAAATATACATGGTTACTGAAAAAATAGTAGAGTTGAGATATCAATTAAGTCACCCACCGATTTAAGACGTAATTTCATCTAATTGAACATTTTCTAGAGGGAAATAGGACAAAAATATATTTTTGAGGAATTGCAAAAAATGCAATGTTTTCCATACTATAGTTCAGGTACATATTTGTCGGAAAATATTTTTCCTCTCAAAAAATACTGAAATTATGAGAAATTGGGTTCTTTAGTACGACAAATCGACTGGTGTTGTTCATTTTTCAATAAAATAAATGTTTCAAATAATAGCAGAGCAATTAAGTTAAACGAAAACATGCCTTCATATAAAAAATCGCGCAGATCAAATTAATAGAAGTATTCATTTAATTTTCTACCAAATTACAGTAATAGGTCCAACCTATGGAAAAGAATCAGGAGTGCACTACAATGATGCGATTCAGAAGTTATTGCGTCAAACTTAGAGTACTGGATAAAGAGGGGTAAAGTCAAATATACATGGTTACTGAAAAAATAGTAGAGTTGGGATATTAATTAAGTCACCCACCGATTTAAAACGTAATTTCATCTAATTGAACATTTTCTAGAGGGAGATAGGACAAAAATATATTTTTGAGGAATTGCAAAAAATGAAATTTTTTCCATACTATTGTTCAGGTACATATTTGTCGGAAAATATTTTTCCTCTCAAAAAATACTGAAATTATGAGAAATTGGGTTCTTTAGTACGACAAATCGACTGGTGTTGTTCATTTTTCAATAAAATAGATGTTTCAAATAATAGCAGAGCAATTAAGTTAAACGAAAACATGCCTTCATATAAAAAATCGCGCAGATCAAAATAATAGAAGTATTCATTTAATTTTCTACCCAATTACAGTAATAGGTCCAACCTATGGAAAAAAATCAGGAGTGCACTACAATGATGCGATTCAGAAGTTATTGCGTCAAACTTAGAGTACTGGATAAAGAGGGGTAAAATCAAATATACATGGTTACTGAAAAAATAGTAGAGTTGGGATATCAATTAAGTCACCCACCGATTTAAGACGTAATTTTATCTAATTGAATATTTTCTAGAGGGAGATAGGACAAAAATATATTTTTGAGGAATTGCAAAAAATGAAATGTTTTCCATACTATAGTTCAGGTACATATTTGTCGGAAAATATTTTTCCTCTCAAAAAATACTGAAATTATGAGAAATTGGGTTCTTTAGTACGACAAATCGACTGGTGTTGTTCATTTTTCAATAAAATAAATGTTTCAAATAATAGCAGAGCAATTAAGTTAAACGAAAACATGCCTTCATATAAAAAATCGCGCAGATCAAAATAATAGAAGTATTCATTTAATTTTCTACCAAATTACAGTAATAGGTCCAACCTATGGAAAAGAATCAGGAGTGCACTACAATGATGCGATTCAGAAGTTATTGCGTCAAACTTAGAGTACTGGATAAAGAGGGGTAAAATCAAATATACATGGTTACTGAAAAAATAGTAGAGTTGGGATATCAATTAAGTCACCCACCGATTTAAGACGTAATTTCATCTAATTGAACATTTTCTAGAGGGAGATAGGACAAAAATATATTTTTGAGGAATTGCAAAAAATGCAATGTTTTCCATACTATAGTTCAGGTACATATTTGTCGGAAAATATTTTTCCTCTCAAAAAATACTGAAATTATGAGAAATTGGGTTCTTTAGTACGACAAATCGACTGGTGTTGTTAATTTTTCAATAAAATAAATGTTTCAAATAATAGCAGAGCAATTAAGTTAAACGAAAACATGCCTTCATATAAAAAATCGCGCAGATCAAAATAATAGAAGTATTCATTTAATTTTCTTCCAAATTACAGTAATAGGTCCAACCTATGGAAAAAAATCAGGAGTGCACTACAATGATGCGATTCAGAAGTTATTGCGTCAAACTTAGAGTACTGGATAAAGAGGGGTAAAATCAAATATACATGAATACTGAAAAAATAGGAGAGTTGGGATATTAATTAAGTCACCCACCGATTTAAGACGTAATTTTATCTAATTGAACATTTTCTAGAGGGAGATAAGACAAAAATATATTTTTGAGGAATTGCTAAAAATGAAATGTTTTCCATACTATAGTTCAGGTACATATTTGTCGGAAAATATTTTTCCTCTCAAAAAATACTGAAATTATGAGAAATTGGGTTCTTTAGTACGACAAATCGTCTGGTGTTGTTCATTTTTCAATAAAATAAATGTTTCAAATAATAGCAGAGCAATTAAGTTAAACGAAAACATGCCTTCATATAAAAAATCGCGCCGATCAAAATAATAGAAGTATTCATTTAATTTTCTACCAAATTACAGTAATAGGTCCAACCTATGGAAAAGAATCAGGAGTGCACTACAATGATGCGATTCAGAAGTTATTGCGTCAAACTTAGAGTACTGGATAAAGAGGGGTAAAATCAAATATACATGGTTACTGAAAAAATAGTAGAGTTGGGATATTAATTAAGTCACCCACCGATTTAAAACGTAATTTCATCTAATTGAACATTTTCTAGAGGGAGATAGGACAAAAATATATTTTTGAGGAATTGCAAAAAATGAAATGTTTTCCATACTATAGTTCAGGTACATATTTGTCGGAAAATATTTTTCCTCTCAAAAAATACTGAAATTATGAGAAATTGGGTTCTTTAGTACGACAAATCGACTGGTGTTGTTCATTTTTCAATAAAATAAATGTTTCAAATAATAGCAGAGCAATTAAGTTAAACGAAAACATGCCTTCATATAAAAAATCGCGCAGATCAAAATAATAGAAGTATTCATTTAATTTTCTACCCAATTACAGTAATAGGTCCAATCTATGGGAAAAAATCAGGAGTGCACTACAATGATGCGATTCAGAAGTTATTGCGTCAAACTTAGAGTACTGGATAAAGAGGGGTAAAATCAAATATACATGGTTACTGAAAAAATAGTAGAGTTGGGATATCAATTAAGTCACCCACCGATTTAAGACGTAATTTCATCCAATTGAACATTTTCTAGAGGGAGATAGGACAAAAATATATTTTTGAGGAATTGCAAAAAATGCAATGTTTTCCATACTATAGTTCAGGTACATATTTGTAGGAAAATATTTTTCCTCTCAAAAAATACTGAAATTATGAGAAATTGGGTTCTTTAGTACGACAAATCGACTGGTGTTGTTCATTTTTCAATAAAATAAATGTTTCAAATAATAGCAGAGCAATTAAGTTAAACGAAAACATGCCTTCATATAAAAAATCGCGCAGATCAAAATAATAGAAGTATTCATTTAATTTTCTACCAAATTACAGTAATAGGTCCAACCTATGGAAAAGAATCAGGAGTGCACTACAATGATGCGATTCAGAAGTTATTGTGTCAAACTTAGGGTACTGGATAAAGAGGGGTAAAATCAAATATACATGGTTACTGAAAAAAATAGTAGAGTTGGGATATCAATTAAGTCACCCACCGATTTAAGACGTAATTTTATCTAATTGAACATTTTCTAGAGGGAGATAGGACAAAAATATATTTTAGAGGAATTGCAAAAAATGAAATGTTTTCCATACTATAGTTCAGGTACATATTTGTCGGAAAATATTTTTCCTCTCAAAAAATACTGAAATTATGAGAAATTGGGTTCTTTAGTACGACAAATCGACTGGTGTTGTTAATTTTTCAATAAAATAAATGTTTCAAATAATAGCAGAGCAATTAAGTTAAACGAAAACATGCCTTCATATAAAAAATCGCGCAGATCAAAATAATAGAAGTATTCATTTAATTTTCTACCAAATTACAGTAATAGGTCCAACTTATGGAAAAAAATCAGGAGTGCACTACAATGATGCGATTCAGAAGTTATTGCGTCAAACTTAGAGTACTGGATAAAGAGGGGTAAAATCAAATATACATGGTTACTGGAAAAATAGTAGAGTTGGGATATTAATTAAGTCACCCACCGATTTAAAACGTAATTTCATCTAATTGAACATTTTCTAGAGGGAGATAGGACAAAAATATATTTTTGAGGAATTGCAAAAAATGCAATGTTTTCCATACTATAGTTCAGGTACATATTTGTCAGAAAATATTTTTCCTCTCAAAAAATACTGGAATTATGAGAAATTGGGTTCTTTAGTACGACAAATCGACTGGTGTTGTTCATTTTTCAATAAAATAAATGTTTCAAATAATAGCAGAGCAATTAAGATAAACGAAAACATGCCTTCATATAAAAAATCGCGCAGATCAAAATAATAGAAGTATTCATTTAATTTTCTACCCAATTACAGTAATAGGTCTAACCTATGGAAAAAAATCAGGAGTGCACTACAATGATGCGATTCAGAAGTTATTGCGTCAAACTTAGAGTACTGGATAAAGAGGGGTAAAATCAAATATACATGGTTACTGAAAAAATAGTAGAGTTGAGATATCAATTAAGTCACCCACCGATTTAAGACGTAATTTCATCTAATTGAACATTTTCTAGAGGGAAATAGGACAAAAATATATTTTTGAGGAATTGCAAAAAATGCAATGTTTTCCATACTATAGTTCAGGTACATATTTGTCGGAAAATATTTTTCCTCTCAAAAAATACTGAAATTATGAGAAATTGGGTTCTTTAGTACGACAAATCGACTGGTGTTGTTCATTTTTCAATAAAATAAATGTTTCAAATAATAGCAGAGCAATTAAGTTAAACGAAAACATGCCTTCATATAAAAAATCGCGCAGATCAAATTAATAGAAGTATTCATTTAATTTTCTACCAAATTACAGTAATAGGTCCAACCTATGGAAAAGAATCAGGAGTGCACTACAATGATGCGATTCAGAAGTTATTGCGTCAAACTTAGAGTACTGGATAAAGAGGGGTAAAGTCAAATATACATGGTTACTGAAAAAATAGTAGAGTTGGGATATTAATTAAGTCACCCACCGATTTAAAACGTAATTTCATCTAATTGAACATTTTCTAGAGGGAGATAGGACAAAAATATATTTTTGAGGAATTGCAAAAAATGAAATTTTTTCCATACTATTGTTCAGGTACATATTTGTCGGAAAATATTTTTCCTCTCAAAAAATACTGAAATTATGAGAAATTGGGTTCTTTAGTACGACAAATCGACTGGTGTTGTTCATTTTTCAATCAAATAAATGTTTCAAATAATAGCAGAGCAATTAAGTTAAACGAAAACATGCCTTCATATAAAAAATCGCGCAGATCAAAATAATAGAAGTATTCATTTAATTTTCTACCAAATTACAGTTATAGGTCCAACCTATGGAAAAGAATCAGGAGTGCACTACAATGATGCGATTCAGAAGTTATTGCGTCAAACTTAGAGTACTGGATAAAGAGGGGTAAAATCAAATATACATGGTTACTGAAAAAATAGGAGAGTTGGGATATTAATTAAGTCACCCACCGATTTAAGACGTAATTTTATCTAATTGAACATTTTCTAGAGGGAGATAGGACAAAAATATATTTTTGAGGAATTGCAAAAAATGAAATGTTTTCCATACTATAGTTCAGGTACATATTTGTCGGAAAATATTTTTCCTCTCAAAAAATACTGAAATTATGAGAAATTGGGTTCTTTAGTACGACAAATCGACTGGTGTTGTTCATTTTTCAATAAAATAAATGTTTCAAATAATAGCAGAGCAATTAAGTTAAACGAAAACATGCCTTCATATAAAAAATCGCGCAGATCAAAATAATAGAAGTATTCATTTAATTTTCTACCCAATTACAGTAATAGGTCCAACCTATGGAAAAAAATCAGGAGTGCACTACAATGATGCGATTCAGAAGTTATTGCGTCAAACTTAGAGTACTGGATAAAGAGGGGTAAAATCAAATATACATGGTTACTGAAAAAATAGTAGAGTTGGGATATCAATTAAGTCACCCACCGATTTAAGACGTAATTTTATCTAATTGAATATTTCCTAGAGGGAGATAGGACAAAAATATATTTTTGAGGAATTGCAAAAAATGAAATGTTTTCCATACTATAGTTCAGGTACATATTTGTCGGAAAATATTTTTCCTCTCAAAAAATACTGAAATTATGAGAAATTGGGTTCTTTAGTACGACAAATCGACTGGTGTTGTTCATTTTTCAATCAAATAAATGTTTCAAATAATAGCAGAGCAATTAAGTTAAACGAAAACATGCCTTCATATAAAAAATCGCGCAGATCAAAATAATAGAAGTATTCATTTAATTTTCTACCAAATTACAGTAATAGGTCCAACCTATGGAAAAGAATCAGGAGTGCACTACAATGATGCGATTCAGAAGTTATTGCGTCAAACTTAGAGTACTGGATAAAGAGGGGTAAAATCAAATATACATGGTTACTGGAAAAATAGTAGAGTTGGGATATTAATTAAGTCACCCACCGATTTAAAACGTAATTTCATCTAATTGAACATTTTCTAGAGGGAGATAGGACAAAAATATATTTTTGAGGAATTGCAAAAAATGCAATGTTTTCCATACTATAGTTCAGGTACATATTTGTCAGAAAATATTTTTCCTCTCAAAAAATACTGAAATTATGAGAAATTGGGTTCTTTAGTACGACAAATCGACTGGTGTTGTTCATTTTTCAATAAAATAAATGTTTCAAATAATAGCAGAGCAATTAAGATAAACGAAAACATGCCTTCATATAAAAAATCGCGCAGATCAAAATAATAGAAGTATTCATTTAATTTTCTACCCAATTACAGTAATAGGTCTAACCTATGGAAAAAAATCAGGAGTGCACTACAATGATGCGATTCAGAAGTTATTGCGTCAAACTTAGAGTACTGGATAAAGAGGGGTAAAATCAAATATACATGGTTACTGAAAAAATAGTAGAGTTGAGATATCAATTAAGTCACCCACCGATTTAAGACGTAATTTCATCTAATTGAACATTTTCTAGAGGGAAATAGGACAAAAATATATTTTTGAGGAATTGCAAAAAATGCAATGTTTTCCATACTATAGTTCAGGTACATATTTGTCGGAAAATATTTTTCCTCTCAAAAAATACTGAAATTATGAGAAATTGGGTTCTTTAGTACGACAAATCGACTGGTGTTGTTCATTTTTCAATAAAATAAATGTTTCAAATAATAGCAGAGCAATTAAGTTAAACGAAAACATGCCTTCATATAAAAAATCGCGCAGATCAAATTAATAGAAGTATTCATTTAATTTTCTACCAAATTACAGTAATAGGTCCAACCTATGGAAAAGAATCAGGAGTGCACTACAATGATGCGATTCAGAAGTTATTGCGTCAAACTTAGAGTACTGGATAAAGAGGGGTAAAGTCAAATATACATGGTTACTGAAAAAATAGTAGAGTTGGGATATTAATTAAGTCACCCACCGATTTAAAACGTAATTTCATCTAATTGAACATTTTCTAGAGGGAGATAGGACAAAAATATATTTTTGAGGAATTGCAAAAAATGAAATTTTTTCCATACTATTGTTCAGGTACATATTTGTCGGAAAATATTTTTCCTCTCAAAAAATACTGAAATTATGAGAAATTGGGTTCTTTAGTACGACAAATCGACTGGTGTTGTTCATTTTTCAATAAAATAGATGTTTCAAATAATAGCAGAGCAATTAAGTTAAACGAAAACATGCCTTCATATAAAAAATCGCGCAGATCAAAATAATAGAAGTATTCATTTAATTTTCTACCCAATTACAGTAATAGGTCCAACCTATGGAAAAAAATCAGGAGTGCACTACAATGATGCGATTCAGAAGTTATTGCGTCAAACTTAGAGTACTGGATAAAGAGGGGTAAAATCAAATATACATGGTTACTGAAAAAATAGTAGAGTTGGGATATCAATTAAGTCACCCACCGATTTAAGACGTAATTTTATCTAATTGAATATTTTCTAGAGGGAGATAGGACAAAAATATATTTTTGAGGAATTGCAAAAAATGAAATGTTTTCCATACTATAGTTCAGGTACATATTTGTCGGAAAATATTTTTCCTCTCAAAAAATACTGAAATTATGAGAAATTGGGTTCTTTAGTACGACAAATCGACTGGTGTTGTTCATTTTTCAATAAAATAAATGTTTCAAATAATAGCAGAGCAATTAAGTTAAACGAAAACATGCCTTCATATAAAAAATCGCGCAGATCAAAATAATAGAAGTATTCATTTAATTTTCTACCAAATTACAGTAATAGGTCCAACCTATGGAAAAGAATCAGGAGTGCACTACAATGATGCGATTCAGAAGTTATTGCGTCAAACTTAGAGTACTGGATAAAGAGGGGTAAAATCAAATATACATGGTTACTGAAAAAATAGTAGAGTTGGGATATCAATTAAGTCACCCACCGATTTAAGACGTAATTTCATCTAATTGAACATTTTCTAGAGGGAGATAGGACAAAAATATATTTTTGAGGAATTGCAAAAAATGCAATGTTTTCCATACTATAGTTCAGGTACATATTTGTCGGAAAATATTTTTCCTCTCAAAAAATACTGAAATTATGAGAAATTGGGTTCTTTAGTACGACAAATCGACTGGTGTTGTTAATTTTTCAATAAAATAAATGTTTCAAATAATAGCAGAGCAATTAAGTTAAACGAAAACATGCCTTCATATAAAAAATCGCGCAGATCAAAATAATAGAAGTATTCATTTAATTTTCTTCCAAATTACAGTAATAGGTCCAACCTATGGAAAAAAATCAGGAGTGCACTACAATGATGTGATTCAGAAGTTATTGCGTCTAACTTAGAGTACTGGATAAAGAGGGGTAAAATCAAATATACATGAATACTGAAAAAATAGGAGAGTTGGGATATTAATTAAGTCACCCACCGATTTAAGACGTAATTTTATCTAATTGAACATTTTCTAGAGGGAGATAAGACAAAAATATATTTTTGAGGAATTGCTAAAAATGAAATGTTTTCCATACTATAGTTCAGGTACATATTTGTCGGAAAATATTTTTCCTCTCAAAAAATACTGAAATTATGAGAAATTGGGTTCTTTAGTACGACAAATCGTCTGGTGTTGTTCATTTTTCAATAAAATAAATGTTTCAAATAATAGCAGAGCAATTAAGTTAAACGAAAACATGCCTTCATATAAAAAATCGCGCCGATCAAAATAATAGAAGTATTCATTTAATTTTCTACCAAATTACAGTAATAGGTCCAACCTATGGAAAAGAATCAGGAGTGCACTACAATGATGCGATTCAGAAGTTATTGCGTCAAACTTAGAGTACTGGATAAAGAGGGGTAAAATCAAATATACATGGTTACTGAAAAAATAGTAGAGTTGGGATATTAATTAAGTCACCCACCGATTTAAAACGTAATTTCATCTAATTGAACATTTTCTAGAGGGAGATAGGACAAAAATATATTTTTGAGGAATTGCAAAAAATGAAATGTTTTCCATACTATAGTTCAGGTACATATTTGTCGGAAAATATTTTTCCTCTCAAAAAATACTGAAATTATGAGAAATTGGGTTCTTTAGTACGACAAATCGACTGGTGTTGTTCATTTTTCAATAAAATAAATGTTTCAAATAATAGCAGAGCAATTAAGTTAAACGAAAACATGCCTTCATATAAAAAATCGCGCAGATCAAAATAATAGAAGTATTCATTTAATTTTCTACCCAATTACAGTAATAGGTCCAATCTATGGGAAAAAATCAGGAGTGCACTACAATGATGCGATTCAGAAGTTATTGCGTCAAACTTAGAGTACTGGATAAAGAGGGGTAAAATCAAATATACATGGTTACTGAAAAAATAGTAGAGTTGGGATATCAATTAAGTCACCCACCGATTTAAGACGTAATTTCATCCAATTGAACATTTTCTAGAGGGAGATAGGACAAAAATATATTTTTGAGGAATTGCAAAAAATGCAATGTTTTCCATACTATAGTTCAGGTACATATTTGTAGGAAAATATTTTTCCTCTCAAAAAATACTGAAATTATGAGAAATTGGGTTCTTTAGTACGACAAATCGACTGGTGTTGTTCATTTTTCAATAAAATAAATGTTTCAAATAATAGCAGAGCAATTAAGTTAAACGAAAACATGCCTTCATATAAAAAATCGCGCAGATCAAAATAATAGAAGTATTCATTTAATTTTCTACCAAATTACAGTAATAGGTCCAACCTATGGAAAAGAATCAGGAGTGCACTACAATGATGCGATTCAGAAGTTATTGTGTCAAACTTAGGGTACTGGATAAAGAGGGGTAAAATCAAATATACATGGTTACTGAAAAAAATAGTAGAGTTGGGATATCAATTAAGTCACCCACCGATTTAAGACGTAATTTTATCTAATTGAACATTTTCTAGAGGGAGATAGGACAAAAATATATTTTAGAGGAATTGCAAAAAATGAAATGTTTTCCATACTATAGTTCAGGTACATATTTGTCGGAAAATATTTTTCCTCTCAAAAAATACTGAAATTATGAGAAATTGGGTTCTTTAGTACGACAAATCGACTGGTGTTGTTAATTTTTCAATAAAATAAATGTTTCAAATAATAGCAGAGCAATTAAGTTAAACGAAAACATGCCTTCATATAAAAAATCGCGCAGATCAAAATAATAGAAGTATTCATTTAATTTTCTACCAAATTACAGTAATAGGTCCAACTTATGGAAAAAAATCAGGAGTGCACTACAATGATGCGATTCAGAAGTTATTGCGTCAAACTTAGAGTACTGGATAAAGAGGGGTAAAATCAAATATACATGGTTACTGGAAAAATAGTAGAGTTGGGATATTAATTGAGTCACCCACCGATTTAAAACGTAATTTCATCTAATTGAACATTTTCTAGAGGGAGATAGGACAAAAATATATTTTTGAGGAATTGCAAAAAATGCAATGTTTTCCATACTATAGTTCAGGTACATATTTGTCAGAAAATATTTTTCCTCTCAAAAAATACTGAAATTATGAGAAATTGGGTTCTTTAGTACGACAAATCGACTGGTGTTGTTCATTTTTCAATAAAATAAATGTTTCAAATAATAGCAGAGCAATTAAGATAAACGAAAACATGCCTTCATATAAAAAATCGCGCAGATCAAAGTAATAGAAGTATTCATTTAATTTTCTACCCAATTACAGTAATAGGTCTAACCTATGGAAAAAAATCAGGAGTGCACTACAATGATGCGATTCAGAAGTTATTGCGTCAAACTTAGAGTACTGGATAAAGAGGGGTAAAATCAAATATACATGGTTACTGGAAAAATAGTAGAGTTGGGATATTAATTGAGTCACCCACCGATTTAAAACGTAATTTCATCTAATTGAACATTTTCTAGAGGGAGATAGGACAAAAATATATTTTTGAGGAATTGCAAAAAATGCAATGTTTTCCATACTATAGTTCAGGTACATATTTGTCGGAAAATATTTTTCCTCTCAAAAAATACTGAAATTATGAGAAATTGGGTTCTTTAGTACGACAAATCGACTGGTGTTGTTCATTTTTCAATAAAATAAATGTTTCAAATAATAGCAGAGCAATTAAGTTAAACGAAAACATGCATTCATATAAAAAATCGCGCAGATCAAATTAATAGAAGTATTCATTTAATTTTCTACCAAATTACAGTAATAGGTCCAACCTATGGAAAAGAATCAGGAGTGCACTACAATGATGCGATTCAGAAGTTATTGCGTCAAACTTAGAGTACTGGATAAAGAGGGGTAAAGTCAAATATACATGGTTACTGAAAAAATAGTAGAGTTGGGATATTAATTAAGTCACCCACCGATTTAAAACGTAATTTCATCTAATTGAACATTTTCTAGAGGGAGATAGGACAAAAATATATTTTTGAGGAATTGCAAAAAATGAAATGTTTTCCATACTATTGTTCAGGTACATATTTGTCGGAAAATATTTTTCCTCTCAAAAAATACTGAAATTATGAGAAATTGGGTTCTTTAGTACGACAAATCGACTGGTGTTGTTCATTTTTCAATAAAATAGATGTTTCAAATAATAGCAGAGCAATTAAGTTAAACGAAAACATGCCTTCATATAAAAAATCGCGCAGATCAAAATAATAGAAGTATTCACTTAATTTTCTACCCAATTACAGTAATAGGTCCAACCTATGGAAAAAAATCAGGAGTGCACTACAATGATGCGATTCAGAAGTTATTGCGTCAAACTTAGAGTACTGGATAAAGAGGGGTAAAATCAAATATACATGGTTACTGAAAAAATAGTAGAGTTGGGATATCAATTAAGTCACCCACCGATTTAAGACGTAATTTTATCTAATCGAATATTTTCTAGAGGGAGATAGGACAAAAATATATTTTTGAGGAATTGCAAAAAATGAAATGTTTTCCATACTATAGTTCAGGTACATATTTGTCGGAAAATATTTTTCCTCTCAAAAAATACTGAAATTATGAGAAATTGGGTTCTTTAGTACGACAAATCGACTGGTGTTGTTCATTTTTCAATAAAATAAATGTTTCAAATAATAGCAGAGCAATTAAGTTAAACGAAAACATGCCTTCATATAAAATCGCGCAGATCAAAATAATAGAAGTATTCATTTAATTTTCTACCAAATTACAGTAATAGGTCCAACCTATGGAAAAGAATCAGGAGTGCACTACAATGATGCGATTCAGAAGTTATTGCGTCAAACTTAGAGTACTGGATAAAGAGGGGTAAAATCAAATATACATGGTTACTGAAAAAATAGTAGAGTTGGGATATCAATTAAGTCACCCACCGATTTAAGACGTAATTTCATCTAATTGAACATTTTCTAGAGGGAGATAGGACAAAAATATATTTTTGAGGAATTGCAAAAAATGCAATGTTTTCCATACTATATAGTTCAGGTACATATTTGTCGGAAAATATTTTTCCTCTCAAAAAATACTGAAATTATGAGAAATTGGGTTCTTTAGTACGACAAATCGACTGGTGTTGTTAATTTTTCAATAAAATAAATGTTTCAAATAATAGCAGATTAATTAAGTTAAACGAAAACATGCCTTCATATAAAAAATCGCGCAGATCAAAATAATAGAAGTATTCATTTAATTTTCTACCAAATTACAGTAATAGGTCCAACCTATGGAAAAAAATCAGGAGTGCACTACAATGATGCGATTCAGAAGTTATTACGTCAAACTTAGAGTACTGGATAAAGAGGGGTAAAATCAAATATACATGAATACTGAAAAAATAGGAGAGTTGGGATATTAATTAAGTCACCCACCGATTTAAGACGTAATTTTATCTAATTGAACATTTTCTAGAGGGAGATAAGACAAAAATATATTTTTGAGGAATTGCTAAAAATGAAAGGTTTTCCATACTATAGTTCAGGTACATATTTGTCGGAAAATATTTTTCCTCTCAAAAAATACTGAAATTATGAGAACTTGGGTTCTTTAGTACGACAAATCGACTGGTGTTGTTCATTTTTCAATAAAATAAATGTTTCAAATAATAGCAGAGCAATTAAGTTAAACGAAAACATGCCTTCATATAAAAAATCGCGCCGATCAAAATAATAGAAGTATTCATTTAATTTTCTACCAAATTACAGTAATAGGTCCAACCTATGGAAAAGAATCAGGAGTGCACTACAATGATGCGATTCAGAAGTTATTGCGTCAAACTTAGAGTACTGGATAAAGAGGGGTAAAATCAAATATACATGGTTACTGAAAAAATAGTAGAGTTGGGATATTAATTAAGTCACCCACCGATTTAAAACGTAATTTCATCTAATTGAACATTTTCTAGAGGGAGATAGGACAAAAATATATTTTTGAGGAATTGCAAAAAATGAAATGTTTTCCATACTATAGTTCAGGTACATATTTGTCGGAAAATATTTTTCCTCTCAAAAAATACTGAAATTATGAGAAATTGGGTTCTTTAGTACGACAAATCGACTGGTGTTGTTCATTTTTCAATAAAATAAATGTTTCAAATAATAGCAGAGCAATTAAGTTAAACGAAAACATGCCTTCATATAAAAAATCGCGCAGATCAAAATAATAGAAGTATTCATTTAATTTTCTACCCAGTTACAGTAATAGGTCCAATCTATGGGAAAAAATCAGGAGTGCACTACAATGATGCGATTCAGAAGTTATTGCGTCAAACTTAGAGTACTGGATAAAGAGGGGTAAAATCAAATATACATGGTTACTGAAAAAATAGTAGAGTTGGGATATCAATTAAGTCACCCACCGATTTAAGACGTAATTTCATCCAATTGAACATTTTCTAGAGGGAGATAGGACAAAAATATATTTTTGAGGAATTGCAAAAAATGCAATGTTTTCCATACTATAGTTCAGGTACATATTTGTAGGAAAATATTTTTCCTCTCAAAAAATACTGAAATTATGAGAAATTGGGTTCTTTAGTACGACAAATCGACTGGTGTTGTTCATTTTTCAATAAAATAAATGTTTCAAATAATAGCAGAGCAATTAAGTTAAACGAAAATAGCCTTCATATAAAAAATCGCGCAGATCAAAATAATAGAAGTATTCATTTAATTTTCTACCAAATTACAGTAATAGGTCCAACCTATGGAAAAGAATCAGGAGTGCACTACAATGATGCGATTCAGAAGTTATTGCGTCAAACTTAGGGTACTGGATAAAGAGGGGTAAAATCAAATATACATGGTTACTGAAAAAAATAGTAGAGTTGGGATATCAATTAAGTCACCCACCGATTTAAGACGTAATTTTATCTAATTGAACATTTTCTAGAGGGAGATAGGACAAAAATATATTTTAGAGGAATAGCAAAAAATGAAATGTTTTCCATACTATAGTTCAGGTACATATTTGTCGGAAAATATTTTTCCTCTCAAAAAATACTGAAATTATGAGAAATTGGGTTCTTTAGTACGACAAATCGACTGGTGTTGTTAATTTTTCAATAAAATGAATGTTTCAAATAATAGCAGAGCAATTAAGTTAAACGAAAACATGCCTTCATATAAAAAATCGCGCAGATCAAAATAATAGAAGTATTCATTTAATTTTCTACCAAATTACAGTAATAGGTCCAACTTATGGAAAAAAATCAGGAGTGCACTACAATGATGCGATTCAGAAGTTATTGCGTCAAACTTAGAGTACTGGATAAAGAGGGGTAAAATCAAATATACATGGTTACTGGAAAAATAGTAGAGTTGGGATATTAATTGAGTCACCCACCGATTTAAAACGTAATTTCATCTAATTGAACATTTTCTAGAGGGAGATAGGACAAAAATATATTTTTGAGGAATTGCAAAAAATGCAATGTTTTCCATACTATAGTTCAGGTACATATTTGTCAGAAAATATTTTTCCTCTCAAAAAATACTGAAATTATGAGAAATTGGGCTCTTTAGTACGACAAATCGACTGGTGTTGTTCATTTTTCAATAAAATAAATGTTTCAAATAATAGTAGAGCAATTAAGATAAACGAAAACATGCCTTCATATAAAAAATCGCGCAGATCAAAGTAATAGAAGTATTCATTTAATTTTCTACCCAATTACAGTAATAGGTCTAACCTATGGAAAAAAATCAGGAGTGCACTACAATGATGCGATTCAGAAGTTATTGCGTCAAACTTAGAGTACTGGATAAAGAGGGGTAAAATCAAATATACATGGTTACTGAAAAAATAGTAGAGTTGAGATATCAATTAAGTCACCCACCGATTTAAGACGTAATTTCATCTAATTGAACATTTTCTAGAGGGAAATAGGACAAAAATATATTTTTGAGGAATTGCAAAAAATGCAATGTTTTCCATACTATAGTTCAGGTACATATTTGTCGGAAAATATTTTTCCTCTCAAAAAATACTGAAATTATGAGAAATTGGGTTCTTTAGTACGACAAATCGACTGGTGTTGTTCATTTTTCAATAAAATAAATGTTTCAAATAATAGCAGAGCAATTAAGTTAAACGAAAACATGCCTTCATATAAAAAATCGCGCAGATCAAATTAATAGAAGTATTCATTTAATTTTCTACCAAATTACAGTAATAGGTCCAACCTATGGAAAAGAATCAGGAGTGCACTACAATGATGCGATTCAGAAGTTATTGCGTCAAACTTAGAGTACTGGATAAAGAGGGGTAAAGTCAAATATACATGGTTACTGAAAAAATAGTAGAGTTGGGATATTAATTAAGTCACCCACCGATTTAAAATGTAATTTCATCTAATTGAACATTTTCTAGAGGGAGATAGGACAAAAATATATTTTTGAGGAATTGCAAAAAATGAAATGTTTTCCATACTATAGTTCAGGTACATATTTGTCGGAAAATATTTTTCCTCTCAAAAAATACTGAAATTATGAGAAATTGGGTTCTTTAGTACGACAAATCGACTGGTGTTGTTCATTTTTCAATAAAATAGATGTTTCAAATAATAGCAGAGCAATTAAGTTAAACGAAAACATGCCTTCATATAAAAAATCGCGCAGATCAAAATAATAGAAGTATTCATTTAATTTTCTACCCAATTACAGTAATAGGTCCAACCTATGGAAAAAAATCAGGAGTGCACTACAATGATGCGATTCAGAAGTTATTGCGTCAAACTTAGAGTACTGGATAAAGAGGGGTAAAATCAAATATACATGGTTACTGAAAAAATAGTAGAGTTGGGATATCAATTAAGTCACCCACCGATTTAAGACGTAATTTTATCTAATTGAATATTTTCTAGAGGGAGATAGGACAAAAATATATTTTTGAGGAATTGCAAAAAATGAAATGTTTTCCATACTATAGTTCAGGTACATATTTGTCGGAAAATATTTTTCCTCTCAAAAAATACTGAAATTATGAGAAATTGGGTTCTTTAGTACGACAAATCGACTGGTGTTGTTCATTTTTCAATAAAATAAATGTTTCAAATAATAGCAGAGCAATTAAGTTAAACGAAAACATGCCTTCATATAAAAAATCGCGCAGATCAAAATAATAGAAGTATTCATTTAATTTTCTACCAAATTACAGTAATAGGTCCAACCTATGGAAAAGAATCAGGAGTGCACTACAATGATGCGATTCAGAAGTTATTGCGTCAAACTTAGGGTACTGGATAAAGAGGGGTAAAATCAAATATACATGGTTACTGAAAAAATAGTAGAGTTGGGATATCAATTAAGTCACCCACCGATTTAAGACGTAATTTTATCTAATTGAACATTTTCTAGAGGGAGATAGGACAAAAATATATTTTTGAGGAATTGCAAAAAATGAAATGTTTTCCATACTATAGTTCAGGTACATATTTGTCGGAAAATAATCTTCCTCTCAAAAAATACTGAAATTATGAGAAATTGGGTTCTTTAGTACGACAAATCGACTGGTGTTGTTCATTTTTCAATAAAATAAATGTTTCAAATAATAGCAGAGCAATTAAGTTAAACGAAAACATGCCTTCATATAAAGAATCGCGCCGATCAAAATAATAGAAGTATTCATTTAATTTTCTACCAAATTACAGTAATAGGTCCAACCTATGGAAAAGAATCAGGAGTGCACTACAATGATGCGATTCAGAAGTTATTGCGTCAAACTTAGAGTACTGGATAAAGAGGGGTAAAATCAAATATACATGGTTACTGAAAAAATAGTAGAGTTGGGATATTAATTAAGTCACCCACCGATTTAAAACGTAATTTCATCTAATTGAACATTTTCTAGAGGGAGATAGGACAAAAATATATTTTTGAGGAATTGCAAAAAATGAAATGTTTTCCATACTATAGTTCAGGTACATATTTGTCGGAAAATATTTTTCCTCTCAAAAAATACTGAAATTATGAGAAATTGGGTTCTTTAGTACGACAAATCGACTGGTGTTGTTCATTTTTCAATCAAATAAATGTTTCAAATAATAGCAGAGCAATTATGTTAAACGAAAACATGCCTTCATATGAAAAATCGCGCAGATCAAAATAATAGAAGTATTCATTTAATTTTCTACCAAATTACAGTAATAGGTCCAACCTATGGAAAAGAATCTGGAGTGCACTACAATGATGCGATTCAGAAGTTATTGCGTCAAACTTAGAGTACTGGATAAAGAGGGGTAAAATCAAATATACATGGTTACTGAAAAAATAGTAGAGTTGGGATATCAATTAAGTCACCCACCGATTTAAGATGTAATTTCATCTAATTGAACATTTTCTAGAGGGAGATAGGACAAAAATATATTTTTGAGGAATTGCAAAAAATGCAATGTATTCCATACTGTTCAGGTACATATTTGTCGAAAAATATTTTTCCTCTCAAAAAATACTGAAATTATGAGAAATTGGGTTCTTTAGTACGACAAATCGACTGGTGTTGTTCATTTTTCACTAAAATAAATGTTTCAAATAATAGCAGAGCAATTAAGTTAAACGAAAACATGCCTTCATATAAAAAATCGCGCAGATCAAAATAATAGAAGTATTCATTTAATTTTCTACCAAATTACAGTAATAGGTCCAACCTATAGAAAAAAATCAGGAGTGCACTACAATGATGCGATTCAGAAGTTATTGCGTCAAACTTAGAGTACTGGATACAGAGGGGTAAAATCAAATATACATGGTTACTGAAAAAATAGTAGAGTTGGGATATTAATTAAGTCACCCACCGATTTAAAACGTAATTTCATCTAATTGAACATTTTCTAGAGGGAGATAGGACAAAAATATATTTTTGAGGAATTGCAAAAAATGAAATGTTTTCCATACTATAGTTCAGGTACATATTTGTCGGAAAATATTTTTCCTCTCAAAAAATACTGAAATTATGAGAAATTGGGTTCTTTAGTACGACAAATCGACTGGTGTTGTTCATTTTTCAATAAAATAGATGTTTCAAATAATAGCAGAGCAATTATGTTAAACGAAAACATGCCTTCATATAAAAAATCGCGCAGATCAAAATAATAGAAGTATTCATTTAATTTTCTACCAAATTACAGTAATAGGTCCAACCTATGGAAAAGAATCAGGAGTGCACTACAATGATGCGATTCAGAAGTTATTGCGTCAAACTTAGAGTACTGGATAAAGAGGGGTAAAATCAAATATACATGGTTACTGAAAAAATAGTAGAGTTGGGATATCAATTAAGTCACCCACCGATTTAAGACGTAATTTCATCTAATTGAACATTTTCTAGAGGGAGATAGGACAAAAATATATTTTTGAGGAATTGCAAAAAATGCAATGTTTTCCATACTATAGTTCAGGTACATATTTGTCGGAAAATATTTTTCCTCTCAAAAAATACTGAAATTATGAGAAATTGGGTTCTTTAGTACGACAAATCGACTGGCGTTGTTCATTTTCCAATAAAATAAATGTTTCAAATAATAGCAGAGCAATTAAGTTAAACGAAAACATGCCTTCATATAAAAAATCGCGCAGATCAAAATAATAGAAGTATTCATTTAATTTTCTACCAAATTACAGTAATAGGTCCAACCTATGGAAAAGAATCAGGAGTGCACTACAATGATGCGATTCAGAAGTTATTGCGTCAAACTTAGAGTACTGGATAAAGAGGGGTAAAATCAAATATACATGGTTACTGAAAAAATAGTAGAGTTGGGATATCAATTAAGTCACCCACCGATTTAAGACGTAATTTCATCTAATTGAACATTTTCTAGAGGGAGATAGGACAAAAATATATTTTTGAGGAATTGCAAAAAATGCAATGTTTTCCATACTATAGTTCAGGTACATATTTGTCAGAAAATATTTTTCCTCTCAAAAAATACTGAAATTATGAGAAATTGGGTTCTTTAGTACGACAAATCGACTGGTGTTGTTCATTTTTCAATAAAATAAATGTTTCAAATAATAGCAGAGCAATTAAGATAAACGAAAACATGCCTTCATATAAAAAATCGCGCAGATCAAAGTAATAGAAGTATTCATTTAATTTTCTACCCAATTACAGTAATAGGTCTAACCTATGGAAAAAAATCAGGAGTGCACTACAATGATGCGATTCAGAAGTTATTGCGTCAAACTTAGAGTACTGGATAAAGAGGGGTAAAATCAAATATACATGGTTACTGAAAAAATAGTAGAGTTGAGATATCAATTAAGTCACCCACCGATTTAAGACGTAATTTCATCTAATTGAACATTTTCTAGAGGGAAATAGGACAAAAATATATTTTTGAGGAATTGCAAAAAATGCAATGTTTTCCATACTATAGTTCAGGTACATATTTGTCGGAAAATATTTTTCCTCTCAAAAAATACTGAAATTATGAGAAATTGGGTTCTTTAGTACGACAAATCGACTGGTGTTGTTCATTTTTCAATAAAATAAATGTTTCAAATAATAGCAGAGCAATTAAGTTAAACGAAAACATGCCTTCATATAAAAAATCGCGCAGATCAAATTAATAGAAGTATTCATTTAATTTTCTACCAAATTACAGTAATAGGTCCAACCTATGGAAAAGAATCAGGAGTGCACTACAATGATGCGATTCAGAAGTTATTGCGACAAACTTAGAGTACTGGATAAAGAGGGGTAAAGTCAAATATACATGGTTACTGAAAAAATAGTAGAGTTGGGATATTAATTAAGTCACCCACCGATTTAAAACGTAATTTCATCTAATTGAACATTTTCTAGAGGGAGATAGGACAAAAATATATTTTTGAGGAATTGCAAAAAATGAAATGTTTTCCATACTATAGTTCAGGTACATATTTGTCGGAAAATATTTTTCCTCTCAAAAAATACTGAAATTATGAGAAATTGGGTTCTTTAGTACGACAAATCGACTGGTGTTGTTCATTTTTCAATAAAATAGATGTTTCAAATAATAGCAGAGCAATTAAGTTAAACGAAAACATGCCTTCATATAAAAAATCGCGCAGATCAAAATAATAGAAGTATTCATTTAATTTTCTACCCAATTACAGTAATAGGTCCAACCTATGGAAAAAAATCAGGAGTGCACTACAATGATGCGATTCAGAAGTTATTGCGTCAAACTTAGAGTACTGGATAAAGAGGGGTAAAATCAAATATACATGGTTACTGAAAAAATAGTAGAGTTGGGATATCAATTAAGTCACCCACCGATTTAAGACGTAATTTTATCTAATTGAATATTTTCTAGAGGGAGATAGGACAAAAATATATTTTTGAGGAATTGCAAAAAATGAAATGTTTTCCATACTATAGTTCAGGTACATATTTGTCGGAAAATATTTTTCCTCTCAAAAAATACTGAAATTATGAGAAATTGGGTTCTTTAGTACGACAAATCGACTGGTGTTGTTCATTTTTCAATAAAATAAATGTTTCAAATAATAGCAGAGCAATTAAGTTAAACGAAAACATGCCTTCATATAAAAAATCGCGCAGATCAAAATAATAGAAGTATTCATTTAATTTTCTACCAAATTACAGTAATAGGTCCAACCTATGGAAAAGAATCAGGAGTGCACTACAATGATGCGATTCAGAAGTTATTGCGTCAAACTTAGGGTACTGGATAAAGAGGGGTAAAATCAAATATACATGGTTACTGAAAAAATAGTAGAGTTGGGATATCAATTAAGTCACCCACCGATTTAAGACGTAATTTTATCTAATTGAACATTTTCTAGAGGGAGATAGGACAAAAATATATTTTTGAGGAATTGCAAAAAATGAAATGTTTTCCATACTATAGTTCAGGTACATATTTGTCGGAAAATAATCTTCCTCTCAAAAAATACTGAAATTATGAGAAATTGGGTTCTTTAGTACGACAAATCGACTGGTGTTGTTCATTTTTCAATAAAATAAATGTTTCAAATAATAGCAGAGCAATTAAGTTAAACGAAAACATGCCTTCATATAAAGAATCGCGCCGATCAAAATAATAGAAGTATTCATTTAATTTTCTACCAAATTACAGTAATAGGTCCAACCTATGGAAAAGAATCAGGAGTGCACTACAATGATGCGATTCAGAAGTTATTGCGTCAAACTTAGAGTACTGGATAAAGAGGGGTAAAATCAAATATACATGGTTACTGAAAAAATAGTAGAGTTGGGATATTAATTAAGTCACCCACCGATTTAAAACGTAATTTCATCTAATTGAACATTTTCTAGAGGGAGATAGGACAAAAATATATTTTTGAGGAATTGCAAAAAATGAAATGTTTTCCATACTATAGTTCAGGTACATATTTGTCGGAAAATATTTTTCCTCTCAAAAAATACTGAAATTATGAGAAATTGGGTTCTTTAGTACGACAAATCGACTGGTGTTGTTCATTTTTCAATCAAATAAATGTTTCAAATAATAGCAGAGCAATTATGTTAAACGAAAACATGCCTTCATATGAAAAATCGCGCAGATCAAAATAATAGAAGTATTCATTTAATTTTCTACCAAATTACAGTAATAGGTCCAACCTATGGAAAAGAATCTGGAGTGCACTACAATGATGCGATTCAGAAGTTATTGCGTCAAACTTAGAGTACTGGATAAAGAGGGGTAAAATCAAATATACATGGTTACTGAAAAAATAGTAGAGTTGGGATATCAATTAAGTCACCCACCGATTTAAGATGTAATTTCATCTAATTGAACATTTTCTAGAGGGAGATAGGACAAAAATATATTTTTGAGGAATTGCAAAAAATGCAATGTATTCCATACTGTTCAGGTACATATTTGTCGGAAAATATTTTTCCTCTCAAAAAATACTGAAATTATGAGAAATTGGGTTCTTTAGTACGACAAATCGACTGGTGTTGTTCATTTTTCACTAAAATAAATGTTTCAAATAATAGCAGAGCAATTAAGTTAAACGAAAACATGCCTTCATATAAAAAATCGCGCAGATCAAAATAATAGAAGTATTCATTTAATTTTCTACCAAATTACAGTAATAGGTCCAACCTATAGAAAAAAATCAGGAGTGCACTACAATGATGCGATTCAGAAGTTATTGCGTCAAACTTAGAGTACTGGATAAAGAGGGGTAAAATCAAATATACATGGTTACTGAAAAAATAGTAGAGTTGGGATATTAATTAAGTCACCCACCGATTTAAAACGTAATTTCATCTAATTGAACATTTTCTAGAGGGAGATAGGACAAAAATATATTTTTGAGGAATTGCAAAAAATGAAATGTTTTCCATACTATAGTTCAGGTACATATTTGTCGGAAAATATTTTTCCTCTCAAAAAATACTGAAATTATGAGAAATTGGGTTCTTTAGTACGACAAATCGACTGGCGTTGTTCATTTTCCAATAAAATAAATGTTTCAAATAATAGCAGAGCAATTAAGTTAAACGAAAACATGCCTTCATATAAAAAATCGCGCAGATCAAAATAATAGAAGTATTCATTTAATTTTCTACCAAATTACAGTAATAGGTCCAACCTATGGAAAAGAATCAGGAGTGCACTACAATGATGCGATTCAGAAGTTATTGCGTCAAACTTAGAGTACTGGATAAAGAGGGGTAAAATCAAATATACATGGTTACTGAAAAAATAGTAGAGTTGGGATATCAATTAAGTCACCCACCGATTTAAGACGTAATTTTATCTAATTGAATATTTTCTAGAGGGAGATAGGACAAAAATATATTTTTGAGGAATTGCAAAAAATGAAATGTTTTCCATACTATAGAACAGGTACATATTTGTCGGAAAATATTTTTCCTCTCAAAAAATACTGAAATTATGAGAAATTGGGTTCTTTAGTACGACAAATCGACTGGTGTTGTTCATTTTTCAATAAAATAAATGTTTCAAATAATAGCAGAGCAATTAAGTTAAACGAAAACATGCCTTCATATAAAAAATCGCGCAGATCAAAATAATAGAATTATTCATTTAATTTTCTACCAAATTACAGTAATAGGTCCAACCTATGGAGAAGAATCAGGAGTGCACTACAATGATGCGATTCAGAAGTTATTGCGTCAAACTTAGAGTACTGGATAAAGAGGGGTAAAATCAAATATACATGGTTACTGAAAAAATAGTAGAGTTGGGATATTAATTAAGTCACCCACCGATTTAAAACGTAATTTCATCTAATTGAACATTTTCTAGAGGGAGATAGGACAAAAATATATTTTTGAGGAATTGCAAAAAATGAAATGTTTTCCATACTATAGTTCAGGTACATATTTGTCGGAAAATATTTTTCCTCTCAAAAAATACTGAAATTATGAGAAATTGGGTTCTTCAGTACGACAAATCGACTGGTGTTGTTCATTTTTCAATCAAATAAATGTTTCAAATAATAGCAGAGCAATTATGTTAAACGAAAACATGCCTTCATATGAAAAATCGCGCAGATCAAAATAATAGAAGTATTCATTTAATTTTCTACCAAATTACAGTAATAGGTCCAACCTATGGAAAAGAATCTGGAGTGCACTACAATGATGCGATTCAGAAGTTATTGCGTCAAACTTAGAGTACTGGATAAAGAGGGGTAAAATCAAATATACATGATTACTGAAAAAATAGTAGAGTTGGGATATCAATTAAGTCACCCACCGATTTAAGACGTAATTTCATCTAATTGAACATTTTCTAGAGGGAGATAGGACAAAAATATATTTTTGAGGAATTGCAAAAAATGCAATGTATTCCATACTATAGTTCAGGTACATATTTGTCGGAAAATATTTTTCCTCTCAAAAAATACTGAAATTATGAGAAATTGGGTTCTTTAGTACGACAAATCGACTGGTGTTGTTCATTTTTCACTAAAATAAATGTTTCAAATAATAGCAGAGCAATTAAGTTAAACGAAAACATGCCTTCATATAAAAAATCGCGCAGATCAAAATAATAGAAGTATTCATTTAATTTTCTACCAAATTACAGTAATAGGTCCAACCTATAGAAAAAAATCAGGAGTGCACTACAATGATGCGATTCAGAAGTTATTGCGTCAAACTTAGAGTACTGGATAAAGAGGGGTAAAATCAAATATACATGGTTACTGAAAAAATAGTAGAGTTGGGATATTAATTAAGTCACCCACCGATTTAAAACGTAATTTCATCTAATTGAACATTTTCTAGAGGGAGATAGGACAAAAATATATTTTTGAGGAATTGCAAAAAATGAAATGTTTTCCATACTATAGTTCAGGTACATATTTGTCGGAAAATATTTTTCCTCTCAAAAAATACTGAAATTATGAGAAATTGGGTTCTTTAGTACGACAAATCGACTGGTGTTGTTCATTTTTCAATGAAATAGATGTTTCAAATAATAGCAGAGCAATTATGTTAAACGAAAACATGCCTTCATATAAAAAATCGCGCAGATCAAAATAATAGAAGTATTCATTTAATTTTCTACCAAATTACAGTAATAGGTCCAACCTATGGAAAAGAATCAGGAGTGCACTACAATGATGCGATTCAGAAGTTATTGCGTCAAACTTAGAGTACTGGATAAAGAGGGGTAAAATCAAATATACATGGTTACTGAAAAAATAGTAGAGTTGGGATATCAATTAAGTCACCCACCGATTTAAGACGTAATTTCATCTAATTGAACATTTTCTAGAGGGATATAGGACAAAAATATATTTTTGAGGAATTGCAAAAAATGCAATGTTTTCCATACTATAGTTCAGGTACATATTTGTCGGAAAATATTTTTCCTCTCAAAAAATACTGAAATTATGAGAAATTGGGTTCTTTAGTACGACAAATCGACTGGCGTTGTTCATTTTTCAATAAAATAAATGTTTCAAATAATAGCAGAGCAATTAAGTTAAACGAAAACATGCCTTCATATAAAAAATCGCGCAGATCAAAATAATAGAAGTATTCATTTAATTTTCTACCAAATTACAGTAATAGGTCCAACCTATGGAAAAGAATCAGGAGTGCACTACAATGATGCGATTCAGAAGTTATTGCGTCAAACTTAGAGTACTGGATAAAGAGGGGTAAAATCAAATATACATGGTTACTGAAAAAATAGTAGAGTTGGGATATTAATTAAGTCACCCACCGATTTAAAACGTAATTTCATCTAATTAAACATTTTCTAGAGGGAGATAGAACAAAAATATATTTTTGAGGAATTGCAAAAAATGAAATGTTTTCCATACAGTTCAGGTACATATTTGTCGGAAAATATTTTTCCTCTCAAAAAATACTGAAATTATGAGAAATTGGGTTCTTTAGTACGACAAATCGACTGGTGTTGTTCATTTTTCAATAAAATAAATGTTTCAAATAATAGCAGAGCAATTATGTTGAACGAAAACATGCCTTCATATAAAAAATCGCGCAGATCAAAATAATAGAAGTATTCATTTAATTTTCTACCAAATTACAGTAATAGTTCCAACTTATGGAAAAGAATCAGGAGTGCACTACAATGATGCGATTCAGAAGTTATTGCGTCAAACTTAGAGTACTGGATAAAGAGGGGTATAATCAAATATACATGGTTACTGAAAAAATAGTAGAGTTGGGATATCAATTAAGTCACCCACCGATTTAAGACGTAATTTCATCTAATTGAACATTTTCTAGAGGGAGATAGGACAAAAATATATTTTTGAGGAATTGCAAAAAATGCAATGTTTCCCATACTATAGTTCAGGTACATATTTGTCAGAAAATATTTTTCCTCTCAAAAAATACTGTACTCTAAGTTTGACGCAATAACTTCTGAATCGCATCATTGTAGTGCACTCCTGATTTTTTTCTATAGGTTGGACCTATTACTGTAATTTGGTAGAAAATTAAATGAATACTTCTATTATTTTGATCTGCGCGATTTTTTATATGAAGGCATGTTTTCGTTTAACTTAATTGCTCTGCTATTATTTGAAACATTTATTTTATTGAAAAATGAACAACACCAGTCGATTTGTCGTACTAAAGAACCCAATTTCTCATAATTTCAGTATTTTTTGAGAGGAAAAATATTTTCCGACAAATATGTACCTGAACTATAGTATGGAAAACATTGCATTTTTTGCAATTCCTCAAAAATATATTTTTGTCCTATCTCCCTCTAGAAAATGTTCAATTAGATGAAATTACGTCTTAAATCGGTGGGTGACTTAATTGATATCCCAACTCTACTATTTTTTCAGTAACCATGTATATTTGATTTTACCCCTCTTTATCCAGTACTCTAAGTTTGACGCAATAACTTCTGAATCGCATCATTGTAGTGCACTCCTGATTCTTTTCCATAGGCTGGACCTATTACTGTAATTTGGTAGAAAATCAAATGAATACTTCTATTATTTTGATCTGCGCGATTTTTTATATGAAGGCATGTTTTCGTTTAACATAATTGCTCTGCTATTATTTGAAACATTTATTTCATTGAAAAATGAACAACACCAGTCGATTTGTCGTACTAAAGAACCCAATTTCTCATAATTTCAGTATTTTTTGAGAGGAAAAATATTTTCCGACAAATATGTACCTGAACTATAGTATGGAAAACATTTCATTTTTTGCAATTCCTCAAAAATATATTTTTGTCCTATCTCCCTCTAGAAAATGTTCAATTAGATGAAATTACGTTTTAAATCGGTGGGTGACTTAATTAATATCCCAACTCTACTATTTTTTCAGTAACCATGTATATTTGATTTTACCCCTCTTTATCCAGTACTCTAAGTTTGACGCAATAACTTCTGAATCGCATCATTGTAGTGCACTCCTGATTTTTTTCCATAGGTTGGACCTATTACTGTGATTGGGTAGAAAATTAAATGAAT
Organism: Galeruca laticollis; assembly: GCA_963921935.1. Taxonomy (NCBI): domain Eukaryota; kingdom Metazoa; phylum Arthropoda; class Insecta; order Coleoptera; family Chrysomelidae; genus Galeruca; species Galeruca laticollis. The sequence goes on along the minus strand of OY998185.1, from coordinate 59,141,247 downwards.
ACTTCTATTATTTTGATCTGCGCGATTTTTTATATGAAGGCATGTTTTCGTTTAACTTAATTGCTCTGCTATTATTTGAAACATTTATTTTATTGAAAAATGAACAACACCAGTCGATTTATCGTACTAAAGTACTCAATTTCTCATAATTTCAGTATTTTTTGAGAGGAAAAATATTTTCCGACAAATATGTACTATATGTACTATAGTATGGAAAACATTTCATTTTTTGCAATTCCTCAAAAATATATTTTTGTCCTATCTTCCTCTAGAAAATGTTCAATTAGATAAAATTACGTCTTAAATCGGTGGGTGACTTAATTAATATCCCAACTCTCCTATTTTTTCAGTAACCATGTATATTTGATTTTACCCCTCTTTATCCAGTACTCTAAGTTTGACGCAATAACTTCTGAATCGCATCATTGTAGTGCACTCCTGATTTTTTTCCATAGGTTGGACCTATTACTGTAATTTGGTAGAAAATTAAATGAATACTTCTATTATTTTGATCTGCGCGATTTTTTATATGAAGGCATGTTTTCGTTTAACTTAATTGCTCTGCTATTATTTGAAACATTTATTTTATTGAAAAATTAACAACACCAGTCGATTTGTCGTACTAAAGAACCCAATTTCTCATAATTTCAGTATTTTTTGAGAGGAAAAATATTTTCCGACAAATATGTACCTGAACTATAGTATGGAAAACATTGCATTTTTTGCAATTCCTCAAAAATATATTTTTGTCCTATCTCCCTCTAGAAAATGTTCAATTAGATGAAATTACGTCTTAAATCGGTGGGTGACTTAATTGATATCCCAACTCTACTATTTTTTCAGTAACCATGTATATTTGATTTTACCCCTCTTTATCCAGTACTCTAAGTTTGACGCAATAACTTCTGAATCGCATCATTGTAGTGCACTCCTGATTCTTTTCCATAGGTTGGACCTATTACTGTAATTTGGTAGAAAATTAAATGAATACTTCTATTATTTTGATCTGCGCGATTTTTTATATGAAGGCATGTTTTCGTTTAACATAATTGCTCTGCTATTATTTGAAACGTTTATTTTATTGAAAAATGAACAACACCAGTCGATTTGTCGTACTAAAGAACCCAATTTCTCATAATTTCAGTATTTTTTGAGAGGAAAAATATTTTCCGACAAATATGTACCTGAACTATAGTATGGAAAACATTTCATTTTTTGCAATTCCTCAAAAATATATTTTTGTCCTATCCCCCTCTAGAAAATGTTCAATTAGATAAAATTACGTCTTAAATCGGTGGGTGACTTAATTAATATCCCAACTCTCCTATTTTTTCAGTAACCATGTATATTTGATTTTACCCCTCTTTATCCAGTACTCTAAGTTTGACGCAATAACTTCTGAATCGCATCATTGTAGTGCACTCCTGATTTTTTTCTATAGGTTGGACCTATTACTGTAATTTGGTAGAAAATTAAATGAATACTTCTATTATTTTGATCTGCGCGATTTTTTATATGAAGGCATGTTTTCGTTTAACTTAATTGCTCTGCTATTATTTGAAACATTTATTTTATTGAAAAATGAACAACACCAGTCGATTTGTCGTACTAAAGTACTCAATTTCTCATAATTTCAGTATTTTTTGAGAGGAAAAATATTTTCCGACAAATATGTACTATATGTACTATAGTATGGAAAACATTTCATTTTTTGCAATTCCTCAAAAATATATTTTTGTCCTATCTTCCTCTAGAAAATGTTCAATTAGATAAAATTACGTCTTAAATCGGTGGGTGACTTAATTAATATCCCAACTCTCCTATTTTTTCAGTAACCATGTATATTTGATTTTACCCCTCTTTATCCAGTACTCTAAGTTTGACGCAATAACTTCTGAATCGCATCATTGTAGTGCACTCCTGATTTTTTTCCATAGGTTGGACCTATTACTGTAATTTGGTAGAAAATTAAATGAATACTTCTATTATTTTGATCTGCGCGATTTTTTATATGAAGGCATGTTTTCGTTTAACTTAATTGCTCTGCTATTATTTGAAACATTTATTTTATTGAAAAATTAACAACACCAGTCGATTTGTCGTACTAAAGAACCCAATTTCTCATAATTTCAGTATTTTTTGAGAGGAAAAATATTTTCCGACAAATATGTACCTGAACTATAGTATGGAAAACATTGCATTTTTTGCAATTCCTCAAAAATATATTTTTGTCCTATCTCCCTCTAGAAAATGTTCAATTAGATGAAATTACGTCTTAAATCGGTGGGTGACTTAATTGATATCCCAACTCTACTATTTTTTCAGTAACCATGTATATTTGATTTTACCCCTCTTTATCCAGTACTCTAAGTTTGACGCAATAACTTCTGAATCGCATCATTGTAGTGCACTCCTGATTCTTTTCCATAGGTTGGACCTATTACTGTAATTTGGTAGAAAATTAAATGAATACTTCTATTATTTTGATCTGCGCGATTTTTTATATGAAGGCATGTTTTCGTTTAACATAATTGCTCTGCTATTATTTGAAACGTTTATTTTATTGAAAAATGAACAACACCAGTCGATTTGTCGTACTAAAGAACCCAATTTCTCATAATTTCAGTATTTTTTGAGAGGAAAAATATTTTCCGACAAATATGTACCTGAACTATAGTATGGAAAACATTGCATTTTCTGCAATTCCTCAAAAATATATTTTTGTCCTATTTCCCTCTAGAAAATGTTCAATTAGATGAAATTACGTCTTAAATCGGTGGGTGATTTAATTGATATCTCAACTCTACTATTTTTTCAGTAACCATGTATATTTGATTTTACCCCTCTTTATCCAGTACTCTAAGTTTGACGCAATAACTTCTGAATCGCATCATTGTAGTGCACTCCTGATTTTTTTCCATAGGTTAGACCTATTACTGTAATTGGGTAGAAAATTAAATGAATACTTCTATTATTTTGATCTGCGCGATTTTTTATATGAAGGCATGTTTTCGTTTATCTTAATTGCTCTGCTATTATTTGAAACATTTATTTTATTGAAAAATGAACAACACCAGTCGATTTGTCGTACTAAAGAACCCAATTTCTCATAATTTCAGTATTTTTTGAGAGGAAAAATATTTTCTGACAAATATGTACCTGAAGTATAGTATGGAAAACATTGCATTTTTTGCAATTCCTCAAAAATATATTTTTGTCCTATCTCCCTCTAGAAAATGTTCAATTAGATGAAATGACGTTTTAAATCGGTGGGTGACTTAATTAATATCCCAACTCTACTATTTTTCCAGTAACCATGTATATTTGATTTTAGCTCTCTTTATCCAGTACTCTAAGTTTGACGCAATAACTTCTGAATCGCATCATTGTAGTGCACTCCTGATTTTTTCCCATAGATTGGACCTATTACTGTAATTGGGTAGAAAATTAAATGAATACTTCTATTATTTTGATCTGCGCGATTTTTTATATGAAGGCATGTTTTCGTTTAACTTAATTGCTCTGCTATTATTTGAAACATTTATTTTATTGAAAAATGAACAACACCAGTCGATTTGTCGTACTAAAGAACCCAATTTCTCATAATTTCAGTATTTTTTGAGAGGAAAAATATTTTCCGACAAATATGTACCTGAACTATAGTATGGAAAACATTGCATTTTTTGCAATTCCTCAAAAATATGGTTTTGTCCTATCTCCCTCTAGAAAATGTTCAATTAGATAAAATTACGTCTTAAATCGGTGGGTGACTTAATTGATATCCCAACTCTACTATTTTTTCAGTAACCATGTATATTTGATTTTACCCCTCTTTATCCAGTACCCTAAGTTTGACGCAATAACTTCTGAATCGCATCATTGTAGTGCACTCCTGATTCTTTTCCATAGGTTGGACCTATTACTGTAATTTGGTAGAAAATTAAATGAATACTTCTATTATTTTGATCTGCGCGATTTTTTATATGAAGGCATGTTTTCGTTTAACTTAATTGCTCTGCTATTATTTGAAACATTTATTTTATTGAAAAATGAACAACACCAGTCGATTTGTCGTACTAAAGAACCCAATTCCTCATAATTTCAGTATTTTTTGAGAGGAAAAATATTTTCCAACAAATATGTACCTGAACTATAGTATGGAAAACATTTCATTTTTTGCAATTCCTCTAAAATATATTTTTGTCCTATCTCCCTCTAGAAAATGTTCAATTAGATAAAATTACGTCTTAAATCGGTGGGTGACTTAATTGATATCCCAACTCTACTATTTTTTCAGTAACCATGTATATTTGATTTTACCCCTCTTTATCCAGTACCCTAAGTTTGACGCAATAACTTCTGAATCGCATCATTGTAGTGCACTCCTGATTCTTTTCCATAGGTTGGACCTATTACTGTAATTTGGTAGAAAATTAAATGAATACTTCTATTATTTTGATCGGCGCGATTTTTTATATGAAGGCATGTTTTCGTTTAACTTAATTGCTCTGCTATTATTTGATACATTTATTTTATTGAAAAATTAACAACACCAGTCGATTTGTCGTACTAAAGAACCCAATTTCTCATAATTTCAGTATTTTTTGAGAGGAAAAATATTTTCCGACAAATATGTACCTGAACTATAGTATGGAAAACATTGCATTTTTTGCAATTCCTCAAAAATATATTTTTGTCCTATCTCCCTCTAGAAAATGTTCAATTAAATGAAATTACGTCTTAAATCGGTGGGTGACTTAATTGATATCCCAACTCTACTATTTTTTCAGTAACCATGTATATTTGATTTTACCCCTCTTTATCCAGTACTCTAAGTTTGACGCAATAACTTCTGAATCGCATCATTGTAGTGCACTCCTGATTCTTTTCCATAGGTTGGACCTATTACTGTAATTTGGTAGAAAATTAAATGAATACTTCTATTATTTTGATCTGCGCGATTTTTTATATGAAGGCATGTTTTCGTTTAACATAATTGCTCTGCTATTATTTGAAACGTTTATTTTATTGAAAAATGAACAACACCAGTCGATTTGTCGTACTAAAGAACCCAATTTCTCATAATTTCAGTATTTTTTGAGAGGAAAAATATTTTCCGACAAATATGTACCTGAACTATAGTATGGAAAACATTGCATTTTTTGCAATTCCTCAAAAATATATTTTTGTCCTATCTCCGTCTAGAAAATGTTCAATTAGATGAAATTACGTCTTAAATCGGTGGGTGACTTAATTGATATCCCAACTCTACTATTTTTTCAGTAACCATGTATATTTGATTTTACCCCTCTTTATCCAGTACTCTAAGTTTGACGCAATAACTTCTGAATCGCATCATTGTAGTGCACTCCTGATTCTTTTCCATAGGTTGGACCTATTACTGTAATTTGGTAGAAAATTAAATGAATACTTCTATTATTTTGATCTGCGCGATTTTTTATATGAAGGCATGTTTTCGTTTAACATAATTGCTCTGCTATTATTTGAAACGTTTATTTTATTGAAAAATGAACAACACCAGTCGATTTGTCGTACTAAAGAACCCAATTTCTCATAATTTCAGTATTTTTTGAGAGGAAAAATATTTTCCGACAAATATGTACCTGAACTATAGTATGGAAAACATTGCATTTTTTGCAATTCCTCAAAAATATATTTTTGTCCTATTTCCCTCTAGAAAATGTTCAATTAGATGAAATTACGTCTTAAATCGGTGGGTGATTTAATTGATATCTCAACTCTACTATTTTTTCAGTAACCATGTATATTTGATTTTACCCCTCTTTATCCAGTACTCTAAGTTTGACGCAATAACTTCTGAATCGCATCATTGTAGTGCACTCCTGATTTTTTTCCATAGGTTAGACCTATTACTGTAATTGGGTAGAAAATTAAATGAATACTTCTATTATTTTGATCTGCGCGATTTTTTATATGAAGGCATGTTTTCGTTTATCTTAATTGTTCTGCTATTATTTGAAACATTTATTTTATTGAAAAATGAACAACACCAGTCGATTTGTCGTACTAAAGAACCCAATTTCTCATAATTTCAGTATTTTTTGAGAGGAAAAATATTTTCTGACAAATATGTACCTGAACTATAGTATGGAAAACATTGCATTTTTTGCAATTCCTCAAAAATATATTTTTGTCCTATCTCCCTCTAGAAAATGTTCAATTAGATGAAATGACGTTTTAAATCGGTGGGTGACTTAATTAATATCCCAACTCTACTATTTTTCCAGTAACCATGTATATTTGATTTTAGCCCTCTTTATCCAGTACTCTAAGTTTGACGCAATAACTTCTGAATCGCATCATTGTAGTGCACTCCTGATTTTTTCCCATAGATTGGACCTATTACTGTAATTGGGTAGAAAATTAAATGAATACTTCTATTATTTTGATCTGCGCGATTTTTTATATGAAGGCATGTTTTCGTTTAACTTAATTGCTCTGCTATTATTTGAAACATTTATTTTATTGAAAAATGAACAACACCAGTCGATTTGTCGTACTAAAGAACCCAATTTCTCATAATTTCAGTATTTTTTGAGAGGAAAAATATTTTCCGACAAATATGTACCTGAACTATAGTATGGAAAACATTGCATTTTTTGCAATTCCTCAAAAATATGGTTTTGTCCTATCTCCCTCTAGAAAATGTTCAATTAGATAAAATTACGTCTTAAATCGGTGGGTGACTTAATTGATATCCCAACTCTACTATTTTTTCAGTAACCATGTATATTTGATTTTACCCCTCTTTATCCAGTACCCTAAGTTTGACGCAATAACTTCTGAATCGCATCATTGTAGTGCACTCCTGATTCTTTTCCATAGGTTGGACCTATTACTGTAATTTGGTAGAAAATTAAATGAATACTTCTATTATTTTGATCTGCGCGATTTTTTATATGAAGGCATGTTTTCGTTTAACTTAATTGCTCTGCTATTATTTGAAACATTTATTTTATTGAAAAATGAACAACACCAGTCGATTTGTCGTACTAAAGAACCCAATTCCTCATAATTTCAGTATTTTTTGAGAGGAAAAATATTTTCCAACAAATATGTACCTGAACTATAGTATGGAAAACATTTCATTTTTTGCAATTCCTCTAAAATATATTTTTGTCCTATCTCCCTCTAGAAAATGTTCAATTAGATAAAATTACGTCTTAAATCGGTGGGTGACTTAATTGATATCCCAACTCTACTATTTTTTCAGTAACCATGTATATTTGATTTTACCCCTCTTTATCCAGTACCCTAAGTTTGACGCAATAACTTCTGAATCGCATCATTGTAGTGCACTCCTGATTCTTTTCCATAGGTTGGACCTATTACTGTAATTTGGTAGAAAATTAAATGAATACTTCTATTATTTTGATCTGCGCGATTTTTTATATGAAGGCATGTTTTCGTTTAACTTAATTGCTCTGCTATTATTTGAAACATTTATTTTATTGAAAAATGAACAACACCAGTCGATTTGTCGTACTAAAGAACCCAATTTCTCATAATTTCAGTATTTTTTGAGAGGAAAAATATTTTCCGACAAATATGTACCTGAACTATAGTATGGAAAACATTTCATTTTTTGCAATTCCTCAAAAATATATTTTTGTCCTATCTCCCTCTAGAAAATATTCAATTAGATAAAATTACGTCTTAAATCGGTGGGTGACTTAATTGATATCCCAACTCTACTATTTTTTCAGTAACCATGTATATTTGATTTTACCCCTCTTTATCCAGTACTCTAAGTTTGACGCAATAACTTCTGAATCGCATCATTGTAGTGCACTCCTGATTTTTTTCCATAGGTTGGACCTATTACTGTGATTGGGTAGAAAATTAAATGAATACTTCTATTATTTTGATCTGCGCGATTTTTTATATGAAGGCATGTTTTCGTTTAACTTAATTGCTCTGCTATTATTTGAAACATTTATTTTATTGAAAAATGAACAACACCAGTCGATTTGTCGTACTAAAGTACTCAATTTCTCATAATTTCAGTATTTTTTGAGAGGAAAAATATTTTCCGACAAATATGTACTATATGTACTATAGTATGGAAAACATTTCATTTTTTGCAATTCCTCAAAAATATATTTTTGTCCTATCTCCCTCTAGAAAATGTTCAATTAGATGAAATTACGTTTTAAATCGGTGGGTGACTTAATTAATATCCCAACTCTACTATTTTTTCAGTAACCATGTATATTTGATTTTACCCCTCTTTATCCAATACTCTAAGTTTGACGCAATAACTTCTGAATCGCATCATTGTAGTGCACTCCTGATTCTTTTCCATAGGTTGGACCTATTACTGTAATTTGGTAGAAAATTAAATGAATACTTCTATTATTTTGATCGGCGCGATTTTTTATATGAAGGCATGTTTTCGTTTAACTTAATTGCTCTGCTATTATTTGAAACATTTATTTTATTGAAAAATGAACAACACCAGTCGATTTGTCGTACTAAAGAACCCAATTTCTCATAATTTCAGTATTTTTTGAGAGGAAAAATATTTTCCGACTAATATGTACCTGAACTATAGTATGGAAAACTTTTCATTTTTTGCAATTCCTCAAAAATATATTTTTGTCCTATCTCCCTCTAGAAAATGTTCAATTAGATAAAATTACGTCTTAAATCGGTGGGTGACTTAATTAATATCCCAACTCTCCTATTTTTTCAGTAACCATGTATATTTGATTTCACCCCTCTTTATCCAGTACTCTAAGTTTGACGCAATAACTTCTGAATCGCATCATTGTAGTGCACTCCTGATTTTTTTCTATAGGTTGGACCTATTACTGTAATTTGGTAGAAAATTGAATGAATACTTCTATTATTTTGATCTGCGCGATTTTTTATATGAAGGCATGTTTTCGTTTAACTTAATTGCTCTGCTATTATTTGAAACATTTATTTTATTGAAAAATGAACAACACCAGTCGATTTGTCGTACTAAAGAACCCAATTTCTCATAATTTCAGTATTTTTTGAGAGGAAAAATATTTCCCGACAAATATGTACCTGAACTATAGTATGGAAAACATTGCATTTTTTGCAATTCCTCAAAAATATATTTTTGTCCTATCTCCCTCTAGAAAATGTTCAATTAGATGAAATTACGTCTTAAATCGGTGGGTGACTTAATTGATATCCCAACTCTACTATTTTTTCAGTAACCATGTATATTTGATTTTACCCCTCTTTATCCAGTACTCTAAGTTTGACGCAATAACTTCTGAATCGCATCATTGTAGTGCACTCCTGATTCTTTTCCATAGGTTGGACCTATTACTGTAATTTGGTATAAAATTAAATGAATACTTCTATTATTTTGATCTGCGCGATTTTTTATATGAAGGCATGTTTTCGTTCAACATAATTGCTCTGCTATTATTTGAAACATTTATTTTATTGAAAAATGAACAACACCAGTCGATTTGTCGTACTAAAGAACCCAATTTCTCATAATTTCATTATTTTTTGAGAGGAAAAATATTTTCCGACAAATATGTACCTGAACTATAGTATGGAAAACATTTCATTTTTTGCAATTCCTCAAAAATATATTTTTGTCCTATCTCCCTCTAGAAAATGTTTAATTAGATGAAATTACGTTTTAAATCGGTGGGTGACTTAATTAATATCCCAACTCTACTATTTTTTCAGTAACCATGTATATTTGATTTTACCCCTCTTTATCCAGTACTCTAAGTTTGACGCAATAAGTTCTGAATCGCATCATTGTAGTGCACTCCTGATTTTTTTCTATAGGTTGAACCTATTACTGTAATTTGGTAGAAAATTAAATGAATACTTCTTTTATTTTGATCTGCGCGATTTTTTATATGAAGGCATGTTTTCGTTTAACTTAATTGCTCTGCTATTATTTGAAACATTTATTTTATTGAAAAATGAACAACACCAGTCGATTTGTCGTACTAAAGAACCCAATTTCTCATAATTTCAGTATATTTTGAGAGGAAAAATATTTTCCGACAAATATGTACCTGAACTATAGTATGGAAAACATTTCATTTTTTGCAATTCCTCAAAAATATATTTTTGTCCTATCTCCCTCTAGAAAATGTTCAATTAGATAAAATTACGTCTTAAATCGGTGGGTGACTTAATTAATATCCCAACTCTCCTATTTTTTCAGTAACCATGTATATTTGATTTTACCCCTCTTTATCCAGTACTCTAAGTTTGACGCAATAACTTCTGAATCGCATCATTGTAGTGCACTCCTGATTTTTTTCCATAGGTTGGACCTATTACTGTAATTTGGTAGAAAATTAAATGAATACTTCTATTATTTTGATCTGCGCGATTTTTTATATGAAGGCATGTTTTCGTTTAACTTAATTGCTCTGCTATTATTTGAAACATTTATTTTATTGAAAAATTAACAACACCAGTCGATTTGTCGTACTAAAGAACCCAATTTCTCATAATTTCAGTATTTTTTGAGAGGAAAAATATTTTCCGACAAATATGTACCTGAACTATAGTATGGAAAACATTGCATTTTTTGCAATTCCTCAAAAATATATTTTTGTCCTATCTCCCTCTAGAAAATGTTCAATTAGATGAAATTACGTCTTAAATCGGTGGGTGACTTAATTGATATCCCAACTCTACTATTTTTTCAGTAACCATGTATATTTGATTTTACCCCTCTTTATCCAGTACTCTAAGTTTGACGCAATAACTTCTGAATCGCATCATTGTAGTGCACTCCTGATTCTTTTCCATAGGTTGGACCTATTACTGTAATTTGGTAGAAAATTAAATGAATACTTCTATTATTTTGATCTGCGCGATTTTTTATATGAAGGCATGTTTTCGTTTAACATAATTGCTCTGCTATTATTTGAAACATTTATTTTATTGAAAAATGAACAACACCAGTCGATTTGTCGTACTAAAGAACCCAATTTCTCATAATTTCAGTATTTTTTGAGAGGAAAAATATTTTCCGACAAATATGTATCTGAACTATAGTATGGAAAACATTTCATTTTTTGCAATTCCTCAAAAATATATTTTTGTCTTATCTCCCTCTAGAAAATGTTCAATTAGATGAAATTACGTTTTAAATCGGTGGGTGACTTAATTAATATCCCAACTCTACTATTTTTTCAGTAACCATGTATATTTGATTTTAACCCTCTTTATCCAGTACTCTAAGTTTGACGCAATAACTTCTGAATCGCATCATTGTAGTGCACTCCTGATTCTTTTCCTTAGGTTGGACCTATTACTGTAATTTGGTAGAAAATTAAATGAATACTTCTCTTATTTTGATCGGCGCGATTTTTTATATGAAGGCATGTTTTCGTTTAACTTAATTGCTCTGCTATTATTTGAAACATTTATTTTATTGAAAAATGAACAACACCAGTCGATTTGTCGTACTAAAGAGCCCAATTTCTCATAATTTCAGTATTTTTTGAGAGGAAAAATATTTTCCGACAAATATGTACCTGAACTATAGTATGGAAAGCATTGCATTTTTTGCAATTCCTCAAAAATATATTTTTGTCCTATCTCCCTCTAGAAAATGTTCAATTAGATGAAATTACGTCTTAAATCGGTGGGTGACTTAATTGATATCTCAACTCTACTATTTTTTCAGTAACCATGTATATTTGATTTTACCCCTCTCTATCCAGTACTCTAAGTTTGACGCAATAACTTCTGAATCGCATCATTGTAGTGCACTCCTGATTCTTTTCCATAGGTTGGACCTATTACTGTAATTTGGTAGAAAATTAAATGAATACTTCTATTATTTTGATCTGCGCGATTTTTTATATGAAGGCATGTTTTCGTTTAACATAATTGCTCTGCTATTATTTGAAACATTTATTTTATTGAAAAATGAACAACACCAGTCGATTTGTCGTACTAAAGAACCCAATTTCTCATAATTTCAGTATTTTTTGAGAAGAAAAATATTTTCCGACAAATATGTACCTGAACTATAGTATGGAAAACATTTCATTTTTTGCAATTCCTCAAAAATATATTTTTGTCCTATCTCCCTCTAGAAAATGTTCAATTAGATGAAATTACGTTTTAAATCGGTGGGTGACTTGATTAATATCCCAACTCTACTATTTTTTCAGTAACCATGTATATTTGATTTTACCCCTCTTTATCCAGTACTCCAAGTTTGACGCAATAACTTCTGAATCGCATCATTGTAGTGCACTCCTGATTCTTTTCCATAGGTTGGACCTATTACTGTAATTTGGTAGAAAATTAAATGAATACTTCTATTATTTTGATCGGCGCGATTTTTTATATGAAGGCATGCTTTCGTTTAACTTAATTGCTCTGCTATTATTTGAAACATTTATTTTATTGAGAAATGAACAACACCAGTCGATTTGTCGTACTAAAGAACCCAATTTCTCATAATTTCAGTATTTTTTGAGAGGAAAAATATTTTCCGACAAATATGTACCTGAACTATAGTATGGAAAACATTTCATTTTTTGCAATTCCTCAAAAATATATTTTTGTCCTATCTCCCTCTAGAAAATGTTCAATTAGATAAAATTACGTCTTAAATCGGTGGGTTACTTAATTAATATCCCAACTCTCCTATTTTTTCAGTAACCATGTATATTTGATTTTACCCCTCTTTATCCAGTACTCTAAGTTTGACGCAATAACTTCTGAATCGCATCATTGTAGTGCACTCCTGATTTTTTTCCATAGGTTGGACCTATTACTGTAATTTGGTAGAAAATTAAATGAATACTTCTATTATTTTGATCTGCGCGATTTTTTATATGAAGGCATGTTTTCGTTTAACTTAATTGCTCTGCTATTATTTGAAACATTTATTTTATTGAAAAATTAACAACACCAGTCGATTTGTCGTACTAAAGAACCCAATTTCTCATAATTTCAGTATTTTTTGAGAGGAAAAATATTTTCCGACAAATATGTACCTGAACTATTAGTATGGAAAACATTTCATTTTTTGCAATTCCTCAAAAATATATTTTTGTCCTATCTCCCTCTAGAAAATGTTCAATTAGATAAAATTACGTCTTAAATCGGTGGGTGACTTAATTGATATCCCAACTCTACTATTTTTTCAGTAACCATGTATATTTGATTTTACCCCTCTTTATCCAGTACCCTAAGTTTGACGCAATAACTTCTGAATGGCATCATTGTAGTGCACTTCTGATTCTTTTCCATAGGTTGGACCTATTACTGTAATTTGGTAGAAAATTAAATGAATACTTCTATTATTTCGATCTGCGCGATTTTTTATATGAAGGCATGTTTTCGTTTAACTTAATTGCTCTGCTATTATTTGAAACATTTATTTTATTGAAAAATGAACAACACCAGTCGATTTGTCGTACTAAAGAACCCAATTTCTCATAATTTCAGTATTTTTTGAGAGGAAAAACATTTCATTTTTTGCAATTCCTCAAAAATATATTTTTGTCCTATCTCCCTCTAGAAAATGTTCAATTAGATAAAATTACGTCTTAAATAGGTGGGTGACTTAATTGATATCCCAACTCTACTATTTTTTCAGTAACCATGTATATTTGATTTTACCCCTCTTTATCCAGTACTCTAAGTTTGACGCAATAACTTCTGAATCGCATCATTGTAGTGCACTCCTGATTTTTTTCCATAGGTTGGACCTATTACTGTAATTGGGTAGAAAATTAAATGAATACTTCTATTATTTTGATCTGCGCGATTTTTTATATGAAGGCATGTTTTCGTTTAACTTAATTGCTCTGCTATTATTTGAAACATCTATTTTATTGAAAAATGAACAACACCAGTCGATTTGTCGTACTAAAGAACCCAATTTCTCATAATTTCAGTATTTTTTGAGAGGAAAAATATTTTCCGACAAATATGTACCTGAACTATAGTATGGAAAATATTTCATTTTTTGCAATTCCTCAAAAATATATTTTTGTCCTATCTCCCTCTAGAAAATGTTCAATTAGATGAAATTACGTTTTAAATCGGTGGGTGACTTAATTAATATCCCAACTCTACTATTTTTTCAGTAACCATGTATATTTGACTTTACCCCTCTTTATCCAGTACTCTAAGTTTGACGCAATAACTTCTGAATCGCATCATTGTAGTGCACTCCTGATTCTTTTCCATAGGTTGGACCTATTACTGTAATTTGGTAGAAAATTAAATGAATACTTCTATTATTTTGATCTGCGCGATTTTTTATATGAAGGCATGTTTTCGTTTAACTTAATTGCTCTGCTATTATTTGAAACATTTATTTTATTGAAAAATGAACAACACCAGTCGATTTGTCGTACTAAAGAACCCAATTTCTCATAATTTCAGTATTTTTTGAGAGGAAAAATATTTTCCGACAAATATGTACCTGAACTATAATGGAAAACATTGCATTTTTTGCAATTCCTCAAAAATATATTTTTGTCCTATTTCCCTCTAGAAAATGTTCAATTAGATGAAATTACGTCTTAAATCGGTGGGTGACTTAATTGATATCTCAACTCTACTATTTTTTCAGTAACCATGTATATTTGATTTTACCCCTCTTTATCCAGTACTCTAAGTTTGACGCAATAACTTCTGAATCGCATCATTGTAGTGCACTCCTGATTCTTTTCCATAGGTTGGACCTATTACTGTAATTTGGTAGAAAATTAAATGAATACTTCTATTATTTTGATCTGCGCGATTTTTTATATGGAGGCATGTTTTCGTTTAACTTAATTGCTCTGCTATTATTTGAAACATTTATTTTATTGAAAAATGAACAACACCAGTCGATTTGTCGTACTATAGAACCCAATTTCTCATAATTTCAGTATTTTTTGAGAGGAAAAATATTTTCCGACAAATATGTACCTGAACATTTCATTTTTTGCAATTCCTCAAAAATATATTTTTGTCCTATCTCCCTCTAGAAAATGTTCAATTAGATAAAATTACGTCTTAAATCGGTGGGTGACTTAATTGATATCCCAACTCTACTATTTTTTCAGTAACCATGTATATTTGATTTTACCCCTCTTTATCCAGTACTCTAAGTTTGACGCAATAACTTCTGAATCGCATCATTGTAGTGCACTTCTGATTCTTTTCCATAGGTTGGACCTATTACTGTAATTTGGTAGAAAATTAAATGAATACTTCTATTATTTTGATCTGCGCGATTTTTTATATGAAGGCATGTTTTCGTTTAACTTAATTGCTCTGCTATTATTTGAAACATTTATTTTATTGAAAAATGAACAACACCAGTCGATTTGTCGTACTAAAGAATCCAATTTCTCATAATTTCAGTATTTTTTGAGAGGAAAAATATTTTCCGACAAATATGTACCTGAACTATAGTATGGAAAACATTTCATTTTTTGCAATTCCTCAAAAATATATTTTTGTCCTATCTCCCTCTAGAAAATGTTCAATTAGATGAAATTACGTTTTAAATCGGTGGGTGACTTAATTAATATCCCAACTCTACTATGTTTTCAGTAACCATGTATATTTGACTTTACCCCTCTTTATCCAGTACTCTAAGTTTGACGCAATAACTTCTGAATCGCATCATTGTAGTGCACTCCTGATTCTTTTCCATAGGTTGGACCTATTACTGTAATTTGGTAGAAAATTAAATGAATACTTCTATTATTTTGATCTGCGCGATTTTTTAAATGAAGGCATGTTTTCGTTTAACTTAATTGCTCTGCTATTATTTGAAACATTTATTTTATTGAAAAATGAACAACACCAGTCGATTTGTCGTACTAAAGAACCCAATTTCTCATAATTTCAGTATTTTTTGAGAGGAAAAATATTTTCCGACAAATATGTACCTGAACTATAGTATGGAAAACATTGCATTTTTTGCAATTCCTCAAAAATATATTTTTGTCCTATTTCCCTCTAGAAAATGTTCAATTAGATGAAATTACGTCTTAAATCGGTGGGTGACTTAATTGATATCTCAACTCTACTATTTTTTCAGTAACCATGTATATTTGATTTTACCCCTCTTTATCCAGTACTCTAAGTTTGACGCAATAACTTCTGAATCGCATCATTGTAGTGCACTCCTGATTCTTTTCCATAGGTTGGACCTATTACTGTAATTTGGTAGAAAATTAAATGAATACTTCTATTATTTTGATCTGCGCGATTTTTTATATGGAGGCATGTTTTCGTTTAACTTAATTGCTCTGCTATTATTTGAAACATTTATTTTATTGAAAAATGAACAACACCAGTCGATTTGTCGTACTATAGAACCCAATTTCTCATAATTTCAGTATTTTTTGAGAGGAAAAATATTTTCCGACAAATATGTACCTGAACTATAATATGGAAAATATTGCATTTTTTGCAATTCCTCAAAAATATATTTTTGTCCTATTTCCCTCTAGAAAATGTTCAATTAGATGAAATTACGTCTTAAATCGGTGGGTGACTTAATTAATATCCCAACTCTACTATTTTTTCAGTAACCATGTATATTTGACTTTACCCCTCTTTATCCAGTACTCTAAGTTTGACGCAATAACTTCTGAATCGCATCATTGTAGTGCACTCCTGATTCTTTTCCATAGGTTGGACCTATTACTGTAATTTGGTAGAAAATTAAATGAATACTTCTATTATTTTGATCTGCGCGATTTTTTATATGAAGGCATGTTTTCGTTTAACTTAATTGCTCTGCTATTATTTGAAACATTTATTTTATTGAAAAATGAACAACACCAGTCGATTTGTCGTACTAAAGAACCCAATTTCTCATAATTTCAATATTTTTTGAGAGGAAAAATATTTTCCGACAAATATGTACCTGAACTATAATAGTATGGAAAACATTGCATTTTTTGCAATTCCTCAAAAATATATTTTTGTCCTATTTCCCTCTAGAAAATGTTCAATTAGATGAAATTACGTCTTAAATCGGTGGGTGACTTAATTGATATCTCAACTCTACTATTTTTTCAGTAACCATGTATATTTGATTTTACCCCTCTTTATCCAGTACTCTAAGTTTGACGCAATAACTTCTGAATCGCATCATTGTGGTGCACTCCTGATTATTTTCCATAGGTTGGACCTATTACTGTAATTTGGTAGAAAATTAAATGAATACTTCTATTATTTTGATCTGCGCGATTTTTTATATGGAGGCATGTTTTCGTTTAACTTAATTGCTCTGCTATTATTTGAAACATTTATTTTATTGAAAAATGAACAACACCAGTCGATTTGTCGTACTAAAGAACCCAATTTCTCATAATTTCAGTATTTTTTGAGAGGAAAAATATTTTCCGACAAATATGTACCTGAACTATAGTATGGAAAACATTTGATTTTTTGCAATTCCTCAAAAATATATTTTTGTCCTATCTCCCTCTAGAAAATGTTCAATTAGATAAAATTACGTCTTAAATCGGTGGGTGACTTAATTGATATCCCAACTCTACTATTTTTTCAGTAACCATGTATATTTGATTTTACCCCTCTTTATCCAGTACCCTAAGTTTGACGCAATAACTTCTGAATCGCATCATTGTAGTGCACTCCTGATTTTTTTCCATAGGTTGGACCTATTACTATAATTGGGTACAAAATTAAATGAATACTTCTATTATTTTGATCTGCGCGATTTTTTATATGAAGGCATGTTTTCGGTTAACTTAATTGCTCTGCTATTATATGAAACATTTATTTTATTGAAAAATGAACAACACCAGTCGATTTGTCGTACTAAAGAACCCAATTTCTCATAATTTCAGTATTTTTTGAGAGGAAAAATATTTTCCGACAAATATGTACCTGAAAGCATTGCATTTTTTGCAATTCCTCAAAAATATATTTTTGTCCTATCTCCCTCTAGAAAATGTTCAATTAGATGAAATTACGTCTTAAATCGGTGGGTGACTTAATTGATATCTCAACTCTACTATTTTTTCAGTAACCATGTATATTTGATTTTACCCCTCTTTATCCAGTACTCTAAGTTTGACGCAATAACTTCTGAATCGCATCATTGTAGTGCACTCCTGATTCTTTTCCATAGGTTGGACCTATTACTGTAATTTGGTAGAAAATTAAATGAATACTTCTATTATTTTGATCTGCGCGATTTTTTATATGGAGGCATGTTTTCGTTTAACTTAATTGCTCTGCTATTATTTGAAACATTTATTTTATTGAAAAATGAACAACACCAGTCGATTTGTCGTACTATAGAACCCAATTTCTCATAATTTCAGTATTTTTTGAGAGGAAAAATATTTTCCGACAAATATGTACCTGAACATTTCATTTTTTGCAATTCCTCAAAAATATATTTTTGTCCTATCTCCCTCTAGAAAATGTTCAATTAGATAAAATTACGTCTTAAATCGGTGGGTGACTTAATTGATATCCCAACTCTACTATTTTTTCAGTAACTATGTATATTTGATTTTACCCCTCTTTATCCAGTACTCTAAGTTTGACGCAATAACTTCTGAATCGCATCATTGTAGTGCACTCCTGATTCTTTTCCATAGGTTGGACCTATTACTGTAATTTGGTAGAAAATTAAATGAATACTTCTATTATTTTGATCTGCGCGATTTTTTATATGAAGGCATGTTTTCGTTTAACTTAATTGCTCTGCTATTATTTGAAACATTTATTTTATTGAAAAATGAACAACACCAGTCGATTTGGCGTACTAAAGAATCCAATTTATCATAATTTCAGTATTTTTTGAGAGGAAAAATATTTTCCGACAAATATGTACCTGAACTATATATAGTATGGAAAACATTTCATTTTTTGCAATTCCTCAAAAATATATTTTTGTCCTATCTCCCTCTAGAAAATGTTCAATTAGATAAAATTACGTCTTAAATCGGTGGGTGACTTAATTGATATCCCAACTCTACTATTTTTTCAGTAACCATGTATATTTGATTTTACCCCTCTTTATCCAGTACCCTAAGTTTGACGCAATAACTTCTGAATCGCATCATTGTAGTGCACTCCTGATTCTTTTCCATAGGTTGGACCTATTACTGTAATTTGGTAGAAAATTAAATGAATACTTCTATTATTTTGATCTGCGCGATTTTTTATATGAAGGCATGTTTTCGTTTAACTTAATTGCTCTGCTATTATTTGAAACATTTATTTTATTGAAAAATGAACAACACCAGTCGATTTGTCGTACTAAAGAACCCAGTTTCTCATAATTTCAGTATTTTTTGAGAGGAAAAATATTTTCCGACAAATATGTACCTGAACTATAGTATGGAAAACATTTCATTTTTTGCAATTCCTCAAAAATATATTTTTGTCCTATCTCCCTCTAGAAAATGTTCAATTAGATAAAATTACGTCTTAAATCGGTGGGTGACTTAATTGATATCCCAACTCTACTATTTTTTCAGTAACCATGTATATTTGATTTTACCCCTCTTTATCCAGTACCCTAAGTTTGACGCAATTACTTCTGAATCGCATCATTGTAGTGCACTCCTGATTCTTTTCCATAGGTTGGACCTATTACTGTAATTTGGTAGAAAATTAAATGAATACTTCTATTATTTTGATCTGCGCGATTTTTTATATGAAGGCATGTTTTCGTTTAACTTAATTGCTCTGCTATTATTTGAAACATTTATTTTATTGAAAAATGAACAACACCAGTCGATTTGTCGTACTAAAGAACCCAATTTCTCATAATTTCAGTATTTTTTGAGAGGAAAAATATTTACCGACAAATATGTACCTGAACTATAGTATGGAAAGCATTGCATTTTTTGCAATTCCTCAAAAATATATTTTTGTCCTATCTCCCTCTAGAAAATGTTCAATTAGATGAAATTACGTCTTAAATCGGTGGGTGACTTAATTGATATCTCAACTCTACTATTTTTTCAGTAACCATGTATATTTGATTTTACCCCTCTTTATCCAGTACTCTAAGTTTGACGCAATAACTTCTGAATCGCATCATTGTAGTGCTCTCCTGATTCTTTTCCATAGGTTGGACCTATTACTGTAATTTGGTAGAAAATTAAATGAATACTTCTATTATTTTGATCTGCGCGATTTTTTATATGGAGGCATGTTTTCGTTTAACTTAATTGCTCTGCTATTATTTGAAACATTTATTTTATTGAAAAATGAACAACACCAGTCGATTTGTCGTACTATAGAACCCAATTTCTCATAATTTCAGTATTTTTTGAGAGGAAAAATATTTTCCGACAAATATGTACCTGAACATTTCATTTTTTGCAATTCCTCAAAAATATATTTTTGTCCTATCTCCCTCTAGAAAATGTTCAATTAGATAAAATTACGTCTTAAATCGGTGAGTGACTTAATTGATATCCCAACTCTACTATTTTTTCAGTAACCATGTATATTTGATTTTACCCCTCTTTATCCAGTACTCTAAGTTTGACGCAATAACTTCTGAATCGCATCATTGTAGTGCACTCCTGATTCTTTTCCATAGGTTGGACCTATTACTGTAATTTGGTAGAAAATTAAATGAATACTTCTATTATTTTGATCTGCGCGATTTTTTATATGAAGGCATGTTTTCGTTTAACTTAATTGCTCTGCTATTATTTGAAACATTTATTTTATTGAAAAATGAACAACACCAGTCGATTTGTCGTACTAAAGAACCCAGTTTCTCATAATTTCAGTATTTTTTGAGAGGAAAAATATTTTCCGACAAATATGTACCTGAACTATAGTATGGAAAACATTTCATTTTTTGCAATTCCTCAAAAATATATTTTTGTCCTATCTCCCTCTAGAAAATGTTCAATTAGATAAAATTACGTCTTAAATCGGTGGGTGACTCAATTGATATCCCAACTCTACTATTTTTTCAGTAACCATGTATATTTGATTTTACCCCTCTTTATCCAGTACCCTAAGTTTGACGCAATTACTTCTGAATCGCATCATTGTAGTGCACTCCTGATTCTTTTCCATAGGTTGGACCTATTACTGTAATTTGGTAGAAAATTAAATGAATACTTCTATTATTTTGATCTGCGCGATTTTTTATATGAAGGCATGTTTTCGTTTAACTTAATTGCTCTGCTATTATTTGAAACATTTATTTTATTGAAAAATGAACAACACCAGTCGATTTGTCGTACTAAAGAACCCAATTTCTCATAATTTCAGTATTTTTTGAGAGGAAAAATATTTACCGACAAATATGTACCTGAACTATAGTATGGAAAGCATTGCATTTTTTGCAATTCCTCAAAAATATATTTTTGTCCTATCTCCCTCTAGAAAATGTTCAATTAGATGAAATTACGTCTTAAATCGGTGGGTGACTTAATTGATATCTCAACTCTACTATTTTTTCAGTAACCATGTATATTTGATTTTACCCCTCTTTATCCAGTACTCTAAGTTTGACGCAATAACTTCTGAATCGCATCATTGTAGTGCACTCCTGATTCTTTTCCATAGGTTGGACCTATTACTGTAATTTGGTAGAAAATTAAATGAATACTTCTATTATTTTGATCTGCGCGATTTTTTATATGAAGGCATGTTTTCGTTTAACTTAATTGCTCTGCTATTATTTGAAACATTTATTTTATTGAAAAATGAACAACACCAGTCGATTTGGCGTACTAAAGAATCCAATTTATCATAATTTCAGTATTTTTTGAGAGGAAAAATATTTTCCGACAAATATGTACCTGAACTATATATAGTATGGAAAACATTTCATTTTTTGCAATTCCTCAAAAATATATTTTTGTCCTATCTCCCTCTAGAAAATGTTCAATTAGATAAAATTACGTCTTAAATCGGTGGGTGACTTAATTGATATCCCAACTCTACTATTTTTTCAGTAACCATGTATATTTGATTTTACCCCTCTTTATCCAGTACCCTAAGTTTGACGCAATAACTTCTGAATCGCATCATTGTAGTGCACTCCTGATTCTTTTCCATAGGTTGGACCTATTACTGTAATTTGGTAGAAAATTAAATGAATACTTCTATTATTTTGATCTGCGCGATTTTTTATATGAAGGCATGTTTTCGTTTAACTTAATTGCTCTGCTATTATTTGAAACATTTATTTTATTGAAAAATGAACAACACCAGTCGATTTGTCGTACTAAAGAACCCAGTTTCTCATAATTTCAGTATTTTTTGAGAGGAAAAATATTTTCCGACAAATATGTACCTGAACTATAGTATGGAAAACATTTCATTTTTTGCAATTCCTCAAAAATATATTTTTGTCCTATCTCCCTCTAGAAAATGTTCAATTAGATAAAATTACGTCTTAAATCGGTGGGTGACTTAATTGATATCCCAACTCTACTATTTTTTCAGTAACCATGTATATTTGATTTTACCCCTCTTTATCCAGTACCCTAAGTTTGACGCAATTACTTCTGAATCGCATCATTGTAGTGCACTCCTGATTCTTTTCCATAGGTTGGACCTATTACTGTAATTTGGTAGAAAATTAAATGAATACTTCTATTATTTTGATCTGCGCGATTTTTTATATGAAGGCATGTTTTCGTTTAACTTAATTGCTCTGCTATTATTTGAAACATTTATTTTATTGAAAAATGAACAACACCAGTCGATTTGTCGTACTAAAGAACCCAATTTCTCATAATTTCAGTATTTTTTGAGAGGAAAAATATTTACCGACAAATATGTACCTGAACTATAGTATGGAAAGCATTGCATTTTTTGCAATTCCTCAAAAATATATTTTTGTCCTATCTCCCTCTAGAAAATGTTCAATTAGATGAAATTACGTCTTAAATCGGTGGGTGACTTAATTGATATCTCAACTCTACTATTTTTTCAGTAACCATGTATATTTGATTTTACCCCTCTTTATCCAGTACTCTAAGTTTGACGCAATAACTTCTGAATCGCATCATTGTAGTGCTCTCCTGATTCTTTTCCATAGGTTGGACCTATTACTGTAATTTGGTAGAAAATTAAATGAATACTTCTATTATTTTGATCTGCGCGATTTTTTATATGGAGGCATGTTTTCGTTTAACTTAATTGCTCTGCTATTATTTGAAACATTTATTTTATTGAAAAATGAACAACACCAGTCGATTTGTCGTACTATAGAACCCAATTTCTCATAATTTCAGTATTTTTTGAGAGGAAAAATATTTTCCGACAAATATGTACCTGAACATTTCATTTTTTGCAATTCCTCAAAAATATATTTTTGTCCTATCTCCCTCTAGAAAATGTTCAATTAGATAAAATTACGTCTTAAATCGGTGAGTGACTTAATTGATATCCCAACTCTACTATTTTTTCAGTAACCATGTATATTTGATTTTACCCCTCTTTATCCAGTACTCTAAGTTTGACGCAATAACTTCTGAATCGCATCATTGTAGTGCACTCCTGATTCTTTTCCATAGGTTGGACCTATTACTGTAATTTGGTAGAAAATTAAATGAATACTTCTATTATTTTGATCTGCGCGATTTTTTATATGAAGGCATGTTTTCGTTTAACTTAATTGCTCTGCTATTATTTGAAACATTTATTTTATTGAAAAATGAACAACACCAGTCGATTTGTCGTACTAAAGAACCCAGTTTCTCATAATTTCAGTATTTTTTGAGAGGAAAAATATTTACCGACAAATATGTACCTGAACTATAGTATGGAAAGCATTGCATTTTTTGCAATTCCTCAAAAATATATTTTTGTCCTATCTCCCTCTAGAAAATGTTCAATTAGATGAAATTACGTCTTAAATCGGTGGGTGACTTAATTGATATCTCAACTCTACTATTTTTTCAGTAACCATGTATATTTGATTTTACCCCTCTTTATCCAGTACTCTAAGTTTGACGCAATAACTTCTGAATCGCATCATTGTAGTGCTCTCCTGATTCTTTTCCATAGGTTGGACCTATTACTGTAATTTGGTAGAAAATTAAATGAATACTTCTATTATTTTGATCTGCGCGATTTTTTATATGGAGGCATGTTTTCGTTTAACTTAATTGCTCTGCTATTATTTGAAACATTTATTTTATTGAAAAATGAACAACACCAGTCGATTTGTCGTACTATAGAACCCAATTTCTCATAATTTCAGTATTTTTTGAGAGGAAAAATATTTTCCGACAAATATGTACCTGAACATTTCATTTTTTGCAATTCCTCAAAAATATATTTTTGTCCTATCTCCCTCTAGAAAATGTTCAATTAGATAAAATTACGTCTTAAATCGGTGGGTGACTCAATTGATATCCCAACTCTACTATTTTTTCAGTAACCATGTATATTTGATTTTACCCCTCTTTATCCAGTACCCTAAGTTTGACGCAATTACTTCTGAATCGCATCATTGTAGTGCACTCCTGATTCTTTTCCATAGGTTGGACCTATTACTGTAATTTGGTAGAAAATTAAATGAATACTTCTATTATTTTGATCTGCGCGATTTTTTATATGAAGGCATGTTTTCGTTTAACTTAATTGCTCTGCTATTATTTGAAACATTTATTTTATTGAAAAATGAACAACACCAGTCGATTTGTCGTACTAAAGAACCCAATTTCTCATAATTTCAGTATTTTTTGAGAGGAAAAATATTTACCGACAAATATGTACCTGAACTATAGTATGGAAAGCATTGCATTTTTTGCAATTCCTCAAAAATATATTTTTGTCCTATCTCCCTCTAGAAAATGTTCAATTAGATGAAATTACGTCTTAAATCGGTGGGTGACTTAATTGATATCTCAACTCTACTATTTTTTCAGTAACCATGTATATTTGATTTTACCCCTCTTTATCCAGTACTCTAAGTTTGACGCAATAACTTCTGAATCGCATCATTGTAGTGCACTCCTGATTCTTTTCCATAGGTTGGACCTATTACTGTAATTTGGTAGAAAATTAAATGAATACTTCTATTATTTTGATCTGCGCGATTTTTTATATGGAGGCATGTTTTCGTTTAACTTAATTGCTCTGCTATTATTTGAAACATTTATTTTATTGAAAAATGAACAACACCAGTCGATTTGTCGTACTATAGAACCCAATTTCTCATAATTTCAGTATTTTTTGAGAGGAAAAATATTTTCCGACAAATATGTACCTGAACATTTCATTTTTTGCAATTCCTCAAAAATATATTTTTGTCCTATCTCCCTCTAGAAAATGTTCAATTAGATAAAATTACGTCTTAAATCGGTGGGTGACTTAATTGATATCCCAACTCTACTATTTTTTCAGTAACCATGTATATTTGATTTTACCCCTCTTTATCCAGTACTCTAAGTTTGACGCAATAACTTCTGAATCGCATCATTGTAGTGCACTCCTGATTCTTTTCCATAGGTTGGACCTATTACTGTAATTTGGTAGAAAATTAAATGAATACTTCTATTATTTTGATCTGCGCGATTTTTTATATGAAGGCATGTTTTCGTTTAACTTAATTGCTCTGCTATTATTTGAAACATTTATTTTATTGGAAAATTAACATCACCAGTCGATTTGTCGTACTAAAGAACCCAATTTCTCATAATTTCAGTATTTTTTGAGAGGAAAAATATTTTCCGACAAATATGTACCTGAACTATAGTATGGAAAACATTTCATTTTTTGCAATTCCTCAAAAATATATTTTTGTCCTATCTCCCTCTAGAAAATGATCAATTAGATAAAATTACGTCTTAAATCGGTGGGTGACTTAATTGATATCCCAACTCTACTATTTTTTCAGTAACCATGTATATTTGATTTTACCCCTCTTTATCCAGTACCCTAAGTTTGACGCAATAACTTCTGAATCGCATCATTGTAGTGCACTCCTGATTCTTTTCCATAGGTTGGACCTATTACTGTAATTTGGTAGAAAATTAAATGAATACTTCTATTATTTTGATCTGCGCGATTTTTTATATGAAGGCATGTTTTCGTTTAACTTAATTGCTCTGCTATTATTTGAAACATTTATTTTATTGAAAAATGAACAACACCAGTCGATTTGTCGTACTAAAGAACCCAATTTCTCATAATTTCAGTATTTTTTGAGAGGAAAAATATTTTCCGACAAATATGTACCTGAACTATAGCATGGAAAACATTTCATTTTTTGCAATTCCTCAAAAATATATTTTTGTCCTATCTCCCTCTAGACAATGTTCAATTAGATAAAATTACGTCTTAAATCGGTGGGTGACTTAATTGATATCCCAACTCTACTATTTTTTCAGTGACCATGTATATTTGATTTTACCCCTCTTTATCCAGTACTCTAAGTTTGACGCAATAACTTCTGAATCGCATCATTGTAGTGCACTCCTGATTTTTTTCCATAGGTTGGACCTATTACTGTAATTGGGTAGAAAATTGAATGAATACTTCTATTATTTTGATCTGCGCGATTTTTTATATGAAGGCATGTTTTCGTTTAACTTAATTGCTCTGCTATTATTTGAAACATTCATTTTATTGAAAAATGAACAACACCAGTCGATTTGACGTACTAAAGAACCCAATTTCTCATAATTTCAGTATTTTTTGAGAGGAAAAATATTTTCCGACAAATATGTACCTGAACTATAGTATGGAAAACATTTCATTTTTTGCAATTCCTCAAAAATATATTTTTGTCCTATCTCCCTCTAGAAAATGTTCAATTAGATGAAATTACGTTTTAAATCGGTGGGTGACTTAATTAATATCCCAACTCTACTATTTTTTCAGTAACCATGTATATTTGACTTTACCCCTCTTTATCCAGTACTCTAAGTTTGACGCAATAACTTCTGAATCGCATCATTGTAGTGCACTCCTGATTCTTTTCCATAGGTTGGACCTATTACTGTAATTTGGTAGAAAATTAAATGAATACTTCTATTATTTTGATCTGCGCGATTTTTTATATGAAGGCATGTTTTCGTTTAACTTAATTGCTCTGCTATTATTTGAAACATTTATTTTATTGAAAAATGAACAACACCAGTCGATTTGTCGTACTAATGAACCCAATTTCTCATAATTTCAGTATTTTTTGAGAGGAAAAATATTTTCCGACAAATATGTACCTGAACTATAGTATGGAAAGCATTGCATTTTTTGCAATTCCTCAAAAATATATTTTTGTCCTATCTCCCTCTAGGAAATGTTCAATTAGATGAAATTACGTCTTAAATCGGTGGGTGACTTAATTGATATCTCAACTCTACTATTTTTTCAGTAACCATGTATATTTGATTTTACCCCTCTTTATCCAGTACTCTAAGTTTGACGCAATAACTTCTGAATCGCATCATTGTAGTGCACTCCTGATTCTTTTCCATAGGTTGGACCTATTACTGTAATTTGGTAGAAAATTAAATGAATACTTCTATTATTTTGATCTGCGCGATTTTTTATATGGAGGCATGTTTTCGTTTAACTTAATTGCTCTGCTATTATTTGAAACATTTATTTTAGTGGAAAATGAACAACACCAGTCGATTTGTCGTACTATAGAACCCAATTTCTCATAATTTCAGTATTTTTTGAGAGGAAAAATATTTTCCGACAAATATGTACCTGAACATTTCATTTTTTGCAATTCCTCAAAAATATATTTTTGTTCTATCTCCCTCTAGAAAATGTTCAATTAGATAAAATTACGTCTTAAATCGGTGGGTGACTTAATTGATATCCCAACTCTACTATTTTTTCAGTCACCATGTATATTTGATTTTACCCCTCTTTATCCAGTACTCTAAGTTTGACGCAATAACTTCTGAATCGCATCATTGTAGTGCACTCCTGATTCTTTTCCATAGGTTGGACCTATTACTGTAATTTGGTAGAAAATTAAATGAATACTTCTATTATTTTGATCTGCGCGATTTTTTATATGAAGGCATGTTTTCGTTTAACTTAATTGCTCTGCTATTATTTGAAACATTTATTTTATTGAAAAATGAACAACACCAGTCGATTTGTCGTACTAGAGAACCCAATTTCTCATAATTTCAGTATTTTTTGAGAGGAAAAATATTTTCCGACAAATATGTACCTGAACTATAGTATGGAAAACATTTCATTTTTTGCAATTCCTCAAAAATATATTTTTGTCCTATCTCCCTCTAGAAAATGTTCAATTAGATAAAATTACGTCTTAAATCGGTGGGTGACTTAATTGATATCCCAACTCTACTATTTTTTCAGTAACCATGTATATTTGATTTTACCCCTCTTTATCCAGTACCCTAAGTTTGACGCAATAACTTCTGAATCGCATCATTGTAGTGCACTCCTGATTCTTCTCCATAGGTTGGACCTATTACTGTAATTTGGTAGAAAATTAAATGAATACTTCTATTATTTTGATCTGCGCGATTTTTTATATGAAGGCATGTTTTCGTTTAACTTAATTGCTCTGCTATTATTTGAAACATTTATTTCATTGAAAAATGAACAACACCAGTCGATTTGTCGTACTAAAGAACCATATTTCTCATAATTTCAGTATTTTTTGAGAGGAAAAATATTTTCCGACAAATATGTACCTGAACTATAGTATGGAAAACATTTCATTTTTTGCAATTCCTCAAAAATATATTTTTGTCCTATCTCCCTCTAGAAAATGTTCAATTAGATAAAATTACGTCTTAAATCGGTGGGTGACTTAATTGATATCCCAACTCTACTATTTTTTCAGTAACCATGTATATTTGATTTTACCCCTCTTTATCCAGTACTCTAAGTTTGACGCAATAACTTCTGAATTGCATCATTGTAGTGCACTCCTGATTTTTTTCCATAGGTTGGACTTATTACTGTAATTGGGTAGAAAATTAAATGAATACTTCTATTATTTTGATCTGCGCGATTTTTTATATGAAGGCATGTTTTCGTTTAACTTAATTGCTCTGCTATTATTTGAAACATTTATTTTATTGAAAAATGAACAACACCAGTCGATTTGTCGTACTAAAGAACCCAATTTCTTATAATTTCAGTATTTTTTGAGAGGAAAAATATTTTCCGACAAATATGTACCTGAACTATAGTATGGAAAACATTTCATTTTTTGCAATTCCTCAAAAATATATTTTTGTCCTATCTCCCTCTAGAAAATGTTCAATTAGATAAAATTACGTCTTAAATCGGTGGGTGACTTAATTAATATCCCAACTTCACTATTTTTTCAGTAACCATGTATATTTGATTTTACCCCTCTTTATCCAGTACCCTAAGTTTGACGCAATAACTTCTGAATCGCATCATTGTAGTGCACTCCTGATTCTTTTCCATAGGTTGGACCTATTACTGTAATTTGGTAGAAAATTAAATAAATACTTCTATTATTTTGATCTGCGCGATTTTTTATATGAAGGCATGTTTTCGTTTAACTTAATTGCTCTGCTATTATTTGAAACATTTATTTTATTGAAAAATGAACAACACCAGTCGATTTGTCGTACTAAAGAACCCAATTTCTCATAATTTCAGTATTTTTTGAGAGGAAAAATATTTTCCGACAAATATGTACCTGAACTATAGTATGGAAAACATTGCATTTTTTGCAATTCCTCAAAAATATATTTTTGTCCTATCTCCCTCTAGAAAATGTTCAATTAGATGAAATTACGTCTTAAATCGGTGGGTGACTCAATTGATATCTCAACTCTACTATTTTTTCAGTAACCATGTATATTTGATTTTACCCCTCTTTATCCAGTACTCTAAGTTTGACGCAATAACTTCTGAATCGCATCATTGTAGTGCACTCCTGATTTTTTTCCATAGGTTGGACCTATTACTGTAATTGGGTAGAAAATTAAATGAATACTTCTATTATTTTGATCTGCGCGATTTTTTATATGAAGGCATGTTTTCGTTTATCTTAATTGCTCTGCTATTATTTGAAACATTTATTTTATTGAAAAATGAACAACACCAGTCGATTTGTCGTACTAAAGAACCCAATTTCTCATAATTTCAGTATTTTTTGAGAGGAAAAATATTTTCTGACAAATATGTACCTGAACTATAGTATGGAAAACATTGCATTTTTTGCAATTCCTCAAAAATATATTTTTGTCCTATCTCCCTCTAGAAAATGTTCAATTAGATGAAATTACGTTTTAAATGGGTGGGTGACTTAATTAATATCCCAACTCTACTATTTTTCCAGTAACCATGTATGATGATTTTACCTCTCTTTATCCAGTACTCTAAGTTTGACGCAATAACTTCTGAATCGCATCATTGTAGTGCACTCCTGATTTTTTCCCATAGGTTGGACCTATTACTGTAATTGGGTAGAAAATTAAATGAATACTTCTATTATTTTGATCTGCGCGATTTTTTATATGAAGGCATGTTTTCGTTTAACTTAATTGCTCTGCTATTATTTGAAACATTTATTTTATTGAAAAATGAACAACACCAGTCGATTTGTCGTACTAAAGAACCCAATTTCTCATAATTTCAGTATTTTTTGAGAGGAAAAATATTTTCCGACAAATATGTACCTGAACTATAGTATGGGAAACATTTCATTTTTTGCTATCCCTCAAAAATATATTTTTGTCCTATCTCCCACTAGAAAATGTTCAATTAGATGAAATTACGTCTTAAATCGGTGGGTGACTTAATTGATATCTCAACTCTACTATTTTTTCAGTAACCATGTATATTTGATTTTACCCCTCTTTATCCAGTACTCTAAGTTCGACGCAATAACTTCTGAATCGCATCATTGTAGTGCACTCCTGATTTTTTTCCATAGGTTGGACCTATTACTGGTATTGGGTAGAAAATTAAATGAATACTTCTATTATTTTGATCTGCGCGATTTTTTATATGAAGGCATGTTTTCGTTTATCTTAATTGCTCTGCTATTATTTGAAACATTTATTTTATTGAAAAATGAACAACACCAGTCGATTTGTCGTACTAAAGAACCCAATTTCTCATAATTTCAGTATTTTTTGAGAGGAAAATTATTTTCTGACAAATATGTACCTGAACTATAGTATGGAAAACATTGCATTTTTTGCAATTCCTCAAAAATATATTTTTGTCCTATCTCCCTCTAGAAAATGTTCAATTAGATGAAATTACGTTTTAAATCGGTGGGTGACTTAATTAATATCCCAACTCTACTATTTTTCCAGTAACCATGTATATTTGATTTTACCCCTCTTTATCCAGTACTCTAAGTTTGACGCAATAACTTCTGAATCGCATCATTGTAGTGCACTCCTGATTTTTTCCCATAGGTTGGACCTATTACTGTAATTGGGTAGAAAATTAAATGAATACTTCTATTATTTTGATCTGCGCGATTTTTTATTTGAAGGCATGTTTTCGTTTAACTTAATTGCTCTGCTATTATTTGAAACATTTATTTTATTGAAAAATGAACAACACCAGTCGATTTGTCGTACTGAAGAACCCAATTTCTCATAATTTCAGTATTTTTTGAGAGGAAAAATATTTTCCGACAAATATGTACCTGAACTATAGTATGGAAAACATTTCATTTTTTGCAATTCCTCAAAAATATATTTTTGTCCTATCTCCCTCTAGAAAATGTTCAATTAGATGAAATTACGTTTTAAATCGGTGGGTGACTTAATTAATATCCCAACTCTACTATTTTTTCAGTAACCATGTATATTTGACTTTACCCCTCTTTATCCAGTACTCTAAGTTTGACGCAATAACTTCTGAATCGCATCATTGTAGTGCACTCCTGATTCTTTTCCATAGGTTGGACCTATTACTGTAATTTGGTAGAAAATTAAATGAATACTTCTATTATTTTGATCTGCGCGATTTTTTATATGAAGGCATGTTTTCGTTCAACATAATTGCTCTGCTATTATTTGAAACATTTATTTTATTGAAAAATGAACAACACCAGTCGATTTGTCGTACTAAAGAACCCAATTTCTCATAATTTCAGTATTTTTTGAGAGGAAAAATATTTTCCGACAAATATGTACCTGAACTATAGTATGGAAAACATTTCATTTTTTGCAATTGCTCAAAAATATATTTTTGTTCTATCTCCCTCTAGAAAATGTTCAATTAGATGAAATTACGTTTTAAATCGGTGGGTGACTTAATTAATATCCCAACTCTACTATTTTTTCAGTAACCATGTATATTTGACTTTACCCCTCTTTATCCAGTACTCTAAGTTTGACGCAATAACTTCTGAATCGCATCATTGTAGTGCACTCCTGATTCTTTTCCATAGGTTGGACCTATTACTGTAATTTGGTAGAAAATTAAATGAATACTTCTATTATTTTGATCTGCGCGATTTTTTATATGAAGGCATGTTATCGTTTAACTTAATTGCTCTGCTATTATTTGAAACATTTATTTTATTGAAAAATGAACAACACCAGTCGATTTGTCGTAATAGAGAACCCAATTTCTCATAATTTCAGTATTTTTTGAGAGGAAAAATATTTTCCGACAAATATGTACCTGAACATTTCATTTTTTGCAATTCCTCAAAAATATATTTTTGTCCTATCTCCCTCTAGAAAATGTTCAATTAGATAAAATTACGTCTTAAATCGGTGGGTGACTTAATTGATATCCCAACTCTACTATTTTTTCAGTAACCATGTATATTTGATTTTACCCCTCTTTATCCAGTACTCTAAGTTTGACGCAATAACTTCTGAATCGCATCATTGTAGTGCACTCCTGATTTTTTTCCATAGGTTGGACCTATTACTGTAATTTGGTAGAAAATTAAATGAATACTTCTATTATTTTGATCTGCGCGATTTTTTATATGGAGGCATGTTTTCGTTTAACTTAATTGCTCTGCTATTATTTGAAACATTTATTTTAGTGAAAAATGAACAACACCAGTCGATTTGTCGTACTATAGAACCCAATTTCTCATAATTTCAGTATTTTTTGAGAGGAAAAATATTTTCCGACAAATATGTACCTGAACATTTCATTTTTTGCAATTCCTCAAAAATATATTTTTGTCCTATCTCCCTCTAGAAAATGTTCAATTAGATAAAATTACGTCTTAAATCGGTGGGTGACTTAATTGATATCCCAACTCTACTATTTTTTCAGTAACCATGTATATTTGATTTTACCCCTCTTTATCCAGTACTCTAAGTTTGACGCAATAACTTCTGAATCGCATCATTGTAGTGCACTCCTGATTCTTTTCCATAGGTTGGACCTATTACTGTAATTTGGTAGAAAATTAAATGAATACTTCTATTATTTTGATCTGCGCGATTTTTTATATGAAGGCATGTTTTCGTTCAACATAATTGCTCTGCTATTATTTGAAACATTTATTTTATTGAAAAATGAACAACACCAGTCGATTTGTCGTACTAAAGAACCCAATTTCTCATAATTTCAGTATTTTTTGAGAGGAAAAATATTTTCCGACAAATATGTACCTGAACATTTCATTTTTTGCAATTCCTCAAAAATATATTTTTGTCCTATCTCCCTCTAGAAAATGTTCAATTAGATAAAATTACGTCTTAAATCGGTGGGTGACTTAATTGATATCCCAACTCTACTATTTTTTCAGTAACCATGTATATTTGATTTTACCCCTCTTTATCCAGTACTCTAAGTTTGACGCAATAACTTCTGAATCGCATCATTGTAGTGCACTCCTGATTCTTTTCCATAGGTTGGACCTATTACTGTAATTTGGTAGAAAATTAAATGAATACTTCTATTATTTTGATCTGCGCGATTTTTTATATGAAGGCATGTTTTCGTTTAACTTAATTGCTCTGCTATTATTTGAAACATTTATTTTATTGAAAAATGAACAACACCAGTCGATTTGTCGTACTAGAGAACCCAATTTCTCATAATTTCAGTATTTTTTGAGAGGAAAAATATTTTCCGACAAATATGTACCTGAACTATAGTATGGAAAACATTTCATTTTTTGCAATTCCTCAAAAATATATTTTTGTCCTATCTCCCTCTAGAAAATGTTCAATTAGATAAAATTACGTCTTAAATCGGTGGGTGACTTAATTGATATCCCAACTCTACTATTTTTTCAGTAACCATGTATATTTGATTTTACCCCTCTTTATCCAGTACCCTAAGTTTGACGCAATAACTTCTGAATCGCATCATTGTAGTGCACTCCTGATTCTTTTCCATAGGTTGGACCTATTACTGTAATTTGGTAGAAAATTAAATGAATACTTCTATTATTTTGATCTGCGCGATTTTTTATATGAAGGCATGTTTTCGTTTAACTTAATTGCTCTGCTATTATTTGAAACATTTATTTTATTGAAAAATGAACAACACCAGTCGATTTGTCGTACTAGAGAACCCAATTTCTCATAATTTTAGTATTTTTTGAGAGGAAAAATATTTTCCGACAAATATGTACCTGAACTATAGTATGGAAAACATTGCATTTTTTGCAATTCCTCAAAAATATATTTTTGTCCTATCTCCCTCTAGAAAATGTTCAATTTGATGAAATTACGTTTTAAATGGGTGGGTGACTTAATTAATATCCCAACTCTACTATTTTTCCAGTAACCATGTATGATGATTTTACCTCTCTTTATCCAGTACTCTAAGTTTGACGCAATAACTTCTGAATCGCATCATTGTAGTGCACTCCTGATTTTATCCCATAGGTTGGACCTATTACTGTAATTGGGTAGAAAATTAAATGAATACTTCTATTATTTTGATCTGCGCGATTTTTTATATGAAGGCATGTTTTCGTTTAACTTAATTGCTCTGCTATTATTTGAAACATTTATTTTATTGAAAAATGAACAACACCAGTCGATTTGTCGTACTAGAGAACCCAATTTCTCATAATTTCAGTATTTTTTGAGAGGAAAAATATTTTCCGACAAATATGTACCTGAACTATAATAGTATGTAAAACATTTCATTTTTTGCAATTCCTCAAAAATATATTTTTGTCCTATCTCCCTCTAGAAAATGTTCAATTAGATAAAATTACGTCTTAAATCGGTGGGTGACTTAATTGATATCCCAACTCTACTATTTTTTCAGTAACCATGTATATTTGATTTTAGCCCTCTTTATCCAGTACCCTAAGTTTGATGCAATAACTTCTGAATCGCATCATTGTAGTGCACTCCTGATTTTTTTCCATAGGTTGGACCCTATTACTGTAATTTGGTAGAAAATTAAATGAATACTTCTATTATTTTGATCGGCGCGATTTTTTATATGTAGGCATGTTTTCGTTTAACTTAATTGCTCTGCTATTATTTGAAACATTTATTTTCTTGAAAAATGAACAACACCAGTCGATTTGTCGTACTAAAGAACCCAATTTCTCATAATTTCAGTATTTTTTGAGAGGAAAAATATTTTCCGACAAATATGTACCTGAACTATAGTATGGAAAACATTTCATTTTTTGCAATTCCTCAAAAATATATTTTTGTCCTATCTCCCTCTAGAAAATGTTCAATTAGATGAAATTACGTCTTAAATCGGTGGGTGACTTAATTGATATCCCAACTCTACTATTTTTTCAGTAACCATGTATATTTGATTTTACCCCTCTTTATCCAGTACCCTAAGTTTGACGCAATAACTTCTGAATCGCATCATTGTAGTGCACTCCTGTTTTTTTCCATAGGTTGGACCTATTACTGTAATTTGGTAGAAAATTAAATGAATACTTCTATTATTTTGATCTGCGCGATTTTTTATATGAAGGCATGTTTTCGTTTAACTTAATTGCTCTGCTATTATTTGAAACATTTATTTTATTGAAAAATGAACAACACCAGTCGATTTGTCGTACTAAAGAACACAATTTCTCATAATTTCAGTATTTTTTGAGAGGAAAAATATTTTCCGACAAATATGTACCTGAACTATAGTATGGAAAACATTTCATTTTTTGCTATCCCTCAAAAATATATTTTTGTCCTATCTCCCTCTAGAAAATGTTCAATTAGATGAAATTACGTCTTAAATCGGTGGGTGACTTAATTGATATCTCAACTCTACTATTTTTTCAGTAACCATGTATATTTGATTTTACCCCTCTTTATCCAGTACTCTAAGTTCGACGCAATAACTTCTGAATCGCATCATTGTAGTGCACTCCTGATTTTTTTCCATAGGTTGGACCTATTACTGTAATTGGGTAGAAAATTAAATGAATACTTCTATTATTTTGATTTGCGCGATTTTTTATATGAAGGCATGTTTTCGTTTATCTTAATTGCTCTGCTATTATTTGAAACATTTATTTTATTGAAAAATGAACAACACCAGTCGATTTGTCGTACTAAAGAACCCAATATCTCATAATTTCAGTATTTTTTGAGAGGAAAAATATTTTCTGACAAATATGTACCTGAACTATAGTATGGAAAACATTGCATTTTTTGCAATTCCTCAAAAATATATTTTTGTCCTATCTCCCTCTAGAAAATGTTCAATTAGATGGAATTACGTTTTAAATCGGTGGGTGACTTAATTAATATCCCAACTCTACTATTTTTCCAGTAACCATGTATATTTGATTTTACCCCTCTTTATCCAGTACTCTAAGTTTGACGCAATAACTTCTGAATCGCATCATTGTAGTGCACTCCTGATTTTTTCCCATAGGTTGGACCTATTACTGTAATTGGGTAGAAAATTAAATGAATACTTCTATTATTTTGATCTGCGCGATTTTTTATATGAAGGCATGTTTTCGTTTAACTTAATTGCTCTGCTATTATTTGAAACATTTATTTTATTGAAAAATGAACAACACCAGTCGATTTGTCGTACTGAAGAACCCAATTTCTCATAATTTCAGTATTTTTTGAGAGGAAAAATATTTTCCGACAAATATGTACCTGAACTATAGTATGGAAAACATTTCATTTTTTGCAATTCCTCAAAAATATATTTTTGTCCTATCTCCCTCTAGAAAATGTTCAATTAGATGAAATTACGTTTTAAATCGGTGGGTGACTTAATTAATATCCCAACTCTACTATTTTTTCAGTAACCATGTATATTTGACTTTACCCCTCTTTATCCAGTACTCTAAGTTTGACGCAATAACTTCTGAATCGCATCATTGTAGTGCACTCCTGATTCTTTTCCATAGGTTGGACCTATTACTGTAATTTGGTAGAAAATTAAATGAATACTTCTATTATTTTGATCGGCGCGATTTTTTATATGAAGGCATGTTTTCGTTTAACTTAATTGCTCTGCTATTATTTGAAACATTTATTTTATTGAAAAATGAACAACACCAGTCGATTTGTCGTACTAAAGAACCCAACTTCTCATAATTTCAGTATTTTTTGAGAGGAAAAATATTTTCCGACAAATATGTACCTGAACTATAGTATGGAAAACATTTCATTCTTTGCAATTCCTCAAAAATATATTTTTGTCCTATCTCCCTCTAGAAAATGTTCAATTAGATAAAATTACGTCTTAAATCGGTGGGTGACTTAATTAATATCCCAACTCTCCTATTTTTTCAGTAACCATGTATATTTGATTTTACCCCTCTTTATCCAGTACTCTAAGTTTGACGCAATAACTTCTGAATCGCATCATTGTAGTGCACTCCTGATTTTTTTCCATAGGTTGGACCTATTACTGTCATTTGGTAGAAAATTAAATGAATACTTCTATTATCTTGATCTGCGCGATTTTTTATATGAGGGCATGTTTTCGTTTAACTTAATTGCTCTGCTATTATTTGAAACATTTATTTTATTGAAAAATGAACAACACCAGTCGATTTGTCGTATTAAAGAACCCAATTTCTCATAATTTCAGTATTTTTTGAGAGGAAAAATATTTTCCGACAAATATGTACCTGAACTATAGTATGGAATGCATTGCATTTTTTGCAATTCCTCAAAAATATATTTTTGTCCTATCTCCCTCTAGAAAATGTTCAATTAGATGAAATTACGTCGTAAATCGGTGGGTGACTTAATTGATATCTCAACTCTACTATTTTTTCAGTAACCATGTATGTTTGATTTTACCCCTCTTTATCTGCGCGATTTTTTATATGAGGGCATGTTTTCGTTTAACTTAATTGCTCTGCTATTATTTGAAACATTTATTTTATTGAAAAATGAACAACACCAGTCGATTTGTCGTACTAAAGAACCCAATTTCTCATAATTTCAGTATTTTTTGAGAGGAAAAATATTTTCCGACAAATATGTACCTGAACTATAGTATGGAAAGCATTGCATTTTTTGCAATTCCTCAAAAATATATTTTTGTCCTATCTCCCTCTAGAAAATGTTCAATTAGATGAAATTACGTCGTAAATCGGTGGGTGACTTAATTGATATCTCAACTCTACTATTTTTTCAGTAACCATGTATGTTTGATTTTACCCCTCTTTATCCAGTACTCTAAGTTTGACGCAATAACTTCTGAATCGCATCATTGTAGTGCACTCCTGATTCTTTTCCATAGGTTGGACCTATTACTGTAATTTGGTAGAAAATTAAATGAATACTTCTATTATTTTGATCTTCGCGATTTTTTATATGGAGGCATGTTTTCGATTAACTTAATTGCTCTGCTATTATTTGAAACATTTATTTTATTGAAAAATGAACAACACCAGTCGATTTGTCGTACTATAGAACCCAATTTCTCATAATTTCAGTATTTTTTGAGAGGAAAAATATTTTCCGACAAATATGTACCTGAACTATAGTATGGAAAACATTTCATTTTTTGCAATTCCTCAAAAATATATTTTTGTCCTATCTCCCTCTAGAAAATGTTCAATTAGATGAAATTACGTTTTAAATCGGTGGGTGACTTAATTAATATCCCAACTCTACTATTTTTTCAGTAACCATGTATATTTGACTTTACCCCTCTTTATCCAGTACTCTAAGTTTGACGCAATAACTTCTGAATCGCATCATTGTAGTGCACTCCTGATTCTTTTCCATAGGTTGGACCTAATACTGTAATTTGGTAGAAAATTAAATGAATACTTCTATTATTTTGATCTGCGCGATTTTTTATATGAAGGCATGTTTTCGTTTAACTTAATTGCTCTGCTATTATTTGAAACATTTATTTTATTGAAAAATGAACAACACCAGTCGATTTGTCGTACTAAAGAACCCAATTTCTCATAATTTCAGTATTTTTTGAGAGGAAAAATATTTTCCGACAAATATGTACCTGAACTATATATAGTATGGAAAACATTTCATTTTTTGCAATTCCTCAAAAATATATTTTTGTCCTATCTCCCTCTAGAAAATGTTCAATTAGATAAAATTACGTCTTAAATCGGTGGGTGACTTAATTGATATCCCAACTCTACTATTTTTTCAGTAACCATGTATATTTGATTTTACCCCTCTTTATCCAGTACCCTAAGTTTGACGCAATAACTTCTGAATCGCATCATTGTAGTGCACTCCTGATTCTTTTCCATAGGTTGGACCTATTACTGTAATTTGGTAGAAAATTAAATGAATACTTCTATTATTTTGATCTGCGCGATTTTTTATATGAAGGCATGTTTTCGTTTAACTTAATTGCTCTGCTATTATTTGAAACATTTATTTTATTGAAAAATGAACAACACCAGTCGATTTGTCGTACTAAAGAACCCAATTTCTCATAATTTCAGTATTTTTTGAGAGGAAAAATATTTTCCGAAAAATATGTACCTGAACTATAGTATGGAAAACATTTCATTTTTTGCAATTCCTCAAAAATATATTTTTGTCCTATCTCTCTCTAGAAAATGTTCAATTAGATAAAATTACGTCTCAAATCGGTGGGTGACTTAATTGATATCCCAACTCTACTATTTTTTCAGTAACCATGTATATTTGATTTTACCCCTCTTTATCCAGTACTCTAAGTTTGACGCAATAACTTCTGAATCGCATCATTGTAGTGCACTCCTGATTTTTTTCCATAGGTTGGACCTATTACTGTAATTGGGTAGAAAATTAAATGAATACTTCTATTATTTTGATCTGCGCGATTTTTTATATGAAGGCATGTTTTCGTTTAACTTAATTGCTCTGCTATTATTTGAAACATTTATTTTATTGAAAAATGAACAACACCAGTCGATTTGTCTTACTAAAGAACCCAATTTCTCATAATTTCAGTATTTTTTGAGAGGAAAAATATTTTCCGACAAATATGTACCTGAACTATAGTATGGAAAACATTTCATTTTTTGCAATTCCTCAAAAATATATTTTTGTCCTATCTCCCTCTAGAAAATGTTCAATTAGATGAAATCACGTTTTAAATCGGTGGGTGACTTAATTAATATCCCAACTCTACTATTTTTTCAGTAACCATGTATATTTGACTTTACCCCTCTTTATCCAGTACTCTAAGTTTGACGCAATAACTTCTGAATCGCATCATTGTAGTGCACTCCTGATTCTTTTCCATAGGTTGGACCTATTACTGTAATTTGGTAGAAAATTAAATGAATACTTCTATTATTTTGATCGGCGCGATTTTTTATATGAAGGCATGTTTTCGTTTAACTTAATTGCTCTGCTATTATTTGAAACATTTATTTTATTGAAAAATGAACAACACCAGTCGATTTGTCGTACTAAAGAACCCAACTTCTCATAATTTCAGTATTTTTTGAGAGGAAAAATATTTTCCGACAAATATGTACCTGAACTATAGTATGGAAAACATTTCATTCTTTGCAATTCCTCAAAAATATATTTTTGTCCTATCTCCCTCTAGAAAATGTTCAATTAGATAAAATTACGTCTTAAATCGGTGGGTGACTTAATTAATATCCCAACTCTCCTATTTTTTCAGTAACCATGTATATTTGATTTTACCCCTCTTTATCCAGTACTCTAAGTTTGACGCAATAACTTCTGAATCGCATCATTGTAGTGCACTCCTGATTTTTTTCCATAGGTTGGACCTATTACTGTCATTTGGTAGAAAATTAAATGAATACTTCTATTATCTTGATCTGCGCGATTTTTTATATGAGGGCATGTTTTCGTTTAACTTAATTGCTCTGCTATTATTTGAAACATTTATTTTATTGAAAAATGAACAACACCAGTCGATTTGTCGTATTAAAGAACCCAATTTCTCATAATTTCAGTATTTTTTGAGAGGAAAAATATTTTCCGACAAATATGTACCTGAACTATAGTATGGAATGCATTGCATTTTTTGCAATTCCTCAAAAATATATTTTTGTCCTATCTCCCTCTAGAAAATGTTCAATTAGATGAAATTACGTCGTAAATCGGTGGGTGACTTAATTGATATCTCAACTCTACTATTTTTTCAGTAACCATGTATGTTTGATTTTACCCCTCTTTATCTGCGCGATTTTTTATATGAGGGCATGTTTTCGTTTAACTTAATTGCTCTGCTATTATTTGAAACATTTATTTTATTGAAAAATGAACAACACCAGTCGATTTGTCGTACTAAAGAACCCAATTTCTCATAATTTCAGTATTTTTTGAGAGGAAAAATATTTTCCGACAAATATGTACCTGAACTATAGTATGGAAAGCATTGCATTTTTTGCAATTCCTCAAAAATATATTTTTGTCCTATCTCCCTCTAGAAAATGTTCAATTAGATGAAATTACGTCGTAAATCGGTGGGTGACTTAATTGATATCTCAACTCTACTATTTTTTCAGTAACCATGTATGTTTGATTTTACCCCTCTTTATCCAGTACTCTAAGTTTGACGCAATAACTTCTGAATCGCATCATTGTAGTGCACTCCTGATTCTTTTCCATAGGTTGGACCTATTACTGTAATTTGGTAGAAAATTAAATGAATACTTCTATTATTTTGATCTTCGCGATTTTTTATATGGAGGCATGTTTTCGATTAACTTAATTGCTCTGCTATTATTTGAAACATTTATTTTATTGAAAAATGAACAACACCAGTCGATTTGTCGTACTATAGAACCCAATTTCTCATAATTTCAGTATTTTTTGAGAGGAAAAATATTTTCCGACAAATATGTACCTGAACTATAGTATGGAAAACATTTCATTTTTTGCAATTCCTCAAAAATATATTTTTGTCCTATCTCCCTCTAGAAAATGTTCAATTAGATGAAATTACGTTTTAAATCGGTGGGTGACTTAATTAATATCCCAACTCTACTATTTTTTCAGTAACCATGTATATTTGACTTTACCCCTCTTTATCCAGTACTCTAAGTTTGACGCAATAACTTCTGAATCGCATCATTGTAGTGCACTCCTGATTCTTTTCCATAGGTTGGACCTAATACTGTAATTTGGTAGAAAATTAAATGAATACTTCTATTATTTTGATCTGCGCGATTTTTTATATGAAGGCATGTTTTCGTTTAACTTAATTGCTCTGCTATTATTTGAAACATTTATTTTATTGAAAAATGAACAAC
Source organism: Galeruca laticollis (assembly GCA_963921935.1). Lineage (NCBI taxonomy): Eukaryota > Metazoa > Arthropoda > Insecta > Coleoptera > Chrysomelidae > Galeruca > Galeruca laticollis. Next base: position 59,098,688 of record OY998185.1, on the reverse strand, counting down.
ACCAGTCGATTTGTCGTACTAAAGAACCCAATTTCTCATAATTTCAGTATTTTTTGAGAGGAAAAATATTTTCCGACAAATATGTACCTGAACTATATATAGTATGGAAAACATTTCATTTTTTGCAATTCCTCAAAAATATATTTTTGTCCTATCTCCCTCTAGAAAATGTTCAATTAGATAAAATTACGTCTTAAATCGGTGGGTGACTTAATTGATATCCCAACTCTACTATTTTTTCAGTAACCATGTATATTTGATTTTACCCCTCTTTATCCAGTACCCTAAGTTTGACGCAATAACTTCTGAATCGCATCATTGTAGTGCACTCCTGATTCTTTTCCATAGGTTGGACCTATTACTGTAATTTGGTAGAAAATTAAATGAATACTTCTATTATTTTGATCTGCGCGATTTTTTATATGAAGGCATGTTTTCGTTTAACTTAATTGCTCTGCTATTATTTGAAACATTTATTTTATTGAAAAATGAACAACACCAGTCGATTTGTCGTACTAAAGAACCCAATTTCTCATAATTTCAGTATTTTTTGAGAGGAAAAATATTTTCCGAAAAATATGTACCTGAACTATAGTATGGAAAACATTTCATTTTTTGCAATTCCTCAAAAATATATTTTTGTCCTATCTCTCTCTAGAAAATGTTCAATTAGATAAAATTACGTCTCAAATCGGTGGGTGACTTAATTGATATCCCAACTCTACTATTTTTTCAGTAACCATGTATATTTGATTTTACCCCTCTTTATCCAGTACTCTAAGTTTGACGCAATAACTTCTGAATCGCATCATTGTAGTGCACTCCTGATTTTTTTCCATAGGTTGGACCTATTACTGTAATTGGGTAGAAAATTAAATGAATACTTCTATTATTTTGATCTGCGCGATTTTTTATATGAAGGCATGTTTTCGTTTAACTTAATTGCTCTGCTATTATTTGAAACATTTATTTTATTGAAAAATGAACAACACCAGTCGATTTGTCTTACTAAAGAACCCAATTTCTCATAATTTCAGTATTTTTTGAGAGGAAAAATATTTTCCGACAAATATGTACCTGAACTATAGTATGGAAAACATTTCATTTTTTGCAATTCCTCAAAAATATATTTTTGTCCTATCTCCCTCTAGAAAATGTTCAATTAGATGAAATTACGTTTTAAATCGGTGGGTGACTTAATTAATATCCCAACTCTACTATTTTTTCAGTAACCATGTATATTTGACTTTACCCCTCTTTATCCAGTACTCTAAGTTTGACGCAATAACTTCTGAATCGCATCATTGTAGTGCACTCCTGATTCTTTTCCATAGGTTGGACCTATTACTGTAATTTGGTAGAAAATTAAATGAATACTTCTATTATTTTGATCTGCGCGATTTTCTATATGAAGGCATGTTTTCGTTTAACTTAATTGCTCTGCTATTATTTGAAACATTTATTTTATTGAAAAATGAACAACACCAGTCGATTTGTCGTACTAAAGAACCCAATTTCTCATAATTTCAGTATTTTTTGAGAGGAAAAATATTTTCCGACAAATATGTACCTGAACTATAGTATGGAAAACATTGCATTTTTTGCAATTCCTCAAAAATATATTTTTGTCCTATCTCCCTCTAGAAAATGTTCAATTAGATGAAATTACGTTTTAAATCGGTGGGTGACTTAATTGATATCCCAACTCTACTATTTTTTCAGTAACCATGTATATTTGATTTTACCCCTCTTTATCCAGTACGCTAAGTTTGACGCAATAACTTCTGAATCGCATCATTGTAGTGCACTCCTGATTCTTTTCCATAGGTTGGACCTATTACTGTAATTTGGTAGAAAATTAAATGAATACTTCTTTTATTTTGATCTGCGCGATTTTTTATATGAAGGCATGTTTTCGTTTAACTTAATTGCTCTGCTATTATTTGAAACATTTATTTTATTGAAAAATGAACAACACCAGTCGATTTGTCGTACTAAAGAACCCAATTTCTCATAATTTCAGTATTTTTTGAGAGGAAAAATATTTTCTGACAAATATGTACCTGAACTATAGTATGGAAAACATTTCATTTTTTGCAATTCCTCAAAAATATATTGTTGTCCTATCTCCCTCTAGAAAATGTTCAATTAGATAAAATTACGTCTTAAATCGGTGGGTGACTTAATTGATATCCCAACTCTACTATTTTTTCAGTAACCATGTATATTTGATTTTACCCCTTTTTATCCAGTACTCTAAGTTTGACGCAATAACTTCTGAATCGCATCATTGTAGTGCACTCCTGATTTTTTTCCATAGGTTGGACCTATTACTTTAATTGTGTAGAAAATTAAATGAATACTTCTATTATTTTGATCTGCGCGATTTTTTATATGAAGGCATGTTTTCGTTTAACTTAATTGCTCTGCTATTATTTGAAACATTTATTTTATTGAAAAATCAACAACACCAGTCGATTTGTCGTACTAAAGAACCCAATTTCTCATAATTTCAGTATTTTTTGAGAGGAAAAATATTTTCCGACAAATATGTACCTGAACTATAGTATGGAAAACATTTCATTTTTTGCAATTCCTCAAAAATATATTTTTGTCCTATCTCCCTCTAGAAAATGTTCAATTAGATGAAATTACGTTTTAAATCGGTGGGTGACTTAATTAATATCCCAACTCTACTATTTTTTCAGTAACCATGTATATTTGACTTTACCCCTCTTTATCCAGTACTCTAAGTTTGACGCAATAACTTCTGAATCGCATCATTGTAGTGCACTCCTGATTCTTTTCCATAGGTTGGACCTATTACTGTAATTTGGTAGAAAATTAAATGAATACTTCTATTATTTTGATCGGCGCGATTTTTTATATGAAGGCATGTTTTCGTTTAACTTAATTGCTCTGCTATTATTTGAAACATTTATTTTATTGAAAAATGAACAACACCAGTCGATTTGTCGTACTAAAGAACCCAATTTCTCATAATTTCAGTATTTTTTGAGAGGAAAAATATTTTCCGACAAATATGTACCTGAACTATAGTATGGAAAACATTTCATTTTTTGCAATTCCTCAAAAATATATTTTTGTCCTATCTCCCTCTAGAAAATGTTCAATTAGATGAAATTACGTTTTAAATCGGTGGGTGACTTAATTATTATCCCAACTCTACTATTTTTTCAGTAACCATGTATATTTGACTTTACCCCTCTTTATCCAGTACTCTAAGTTTGACGCAATAACTACTGAATCGCATCATTGTAGTGCACTCCTGATTCTTTTCCATAGGTTGGACCTATTACTGTAATTTGGTAGAAAATTAAATGAATACTTCTATTATTTTGATCGGCGCGATTTTTTATATGAAGGCATGTTTTCGTTTAACTTAATTGCTCTGCTATTATTTGAAACATTTATTTTATTGAAAAATGAACAACACCAGTCGATTTGTCGTACTAAAGAACCCAATTTCTCATAATTTCAGTATTTTTTGAGAGGAAAAATATTTTCTGACAAATATGTACCTGAACTATAGTATGGAAAACATTGCATTTTTTGCAAATCCTCAAAAATATATTTTTGTCCTATCTCCCTCTAGAAAATGTTCAATTAGATAAAATTACGTCTTAAATCGGTGGGTGACTTAATTGATATCCCAACTCTACTATTTTTTCAGTAACCACGTATATTTGATTCTACCCCTGTTTATCCAGTACCCTAAGTTTGACGCAATAACTTCTGAATCGCATCATTGTAGTGCACTCCTGATTTTTTTTCCATAGGTTGGACCTATTACTGTAATTTGGTAGAAAATTGAATGAATACTTCTATTATTTTGATCGGCGCGATTTTTTATATGAAGGCATGTTTTCGTTTAACTTAATTGCTCTGCTATTATTTGAAACATTTATTTTATTGAAAAATGAACAAGACCAGTCGATTTGTCGTACTATAGAACCCAATTTCTCATAATTTCAATATTTTTTGAGAGGAAAAATATTTTCCGACAAATATGTACCTGAACTATAGTATGAAAAACATTTCATTTTTTGCAATTCCTCAAAAATATATTTTTGTCCTATCTCCCTCTAGAAAATGTTCAATTAGATAAAATTACGTCTTAAATCGGTGGGTGACTTAATTGATATCCCAACTCTACTATTTTTTCAGTAACCATGTATATTTGATTTTACCCCTCTTTATCCAGTACTCTAAGATTGACGCAATAACTTCTGAATCGCATCATTGTAGTGCACTCCTGATTCTTTTCCATAGGTTGGACCTATTACTGTAATTTGGTAGAAAATTAAATGAATACTTCTATTATTTTGATCTGCGCGATTTTTTATATGAAGGCATGTTTTCGTTTAACTTAATTGCTCTGCTATTATTTGAAACATTTATTTTATTGAAAAATGAACAACACCAGTCGATTTGTCGTACTAAAGAACCCAATTTCTCATAATTTCAGTATTTTTTGAGAGGAAAAATATTTTCCGACAAATATGTACCTGAACTATAGTATGGAAAACATTTCATTTTTTGCAATTCCTCAAAAATATATTTTTGTCCTATCTCCCTCTAGAAAATGTTCAATTAAATAAAATACGTCTTAAATCGGTGGGTGACTTAATTGATATCCCAACTCTACTATTTTTTCAGTAACCATGTATATTTGATTTTACCCCTCTTTATCCAGTACCCTAAGTTTGACGCAATAACTTCTGAATCGCATCATTGTAGTGCACTCCTGATTCTTTTTCATAGGTTGGACCTATTACTGTAATTTGGTAGAAAATTAAATGAATACTTCTATTATTTTGATCTGCGCGATTTTTTATATGAAGGCATGTTTTCGTTTAACTTAATTGCTCTGCTATTATTTGAAACATTTATTTTATTGAAAAATGAACAACACCAGTCGATTTGTCGTACTAAAGAACCCAATTTCTCATAATTTCAGTATTTTTTGAGAGGAAAAATATTTTCCGACAAATATGTACCTGAACTATATATAGTATGGAAAACATTTCATTTTTTGCAATTCCTCAAAAATATATTTTTGTCCTATCTCCCTCTAGAAAATGTTCAATTAGATAAAATTACGTCTTAAATCGGTGGGTGACTTAATTGATATCCCAACTCTTCTATTTTTTCAGTAACCATATATATTTGATTTTACCCCTCTTTATCCAGTACTCTAAGTTTGACGCAATAACTTCTGAATCGCATCATTGTAGTGCACTCCTGATTTTTTTCCATAGGTTGGACCTATTACTGTATTTCGGTAGAAAATTAAATGAATACTTCTATTATTTTGATCTGCGCGATTTTTTATATGAAGGCATGTTTTCGTTTAACTTAATTGCTCTGCTATTATTTGAAACATTTATTTTATTGAAAAATGAACAACACCAGTCGATTTGTCGTACTAAAGAACCCAATTTCTCATAATTTCAGTATTTTTTGAGTCGAAAAATATTTTCCGACAAATATGTACCTGAACTATAGTATGGAAAACATTTCATTTTTTGCAATTCCTCAAAAATATATTTTTGTCCTATCCCCCTCTAGAAAATGTTCAATTAGATGAAATTACGTTTTAAATCGGTGGGTGACTTAATTAATATCCCAACTCTACTATTTTTTCAGTAACCATGTATATTTGACTTTACCCCTCTTTATCCAGTACTCTAAGTTTGACGCAATAACTTCTGAATCGCATCATTGTAGTGCACTCCTGATTCTTTTCCATAGGTTGGACCTATTACTGTAATTTGGTAGAAAATTAAATGAATACTTCTATTATTTTGATCTGCGCGATTTTTTATATGAAGGCATGTTTTCGTTTAATTTAATTGCTCTGCTATTATTTGAAACATTTATTTTATTGAAAAATGAACAACACCAGTCGATTTGTCGTACTAAGGAACCCAATTTCTCATAATTTCAGTATTTTTTGAGAGGAAAAATATTTTCCGACAAATATGTACCTGAACTATAGTATGGAAAACATTGCATTTTTTGCAATTCCTCAAAAATATATTTTTGTCCTATCTCCCTCTAGAAAATGTTCAATTAGATGAAATTACGTTTTAAATCGGTGGGTGCCTTAATTAATATCCCAACTCTACTATTTTTTTCAGTAACCATGTATATTTGACTTTACCCCTCTTTATCCAGTACTCTAAGTTTGACGCAATAACTTCTGAATCGCATCATTGTAGTGCACTCCTGATTCTTTTCCATAGGTTGGACCTATTACTGTAATTTGGTAGAAAATTAAATGAATACTTCTATTATTTTGATCGGCGCGATTTTTTATATGAAGGCATGTTTTCGTTTAACTTAATTGCTCTGCTATTATTTGAAACATTTATTTTATTGAAAAATGAACAACACCAGTCGATTTGTCGTACTAAAGAACCCAATTTCTCATAATTTCAGTATTTTTTGAGAGGAAAAATACTTTCCGACAAATATGTACCTGAACTATAGTATGGAAAACATTTCATTTTTTGCAAATCCTCAAAAATATATTTTTGTCCTATCTCCCTCTAGAAAATGTTCAATTAGATGAAATTACGTCTTAAATCGGTGGGTGACTTAATTGATATCCCAACTCTACTATTTTTTCAGTAACCATGTATATTTGATTTTACCCCTCTTTATCCAGTACTCTAAGTTTGACGCAATAACTTCTGAATCGCATCATTGCAGTGCACTCCTGATTCTTTTCCATAGGTTGGACCTATAACTGTAATTTGGTAGAAAATTAAATGAATACTTCTATTATTTTGATCTGCGCGATTTTTTATATGAAGGCATGTTTTCGTTTAACTTAATTGCTCTGCTATTATTTGAAAAATTTATTTCATTGAAAAATGAACAACACCAGTCGATTTGTCGTACTAAAGAACCCAATTTCTCATAATTTCAGTATTTTTTGAGAGGAAAAATATTTTCCGACAAATATGTACCTGAACTATAGTATGGAAAACATTTCATTTTTTGCAATTCCTCAAAAATATATTTTTGTCCTATCTCCCTCTAGAAAATGTTCAATTAGATGAAATTACGTTTTAAATCGGTGGGTGACTTAATTGATATCCCAACTCTACTATTTTTTTCAGTAACCATGTATATTTGACTTTACCCCTCTTTATCCAGTACTCTAAGTTTGACGCAATAACTTCTGAATCGCATCATTGTAGTGCACTCCTGATTCTTTTCCATAGGTTGGACCTATTACTGTAATTTGGTAGAAAATTAAATGAATACTTCTATTATTTTGATCGGCGCGATTTTTTATATGAAGGCATGTTTTCGTTTAACTTAATTGCTCTGCTATTATTTGAAACATTTATTTTATTGAAAAATGAACAACACCAGTCGATTTGTCGTACTAAAGAACCCAATTTCTCATAATTTCAGTATTTTTTGAGAGGAAAAATACTTTCCGACAAATATGTACCTGAACTATAGTATGGAAAACATTTCATTTTTTGCAATTCCTCAAAAATATATTTTTGTCCTATCTCCCTCTAGAAAATGTTCAATTAGATGAAATTACGTTTTAAATCGGTGGGTGACTTAATTAATATCCCAACTCTACTATTTTTCCAGTAACCATGTATATTTGATTTTACCCCTCTTTATCCAGTACTCTAAGTTTGACGCAATAACTTCTGAATCGCATCATTGTAGTGCACTCCTGATTTTTTCCCATAGGTTGGACCTATTACTGTAATTGGGTAGAAAATTAAATGAATACTTCTATTATTTTGATCTGCGCGATTTTTTATATGAAGGCATGTTTTCGTTTAACTTAATTGCTCTGCTATTATTTGAAACATTTATTTTATTGAAAAATGAACAACACCAGTCGATTTGTCGTACTAAAGAACCCATTTTCTCATAATTTCAGTATTTTTTGAGAGGAAAAATATTTTCCGACAAATATGTACCTGAACTATAGTATGGAAAACATTTCATTTTTTGCTATCCCTCAAAAATATATTTTTGTCCTATCTCCCTCTAGAAAATGTTCTATTAGATAAAATTACGTCTTAAATCGGTGGGTGACTTAATTGATATCCCAACTCTACTATTTTTTCAGTAACCATGTATATTTGATTTTACCCCTCTTTATCCAGTACTCTAAGTTTGACGCAATAACTTCTGAATCGCATCATTGTAGTGCACTCCTGATTTTTTTCCATAGGTTGGACCTATTACTGTAATTGGGTAGAAAATTAAATGAATACTTCTATTATTTTGATCTGCGCGATTTTCAATATGAAGGCATGTTTTCGTTTAACTTAATTGCTCTGCTATTATTTGAAACATTTATTTTATTGAAAAATGAACAACACCAGTCGATTTGTTGTACTAAAGAACCCAATTTCTCATAATTCCAGTATTTTTTGAGAAGAAAAATATTTTCCGACAAATATGTACCTGAACTATAATAGTATGGAAAACATTTCATTTTTTGCAATTCCTCAAAAATATATTTTTGTCCTATCTCCCTCTAGAAAATGTTCAATTAGATGAAATTACGTCTTAAATCGGTGGGTGACTTAATTGATAACCCAACTCTACTATTTTTTCAGTAACCATGTATATTTGATTTTACCCCTCTTTATCCAGTACTCTAAGTTTGACGCAATAACTTCTGAATCGCATCATTGCAGTGCACTCCTGATTCTTTTCCATAGGTTGGACCTATAACTGTAATTTGGTAGAAAATTAAATGAATACTTCTATTATTTTGATCTGCGCGATTTTTTATATGAAGGCATGTTTTCGTTTAACTTAATTGCTCTGCTATTATTTGAAAAATTTATTTTATTGAAAAATGAACAACACCAGTCGATTTGTCGTACTAAAGAACCCAATTTCTCATAATTTCAGTATTTTTTGAGAGGAAAAATATTTTCCGACAAATATGTACCTGAACTATAGTATGGAAAACATTTCATTTTTTGCAATTCCTCAAAAATATATTTTTGTCCTATCTCCTTCTAGAAAATGTTCAATTAGATGAAATTACGTTTTAAATCGGTGGGTGCCTTAATTAATATCCCAACTCTACTATTTTTTTCAGTAACCATGTATATTTGACTTTACCCCTCTTTATCCAGTACTCTAAGTTTGACGCAATAACTTCTGAATCGCATCATTGTAGTGCACTCCTGATTCTTTTCCATAGGTTGGACCTATTACTGTAATTTGGTAGAAAATTAAATGAATACTTCTATTATTTTGATCGGCGCGATTTTTTATATGAAGGCATGTTTTCGTTTAACTTAATTGCTCTGCTATTATTTGAAACATTTATTTTATTGAAAAATGAACAACACCAGTCGATTTGTCGTACTAAAGAACCCAATTTCTCATAATTTCAGTATTTTTTGAGAGGAAAGATACTTTCCGACAAATATGTACCTGAACTATAGTATGGAAAACATTGCATTTTTTGCAATTCCTCAAAAATATATTTTTGTCCTATCTCCCTCTAGAAAATGTTCAATTAGATGAAATTACGTTTTAAATCGGTGGGTGACTTAATTAATATCCCAACTCTACTATTTTTTCAGTAACCATGTATATTTGATTTTACCCTCTTTATCCAGTACTCTAAGTTTGACGCAATAACTTCTGAATCGCATCATTGTAGTGCACTCCTGATTTTTTTCCATAGGTTGGACCTATTACTGTAATTGGGTAGAAAATTAAATGAATACTTCTATTATTTTGATCTGCGCGATTTTTTATATGAAGGCATGTTTTCGTTTAACTTAATTGCTCTGCTATTATTTAAAACATTTATTTTATTGAAAAATGAACAACACCAGTCGATTTGTCGTACTAGAGAACCCAATTTCTCATAATTTCAGTATTTTTTGAGAGGAAAAATATTTTCCGACAAATATGTACCTGAACTATAATAGTATGTAAAACATTTCATTTTTTGCAATTCCTCAAAAATATATTTTTGTCCTATCTCCCTCTAGAAAATATTCAATTAGATAAAATTACGTCTTAAATCGGTGGGTGACTTAATTGATATCCCAACTCTACTATTTTTTCAGTAACCATGTATATTTGATTTTAGCCCTCTTTATCCAGTACCCTAAGTTTGATGCAATAACTTCTGAATCGCATCATTGTAGTGCACTCCTGATTTTTTTCCATAGGTTGGACCCTATTACTGTAATTTGGTAGAAAATTAAATGAATACTTCTATTATTTTGATCGGCGCGATTTTTTATATGAAGGCATGTTTTCGTTTAACTTAATTGCTCTGCTATTATTTGAAACATTTATTTTATTGAAAAATGAACAACACCAGTCGATTTGTCGTACTAAAGAACCCAATTTCTCATAATTTCAGTATTTTTTGAGAGGAAAAATATTTTCTGACAAATATGTACCTGAACTCTAGTATGGAAAACATTGCATTTTTTGCAATTCCTCAAAAATATATTTTTGTCCTATCTCCCTTTAGAAAATGTTCAATTAGATGAAATTACGTTTTAAATCGGTGGGTGACTTAATTAATATCCCAACTCTACTATTTTTTCAGTAACCATGTATATTTGATTTTACCCCTCTTTATCCAGTACTCTAAGTTTGACGCAATAACTTCTGAATCGCATCATTGTAGTGCACTCCTGATTTTTTTCCATAGGTTGGACCTATTACTGTAATTTGGTAGAAAATTAAATGAATACTTCTATTATTTTGATCGGCGCGATTTTTTATATGAAGGCATGTTTTCGTTTAACTTAATTGCTCTGCTATTATTTGAAACATTTATTTTATTGAAAAATGAACAACACCAGTCGATTTGTCGTAGTAAAGAACCCAATTTCTCATAATTTCAGTATTTTTTGAGAGGAAAGATACTTTCCGACAAATATGTACCTGAACTATAGTATGGAAAACATTGCATTTTTTGCAATTCCTCAAAAATATATTTTTGTCCTATCTCCCTCTAGAAAATGTTCAATTAGATGAAATTACGTTTTAAATCGGTGGGTGACTTAATTAATATCCCAACTCTACTATTTTTTCAGTAACCATGTATATTTGATTTTACCCTCTTTATCCAGTACTCTAAGTTTGACGCAATAACTTCTGAATCGCATCATTGTAGTGCACTCCTGATTTTTTTCCATAGGTTGGACCTATTACTGTAATTGGGTAGAAAATTAAATGAATACTTCTATTATTTGGATCTGCGCGATTTTTTATATGAAGGCATGTTTTCGTTTAACTTAATTGCTCTGCTATTATTTAAAACATTTATTTTATTGAAAAATGAACAACACCAGTCGATTTGTCGTACTAGAGAACCCAATTTCTCATAATTTCAGTATTTTTTGAGAGGAAAAATATTTTCCGACAAATATGTACCTGAACTATAATAGTATGTAAAACATTTCTTTTTTGCAATTCCTCAAAAATATATTTTTGTCCTATCTCCCTCTAGAAAATGTTCAATTAGATAAAATTACGTCTTAAATCGGTGGGTGACTTAATTGATATCCCAACTCTACTATTTTTTCAGTAACCATGTATATTTGATTTTAGCCCTCTTTATCCAGTACCCTAAGTTTGATGCAATAACTTCTGAATCGCATCATTGTATTGCACTCCTGATTTTTTTCCATAGGTTGGACCCTATTACTGTAATTTGGTAGAAAATTAAATGAATACTTCTATTAATTTGATCGGCGCGATTTTTTATATGAAGGCATGTTTTCGTTTAACTTAATTGCTCTGCTATTATTTGGAACATTTATTTTATTGAAAAATGAACAACACCAGTCGATTTGTCGTACTAAAGAACCCAATTTCTCATAATTTCAGTATTTTTTGAGAGGAAAAATATTTTCTGACAAATATGTACCTGAACTCTAGTATGGAAAACATTGCATTTTTTGCAATTCCTCAAAAATATATTTTTGTCCTATCTCCCTTTAGAAAATGTTCAATTAGATGAAATTACGTTTTAAATCGGTGGGTGACTTAATTAATATCCCAACTCTACTATTTTTTCAGTAACCATGTATATTTGATTTTACCCCTCTTTATCCAGTACTCTAAGTTTGACGCAATAACTTCTGAATCGCATCATTGTAGTGCACTCCTGATTCTTTTCCATAGGTTGGACCTATTACTGTTATTTGGTAGAAAATTAAATGAATACTTCTATTATTTTGATCGGCGCGATTTTTTATATGAAGGCATGTTTTCGTTTAACTTAATTGCTCTCCTATTATTTGAAACATTTATTTTATTGAAAAATGAACAACACCATTCGATTTGTCGTACTAAAGAACCCAATTTCTCATAATTTCAGTATTTTTTGAGAGGAAATATATTTTCCGACAAATATGTACCTGAACTATAGTATGGAAAACATTTCATTTTTTGCAATTCCTCAAAAATATATTTTTGTCCTATCTCCCTCTAGAAATTGTTCAATTAGATGAAATTACGTCTTAAATCGGTGGGTGACTTAATTGATATCCCAACTCTACTATTTTTTCAGTAACCATGTATATTTGATTTTACCACTCTTTATCCAGTACTCTAAGTTTGACGCAATAACTTCTGAATCGCATCATTGTAGTGCACTCCTGATTCTTTTCCATAGGTTGGACCTATTACTGTAATTTGGTAGAAAATTAAATGAATACTTCTATTATTTTGATCTGCGCGATTTTTTATATGAAGGCATGTTTTCGTTTAACTTAATTGCTCTGCTATTATTTGAAACATTTATTTTATTGAAAAATGAACAACACCAGTCGATTTGTCGTACTAAAGAACCCAATTTCTCATAATTTCAGTATTTTTTGAGAGGAAAAATATTTTCCGACAAATATGTACCTGAACTATAGTATGGAAAACATTTCATTTTTTGCAATTCCTCAAAAATATATTTTTGTCCTATCTCCCTCTAGACAATGTTCAATTAGATAAAATTACGTCTTAAATCGGTGGGTGACTTAATTGATATCCCAACTCTACTATTTTTTCAGTGACCATGTATATTTGATTTTACCCCTCTTTATCCAGTACTCTAAGTTTGACGCAATAACTTCTGAATCGTATCATTGTAGTGCACTCCTGATTCTTTTCCATAGGTTGGACCTATTACTGTAATTTGGTAGAAAGTTAAATGAATACTTCTATTATTTTGATCGGCGCGATTTTTTATATGAAGGCATGTTTTCGTTTAACTTAATTGCTCTGCTATTATTTGAAACATTTATTTTATTGAAAAATGAACAACACCAGTCGATTTGTCGTACTAAAGAACCCAATTTCTCATAATTTCAGTATTTTTTGAGAGGAAAGATACTTTCCGACAAATATGTACCTGAACTATAGTATGGAAAACATTGCATTTTTTGCAATTCCTCAAAAATATATTTTTGTCCTATCTCCCTCTAGAAAATGTTCAATTAGATGAAATTACGTTTTAAATCGGTGGGTGACTTAATTAATATCCCAACTCTACTATTTTTTCAGTAACCATGTATATTTGATTTTACCCTCTTTATCCAGTACTCTAAGTTTGACGCAATAACTTCTGAATCGCATCATTGTAGAGCACTCCTGATTTTTTTCCATAGGTTGGACCTATTACTGTAATTGGGTAGAAAATTAAATGAATACTTCTATTATTTTGATCTGCGCGATTTTTTATATGAAGGCATGTTTTCGTTTAACTTAATTGCTCTGCTATTGTTTAAAACATTTATTTTATTGAAAAATGAACAACACCAGTCGATTTGTCGTACTAGAGAACCCAATTTCTCATAATTTCAGTATTTTTTGAGAGGAAAAATATTTTACGACAAATATGTACCTGAACTATAATAGTATGTAAAACATTTCATTTTTTGCAATTCCTCAGAAATATATTTTTGTCCTATCTCCCTCTAGAAAATGTTCAATTAGATAAAATTACGTCTTAAATCGGTGGGTGACTTAATTGATATCCCAACTCTACTATTTTTTCAGTAACCATGTATATTTGATTTTAGCCCTCTTTATCCAGTACCCTAAGTTTGATGCAATAACTTCTGAATTGCATCATTGTAGTGCACTCCTGATTTTTTTCCATAGGTTGGACCCTATTACTGTAATTTGGTAGAAAATTAAATGAATACTTCTATTATTTTGATCGGCGCGATTTTTTATATGAAGGCATGTTTTCGTTTAACTTAATTGCTCTGCTATTAATTGAAACATTTATTTTATTGAAAAATGAACAACACCAGTCGATTTGTCGTACTAAAGAACCCAATTTCTCATAATTTCAGTATTTTTTGAGAGGAAAAATATTTTCTGACAAATATGTACCTGAACTCTAGTATGGAAAACATTGCATTTTTTGCAATTCCTCAAAAATATATTTTTGTCCTATCTCCCTTTAGAAAATGTTCAATTAGATGAAATTACGTTTTAAATCGGTGGGTGACTTAATTAATATCCCAACTCTACTATTTTTTCAGTAACCATGTATATTTGATTTTACCCCTCTTTATCCAGTACTCTAAGTTTGACGCAATAACTTCTGAATCGCATCATTGTAGTGCACTCCTGATTTTTTTCCATAGGTTGGACCTATTACTGTAATCGGGTAGAAAATTAAATGAATACTTCTATTATTTTGATCTGCGCGATTTTTTATATGAAGGCATGTTTTCGTTTAACTTAATTGCTCTGCTATTATTTGAAACATTAATTTTATTGAAAAATGAACAACACCAGTCGATTTGTCGTACTAAAGAACCCAATTTCTCATAATTTCAGTATTTTTTGAGAGGAAAAATATTTTCCGACAAATATGTACCTGAACTATAATAGTATGTAAAACATTTCATTTTTTGCAATTCCTCAAAAATATATTTTTGTCCTATCTCCCTCTAGAAAATGTTCAATTAGATAAAATTACGTCTTAAATCGGTGGGTGACTTAATTGATATCCCAACTCTACTATTTTTTCAGTAACCATGTATATTTGATTTTACCCCTCTTTATCCAGTACTCTAAGTTTGACGCAATAACTTCTGAATCGCATCATTGTAGTGCACTCCTGATTTTTTTCCATAGGTTGGACCTATTACTGTAATTGGGTAGAAAATTAAATGAATACTTCTATTATTTTGATCTGCGCGATTTTTTATATGAAGGCATGTTTTCGTTTAACTTAATTGCTCTGCTATTATTTGAAACATTTATTTTATTGAAAAATGAACAACACCAGTCGATTTGTTGTACTAAAGAACCCAATTTCTCATAATTCCAGTATATTTTGAGAGGAAAAATATTTTCCGACAAATATGTACCTGAACTATAGTATGGAAAACATTTCATTTTTTGCAATTCCTCAAAAATATATTTTTGTCCTATCTCCCTCTAGAAAATGTTCAATTAGATGAAATTACGTCTTAAATCGGTGGGTGACTTAATTGATATCCCAACTCTACTATTTTTTCAGTAACCATGTATATTTGATTTTACCCCTCTTTATCCAGTACTCTAAGTTTGACGCAATAGCTTCTGAATCGCATCATTGCAGTGCACTCCTGATTCTTTTCCATAGGTTGGACCTATAACTGTAATTTGGTAGAAAATTAAATGAATACTTCTATTATTTTGATCTGCGCGATTTTTTATATGAAGGCATGTTTTCGTTTAACTTAATTGCTCTGCTATTATTTGAAAAATTTATTTTATTGAAAAATGAACAACACCAGTCGATTTGTCGTACTAAAGAACCCAATTTCTCATAATTTCAGTATTTTTTGAGAGGAAAAATATTTTCCGACAAATATGTACCTGAACTATATATAGTATGGAAAACATTTCATTTTTTGCAATTCCTCAAAAATATATTTTTGTCCTATCTCCCTCTAGAAAATGTTCAATTAGATGAAATTACGTTTTAAATCGGTGGGTGCCTTAATTAATATCCCAACTCTACTATTTTTTTCAGTAACCATGTATATTTGACTTTACCCCTCTTTATCCAGTACTCTAAGTTTGACGCAATAACTTCTGAATCGCATCATTGTAGTGCACTCCTGATTCTTTTCCATAGGTTGGACCTATTACTGTAATTTGGTAGAAAATTAAATGAATACTTCTATTATTTTGATCGGCGCGATTTTTTATATGAAGGCATGTTTTCGTTTAACTTAATTGCTCTGCTATTATTTGAAACATTTATTTTATTGAAAAATGAACAACACCAGTCGATTTGTCGTACTAAAGAACCCAATTTCTCATAATTTCAGTATTTTTTGAGAGGAAAAATACTTTCCGACAAATATGTACCTGAACTATAGTATGGAAAACATTTCATTTTTTGCAATTCCTCAAAAATATATTTTTGTCCTATCTCCCTCTAGAAAATGTTCAATTAGATGAAATTACGTTTTAAATCGGTGGGTGCCTTAATTAATATCCCAACTCTACTATTTTTTTCAGTAACCATGTATATTTGACTTTACCCCTCTTTATCCAGTACTCTAAGTTTGACGCAATAACTTCTGAATCGCATCATTGTAGTGCACTCCTGATTTTTTTCCATAGGTTGGACCTATTACTGTAATTGGGTAGAAAATTAAATGAATACTTCTATTATTTTGATCTGCGCGATTTTTTATATGAAGGCATGTTTTCGTTTAACTTAATTGCTCTGCTATTATTTGAAACATTTATTTTATTGAAAAATGAACAACACCAGTCGATTTGTTGTACTAAAGAACCCAATTTCTCATAATTCCAGTATTTTTTGAGAGGAAAAATATTTTCCGACAAATATGTACCTGAACTATAGTATGGAAAACATTTCATTTTTTGCAATTCCTCAAAAATATATTTTTGTCCTATCTCCCTCTAGAAAATGTTCAATTAGATGAAATTACGTTTTAAATCGGTGGGTGACTTAATTGATATCCCAACTCTACTATTTTTTTCAGTAACCATGTATATTTGACTTTACCCCTCTTTATCCAGTACTCTAAGTTTGACGCAATAACTTCTGAATCGCATCATTGTAGTGCACTCCTGATTCTTTTCCATAGGTTGGACCTATTACTGTAATTTGGTAGAAAATTAAATGAATACTTCTATTATTTTGATCGGCGCGATTTTTTATATGAAGGCATGTTTTCGTTTAACTTAATGGCTCTGCTATTATTTGAAACATTTATTTTATTGAAAAATGAACAACACCAGTCGATTTGTCGTACTAAAGAACCCAATTTCTCATAATTTCAGTATTTTTTGAGAGGAAAGATACTTTCCGACAAATATGTACCTGAACTATAGTATGGAAAACATTGCATTTTTTGCAATTCCTCAAAAATATATTTTTGTCCTATCTCCCTCTAGAAAATGTTCAATTAGATGAAATTACGTTTTAAATCGGTGGGTGACTTAATTAATATCCCAACTCTACTATTTTTTCAGTAACCATGTATATTTGATTTTACCCTCTTTATCCAGTACTCTAAGTTTGACGCAATAACTTCTGAATCGCATCATTGTAGTGCACTCCTGATTTTTTTCCATAGGTTGGACCTATTACTGTAATTGGGTAGAAAATTAAATGAATACTTCTATTATTTTGATCTGCGCGATTTTTTATATGAAGGCATGTTTTCGTTTAACTTAATTGCTCTGCTATTATTTAAAACATTTATTTTATTGAAAAATGAACAACACCAGTCGATTTGTCGTACTAGAGAACCCAATTTCTCATAATTTCAGTATTTTTTGAGAGGAAAAATATTTTCCGACAAATATGTACCTGAACTATAATAGTATGAAAAACATTTCATTTTTTGCAATTCCTCAAAAATATATTTTTGTCCTATCTCCCTCTAGAAAATGTTCAATTAGATAAAATTACGTCTTAAATCGGTGGGTGACTTAATTGATATCCCAACTCTACTATTTTTTCAGTAACCATGTATATTTGATTTTAGCCCTTTTTATCCAGTACCCTAAGTTTGATGCAATAACTTCTGAATCGCATTATTGTAGTGCACTCCTGATTTTTTTCCATAGGTTGGACCCTATTACTGTAATTTGGTAGAAAATTAAATGAATACTTCTATTATTTTGATCGGCGCGATTTTTTATATGAAGGCATGTTTTCGTTTAACTTAATTGCTCTGCTATTATTTGAAACATTTATTTTATTGAAAAATGAACAACACCAGTCGATTTGTCGTACTAAAGAACCCAATTTCTCATAATTTCAGTATTTTTTGAGAGGAAAAATATTTTCTGACAAATATGTACCTGAACTCTAGTATGGAAAACATTGCATTTTTTGCAATTCCTCAAAAATATATTTTTGTCCTATCTCCCTTTAGAAAATGTTCAATTAGATGAAATTACGTTTTAAATCGGTGGGTGACTTAATTAATATCCCAACTCTACTATTTTTTCAGTAACCATGTATATTTGATTTTACCCCTCTTTATCCAGTACTCTAAGTTTGACGCAATAACTTCTGAATCGCATCATTGTAGTGCACTCCTGATTTTTTTCCATAGGTTGGACCTATTACTGTAATTGGGTAGAAAATTAAATGAATACTTCTATTATTTTGATCTGCGCGATTTTTTATATGAAGGCATGTTTTCGTTTAACTTAATTGCTCTGCTATTATTTGAAACATTTATTTTATTGAAAAATGAACAACACCAGTCGATTTGTCGTACTAAAGAACCCAATTTCTCATAATTTCAGTATTTTTTGAGAGGAAAAATATTTTCCGACAAATATGTACCTGAACTATAATAGTATGTAAAACATTTCATTTTTTGCAATTCCTCAAAAATATATTTTTGTCCTATCTCCCTCTAGAAAATGTTCAATTAGATAAAATTACGTCTTAAATCGGTGGGTGACTTAATTGATATCCCAACTCTACTATTTTTTCAGTAACCATGTATATTTGATTTTACCCCTCTTTATCCAGTACCCTAAGTTTGACGCAATAACTTCTGAATCGCATCATTGTAGTGCACTCCTGATTTTTTTCCATAGGTTGGACCTATTACTGTAATTGGGTATAAAATTAAATGAATACTTCTATAATTTTGATCTGCGCGATTTTTTATATGAAGGCATGTTTTCGTTTAACTTAATTGCTCTGCTATTATATGAAACATTTATTTCATTGAAAAATGAACAACACCAGTCGATTTGTCGTACTAAAAAACCAATTTCTCATAATTTTAGTATTTTTTGAGAGGAAAAATATTTTCCGACAAATATGTACCTGAACATGGAAAACATTTAATTTTTTGCAATTCCTCAAAAATATATTTTTGTCCTATCTCCCTCTAGAAAATGTTCAATTAGATGAAATTACGTTTTAAATCGGTGGGTGCCTTAATTAATATCCCAACTCTACTATTTTTTCAGTAACCAAGTATATTTGACTTTACCCCTCTTTATCCAGTACTCTAAGTTTGACGCAATAACTTCTGAATCGCATCATTGTAGTGCACTCCTGATTCTTTTCCATAGGTTGGACCTATTACTGTAATTTGGTAGAAAATTAAATGGATCCTTCTATTATTTTGATCGGCGCGATTTTTTATATGAAGGCATGTTTTCGTTTAACTTAATTGCTCTCCTATTATTTGAAACATTTATTTTATTGAAAAATGAACAACACCAGTCGATTTGTCGTACTAAAGAACCCAATTTCTCATAATTTCAGTATTTTTTGAGAGGAAATATATTTTCCGACAAATATGTACCTGAACTATATATAGTATGGAAAACATTTCATTTTTTGCAATTCCTCAAAAATATATTTTTGTCCTATCTCCCTCTAGAAATTGTTCAATTAGATGAAATTACGTCTTAAATCGGTGGGTGACTTAATTGATATCCCAACTCTACTATTTTTTCAGTAACCATGTATATTTGATTTTACCACTCTTTATCCAGTACTCTAAGTTTGACGCAATAACTTCTGAATCGCATCATTGTAGTGCACTCCTGATTCTTTTCCATAGGTTGGACCTATTACTGTAATTTGGTAGAAAATTAAATGAATACTTCTATTATTTTGATCTGCGCGATTTTTTATATGAAGGCATGTTTTCGTTTAACTTAATTGCTCTGCTATTATTTGAAACATTTATTTTATTGAAAAATGAACAACACCAGTCGATTTGTCGTACTAAAGAACCCAATTTCTCATAATTTCAGTATTTTTTGAGAGGAAAAATATTTTCCGACAAATATGTACCTGAACTATAGTATGGAAAACATTTCATTTTTTGCAATTACTCAAAAATATATTTTTGTCCTATCTCCCTCTAGAAAATGTTCAATTAGATAAAATTACGTCTTAAATCGGTGGGTGACTTAATTGATATCCCAACTCTACTATTTTTTCAGTAACCATGTATATTTGATTTTACCCCTCTTTATCCAGTACTCTAAGTTTGACGCAATAACTTCTGAATCGCATCATTGTAGTGCACTCCTGATTCTTTTCCATAGGTTGGACCTATTACTGTAATTTGGTAGAAAATTAAATGAATACTTCTATTATTTTGATCTGCGCGATTTTTTATATGAAGGCATGTTTTCGTTTAACTTAATTGCTCTGCTATTATTTGAAACATTTATTTTATTGAAAAATGAACAACACCAGTCGATTTGTCGTACTAAAGAACCCAATTTCTCATAATTTCAGTATTTTTTGAGAGGAAAAATATTTTCCGACAAATATGTACCTGGAAAACATTTCATTTTTTGCAATTCCTCAAAAATATATTTTTGTCCTATCTCCCTCTAGAAAATGTTCAATTGGATAAAATTACGTCTTAAATCGGTGGGTGACTTAATTGATATCCCAACTCTACTATTTTTTCAGTAACCATGTATATTTGATTTTACCCCTCTTCATCCAGTACTCTAAGTTTGACGCAATAACTTCTGAATCGCATCATTGTAGTGCACTCCTGATTTTTTTCCATAGGTTGGACCTATTACTGTAATTGGGTAGAAAATTAAATGAATACTTCTATTATTTTGATCTGCGCGATTTTTTATATGAAGGCATGTTTTCGTTTAACTTAATTGCTCTGCTATTATTTGAAACATTTATTTTATTGAAAAATGAACAACACCAGTCGATTTGTCGTACCAAAGAACCCAATTTCTCATAATTTCAGTATTTTTTGAGAGGAAAAATATTTTCCGACAAATATGTACCTGAACTATAGTATGGAAAACATTTCATTTTTTGCAATTCCTCAAAAATATATTTTTGTCCTATCTCCCTCTAGAAAATGTTCAATTAGATAAAATTACGTCTTAAATCGGTGGGTGACTAAATTGATATCCCAACTCTACTATTTTTTCAGTAACCATGTATATTTGATTTTACCCTTCTTTATCCAGTACTCTAAGTTTGACGCAATAACTTCTGAATCGCATCATTGTAGTGCACTCCTGATTCTTTCCCATAGGTTGGACCTATTACTGTAATTTGGTAGAAAATTAAATGAATACTTCTATTATTTTGATCTGCGCGATTTTTTATATGAAGGCATGTTTTCGTTTAACTTAATTGCTCTGCTATTATTTGAAACATTTATTTTATTGAAAAATGAACAACACCAGTCGATTTGTCGTACTAAAGAACCCAATTTCTCATAATTTCAGTATTTTTTGAGAGGAAAAATATTTTCCGACAAATATGTACCTGAACTATAGTATGGAAAACATTTCATTTTTTGCAATTCCTCAAAAATATATTTTTGTCCTATCTCCCTCTAGAAAATGTTCAATTAGATAAAATTACGTCTTAAATCTGTGGGTGACTTAATTGATATCCCAACGCTACTATTTTTTCAGTGACCATGTATATTTGATTTTACCCCTCTTTATCCAGTACTCTAAGTTTGACGCAATAACTTCTGAATCGCATCATTGTAGTGCACTCCTGATTTTTTTCCATAGGTTGGACCTATTACTGTAATTGGGTAGAAAATTAAATGAATACTTCTATTATTTTGATCTGCGCGATTTTTTATATGAAGGCATGTTTTCGTTTAACTTAATTGCTCTGCTATTATTTGGAACATTTATTTTATTGAAAAATGAACAACACCAGTCGATTTGTCGTACTAAAGAACCCAATTTCTCATAATTTCAGTATTTTTTGAGAGGAAAAATATTTTCCGACAAATATGTACCTGAACTATAGTATGGAAAACATTTCATTTTTTGCAATTCCTCAAAAATATATTTTTGTCCTATCTCCTTCTAGAAAATGTTCAATTAGATAAAATTACGTCTTAAATCGGTGGGTGACTTAATTGATATCCCAACTCTACTATTTTTTCAGTAACCACGTATATTTGATTTTACCCCTCTTTATCCAGTACCCTAAGTTTGACGCAATAACTTCTGAATCGCATCATTGTAGTGCACTCCTGATTTTTTTCCATAGGCTGGACTTATTACTGTAATTTGGTAGAAAATTGAATGAATACTTCTATTATTTTGATCGGCGCGATTCTTCATATGAAGGCATGTTTTCGTTTAACTTAATTGCTCTGCTATTATTTGAAACATTTATTTTATTGAAAAATGAACAACACCAGTCGATTTGTCGTACTAAAGAACCCAATTTCTCATACTTTCAGTATTTTTTGAGAGGAAAAATATTTTCTGACAAATATGTACCTGAACTATAGTATGGAAAACATTGCATTTTTTGCAATTCCTCAAAAATATATTTTTGTCCTATCTCCCTCTAGAAAATGTTCAATTAGATGAAATTACGTTTTAAATCGGTGGGTGACTTAATTAATATCCCAACTCTACTATTTTTTCAGTAACCATGTATATTTGATTTTACCCTCTTTATCCAGTACTCTAAGTTTGACGCAATAACTTCTGAATCGCATCATTGTAGTGCACTCTTGATTTTTTTCCATAGGTTGGACCTATTACTGTAATTGGGTAGAAAATTAAATGAATACTTCTATTATTTTGATCTGCGCGATTTTTTATATGAAGGCATGTTTTCGTTTAACTTAATTGCTCTGCTATTATTTGAAACATTTATTTTATTGAAAAATGAACAACATCAGTCGATTTGTCGTACTAGAGAACCCAATTTCTCATAATTTCAGTATTTTTTGAGAGGAAAAATATTTTCCGACAAATATGTACCTGAACTATAGTAGTATGTAAAACATTTCATTTTTTGCAATTCCTCAAAAATATATTT
The DNA here is from genome assembly GCA_963921935.1 of Galeruca laticollis. Taxonomy (NCBI): domain Eukaryota; kingdom Metazoa; phylum Arthropoda; class Insecta; order Coleoptera; family Chrysomelidae; genus Galeruca; species Galeruca laticollis. The sequence goes on along the minus strand of OY998185.1, from coordinate 59,075,350 downwards.
TTGTCCTATCTCCCTCTAGAAAATGTTCAATTAGATAAAATTACGTCTTAAATCGGTGGGTGACTTAATTGATATCCCAACTCTACTATTTTTTCAGTAACCATGTATATTTGATTTTACCCCTCTTTATCCAGAACCCTAAGTTTGACGCAATAACTTCTGAATCGCATCATTGTAGTGCACTCCTGATTTTTTTCCATAGGTTGGACCTATTACTGTAATTTCGTAGAAAATTAAATGAATACTTCTATTATTTTGATCGGCGCGATTTTTTATATGAAGGCATGTTTTCGTTTAACTTAATTGCTCTGCTATTATTTGAAACATTTATTTTATTGAAAAATGAACAACACCAGTCGATTTGTCGTACTAAAGAACCCAATTTCTCATAATTTCAGTATTTTTTGAGAGGAAAAATATTTTCCGACAAATATGTACCTGAACTATAGTATGGAAAACATTTCATTTTTTGCAATTCCTCAAAAATATATTTTTGTCCTATCTCCCTCTAGAAAATGTTCAATTAGATAAAATTACGTCTTAAATCGGTGGGTGACTCAATTGATATCCCAACTCTACTATTTTTTCAGTAACCACGTATATTTGATTTTACCCCTCTTTATCCAGTACCCTAAGTTTGACGCAATAACTTCTGAATCGCATCATTGTAGTGCACTCCTGATTTTTTTCCATAGGTTGGACCTATTACTGTAATTTGGTAGAAAATTGAATGAATACTTCTATTATTTTGATCGGCGCGATTTTTTATATGAAGGCATGTTTTCGTTTAACTTAATTGCTCTGCTATTATTTGAAACATCTATTTTATTGAAAAATGAACGACACCAGTCGATTTGTCGTACTAGAGAACCCAATTTCTCATAATTTCAGTATTTTTTGAGAGGAAAAATATTTTCCGACAAATATGTACCTGAACTATAATAGTATGTAAAACATTTCATTTTTTGCAATTCCTCAAAAATATATTTTTGTCCTATCTCCCTCTAGAAAATGTTCAATTAGATAAAATTACGTCTTAAATCGGTGGGTGACTTAATTGATATCCCAACTCTACTATTTTTTCAGTAACCATGTATATTTGATTTTACCCCTCTTTATCCAGTACCCTAAGTTTGACGCAATAACTTCTGAATCGCATCATTGTAGTGCACTCCTGATTTTTTTCCATAGGTTGGACCTATTACTGTAATTTGGTAGAAAATTAAATGAATACTTCTATTATTTTGATCGGCGCGATTTTTTATATGAAGGCATGTTTTCGTTTAACTTAATTGCTCTGCTATTATTTGAAACATTTATTTTATTGAAAAATGAACAACACCAGTCGATTTGTCGTACTAAAGAACCCAATTTCTCATAATTTCAGTATTTTTTGAGAGGAAAAATATTTTCCGACAAATATGTACCTGAGCTATAATAGTATGTAAAACATTTCATTTTTTGCAATTCCTCAAAAATATATTTTTGTCCTATCTCCCTCTAGAAAATGTTCAATTAGATAAAATTACGTCTTAAATCGGTGGGTGACTTAATTGATATCCCAACTCTACTATTTTGTCAGTAACCATGTATATTTGATTTTACCCCTCTTTATCCAGTACCCTAAGTTTGACGCAATAACTTCTGAATCGCATCATTGTTGTGCACTCCTGATTTTTTTCCATAGGTTGGACCTATTACTGTAATTGGGTAGAAAATTAAATGAATACTTCTATTTTTTTGATCTGCGCGATTTTTTATATGAAGGCATGTTTTCGTTTAACTTAATTGCTCTGCTATTATTTGAAACATTTATTTTATTGAAAAATGAACAACACCAGTCGATTTGTCGTACTAAAGAACCCAATTTCTCATAATTTCAGTATTTTTTGAGAGGAAAAATATTTTCCGACAAATATGTACCTGAACTATAGTATGGAAAACATTTCATTTTTTGCAATTCCTCAAAAATATATTTTTGTCCTATCTCCCTCTAGAAAATGTTCAATTAGATAAAATTACGTCTTAAATCGGTGGGTGACTTAATTGATATCCCAACTCTACTATTTTTTCAGTAACCATGTATATTTGATTTTACCCCTCTTTATCCAGTACTCTAAGTTTGACGCAATAACTTCTGAATCGCATCATTGTAGTGCACTCCTGATTTTTTTCCATAGGTTGGACCTATTACTGTAATTGGGTAGAAAATTAAATGAATACTTCTATTATTTTGATCTGCTCGATTTTTTATATGAAGGCATGTTTTCGTTTAACTTAATTGCTCTGCTATTATTTGAAACATTTATTTTATTGAAAAATGAACAATACCAGTCGATTTGTCGTACTAAAGAACCCAATTTCTCATAATTTCAGTATTTTTTGAGAGGAAAATTATTTTCCGACAAATATGTACCTGAACTGTATGGAAAACATTTCATTTTTTGCAATTCCTCATAAATATATTTTTGTCCTATCTCCCTCTAGAAAATGTTCAATTAGATAAAATTACGTCTTAAATCGGTGGGTGCCTTAATTGATATCCCAACTCTACTATTTTTTCAGTAACCATGTATATTTGATTTTACCCCTCTTTATCCAGTACCCTAAGTTTGACGCAATAACTTCTGAATCGCATCATTGTTGTGCACTCCTGATTTTTTTTCATAGGTTGGACCTATTACTGTAATTTGGTAGAAAATTAAATGAATACTTCTATTATTTTGATCTGCGCGATTTTTTAAATGAAGTCATGTTTTCGTTTAATTTAATTGCTCTGCTATTATTCGAAACATTCATTTTATTGAAAAATGAACAACACCAGTCGATTTGTCGTACTGAAGAACCCAATTTCTCATAATTTCAGTATTTTTTGAGAGGAAAAATATTTTCCGACAAATATGTACCTGAACTATATATAGTATGGAAAACATTGCATTTTTTGCAATTCCTCAAAAATATATTTTTGTCCTATCTCCCTCTAGAAAATGTTCAAATAGTTAAAATTACGTCTTAAATCGGTGGGTGACTTAATTGATATCCCAACTCTCCTATTTTTTCAGTAACCATGTATATTTGATTTTACCCCTCTTTATCCAGAACTCTAAGTTTGACGCAATAACTTCTGAATCGCATCATTGTAGTGCACTCCTAATTTTTTTTCATAGGTTAGACCTATTACTGTAATTTGGTAGAAAATTAAATGAATACTTCTATCATTTTGATCTGCGCGATTTTTTATATGAAGGCATGTTTTCGTTTAACTTAATTGCTCTGCTATTATTTGAAACATTTATTTTATTGAAAAATAAACAACACCAGTCGATTTGTCGTACTAAAGAACCGAATTTCTCATAATTTCAGTATTTTTTGAGAGGAAAAATATTTTCCGACAAATATGTACCTGTATGGAAAACATTTCATTTTTTGCAATTCCTCAAAAATATATTTTTGTCCTATCTTCCTCTAGAAAATGTTCAATTAGATAAAATTACGTCTTAAATCGGTGGGTGACTTAATTGATATCCCAACTCTACTATTTTTTTTAGTAACCATGTAAATTTGATTTTACCCCTCTTTATCCAGTACTCCAAGTTTGACGCATTAACTTCTGAATCGCATCATTGTAGTGCACTCCTGATTTTTTTTCATAGGTTGGACCTATTACTGTAATTTGGTAGAAAATTAAATGAATACTTCTATTATTTTGATCTGCGCGATTTTTTATATGAAGGCATGTTTTCGTTTAACTTAATTGCTCTGCTATCATTTGAAACATTTATTTTATTGAAAAATGAACAACACCAGTCGATTTGTCGTACTAAAGAACCCAATTTCTCATAATTTCAGTATTTTTTGAGAGGAAAAATATTTTCCGATAAATATGTACATGTTTTCGTTTAACTTAATTGCTCTGCTATTATTTGAAACATTTATTTTATTGAAAAATGAACAATACCAGTCGATTTGTCGTACTAAAGAACTCAATTTCTCATAATTTCAGTATTTTTTGAGAGGAAAAATATTTTCTGACAAATATGTACCTGAACTATAGTATGGAAAACATTGCATTTTTTGCAATTCCTCAAAAATATATTTTTGTACTATCTCCCTCTAGAAAATGTTCAATTAGATAAAATTACGTCTTAAATCGGTGGGTGACTTAATTAATATCCCAACTCTACTATATTTTCAGTAACCATGTATATTTGATTTTACCCCTCTTTATCCAGTACCCTAAGTTTGACGCAATAACTTCTGAATCGCATCATTGTAGTGCACTCCTGATTTTTTTCCATAGGTTGGACCTATTACTGTAATTTGGTAGAAAATTAAATGAATACTTCTATTATTTTGATCTGCTCGATTTTTTATATGAAGGCATGTTTTCGTTTAACTTAATTGCTCTGCTATTATTTGAAACATTTATTTTATTGAAAAATGAACAATACCAGTCGATTTGTCGTACTAAAGAACTCAATTTCTCATAATTTCAGTATTTTTTGAGAGGAAAAATATTTTCTGACAAATATGTACCTGAACTATAGTATGGAAAACATTGCATTTTTTGCAATTCCTCAAAAATATATTTTTGTCCTATCTCCCTCTAGAAAATGTTCAAATAGATAAAATTACGTCTTAAATCGGTGGGTGACTTAATTGATATCCCAACTCTCCTATTTTTTCAGTAACCATGTATATTTGATTTTACCCTTCTTTATCCAGAACTCGAAGTTTGACGCAATAAATTCTGAATCGCATCATTGTAGTGCACTCCTGATTTTTTTTCATAGGTTGGACCTATTACTGTAATTTGGTAGAAAATTAAATGAATACTTCTATTATTTTGATCTGCGCGATTTTTTAAATGAAGTCATGTTTTCGTTTAATTTAATTGCTCTGCTATTATTCGAAACATTCATTTTATTGAAAAATGAACAACACCAGTCAATTTGTCGTACTGAAGAACCCAATTTCTCATAATTTCAGTATTTTTTGAGAGGAAAAATATTTTCCGACAAATATATACCTGAACTATATATAGTATGGAAAACATTGCATTTTTTGCAATTCCTCAAAAATATATTTTTGTCCTATCTCCCTCTAGAAAATGTTCAAATAGTTAAAATTACGTCTTAAATCGGTGGGTGACTTAATTGATATCCCAACTCTCCTATTTTTTCAGTAACCATGTATATTTGATTTTACCCCTCTTTATCCAGAACTCTAAGTTTGACGCAATAACTTCTGAATCGCATCATTGTAGTGCACTCCTGATTTTTTTTCATAGGTTGGACCTATTACTGTAATTTGGTAGAAAATTAAATGAATACTTCTATTATTTTGATCTGCGCGATTTTTTATATGAAGGCATGTTTTCGTTTAACTTAATTGCTCTGCTATTATTTGAAACATTTATTTTATTGAAAAATGAACAACACCAGTCGATTTGTCGTACTAAAGAACCAAATTTCTCATAATTTCAGTATTTTTTGAGAGGAAAAATATTTTCCGACAAATATGTACCTGAACATGGAAAACATTTCATTTTTTGCAATTCCTCAAAAATATATTTTTGTCCTATCTTCCTCTAGAAAATGTTCAATTAGATGAAATTACGTCTTAAATCGGTGGGTGACTTAATTGATATCCCAACTCTACTCTTTTTTCAGTAACCATGTATATTTGATTTTACCCCTCTTTATCCAGTACTCCAAGTTTGACGCAATAACTTCTGAATCGCATCATTGTAGTGCACTCCTGATTTTTTTTCATAGGTTGGACCTATTACTGTAATTTGGTAGAAAATTAAATGAATACTTCTATTATTTTGATCTGCGCGATTTTTTATATGAAGGCATGTTTTCGTTTAACTTAATTGCTCTGCTATTATTTGAAACATTTATTTTATTGAAAAATGAACAACACCAGTCGATTTGTCGTACTAAAGAACCGAATTTCTCATAATTTCAGTATTTTTTGAGAGGAAAAATATTTTCCGACAAATATGTACCTGTATGGAAAACATTTCATTTTTTGCAATTCCTCAAAAATATATTTTTGTCCTATCTTCCTCTAGAAAATGTTCAATTAGATAAAATTACGTCTTAAATCGGTGGGTGACTTAATTAATATCCCAACTCTCCTATTTTTTCAGTAACCATGTATATTTGATTTTACCCCACTCTATCCAGTACTCTAAGTTTGAGGCAATAACTTCTGAATCGCATCATTGTAGTGCACTCCTGATTTTTTTTCATAGGTTGGACCTATCACTGTAATTTGGTAGAAAATTAAATGAATACTTCTATTATTTTGATCTGCGCGATTTTTTATATGAAGGCATGTTTTCGTTTAACTTAATTGCTCTGCTATTATTTGAAACATTTATTTTATTGAAAAATGAACAACACCAGTCGATTTGTCGTACTAAAGAACCCAATTTCTCATAATTTCAGTATTTTTTGAGAGGAAAAATATTTTCCGATAAATATGTACCTGAACTATAGTATGGAAAACATTGCATTTTTTGCAATTCCTCAAAAATATATTTTTGTCCTATCTCCCTCTAGAAAATGTTCAATTGGATAAAATTACGTCTCAAATCGGTGGGTGACTTAATTAATATCCCAACTCTCCTATTTTTTCACTAACCATGTATATTTGATTTTACCCCTCTTTATCCAGTACTCTAAGTTTGACGCAATAACTTCTGAATCGCAACATTGTAGTGCACTCCTGATTTTTTTCCATAGGTTGGACCTATTACTGTAATTGGGTAGAAAATTAAATGAATACTTCTATTATTTTGATCTGCGCGATTTTTAATATGAAGGCATGTTTTCGTTTAACTTAATTGCTCTGCTATTATTTGAAACATTTATTTTATTGAAAAATGAACAACACCAGTCGATTTGTCGTACTAAAGAACCCAATTTCTCATAATTTCAGTATTTTTTGAGAGGAAAAATATTTTCCGACAAATATGGAAAACATTTCATTTTTTGCAATTCCTCAAAAATATATTTTTGTCCTATCTCCCTCTAGAAAATGTTCAATTAGATAAAATTACGTCTTAAATCGGTGGGTGACTTAATTGATATCCCAACTCTACTATTTTTTCAGTAACCATGTATATTTGATTTTACCCCTCTTTATCCAGTTCTCTAAGTTTGACGCAATAACTTCTGAATCGCATCATTGTAGTGCACTCCTGATTTTTTTTCATAGGTTGGACCTATTACTGTAATTTGGTAGAAAATTAAATAAATACTTCTATTATTTTGATCTGCGCGATTTTTTATATGAAGGCATGTTTTCGTTTAACTTAATTGCTCTGCTATTATTTGAAACATTTACTTTATTGAAAAATGAACAACACCAGTCGATTTGTCGTACTAAAGAACCCAATTTCTCATAATTTCAGTATTTTTCGAGAGGAAAAATATTTTCCGACAAATATGTACCTGAACTATAGTATGGAAAACATTGCATTTTTTGCAATTCCTCAAAAATATATTTTTGTCCTATCTCCCTCTAGAAAATGTTCAATTAGATAAAATTACGTCTTAAATCGGTGGGTGACTTAATTAATATCCCAACTCTCCTATTTTTTCAGTAACCATGTATATTTGATTTTACCCCTCTTTATCCAGTACTCTAAGTTTGACGCAATAACTTCTGAATCGCAACATTGTAGTGCACTCCTGATTTTTTTCCATAGGTTGGACCTATTACTGTAATTGGGTAGAAAATTAAATGAATACTTCTATTATTTTGATCTGCGCGATTTTTTATATGAAGGCATGTTTTCGTTTAACTTAATTGCTCTGCTATTATTTGAAACATTTATTTTATTGAAAAATGAACAACACCAGTCGATTTGTCGTACTAAAGAACCCAATTTCTCATAATTTCAGTATTTTTTGAGAGGAAAAATATTTTCCGACAAATATGGAAAACATTTCATTTTTTGCAATTCCTCAAAAATATATTTTTGTCCTATCTCCCTCTAGAAAATGTTCAATTAGATAAAATTACGTCTTAAATCGGTGGGTGACTTAATTGATATCCCAACTCTACTATTTTTTCAGTAACCATGTATATTTGATTTTACCCCTCTTTATCCAGTTCTCTAAGTTTGACGCAATAGCTTCTGAATCGCATCATTGTAGTGCACTCCTGATTTTTTTCCATAGGTTGGACCTATTACTGTAATTGGGTAGAAAATTAAATGAATACTTCTATTATTTTGATCTGCGCGATTTTTTATATGAAGGCATGTTTTCGTTTAACTTAATTGTTCTCCTATTATTTGAAACATTTATTTTATTGAAAAATGAACACCAGTCGATTTGTCGTACTAAAGAACCCAATTTCTCATAATCCCAGTATTTTTTGAGAGGAAAAATATTTTCCGACAAATATGTACCTGAACAGTATGGAAAACATTTCATTTTTTGCAATTCCTAAAAAATATATTTTTGTCCTATCTCCCTCTAGAAAATGTTCAATTGGATAAAATTACGTCTTAAATCGGTGGGTGACTTAATTGATATCCCAACTCTACTATTTTTTCAGTAACCATGTATATTTGATTTTACCCCTCTTTATCCAGTTCTCTAAGTTTGACGCAATAGCTTCTGAATCGCATCATTGTAGTGCACTCCTGATTTTTTTCCATAGGTTGGACCTATTACTGTAATTGGGTAGAAAATTAAATGAATACTTCTATTATTTTGATCTGCGCGATTTTTCATATGAAGGCATGTTTTCGTTTAACTTAATTGCTCTGCTATTATCTGAAACATTTATTTTATTGAAAAATGAACAACACCAGTCGATTTGTCGTACTAAAGAACCCAATTTCTCATAATTTCAGTATTTTTTGAGAGGAAAAATATTTTCCGACAAATATGGAAAACATTTCATTTTTTGCAATTCCTCAAAAATATATTTTTGTCCTATCTCCCTCTAGAAAATGTTCAATTGGATAAAATTACGTCTTAAATCGGTGGGTGACTTAATTGATATCCCAACTCTACTATTTTTTCAGTAACCATGTATATTTGATTTTACCCCTCTTTATCCAGTTCTCTAAGTTTGACGCAATAGCTTCTGAATCGCATCATTTTAGTGCACTCCTGATTTTTTTCCATAGGTTGGACCTATTACTGTAATTGGGTAGAAAATTAAATGAATACTTCTATTATTTTGATCTGCGCGATTTTTCATATGAAGGCATGTTTTCGTTTAACTTAATTGCTCTGCTATTATTTGAAACATTTATTTTATTGAAAAATGAACAACACCAGTCGATTTGTCGTACTAAAGAACCCAATTTCTCATAATCTCAGTATTTTTTGAGAGGAAAAATATTTTCCGACAAATATGTACCTGAACTATAGTATGGAAAACATTTCATTTTTTGCAATTCCTAAAAAATATATTTTTGTCCTATCTCCCTCTAGAAAATGTTCAATTAGATAAAATTACGTCTTAAATCGGTGGGTGACTTAATTGATATCCCAACTCTACTATTTTTTCAGTAACCATGTATATTTGATTTTATCCCTCTTTATCCAGTACTCTAAGTTTGACGCAATAACTTCTGAATCGCAACATTGTAGTGCACTCCTGATTTTTTTCCATAGGTTGGACCTATTACTGTAATTGGGTAGAAAATTAAATGAATACTTCTATTATTTTGATCTGCGCGATTTTTTATATGAAGGCATGTTTTCGTTTAACTTAATTGCTCTGCTATTATTTGAAACATTTATTTTATTGAAAAATGAACAACACCAGTCGATTTGTCGTACTAAAGAACCCAATTTCTCATAATTTCAGTATTTTTTGAGAGGAAAAATATTTTCCGACAAATATGGAAAACATTTCATTTTTTGCAATTCCTCAAAAATATATTTTTGTCCCATCTCCCTCTAAAAAATGTTCAATTAGATAAAATTACGTCTTAAATCGGTGGGTGACTTAATTGATATCCCAACTCTACTATTTTTTCAGTAACCATGTATATTTGATTTTACCCCTCTTTATCCAGTACTCTAAGTTTGACGCAATAACTTCTGAATCGCATCATTGTAGTGCACTCCTGATTTTTTTTCATAGGTTGGACTTATTACTGTAGTTTGGTAGAAAATTAAATGATTACTTCTATTATTTTAATCTGCGCGATTTTTTAAATGAAGGCATGTTTTCGTTTAACTTAATTGCTCTGCTATTATTTGAAACATTTATTTTATTGAAAAATGAACAACACCAGTCGATTTGTCGTACTAAAGGACCCAATTTCTCATAATTTCAGTATTTTTTGAGAGGAAAAATATTTTCCGACAAATATGTACCTGAACTATAGTATGGAAAACATTTCATTTTTTGCAATTCCTCAAAAATATATTTTTGTCCTATCTCCCTCTAGAAAATGTTCAATTAGATAAAATTACGTCTTAAATCGGTGGGTGACTTAATTGATATCCCAACTCTACTATTTTTTCAGTAACCATGTATATTTGATTTTATCCCTCTTTATCCAGTACTCTAAGTTTGACGCAATAACTTCTGAATCGCATCATTGTAGTGCACTCCTGATTTTTTTTCATAGGTTGGACTTATTACTGTAGTTTGGTAGAAAATTAAATGATTACTTCTATTATTTTAATCTGCGCGATTTTTTAAAAGAAGGCATGTTTTCGTTTAACTTAATTGCTCTGCTATTATTTGAAACATTTATTTTATTGAAAAATGAACAACACCAGTCGATTTGTCGTACTAAAGAACCCAATTTCTCATAATTTCAGTATTTTTTGAGAGGAAACATATTTTCTGACAAATATGTACCTGAACTATAGTATGGAAAACATTGCATTTTTTGCAATTCCTCAAAAATATATTTTTGTCCTATCTTCCTCTAGATGATGTTCAATTAGATGAAATTACGTCTTAAATCGGTGGGTGACTTAATTAATATCCCAACTCTCCTATTTTTTCAGTAACCATGTATATTTGATTTTACCCCTCTTTATCCAGTACTCTAAGTTTGACGCAATAACTTCTGAATTGTAGTGCACTCCTGATTTTTTTCCATAGGTTGGATATATTACTGTAATTGGGTAGAAAATTAAATGAATACTTCTATTATTTTGATCTGCGCGATTTTTTATATGAAAGCATGTTTTCGTTTAACTTAATTGCTCTGCTATTATTTGAAACATTTATTTTATTGAAAAATGAACAACACCAGTCGATTTGTCGTACTAAAGAACCCAATTTCTCATAATTTCAGTATTTTTTGAGAGGAAAAATATTTTCTGACAAATATGTACCTGAACTATAGTATGGAAAACATTGCATTTTTTGCAATTCCTCAAAAATATATTTTTGTCCTATCTTCCTCTAGAGAATGTTCAATTAGATAAAATTACGTCTTAATTCGGTGGGTGACTTAATTAATATCCCAACTCTCCTATTTTTTCAGAAACCATGTATATTTGATTTTACCCCTCTTTATCCAGTACTCTAAGTTTGACGCAATAACTTCTGAATCGCATCATTGTAGTGCACTCCTGATTTTTTTCCATAGGTTGGATCTATTACTGTAATTGGGTAGAAAATTAAATGAATACTTCTATTATTTTGATCTGCGCAATTTTTTATATGAAGGCATGTTTTCGTTTAACTTAATTGCTCTGCTATTATTTGAAACATTTATTTTAATGAAAAATGAACAACACCAATCGATTTGTCGTACTAAAGAACCCAATTTCTCATAATTTCAGTATTTTTTGAGAGGAAAAATATTTTCTGACAAATATGTACCTGAACTATAGTATGGAAAACATTGCATTTTTTGCAATTCCTCAAAAATATATTTTTGTCCTATCTCCCTCTAGAAAATGTTCAATTAGATAAAATTACGTCTTAAATCGGTGGGTGACTTAATTGATATCCCAACTCTCCTATTTTATCAGTAACCATGTATATTTGATTTTACCCCTCTTTATCCAGTACTCTAAGTTTGACGCAATAACTTCTGAATCGCATCATTGTAGTGCACTCCTGATTTTTTTCCATAGGTTGGACCTATTACTGTAATTGGGTAGAAAATTAAATGAATACTTCTATTATTTTGATCTGCGCGATTTTTTATATGAAGGCATGTTTTCGTTCAACTTAATTGCTCTGCTATTATTTGAAACATTTATTTTATTGAAAAATGAACAACACCAGTCGATTTGTCGTACTGAAGAACCCAATTTCTCATAATTTCAGTATTTTTCGAGAGGAAAAATATTTTCCGACAAATATGTACCTGAACTATAGTATGGAAAACATTTCATTTTTTGCAATTCCTCAAAAATATATTTTTGTCCTATCTTCCTCTAGAAAATGTTCAATTAGATAAAATTACGTCTTAAATCGGTGGGTGACTTAATTGATATCCCAACTCTACTATTTTTTCAGTATCCATGTATATTTGATTTTACCCCTCTTTATCCAGTACTCTAAGTTTGACGCAATAACTTCTGAATCGCATCATTGTAGTGCACTCCTGATTTTTTTTCATAGGTTGGACTTATTACTGTAGTTTGGTAGAAAATTAAATGAATACTTCTATTATTTTGATCTGCGCGATTTTTTATATGAAGGCATGTTTTCGATTAACTTAATTGGTCTGCTATTATTTGAAACATTTATTTTATTGAGAAATGAACAACACCAGTCGATTTGTCGTACTAAAGAACCCAATTTCTCATAATTTCAGTATTTTTTGAGAGGAAAAATATTTTCCGACAAATATGGAAAACATTTCATTTTTTGCAATTCCTCAAAAATATATTTTTGTCCTATCTCCCTCTAGAAAATGTTCAATTAGATAAAATTACGTCTTAAATCGGTGGGTGACTTAATTGATATCCCAACTCTACTATTTTTTCAGTAACCATGTATATTTGATTTTACCCCTCTTTATCCAGTTCTCTAAGTTTGACGCAATAGCTTCTGAATCGCATCATTGTAGTGCACTCCTGATTTTTTTCCATAGGTTGGACCTATTACTGTAATTGGGTAGAAAATTAAATGAATACTTCTATTATTTTGATCTGCGCGATTTTTTATATGAAGGCATGTTTTCGTTTAACTTAATTGCTCTGCTATTATTTGAAACATTTATTTTATTGAAAAATGAACAACACCAGTCGATTTGTCGTACTAAAGAACCCAATTTCTCATAATCTCAGTATTTTTTGAGAGGAAAAATATTTTCCGACAAATATGTACCTGAACTATAGTATGGAAAACATTTCATTTTTTGCAATTCCTAAAAAATATATTTTTGTCCTATCTCCCTCTAGAAAATGTTCAATTAGATAAAATTACGTCTTAAATCGGTGGGTGACTTAATTGATATCCCAACTCTACTATTTTTTCAGTAACCATGTATATTTGATTTTAGCCCTCTTTATCCAGTACTCTAAGTTTGACGCAATAACTTCTGAATCGCAACATTGTAGTGCACTCCTGATATTTTTCCATAGGTTGGACCTATTACTGTAATTGGGTAGAAAATTAAATGAATACTTCTATTATTTTGATCTGCGCGATTTTTTATATGAAGGCATGTTTTCGTTTAACTTAATTGCTCTGCTATTATTTGAAACATTTATTTCATTGAAAAATGAACAACACCAGTCGATTTGTCGTACTAAAGAACCCAATTTCTCATAATTTCAGTATTTTTTGAGAGGAAAAATATTTTCCGACAAATAATTTCTCATAATTTCAGTATTTTTTGAGAGGGAAAATATTTTCTGACAAATATGTACCTATACGCATTTATGGTAGGAACTGATCAAATGGATCAAATTCTAGCATGCTATCGAATAGGAGTCAGGGACAAGAAATCAAGAAATGGTACTGGCCTCTATTTACTTGGCTCCTAGACGTAGCGTTGGCTATTGTATAACAAATCTCGGAAAGAAAAAGTGTCGCAATTGGATTTTAGAAGAGAAAAAGCCAATGTATATTTGAAAAAATATCAAGTTCATCCTAAAAGAACTGGGAGAAGAACAGCTTCTATAGAAATCTACTTCTGATAGCTGAATATCAAATGACATCAGTCTACATCTGATAGCTGAATATCAAATGACATCAGATTCGATCGAACTGACCACTTCGTCCAACATACACCGGAAAATAAGAAGAGTATGGGAAACATTGCATTTTTTGCAATTCCTCAAAAATATATTTTTGTCCTATCTCCCTCTAGAAAATGTTCAAATAGATAAAATTACGTCTTAAATCGGTGGGTGACTTAATTGATATCCCAACTCTCCTATTTTTTCAGTAACCATGTATATTTGATTTTACCCCTCTTTATCCAGTACTCTAAGTTTGACGCAATAACTTCTGAATCGCATCATTGTAGTGCACTCCTGATTCTTTTCCATAGGTTGGACCTATTACTGTAATTTGGTAGAAAATTAAATGAATACTTCTATTATTTTAATCTGCGCGATTTTTCAAAAGAAGGCATGTTTTCGTTTAACTTAATTGCTCTGCTATTATTTGAAACATTTATTTTATTGAAAAATGAACAACACCAGTCGATTTGTTGTACTAAAGAACCCAATTTCTCATAATTTCAGTATTTTTTGAGAGGAAAAATATTTTCTGACAAATATGTACCTGAACTATACGTATGGAAAACATTGCATTTTTTGCAATTCCTCAAAAATATATTTTTGTCCTATCTTTCTCTAGAAAATGTTCAATTAGATAAAATTACGTCTTAAATCGGTGGGTGACTTAATTAATATCCCAACTCTCCTATTTTTTCAGTAACCATGTATATTTGATTTTACCCCTCTTTATCCAGTACTCTAAGTTTGACGCAATAACTTCTGAATCGCATCATTGTAGTGCACTCCTGATTTTTTTCCATAGGTTGGATCTATTACTGTAATTGGGTAGAAAATTAAATGAATACTTCTATTATTTTGATCTGCGCGATTTTTTATATGAAGGCATGTTTTCGTTTAACTTAATTGCTCTGCTATTATTTGAAACATTTATTTTATTGAAAAATGAACAACACCAGTCGATTTGTCGTACTAAAGAACCCAATTTCTCATAATTTCAGTATTTTTTGAGAGGAAAAATATTTTCCGACAAATATGTACCTGAACTATAGTATGGAAAACATTTCATTTTTTGCAATTCCTCAAAAATATATTTTTGTCCTATCTCTCTCTAGAAAATGTTCAATTAGATAAAATTACGTCTTAAATCGGTGGGTGACTTAATTGATATCCCAACTCTACTATTTTTTCAGTAACCATGTATATTTGATTTTACCCCTCTTTATCCAGTACTCTAAGTTTGACGCAATAACTTCTGAATCGCATCATTGTAGTGCACTCCTAATTTTTTTCCATAGGTTGGACCTATTACTGTAATTGGGTAGAAAATTAAATGAATACTTCTATTATTTTGATCTGCGCGATTTTTTATATGAAGGCATGTTTTCGATTAACTTAATTGCTCTGCTATTATTTGAAACATTTATTTTATTGAGAAATGAACAACACCAGTCGATTTGTCGTACTAAAGAACCCAATTTCTCATAATTTCAGTATTTTTTGAGAGGAAAAATATTTTCCGACAAATATGTACCTGAACTATAGTATGGAAAACATTGCATTTTTTGCAATTCCTCAAAAATATATTTTTGTCCTATCTCCCTCTAGAAAATGTTCAATTAGATAAAATTACGTCTTAAATCGGTGGGTGACTTAATTGATATCCCAACTCTACTATTTTTTCAGTAACCATGTATATTTGATTTTACCCCTCTTTATCCAGTACTCTAAGTTTGACGCAATAACTTCTGAATCGCATCATTGTAGTGCACTCCTGATTTTTTTCCATAGGTTGGACCTATTACTGTAATTGGGTAGAAAATTAAATGAATACTTCTATTATTTTGATCTGCGCGATTTTTTATATGAAGGCATGTTTTCGATTAACTTAATTGCTCTGCTATTATTTGAAACATTTATTTTATTGAGAAATGAACAACACCAGTCGATTTGTCGTACTAAAGAACCCAATTTCTCATAATTTCAGTATTTTTTGAGAGGAAAAATATTTTCTGACAAATATGTACCTGAACTATAGTATGGAAAACATTGCATTTTTTGCAATTCCTCAAAAATATATTTTTTTCCTATCTCCCACTAGAAAATGTTCAATAAGATAAAATTACGTCTTAAATCGGTGGGTGACTTAATTAATATCCCAACTCTACTATTTTTTCAGTAACCATGTATATTTGATTTTACCCCTCTTTATCCAGTACTCTAAGTTTGACGCAATAACTTCTGAATCGCATCATTGTAGTGCACTCCTGATTTTTTTCCATAGGTTGGACCTATTACTGTAATTGGGTAGAAAATTAAATGAATACTTCTATTATTTTGATCTGCGCGATTTTTTATATGAAGGCATGTTTTCGATTAACTTAATTGCTCTGCTATTATTTGAAACATTTATTTTATTGAGAAATGAACAACACCAGTCGATTTGTCGTACTAAAGAACCCAATTTCTCATAATTTCAGTATTTTTTGAGAGGAAAAATATTTTCTGACAAATATGTACCTGAACTATAGTATGGAAAACATTGCATTTTTTGCAATTCCTCAAAAATATATTTTTTTCCTATCTCCCACTAGAAAATGTTCAATAAGATAAAATTACGTCTTAAATCGGTGGGTGACTTAATTAATATCCCAACTCTACTATTTTTTCAGTAACCATGTATATTTGATTTTACCCCTCTTTATCCAGTACTCTAAGTTTGACGCAATAACTTCTGAATCGCATCATTGTAGTGCACTCCTGATTTTTTTCCATAGGTTGGACCTATTACTGTAATTGGGTAGAAAATTAAATGAATACTACTATTATTTTGATCTGCGCGATTTTTTATATGAAGGCATGTTTTCGTTTAACTTAATTGCTCTGCTATTATTTGAAACATTTATTTTATTGAAAAATGAACAACACCAGTCGATTTGTCGTACTAAAGAACCCAATTTCTCATAATTTCAGTATTTTTTGAGAGGAAAAATATTTTCCGACAAATATATACCTGAACTATAGTATGGAAAACATTTCATTTTTTGCAATTCCTAAAAAATATATTTTTGTCCTATCTCCCTCTAGAAAATGTTCAATTAGATAAAATTACGTCTTAAATCGGTGGGTGACTTAATTGATATCCCAACTCTACTATTTTTTCAGTAACCATGTATATTTGATTTTACCCCTCTTTATCCAGTACTCTAAGTTTGACGCAATTACTTCTGAATCGCATCATTGTAGTGCACTCCTGATTTTTTTTCATTGGTTGGACTTATTACTGTAGTTTGGTAGAAAATTAAATGATTACTTCTATTATTTTAATCTGCGCGATTTTTTAAATGAAGGCATGTTTTCGTTTAACTTAATTGCTCTGCTATTATTTGAAACATTTATTTTATTGAAAAATGAACAACACCAGTCGATTTGTCGTACTAGAGAACCCAATTTCTCATAATTTCAGTATTTTTTGAGAGGAAACATATTTTCTGACAAATATGTACCTGAACTATAGTATGGGAAACATTGCATTTTTTGCAATTCCTCAAAAATATATCTTTGTCCTATCTTCCTCTAGAAAATGTTCAATTAGATAAAATTACGTCTTAAATCGGTGGGTGACTTAATTAATATCCCAACTCTCCTATTTTTTCAGTAACCATGTATATTTGATTTTACCCCTCTTTATCCAGTACTCTAAGTTTGACGCAATAACTTCTGAATCGCATCATTGTAGTGCACTCCTGATTTTTTTCCATAGGTTGGATCTATTACTGTAATTGGGTAGAAAATTAAATGAATACTTCTATTATTTTGATCTGCGCGGTTTTTTATATGAAGGCATATTTTCGTTTAACTTAATTGCTCTGCTATTATTTGAAACATTTATTTTATTGAAAAATGAACAACACCAGTCGATATGTCGTACTAAAGAACCCAATTTCTCATAATTTCAGTATTTTTTGAGAGGAAAAATATTTTCTGACAAATATAGTATGGGAAACATTGCATTTTTTGCAATTCCTCAAAAATATATTTTTGTCCTATCTCCCTCTAGAAAATGTTCAATTAGATAAAAATACCTCTTAAATCGGTGGGTGACTTAATTGATATCCCAACTCTACTATTTTTTCAGTAACCATGTATATTTGATTTTACCCCTCTTTATCCAGTACTCTAAGTTTGACGCAATAACTTCTGAATCGCATCATTGTAGTGCACTCCTGATTTTTTTCCATTGGTTGGACCTATTACTGTAATTTGGTAGAAAATTAAATGATTACTTCTATTATTTTAATCTGCGCGATTTTTCAAAAGAAGGCATGGTTTCGTTTAACTTAATTGCTCTGCTATTATTTGAAACATTTATTTTATTGAAAAATGAACAACACCAGTCGATTTGTCGTACTAAAGAACCCAATTTCTCATAATTTCAGTATTTTTTGAGAGGAAAAATATTTTCCGACAAATATGTACCTGAACTAAAGTATGGAAAACATTTCATTTTTTGCAATTCCTCAAAAATATATTTTTGTCCTATCTCCCTCTAGAAAATGTTCAATTAGATAAAATTACGTCTTAAATCGGTGGGTGACTTAATTGATTTCCCAACTCTACTATTTTTTCAGTAACCATGTATATTTGATTTTACCCCTCTTTATCCAGTACTCTAAGTTTGACGCAATAACTTCTGAATCGCATCATTGTAGTGCACTCCTGATTTTTTTCCATAGGTTGGACCTATTACTGTAATTGGGTAGAAAATTAAATGAATACTTCTATTATTTTGATCTGCGCGATTTTTTATATGAAGGCATGTTTTCGTTTAACTTAGATGCTCTGCTATTATTTGAAACATTTATTTTATTGAAAAATGAACAACACCAGTCGATTTGTCGTACTAAAGAACCCAATTTCTCATAATTTCAGTATTTTTTGAGAGGAAAAATATTTTCCGACAAATATGTACCTGAACTATAGTATGGAAAACATTTCATTTTTTGCAATTCCTCAAAAATATATTTTTGTCCTATCTCCCTCTAGAAAATGTTCAATTAGATAAAATTACGTCTTAGATCGGTGGGTGACTTAATTGATATCCCAACTCTACTATTTTTTCAGTAACCATGTATATTTGATTTTACCCCTCTTTATCCAGTTCTCTAAGTTTGACGCAATAACTTCTGAATCGCATCATTGTAGTGCACTCCTGATTTTTTTCCATAGGTTGGACTTATTACTGTAATTGGGTAGAAAATTAAATGAATACTTCTATTATTTTGATCTGCGCGATTTTTTATATGAAGGCATGTTTTCGTTTAACTTAATTGCTCTGCTATTATTTGAAACATTTATTTTATTGAGAAATGAACAACACCAGTCGATTTGTCGTACTAAAGAACCCAATTTCTCATAATTTCAGTATTTTTTGAGAGGAAAAATATTTTCTGACAAATATGTACCTGAACTATAGTATGGAAAACATTGCATTTTTTGCAATTCCTCAAAAATATATTTTTGTCCTATCTTCCTCTAGAAAATGTTCAATTAGATAAAATTACGTCTTAAATCGGTGGGTGACTTAATTAATATCCCAACTCTCCTATTTTTTCAGTAACCATGTATATTTGATTTTACCCCTCTTTATCCAGTACTCTAAGTTTGACGCAATAACTTCTGAATCGCATCATTGTAGTGCACTCCTGATTTTTTTCCATAGGTTGGACCTATTACTGTAATTGGGTAGAAAATTAAATGAATACTTCTATTATTTTGATCTGCGCGATTTTTTATATGAAGGCATGTTTTCGTTTAACTTAATTGCTCTGCTATTATTTGAAACATTTATTTTATTGAGAAATGAACAACACCAGTCGATTTGTCGTACTAAAGAACCCAATTTCTCATAATTTCAGTATTTTTTGAGAGGAAAAATATTTTCTGACAAATATGTACCTGAAATATAGTATGGAAAACATTGCATTTTTTGCAATTCCTCAAAAATATATTTTTGTCCTATCTCCCTCTAGAAAATGTTCAATTAGATAAAATTACGTCTTAAATCGGTGGGTGACTTAATTAATATCCCAACTCTCCTATTTTATCAGTAACCATGTATATTTGATTTTACCCCTCTTTATCCAGTACTCTAAGTTTGACGCAATAACTTCTGAATCGCATCATTGTAGTGCACTCCTGATTTTTTTCCATAGGTTGGACCTATTACTGTAATTGGGTAGAAAATTAAATGAATACTTCTATTATTTTGATCTGCGCGATTTTTTATATGAAGGCATGTTTTCGTTTAACTTAATTGCTCTGCTATTATTTGAAACATTTATTTTATTGAAAAATGAACAACACCAGTCGATTTGTCGTACTAAAGAACCCAATTTCTCATAATTTCAGTATTTTTTGAGAGGAAAAATATTTTCGGACAAATATGTACCTGAACTATATATAGTATGGAAAACATTTCATTTTTTGCAATTCCTCAAAAATATATTTTTGTCCTATCTCCCTCTAGAAAATGTTTAATTAGATAAAATTACGTCTTAAATCGGTGGGTGACTTAATTGATATCCCAACTCTACTATTTTTTCAGTAACCATGTATATTTGATTTTACCCCTCTTTATCCAGTACTCTAAGTTTGACGCAATAACTTCTGAATCGCATCATTGTAGTGCACTCCTGATTTTTTTTCATAGGTTGGACCTATTACTGTAATTTGGTAGAAAATCAAATGAATACTTCTATTATTTTGATCTGCGCTATTTTTTATATGAAGGCATGTTTTCGTTTAACTTAATTGCTCTGCTATTATTTGAAACATTTATTTTATTGAAAAATGAACAACACCAGTCGATTTGTCGTACTAAAGAACCCAATTTCTCATAATTTCAGTATTTTTTGAGAGGAAAAATATTTTCCGACAAATATGTACCTGAACTATAGTATGGAAAACATTTCATTTTTTGCAATTCCTCAAAAATATATTTTTGTCCTATCTCCCTCTAGAAAAAGTTCAATTAGATAAAATTACGTATTAAATCGGTGGGTGATTTAATTGATATCCCAACTCTACTATTTTTTCAGTAACCATGTATATTTGATTTTACCCCTCTTTATCCAGTACTCTAAGTTTGACGCAATAACTTCTGAATCGCATCATTGTAGTGCACTCCTGATTTTTTTCCATAGGTTGGACCTATTACTGTAATTGGGTAGAAAATTAAATGATTACTTCTATTATTTTGATCTGCGCGATTTTTTATATGAAGGCATGTTTTCGTTCAACTTAATTGCTCTGCTATTATTTGAAACATTTATTTTATTGAAAAATGAACAACACCAGTGGATTTGTCGTACTAAAGAATCCAATTTCTCATAATTTCAGTATTTTTTGAGAGGAAAAATATTTTCTGACAAATATGTACCTGAAAAACATTGCATTTTTTGCAATTCCTCAAAAATATATTTTTGTCCTATCTCCCTCTAGAAAATTTTCAATTAGATAAAATTTCTTAAATCTGTGGGTGACTTAATTAATATCCCAACTCTCCTATTTTTTCAGTAACCATGTATATTTGATTTTACCCCTCTTTATCCAGTACTCTAAGTTTGTCGCAATAACTTCTGAATCGCATCATTGTAGTGCACTCCTGATATATTTTCATAGGTTGGACCTATTACTGTAATTTGGTAGAAAATTAAATTAATACTTCTATTATTTTGATCTGCGCGATTTTTTATATGAAGGCATGTTTTCGTTTAACTTAATTGTTCTGCTATTATTTGAAACATTTATTTTATTGAAAAATGAACAACGTCAGTCGATTTGTCGTACTAAAGAACCCAATTTCTCATAATTTCAGTATTTTTTGAGAGGAAAAATATTTTCCGACAAATATGTACCTGTATATATATATATATATATATATATATATATATATATATGGAAAACATTTCATTTTTTGCAATTCCTCAAAAATATATTTTTGTCCTATCTCCCTCTAGAAAATGTTCAATTATATAAAATTACGTCTTAAATCAGTGGGTGACTTAATTGATATCCCAACTCTACTATTTTTTCAGTAACCATGTATATTTGATTTTACCCCTCTTTATCCAGTACTCTAAGTTTGACGCAATAACTTCTGAATCGCATCATTGTAGTGCACTCCTGATTTTTTTCCATAGGTTGGACCTATTACTGTAATTGGGTAGAAAATTAAATGAATACTTCTATTATTTTGATCTGCGCGATTTTTTATATGAAGGCATGTTTTCGTTTAACTTAATTGCTCTGCTATTATTTGAAACATTTATTTTATTGAAAAATGAACAACACCAGTCGATTTGTCGTACTAAAGAACCCAATTTCTCATGATTTCAGTATTTTTTGAGAGGAAAAATATTTTCTGACAAATATGTACCTGAACTATAGTATGGAAAACATTGCATTTTTTGCAATTCCTCAAAAATATATTTTTGTCCTATCTTCCTCTAGAAAATGTTCAATTAGCTAGAATTTCGTCTCAAATCGGTGGGTGACTTAATTAATGTCCCAACTCTACTATTTTTTCAGTAACCGTGTATATTTGATTGTACCCCTCTTTATCCAATACTCTAAGTTTGACGCAATAAATTCTGAATCGCATCATTGTAGTGCATTCCTGATTATTACTTTAGTTTAGTAGAAAATTAAAGAATACTTCTATTATTTTGATCTGCGCGATTTTTTATATGAAGGCATGTTTTTGTTTAATTTAATTTCTCTGCTATTATTTGAAACATTTTTTTTATTGAAAAATGGACAACACCAGTCGATTTGTCGTACTAAAGAACCCAATTTCTCATGATTTCAGTATTTTTTTAGAGGAAAAATATTTTCCGACAAATATGTACCTGAAAACATTGCATTTTTTGCAATTCCTCAAAAATAAATTTTTGTCCTATCTCCCTCTAGAAAATGTTCAATTAGATGAAATTTCGTCTCAAATCGGTGGTTGACTTAATTAATGTCCCAACTCTACTATTTTTTGAGTAACTATGGATATTTGATTTTACCCCTCTTTATCCAATACTCTAAGTTTGACGCAATATACTTCTGAATCGCATCATTGTAGTGCACTCCTGATATTTTTTCATAGATTGGACCTATCACTGTAGTTTGGTAGAAAATGAAATGAATACTTCTATTATTTTGACCTGCGCGTTTTTTTATAAGAAGGCATGTTTTCTTTTAATTAAAATCCTCTGCTATTATTTGAAATATTCATTTTATTGAAAAATGGACAACACCAGTCGATTTGTCGTACTAAAGAACACCACTTCTCATAATTTCAGTCGTTTTTGAGAGGAAAAATATTTTCCGATAAATATGTACCTGAAAACATTGTATTTTTCGCAATTTCTCAAAAACATATTTTTATCCTATCTTCCTCTAGAAAATGTTAAATTAGATAAAATTTCATCCCAAATTGGTGGGTGACTTTATTAATGTCCCAACTCTACTATTTTTTGAGTATTTCTAATTCGCATCATTGTAGTGCATTCCTGATTTTTTTATTCATAGACTGGACCTTTTACTGTAGTTTGGTAGAACATTAAATGAATACTTCTACTATTTTTTCATAATTCGCGTATAAAAGAGACTTCATTATAACATTGTTTACAGTGTCACAATGAATCTCTTTGAACACTATAGTAGTAATTTTTAGAGTACAGTTGGTTATTGTATTTAGTTATATTTTTATTTGAAATTTGACTTTAACCTTGACACAGATTATAAATAAAATAGTCTAGCGTTGTTCTAGCTAGCAAATGATTATACTAAAGGTAAATTAGAATGATTTATATATTAAAAATAATAACGAATAAAGTACGCTAACGTTTATTTATCAATGATTTGTCAATTGTTTATTTTTATATTATATAGGATCTATATATAGGTATATAAAACGTACGATTTTTGGGATAAATTAATAGATATCTAGGTGAAGATGTATTACAGAAATAATTCTGTTCATGATATAAATAGATCGCAAGAGCATATACGAAGAAGCTTTTTTTTAAACAAATAATCATCCTCTTTTTGCTTAAATGAAAGTTTGTTTACAATTTACAGAATTATTCGGTTATAATATGTCAAAAGTCAGAAGTGCTGAATAAAACCATCTGTGATCTGACCAATTAGGAATCTACAGAATTGCCAACTTAAATTTAAACCACATCTCCTAGTTTAAAAACAGGGATTATATGAAATTATATTTTATTTAAATAATTAAATAAACGGGAATTATAAAAAATATTGTGTAAAACTTGTGCCACAATGACTTTCTGTAGTACTCGTGATTTGCACAACTCACCGCTTCGCGGTTCGTTGTGCAAACTTCACTCGTACTACAAAACGAGTCATTGTGACACTTGTTAAATAACTATTGTCCCATCTCCCTCTCGAAACATGTTCGATTAGATGGCATTGTAGTACACTATTAGTTTTTTTTACAGAAATGATTAATACTATACTAAAGCAACTAATTTAAAATTCTATTTGGGATTCTTATAATCCGGTATTTAATTAAGATCTTCTTCTATCTACTCAAGCCTACTGAAGCCAAGCGAGCCTTTTTCTCATTCTGCTGTTTGACCATGATCAGCTGGACTTCGTTACTGTTGATGTTAATCATATTCAGTAATTTTGGCGTATGTTAAACTTTATTTTTTTATCCGTTTGTTAATCCGTTGAAACTGTTTTAATTTGGAGGATATCGTGAATTCGGACATTTTCTTTTCCTTTTTTCTCTACTATTAATTGGAAATATAAAACAGTTTTATTTATTACTATCTAACTCTGGCTGAGAGTTCAGATTTACGTTTAATTTTAGATTTATATAAACATCCCACCAAATAATTTCCATTTAGGTTTTATTGGACAATGAATGGCCAATTTTTAAATTAACTTAACATTATACTATCTTTATATTTTTAATGAAATCCATTATGTATATCAACAATAAATACTAATTATTCTTTATTAAAATCATAGAACGTTTCTAAAAATAATAACTAGTCCAGTTTGTTTTTTCAATAATATTTATAAATTGTTACAAGCGATAAAGGTCAATAAAACAGTTTATATTATATTCATTAAAAGTCAGCGTTTGACGTTAATACGAATTGAAAAAGTTTAAAGAAATTTTTGTGTATACAATGTCTTAATCATTCAAGTAGAATGAATATTTAATGTGTTTGATCCATTTACAAAATTGAAAATGCATGTATTCGGGTAAGATTAAATCTAATCTTTTTATTAACAATTATCGGGTTCATGACATTTTCCAGTGTTAGATTGGCATTCAAAACTTTTTTTAAATATCCAAATATTGTGAAATTAATTTTCTTGTGACAAGAAGCGTCAAAAGAAGAATAATATTTGAGAATTGTGCTCGTATGAATTATGCCATCTCAAAGGTAGCACTCTTATCTTATTATTAAATTAATTTTCTAAACTTTTTAAAGCTTGATTACTCTTGCCTTAGTTGGTTTTAGTTTTTCAAGTTTATATTCATACACAGTGGCCCATTAAAAATTTGTACCGTCTATACATAACCTCAAAAGTAACAAGAAATCGTTCTTTTTTAAGTATGAAACTCCAAATTTCTGAAATTAACTGTCTCGACCCTTACTTCGTGGAATCTGCTCATATATATATTGTGGAAATAAGTAGAAACCGTGAGTTTCATTTAAAACACTCCAAATTTCTGAAAATATCGACGTGCTATCTAAATTCTGACCCCAAATTTACATTCTACGACTTGATTGAGCTTGGGCAATCTACCCTGAACGGAGTTTGCTTTGCATGGTTTCCTTCCCAACGAGGTAGAAGATAAAATAGTACATAAGCAATTCCTCTCATACATCATAAAGCAAACATCAAAAAGTCTGCCAGAAAACATGTACATCCTCATTGAATAACAGATATACATGAAGTTTACCTATACAGTGTTGGGAACATTACGAGGGAACATACGTTTTACCGTCAATGTGTTAGAAATAACTGTGTAATAGGATGTCTGGCAAGCACCGCCTTCGGGAAGCGTACAGTAGCTCTTATGTCTGGCTTTTACTTACAGTTTTAAATAAACAAATTAGAAATGCATTCAGGCTATTACTAGTCACTTTAACACAGCAAAATGTTGTATAAACAATTCATTATGTTAAAGATCGAAACGAAAGAAGTTAATGTTAGAAATATAGATGTGTAATGTGAATAGTTTAGTTTATTAATTGAGAAATAATAAGATTGCACTATACTGATAGCTTGATGCCTTCATGATTAATTTACAAAGAAATAATTCAGTAGTAATAAACTAATTCACTATATCAGTTCGGGTAGTACACGCTAATATGATTTGAACAATAAATTAAAACCTACCTAGCAGGTATCTGAAATAAGTACCATTAAAAAATCACTTGAAGATAGCTAAAAAATTACATTCGTCGATATTGAGAGTACAGTTAATTAATATAAGCATAATAATTTTCATTAACATCATAAGGAATAATCTATTGCAACAATACAGAGTCCAAAAGCGACAATATGTTGTAATAAAACAAGTGTATTCAGTGTATCACCATTTTCTTTAACAGGATATCATAAAATGAGAAATAAGTCGTATGCTAATATTTGTTCAACTGTATTCTGGTTTTAAAAATATCTCAATGTTTACCGCTCGTTTCCTACGCTCCTGATAAAACGATTTCGTTTGCATCTCTTCATTTTCTATCCACGCGTTAGATTGTAGTGTCCTTAAAAATTTCCTTCCTATTTGTGAGAGAAATCAGTCACATTTAATTTCAACGTAAAACGATAATCTCTCACGGCCAAAGGTAAATTATAATGGTCACATGGCGTTACCAGTGTGTTAGAGAAGGACAATCATGAGACAGAGAATTAAAAGCCAGCGTAGATTATTATACCAGACGAATACGAATCGCCTCTTGAAGATGTTTAACTGTACAATCTGAGTACTTCACTAAACATTTGTTTGCGAATGAGTAACGATCTTTTGCAAATCTTATTAAACCACCATAAAGTGCAAATTGTAAAATGGTACTACCAGGGTCATTCATATCGAGAAATAGCAGAAAATTTGTTTATTGTGGCATTCGAAAATGCCCAACCAAATATCAAAAAACAAGTGAGAACGGTTATAAAAAATGTTGAAGAGCATGGATGTGTCAACCCTACTAAACATGGACCGCGTACACAAAATCGTCAAACCCAACCCGAAAAAGAAGATAGCGATATTTTAATTTGTGCCAGTGTGGAAAATAATCCCCTACAACCGTCCCCTCATTTAGCAAAGGATTTTGATGTTGATCTGAAAACGATTCGGGATGTACTAAAAAAATGGTTATCATAGTTTCAAACTGAAAAAGAGCCATGAAATTTCTCCAGATGATCAATTTCGAAGAGTGGAATTTTGTGAAATAGTTATGGAAATAATACAATTGGACGCAAACTTTTCGAAAAATATTTTGTTCACAGATGAATCGACTTTTCCCATACACGGTGCACATAATTCATCCGTTATTAGATATTGGTCAAGGACAAATTTACACAAACATTATAATAATAGGACTCAATATCCCCAAAAGTTGAATGCTTGGGCTGGAATATTAGGTGAC
The DNA here is from genome assembly GCA_963921935.1 of Galeruca laticollis. Lineage (NCBI taxonomy): Eukaryota > Metazoa > Arthropoda > Insecta > Coleoptera > Chrysomelidae > Galeruca > Galeruca laticollis. The sequence goes on along the minus strand of OY998185.1, from coordinate 59,047,494 downwards.
CATTTAATTGGACCATTTTTTATTGCGGCAATTTAACCGGACAGAAATATTTGGACATGCTGAAAAATCAAATTACTCCTGCCCTTATACAATCAGGTGTCAACTTCAATGATATCTGGTACCAACATGACGGTTGTGCATCACATAATTATCGACTAGCAATAAATTTTTTAAATACACAATTTCCCAATCGAATAATCTCCACGAATGGTAACATAAGATGGCCTGCGGGATCTCCAGATCTGGCTCCCAACGATTTCTTTTTCTGGAGTTATATAAAATCGAGAATTTACAGGTTCCAAGAAAACAGAGCCACTTCTCTAAATGAACTAAGGGAACAAATTTGTATGCAAATAACACCCGAAATTCTCATACGTGTTCGTCAAGAGTTTAATAACCGTCTCGGTTACTGCTTAGCTCAAAACGTGGGTTTATTCGAACATTTAAGCTCATTGAAGAATTAAGAAGTTTCATTTTTCAATTTATTACATATCATAATATTACTTTTATTTAAAAATTCTAGGCATTTTCATTAGAATACGATTTTATTTTAATTTTGGTTTTTTTTTTAATTTGTACTGTGTGTGTGTTTACACAGAGGATTCGTTCTCATTTGCATACAAACGATAAATATACCAACATTTATTTTACTAACACATTCGAAACACAGCAGATGTTTGGAGACCAATTTCACGTTGCCAAATCTGAAAAAAAGTAAAGGTTTTAACCGCTATCAAACTGAAAACTAGAACAATTTCCAGCATTACAATAAAATATTCAACGAATAGATGGAATTAATTATATCTTGATCTTGAATTATCATAATTAAAATCTTCTTATAACTTGTTCTCGTGTTAGAACAATGCATTTTACAATTAATATAAATATACAATGAAAATTGGCAATACTGTTAGTAGCTACAAAGAATTTGTAAGAGGCCGGCGTTGTGGGTTTTCCACTTATGAGAGCGAAAAATGAGAATTGGGATATTTGGAAACACATATTATTATTAGTACAAATTTTATTTCGCATGTTATGTTATTTATTCCAATACTAACCGAACTAATATAGTGACTTAGATTATTACTGCTGAATTATTTCTTTGTAAATTAATCATGATGGGATAAACGAAAGTAATGTTGATTTTTTTTATTGTTCATTGCATTAAGCTATCAGTTTAGTACAATCTTATCATTTCTCAATTAATAAACTAAACGTCTGTATTTGCACGTCTCTCGAAAGCGGTGCCTACCAGACATACCTTTACACGTGGTGGGAGTATACTTCCACCACGCCTTAACACATATACAGTAATTGCACGTTTTCCACTTTATGATATCCTGTTAGCGAAAAAGAATGATACACTGAATTTATATGTATTTTGTCTCTTTCTAACACATTGATGATAAAACATATGTGCCCTCATAATTTTCCTAACACTGTATAAATGGATACAATTGGACGGCAGTCTAACCAAAAGCAAAAAAAATAGTGTACTTTTTGACACTCATTTCATTTTATAATTAAATATAAATGAAACGTATTATCATGGCTATAAGAATAATTTGACGCATTTTGAAAATAAAAATTCATGAAAAATTTCGCCAAAAAATTTTTAAATACGGATCTGATTAATGTGCATCTATAAGTATTTAAACAGATTTTTATTATCTTGCACTTATTTAATTGGCAACAATTTTTCTAATTAGACGGTGAGTAATTATAAAGTTGTCACCTTGATCCACTTTTTAAATCTTTTTAATTAAAACAAACTGTTTTTATATTATTTTGAAAACAGATATTCTAGACAAGAAGGACCCGAACCGTCTGTAAAGATCGTCAGTTATGTTTTCGTTTAGTACTAATTAATTTCCATCATTAATTTCTTAGTGTTTATAATTAATAATTACGTTAGTATATTTAGGAAACAAAATATTGGTGATATTTTGAAATTGTTGACGTTTTTCAGTTTCCAATTTAACATGATGCCAGAAAAGACGAGTATTTTTTTGCATTCGGCTGCTTTTTGTGGTAAGTTTTGTGCTTTTTTTAATAAATAAATCTGTAAATAATAATAATATAGCATATATAAAGAATATATAACAATTATAAGTTCACATGAGCTAGAAATAGTCTAAATAAATTAAGTTTATAGCCCATGAAAACGAGTTTTTTCGGCAGGGACAAGTATACTATAATTAATTTAAAACATGTCTTATTTGGTTGTATCTAAAATATCAATTCTGTTAAATTTCTTTTTGGGGGTAGAAAATAATTAAAAACTACCCCAAAAATAATTTTTTTTTTGAAAATATTACAATATAAAAAGATATGAAAAAAAGTCTCAAACAAAGTATGTCCTATGAAATTATCTTTTGACTCATTTGCAATAAACAATTCAATGTTATACCTCAGCCAAGTGGAATATTAGAAAGTATATAAAAAATCGAAAAATGTCAATTTTTCAACTTTTTTTGTTTTCAAACGTATTTGTAGAGTCTCAGGAATCTCAGTGATATATTTTTATTTATTAATTTGTTTGAAAGTTATAAATATTTATATTTTAAAAAAATTGTTTTCTTCGACCAAAATTTGGGGATTTTTTAAAATATTTATTTTTATAAAAAACCTTGTTTTAATTCACTTTATGTATAATATATGCAATACGTATACATATAGGGGATGTATTGTAATGGAATTGTTAGAAAAAGGGGCCTTTTTATGGTATTTGTATTCATTTTTAGTGAAACTTCTTAATTTACGTGAACACGCTTTATTTTAATATTAACTTACAATGTGACATCTTTTCATTATATCTGTCTACCTTTCACTTATCGCTTGACTTCCGACTATCATACCTACAGGTTGAAAAACATTTTAATACGAAAATCACCAGCTGTTAGGCATATTTAAACATGCCTCCTTGATTTTTGTATTAAAAAATAAAACTAACTCAAACAACGAAACAAAATTATTAATTTAAGACAGAATCATTAATTGTCATTGTACTGTAGACTTAGCAAGGATAGAAAAAATTGAGAATATCCGTACTTTGATTTTCAGACGAAATCTTCTGAATTAAACCTTTCTTTTTATAATCATTACCGAAGTAAAAACTTACATAATGTGTTTTGAGTTCTTACAAAATTTACCATTTTTATCTAAGGAAATAGCGCCATTGTTATCTACATTTATTTTAATTGAACCCTCCAAACCCAAACCAATATCTTTTAAAACACCTTCAAGAGGCACAACCTCTTCTACGCAATCAGCTAACGCATAATATTCTGCATTTTTTTTGTATATGATATTTCTAAAAATACGAATTATTATTCCAGTAGTTGACTTTTTGTCAATGATGTCAGAAGCCCAATCAGCATCAACAAATGCATCCATTATTTCAGTGTAATTTGTGTCATATACTAAATTTAAAGGATCGAGTGATATAAATATTTTAGAAACAAAGCATACTTGAAATGTGTACTATTGTAATTGTTTTCGTATCTACTTTATTAATTTACTGAATATGAGATGTCAGGACGTGAACCATTTGCTATCACATTTCTATACTTTACATCACTTTCAACCTTTTCAGCACATTCTAATTTTAAATTTATTTCAATCGGCGTATCGTAAGACTTAGAATCTTTTATGTTCTATTTCACAGCTAGATTCTCAATATATTTTTGTTGACTTAAAAATACCTTTTGTTCATTTGTACAATGTTTAATTTCAATACCTAAATATTATCTTACTTGACCTAGATCAGTTATTTTAAAATTATCACACAATTTAACTTTCAAATCTTGAATAGAATTTTTGTCAGAACTGAAAATCACTAAATCATCGACATATAAAATTACAAGTACATGGTTATCATCAACGTTTCCGATATCTAAACAATAATCATGATCTGATCTTTTGAAGTTTAAATTCACCATAAAATTATGAAAACTTTCTCTTAAACCGTATAATAATTTCTTTAAAAGACATACTTCATTTGGTTCAATATTGTAACCAACATAAACCTAGAATTTAATTTGACCATTTAGGAAAGAAGCTTGAATAACCATTTGTTCAATGTTCCCTTTTTTAATGCATGCATGTTACCGATAATAAAATTTTCAAAGTGTTCATGCTCGTTACAGGAGAATATATTTCTTCATTTTCTTGGTAAGTTGTTGGAAGCTTTTTGCAACATCACAAGCTTTGTATTTTCCGTCTGCTATAATTAGATATACCCATTCAATTTCTAGGATCCGCTTCTCTTTAGGTTCATCCACTATTTTCCATGTACCATTTTCCTTTAAATTGTTTAAATCTTCGTCCATTGCATTTTCCATTTTGCATGATCTTCACAACTCATTGCTTCTTCATAATTTTCTGGTATCTCTGCGTTTATATAATTAACATATACTACATGATCATCAAATTTTCTTGGTAATTTTATTTTCCTTCTTCTTCTACTTCTGTTTCTCTGGACACATTTTCTTTTTCCTTTTGTGTAGCCTCCTTTTCTTTTTCTGTGATTTCTTCTTCATCATCTTCAGACCTAATGTACTTAGTGACTTTATCAATACATTGAATATTCCGGGTAATATCGACTAATATCGAAAAAAGAGGGGTTAAATCAAATATCCATTAGTAACTCACACATTAATAGAGTTAGGACAATAACAATGTGACGAATCGATTTGGGACGAAATTTAATAGATAGTGTTTCGAGAGTAAGTAGGGCCAGAAATATGTTTTAAGAGAATTGAGGGAAATTTTTTCCATACTGTATAGTTCAGGTTGATATTTGCCGGAAAACATTTTTTCTCTCAAAAAATACTGAAATTATGAGTTTTTTGTGTTTGGTTTGGTTTGTGTGTTGGTTTTCATAAAATTCGAAACAAATTTTTATGCCACTGCTATGATTTATCAAAAAATGTCCTAAAATGCTTCTGAAATAGCTCACAGATCGAATTTAACATATAAAACGCAAACAACAATCTGTTAGTAGTCCATATTTACCTGCCTGTGGTTGCCGCCAATCACAGGAAGTTTTAGTGATAGATAAAACTTTAAAAATTATTATATTTTTTTTGGTATTTGTAATTTATATTTTTTTTAAACAGATACAACAATGTATATATGAATATATAAATCAATTTTGCAGAAAAGAAAACAAATAAGACATTGATTCACAATGAAAATATACAATATAAAAACTAATAAAAAAAATTATTAAACTTAAAGGTGGGATTTTGTGTCATCTTGTTCATAGAAGAGAACATATGCTTCTCCACTGACTAAAGATTTCCACGATATTAATAGCACTCTTGAATCGTTATATTCGTGCCAATGTCCCGTGTAGGGATGTCGGCATAGTGACCATTATAAGTGGTCCCACAGTGATTAGATATAGCGTAGAGGTTGTACATACAAGGTTCCACATTATCAGCCGCGTAATGGTTCATATCAAGCCCTTCTATTGGAAAATCTATTGTATCATTAAGTTTTCCACTAAAACTTTCTGTTTGCGAAAAGCGCTTCAGGTGAATAACCAGTATTTTCGGAAATTTATGAATTGAGAATGATTTAATGCATCGTCTTCGTTCCTTACATTTCGAACAAGTTGGTTTCTCATCACCGTCGAGTGTTTCTTCTCTTGTAAACGAATCTAAACATTGTGAAAGTCGTAATTGACCTGTTCTTTGTGGTATCGGAAGGGATAAATCCCAAAAAGGATCGTAAGTAACTGAACAGTGACCACAGTGTGTGCACTTGATTGTTGATTTTAATTGACCGACAAAGTTATCCATAATCTTGGAGTTGTCCATTCTCGCATATCTTAACGAAAATTCTTGTGCTTTCTCGATATCACTAAATTTGTCATCAATTTCTGTTAATATGGGCTTTGATTTTTCATATACCTTGTTGACATCTTCGTGAAGTCCTGCTAATAGGTAACGAAGAAACTCATGTGCATCATGTTGAGTGTATCCCATGAACCTTGAAGTAAATCGCTGAATCTTACTTTTCAATGATACTGTATTAACCACTCTGTCTGAACCGTCTTCAGACCAAAGCTCTTGAATAACTTCAGCAAATGCTTTAATTAGTGTTCCTTTCATGCTAGATATGTTTATGTTAATATCTCTTATGTATGCGTCTTTCTTTAGATATTCTAATAGCAACCTTGTGTTTGATAGGCATTGGATAATACTATTCATGAAACATGTGTTACCAATATTTTTGAGGCCTTTGAGACCCAAAGAATCTTGGGGAATACCCTTTATGGATCTGAAAGTGGAACTATTGTTAAAAGCTCTTTCGCAACTACTATCATTGTACGAATAATCTCGGATTCTATGATTGTCTTTCTCACTTGATAGGCGTGATGAGGAATTTGAATTGATGATGTTTGCTACTGAATTGGATGTAGATATTACGGATTTGAAAACTGTTTTGGGTAGAGATAATCTATTGCGTATAGGAATCGCATCATTCTCTAGCATAGTCATCTTCTTCAGTATTCCTATGAATGGGACATCATCTGGCTTGTGGTTATCTGTATTTTTTAGTACACTGAGGCCCAAAAGCTTGTTGGGGGCATAATTTATTAAATTGTCAACGCATGTATTATCAGAAAGCACACATTCTGAAGAAGAGAATGAAGATGTTGAATAATTTATATGCAAAATTTTTACATACTTAGAAGCAGAAGAACAAGAGGATAGGATACAACAAAGAACAAGCAGTAATGATCAATTAATAGAATTTTTAATTCAGAAATTTGACGAAAATAGCGAAGATATGAATAATATGAAGGGAGATATGAAAGAATATATGAATAATATGTGAGGAGATATGAACAGAATAGAAAATAATTTTAATGAAAAAATGGACCAGATGAATTGGAACATATATAATTTGGAAAAGAAAATTGATGATGTGAAAACAGAAAGTATTAAGGAAATTAAGAAACTTAGGGAGAAGAATGAATATTTTAAAGAATTTAAAAAAAGATTTGATAAGGTACAAGATGATATGTAAGACCAAGAATTTCAGAGTTGAAATCCAAGAAACTGGAATTAAAATCAGGGAGGAAATTGAAAAACTGGTAGTAGAAGAAGCTCAAGAATTAGGTAGACGTTTGGAAGAAAATGTATCTGGAGCTATTGAAATGGAAGTAAATAAACAAAATGAAAATATAACCAAGAAAGTAAAATTTATAAAATTACAGGGACATACAAAGGATGAGGTAATATATCAACATCATGTTTATAAGAAATTTAATGATTTAAATGTTTGAGTAGAAAAACAAACAGGAACATGTGAAGAAAGGAATGAGAATATGGGCAAAATATTTAATAAATAATTGGAAGAAATGAACAGAAAATTACAAGAAACTATGGAAGATAAGATAAGACGAAATGAAGGCGGACTAATATATACTGGAAATATGGACATAGAAGTCAAATTTGACGGAAATATAAATCTAATCCATCCAAAAGTTATCATTAAGATTATTAACAGTAGAATGGAGGGAATAAAAGTAATAATAAGAGAAAATGAAGAACATTACGCATTGATGTGGTTCACCATAGAAGGGGTAATAAAATGTTGTTAAAATTAAAAATGTGGAAAATTCATGTGAATATAGTTAAAATAGATAGAAATTAGGATGTGTAAATATACAATTAGAACAGATAGGTATTAGGATTATAATTATAATAATTTGAATAATAATTAATCTACTTTTAATAGTGGAAATAGATTTAGCATTAGTAACAAATAAAGGTAATTAGACATAGATAAAATAATAGTATTCAAGTAAATAATATGGAATATAATAATCTACAATTTAATAACAAGAATTATAATGATAATAATGATTAACAAATTTAAATTTGGTAAACGATAAAAACTATTTAAAGTAATATAATTCGGTGCTAAAATAATAGAAATATAAAGACGTGAATGAAATACAGTATCCGCCAAAATAAACAGTACCGAAAATAAAAATAAAAATTAATTTTTAATTTCTGTAATGTAAGTGTTCAAAATGTTCACCATTTCGACGCAAACAAGGTTCATATCGATTTTGTGAGTCAATAAACATATTTATAAAAAGTGGTTGATGTAACTGCCGAAAAATATTTTGTATTCTTTCCCGTAGTTCGGCAATATTCGCCGGCGGATTTTCCGAGTGAGAAATATTTTGTCCTTCATTATACCCCAAATGTATGCGTCAGGTGGCGTCAGATCAGGTGAATGAGAAGGATATTCGAAGTCTGTTCCCTGAGAAATTATTCTATTATCGAAATGCTGACGGAGTAAGTCTAAGATGCACACAGCTGTATGGCTCGTTGCACCATCTTGTTGGAACCATTGTGTGCGAAACTGTAGATTTCGTGCACGGCAAAAGTTATTTAGATCTCTCACAAAAGGTATAATAATTTTCTCTCTATAACGCTCTTGGTTGACAGTAAGTGGATTCTGATTATCATCTTCAACGAAATAAGGACCAATCATTCCATGACCAGATACCGCGCACCAAACGGTAACTCGAAGACTGTGGCGTGGTTTCTCTACAATGACATCAGGACGTTCAAATCCAAGGAATCTGGTTGTTTATCGATTAATATAGCCGCTAAGATGAACGTGACTCTCGTCTGAAAACCATATGTTTTCAAAAATTCGGGATCTTCGTAAATTAAACTCAACATGCGACCACGGTAAATTTCTCTTGCACGTTTGTCCGCAGCATTTAGTTGTTGTCCAACTTGAATACGGTATGGATAACCACCAATTGATTTGAACATGCGACGTAAAGACGTTTCACTAATGTTGAGTTTACATGCAGTTCTTACAAGACTTCTTTGAGGTGATTGCACAACTTGGTTAAAAACACGTCCTTCATTTTCATTAGTGCATACTGTTTTTCGACGACCTGAAGAACCTTTACGTTGACACAATACACTACCAGTGCGACGAAATTTTTCAACAACAGCTAACATCACACTTTTACTAGGAGCTGCTTTATTAGATTTTTGTTGATATTTTATTGACACCTGTTCTACGCTTGGACCATCATTACGACCTTTTCCGTATGAACTAAAATAATGCTCTACCAAAAAAAAATTTTCTTCCGTTGTTAGAACCATTTTTAAATCAAATTTAACTGCAGCGTACTATTAATATATCAACTAATGACAATTAAGTTAAATATGACAAATCCATATTACATAAACAACTCCACAGCACTCTCTGTTTCGGTACTGTTTATTTTGGCGGATATCGTATATAAGGCAATTATAGGTATACAATTAATGGTAATTTCGAATATAGATAGAATGTACGAGTAATTATTGGAACAGATGTACTGGAAGGATGAAGCAATATTAAATATGAAAAGAAATTGAGATTTACTGGATGATGAATAGACTTTGAAAATAAAGACATGGCGGAAGAAGCAGAAAAACGGTTAATGTTAAGTATAATGAAAAGAAATAATATTGAAAATAAAATTATTGTTATTATTATTTTCATACTAGTACGTGGTTGGTGGTAGCAGTTTCTACCGGACGCAGTTGCATCAAGGTATAAACCTACTTAATTAGGGGGTTAGTGTTCTTCGGACAATTGCAGTTGTTCCCAGAATTACTGCTTTTTGCATCAAACCACAGATATGTCGAGATATGCTTAGCTCTTCCAGGTGTTTAGTTACTTTAACGTGCACTAAGTTATTTGCAGAAATTATGAATGGTTTGATCTCTACCTTTCTTAAATTCCATAAATCTCTTACCTCATCTGCTAGCGGACGATATCGCATTATCTTGTCTTTGTAAGCTTTCCCCAGATTTTCGTCCAGTGGGACCGAAAAATCAATAATGATCGCAGATTTGCTGTTTTTATCTAGCACGATCATGTCCGGTTTGTTGTGTTGAACTTCTCGGTCTGTTCTTATCAAAGTATCCTAATAGACTTTATAGTGCTCATTTTCAACTAGACTTAACGGGTTGATGTTTGTACCCTGGTGTTATTCCTGTTTTTAGATTTAATCTTTGGGTCACAGCGAGATGTAGTTCCTTTCCCATATTGTTGTGTCTACTCAGGTAAGCGGTGGGGGCTAATTGGGTGCAGGTTGATATTATGTGCTGGATCGTCTCCTGTTCCTTATTACAGAGTCTACAGCGGGGGTTTGGGATATCCGTTTTAATGATATATTTCTGGTGGCAACGCGTTGCCACCACTTGGTCCTGGATTGCATGGAGTGCGCCTTCGGTTTCCGCAAACAAGTACCCCGTTATGAGGTAAGTATTCGTTGCTCTGAAATCTGCATCTTCCTTGTGCAGTGAGTTGTAATATCTGCCATGTAACACTTTTACCTGCCAAGTTTCCTTCATTTTATTGATGCAGTCATTTTCTCTATCAGGTTCCCCGTCGGCGAGGTTTAGTGCCGAGTATCCATCATCAACTGTAACTAGGCATCTGAATAGAGGTAAGTTCTTATTTTTAAAATATCCTCTCAGTTTTTGAGTTTCGTCCACTAACATGCTCTCGAGATTAGTCAGCCCACGGCCACCTTCTTTCCTGGGTATATACAATCGCTCCATCGCAGATTTTGGATGGTGTAGGCAAAATTTTGTGAGCGTTGTACGTACTCGTCTGTCTATTTGTTGTATTTCTGTATGTGTCCAAACTATTATGCCAAATGAGTACGCCAGCCCGGGTACTGCCCATCCATTGATTGCCTGTATTTTGTTCTTAGAGTTCAGTTGTGTTTTCAAAACGGTATTAATTCGACGGAAAAATTCTGCCGTTGCTCTTTCTTGATTACCTTTCTTGTCGAGGCTTAATCCTTGCTGAAAGCCTAAGTATTTGTATCTGTCCTCTGGGCCTAGGGATGGGATTGTTGTTATGTTATCCATCAGTGTCATATTTTGGGACTGTGTGACCTTTCCTCTATCCACATGAACGACTGCACATTTTCTAGCCCCATTTCCATTTTAATCGCATCGCTGAATGCCTTAACAAGCTCTAGCGAACTTTGCAATTGTTGAGGGTTTTTTTAACATGTCGCTTAAAGGGTTAAGTGCTAAACAGAACCAGATTGGGCTCAGGCTGTCACCCTGGAAAATGCCTCTATTGATTTTTATCTCATCTGTTCTGTAGGTTTGAAGATTCAGTGTCGTTCGCCATGTTGCCATTAAATGTCTCAGCACTGCAGAAAGATGGGGGTGGATTTTAAATACCTCTAGTACTTTCAGTAGCCAGGAGTGGGGAACTGAGTCGAAGGCTTTCCTATAATCGATCCATGCCATGGATAGTTTTCTTTTCTTTAATTTTGCTTGTCTTGTAACAATGTTGTCAATTACAAGAAGTTCCTTACATCCCAGTGCTTTTTGTTTACACCCGTTCTGTTCCCATGCAAGAATATTGTTTGCATTTATGTGATGTGTGATCTTTGAGCATATGATCGAAGTCAAGATTTTATAAATGGACGGTGAACAAGTTATGGGCCGATAATTTTTAGGGTCTTTTATGTCTTCACATTTAGGGAGCATGTGGGTAATCCCGAGAGTGAAGTATTCTGGTATGATCGAAGGATCCAGGATGGCTGCTGCAAATTTATCTGCTATTTTTTGGTGAACTCCGGTGAGTTTTTTCCACCAGAAGTTGTGAATATGGTCGACGCCCGGTGCTGTCCAGTTTTTCAGCTTGCTGGTTGCAGCGGTAATATCTACGTTCCGTATTTCAGGCTGCGCCATCTGTCCAGTTGTTTCGTGTGATTTAACTTCGTGCGCGATCCAAAATGCTCTGTCATTATGCGTGACACTTTGTTCCCATATGTTCTTCCAGAATCTTTGCATGTCTTCTTTTTTAGGTTTTATATGTGAGGGTTCCACTGTGTTTCGTTGTAGTTGTCTATAGAATGCTTTTTGGTCCCTTGCGAACAGTTTATTCTCTTGATACCGACGGCTTCTTAGTGGGTACCTTCTTATCCTATTTCCTAATGCTTTTATCTTTTGTTTCAGGCCATCCAGATGCTTTAGAAGATCCTGCTGATATGATGGACTCCCTGGGTTATTGTTATTATTATTATTATTTTCCTTCTTGTGTTACCGGATTTACACCCGGCGTGTTTCAACGACAGTCGGCCTCAACAGCAAGACTTTCGTTGTGTGTCACTATTCTAGAAATGACCTAACAATGTTTGTCGCATCCAGGATTACAGATTTTTGCATTAATCGGTAGGTTGACTCAGGAATATCAATGTCTTTGAGGGAAGTACTTAGTTTCTTGGGAATTAGCCCCATACAGGACAAAACAACTGGAATGATCTTGACTTCTTTAAGATTCCACAATTCTTTTATTTCGGTCCTTAGCTCGGCGTATTTGCTTAGTTTTTCATTGTATTTGCTTTTTGTGTTAGAATTATTTGGAATCGATATGTCAATAAGCAGAGCTTGCTTGGATTGTTTATTAATGACTGTGATGTCCGGCCTGTTGTGTCGTACTGTTACGTCCGTCATGATAGTTTTATCCCAGTAGATCTTAACATACTGATTTTCGATAACTGGAGGGGGCTTATATTTGTAATATGGCTCGTTGTTTTGTGGATCAAGGTTAAGTTTTTTCAGTACTTCTAGGTATACTACTGTGGCAACTTTGTTGTGTCGTTCTAGATATTTAGTTTCAGCTATGCTTTGGCAACTAGAAAGAATGTGTTCAATCGTTTCTTGACTTCTGTTGCACTTTCTGCACCTATCTGTTGGTATTTCTTCCTTCAAGATGCACTTTTGGTAATTCCTCGTTTTTATAACCTGATCTTGTATACCAACCATAAAACCTTCAGTTTCTGGGAACAGCGTTCCAGTTTTAAGCCATTCAACCGATTTAGCTTGATCTATCGTGTAAATCATTAATGAATCTTCCGTGCAATTCTTTTGAACGCCAATTTCTAATTTTATCTTCCTCATTTCGTGTATTAAAGGGCGTAAAGTTTTCCATGCTTAGGTTTAAAGGTGTATAACCCGTATCTGTTTTCACTATGGCTTTATGAAGTTGACTATTTTGGTGGCGGAAAAAACTCCTCAGGCCTGCAATTTGCTGAGTGCAAGCTTCCACAACATCTTTTATTCCTCTACCTCCTTTTTCTCTAGGTAAATTTACCCTTTCGACGGACGCTTTTGAATGGTGTTTTCTATGTTTTGTTAGCTCGGTTCTAATCTTTCTGTTTACTGCTTCCAGGTCCGTTTGAGTCCATTTAATTATTCCGAAGGAGTACTGAAGAGCGGATATGGCGTAGCTATTTATGGCCGTGGTAAGGTTTCTTGAATTTAGCTTACTTTTTAAGAGGTTGTAAAGGCGTTTTTCGAATTCGGTGGTTAATATGGCTTTTATTTATTTATGTTCTATCTTGTGTGTCTGAAGGATTCCTAAGTACTTGAAGGGTTTGTCTGTCATGGCTTCAATATATTTGCCTGGCTCTAGTTCTATAGGTTCTCCTTCTTTCAGCTTTCCCTTTTCAACCGATACAGTTTGGCATTTTTCCATACCAAACGACATTCCGACATCTGTGATCCACTGGTGCATGAGTTTTAAGTTGGATTCTAGGTGTTTTTTGCACGCGGCATATAGTTTCAGATCATCCATAAAGAATAGATGACTTATGGTTGTTGAGTTTCGATCCGCTCTAATAGTTGCTCCATATCCTGTGTGGTTTAGGCCACGTGATAATGGGTTTAAACACAAGCAGAACCATAGAGCGGAAAGTGTATCTCCTTGAAAGATTCCTCTTTTAATACTGATAGATTCAGTTTCTAGTTCTGTGTGATTTAGGTTAATTTTGAGTTTTGTTTTCCAATTACTCATAGTACTTTTTAGAAACCTAACCACCACAGGGTGTATATTGTAAATTTCCAAAATTTTTATTAACCAACTGTGGGGCACTGAGTCGAAAGCTTTCCGATAGTCTATATAAGCCATGTATAGATTTCTGTTCTTCTTTCTGATTTGTTCCAATATCACATTATCGATTGTTATTTGTTCCTTGCAGCCCATATATTTTCTTTTGCACCCTTTCTGCTCCTCAGTTAGAATATCATTAGTTTCTAGGTATGCGTACAGTTTATCACATAGTGCTGCAGTGAAGATTTTGTCCATTGTAGGAAGGCACGTGATGGGTCTATATTGAGAAGGATCTTGGGTTTGATCAGATTTTGGAAGAAGATAAGTTACACCATTTGTAAGGAAGTCTGGTAGTTGGTCAGGGTTTCTTAGAGCGATATTAAATTGGTTGGTCAGGTGATGATGGGTAGCCGTAAGTTTTTTGTACCAGAAATTTTGGATACCGTCGTTCCCTGGTGCTTTCCAGTTGGCCAAGTTTTTTATTACCTTTTTTAGATCTTGTAATGTAAATATTATTTCTTCCATATGTAGATGGTTGTTGTTCTGAATTTCTGATTTGATCCAAGGTGTATTTTCCTGGTGTTCGATTTCCTTCGACCACATTCCTTCCCAAAATGTCTGTAAATCCTCCTTCTTTGGCGGTTGTCCTTTGGAACCAGGTTGTTCGTTAAACGATCTATAGAAGCCCTTCTGATTTTTTGAAAAGAAGTTGTTTTGGATTTTGCGTTGGTAGCTCTCCTGATATCTTTTTAATCTTTTAGAAGCAACTGCAAGTTTTTGTTTCCAGGTATCTAAGGTATCATCTATAATTGTTTTTATTTCATTTGTTGTTTTTCCTTCCAGCTGTTGTTTAATCTGGACCGGGATTTTATTTAGCAGCTTTTTGGATTTTTGCCCATTTGCTATTTGTTGAATTCTACCAATTTCTTTTCTCAAATTCTCTATTTTTCCCATCTCGGTTTTTGAGGCGTACGTGTCTTAGGTGCTTTTAGTATTTTTTGTTTGTTGGCTTTGATTGTTGCTAAAGCTGCGCAATACACGTGAAGATGTATTTCCTCGAGGTTCATATCTGCATCCAATTGACTTTCCAGAATTTGATTAGCAATTCCTAAGAGAGAGTGCGTGTTTGGAGTATAAATGAGTTTTGGTAGCGCCGGCCTGCTGGCAGGGTCGGATCCTCTGAATTCAGTAAGATGTTGTTGGTAGTTTTCTTCCCATAATGTTTGACGGTTGATTACTGAGGGTCGAAGACTTAATAGTGGTAGGTCAGCTTCAGGTCCTCTACTTTCTTGTTCCTGAGTCTCTGGGGTTTCATTTATAGGCTGTTGATTAATCTCCCTCTCCACCTCTGCCCTTATTTGTTCGATTGCAGGTAGAGGTATTAGGTTATTTCTTATGATAGCTCTACGTTGATCTGCTATTCGTTGTTCTGAGAGGTGATTTAGGTGTGGCATTTTCTCAATTGAGTGATTATGCAGTCGCATGCGGTACATCGTCATATCAGTCTCCGGTGCCGTAACTGTGAAAAACGAACGTATTACTTGTTTGTTGGTTTCATTGTCCCATTTCATACGTCGTCTTTCTGATTGTGCCTGATTTGGTTCAGTGGGTGCGACAGGCTGTCGCACAACACGTCTCCGAGGCGCCGTAGGTTCAAGCGGTTGATGGGGTACGTTTCGATGAGCGGTGCCCCCACCATTCTCATCTACATGCTGGACATCCTGACGGTTCCGATTGGAAGGACCAGCATCTAATCCTTCCCCGCCCGAGTAACGATTTCTTCGTGTATTGAAAGCACTTTTTTTTCACACCATACGGGATGCTACCCCGCGTGGTGGTGGTTCTCCCTCTCGCGTTAGCCCATCTGCTGCAGATCCGCCACCGGGGATGGTTACCCGATCCTGAATCTCCAGAGATAGTTACCGGGGCTACCAACGTGGAGGTGCGAGCAGGAATTGGTAGGAGAGGCTATAAGAGACGCTTCACTACCATTTTATTATTATTATTATTATTATTTTAACTAGTTCTCTTCTTAAGGCATTTTACATAAACTCAGGCCTTTTGGTCTGAGTGTGGTTTATTCAAATATACAGATATAAATCTATCAAAGCATGTTTGACCTTCCACTTTTTAGCGTTATTTTCCCAGTACTTTCCTTACAATGGTGCAAGTGCCAAGAATAGCTGTTTTCTGCATCTTTCCAATTGCAGATGGACTGATTTTAAGAGTATCCACAGCCTTACCAAGCTGCCGTGGTACAATGCCTGTTGTGGATAGGACCATGGGTAGGATAGTAACTTGGTCTACTTTCCACTGCTATTTGATATACTGAGCGAGGTCATCATATTTTCGAAACTTTAGGTTGATTGTGTTTTCCATGTTGTTATCATTCACAACTGCGAAGTCGATAATCCATACCTGTTTTTCTCTCAGGCTCCAAAGAACCACATCCAGCCGGTTTGCTTCATTTGTCCGATCAGTAAATATTGTTCTATCCCAGTATAATTTGTAGTGGACGTTTTCTAGGATGCTTGCTGGTGTATACTTATAGGTGAGTTTTTCTGTTCCGGGTATCAAGTTATATTTAGAAGCCAGAGCATGGTGTACTATCTTTCCTGTTTGATCGTGGCGTTTCTTGTACTCAGATGCGGCGAGGGAGCTGCATCCTCCAGTTATATGTTGGATGGTTTCCCCCATCCTGCCACACATTCTACAAGTGTCATCTATCACGGTTGGATCTTTAATAATATATTTGAGATAGTTCCTAGTTGGTACAACCTGATCCTGTATGGCGATCATGAACCCTTCAGTTTCAGGGAAAAGGTATCCTGTTCGTAAGTAGTGATTCGACCACTTTTTATCTGTACCCTCTGCGGCTAGGATAGTAGGATGTCTTCCATGCAGTGCTTTCCTCTGCCATGCTTCTCGTCTTTCTTGTACAGATGTTGGGTGAATGTCACAGTTATTAGTTAGGTTCAATGGGGTGTATTTATTATTATTATTATTATTATTATTATTATTATTATTATTATTATTATTATTATTATTATTATTATTATTATTATTATTATTATTATTATTATTATTATTATTATTATTATGGAACTGAGGCACAGGTTTGTCCTGGTGTGTTCCGCCTATACGGGTGGAGGCCAAGTATAGGAGGACTCTATTGATGTCGGAGGAATGATCTAACAATGTTGCATGTTTGCAGTATTACGGCTTTCTGTGTTTGGTTGTGTATGGTTGCGGGTAGATTGAGTTCTGATAGGTGTCCGATGAAGGATGTGTGAGTGAGGCCTGTTGATGAAATGATGATTGGTATGACAGTGACCGTTTTTTGTTTCCATATTCTTTCAAGTTCTATGGCGAGCGGGATGTACTTTTGGATTTTTTCCGAATATTTAGCTGGTACGTTGTGGTCGTTTGGTATTGATATGTCTATTAGGTATGTGTGCTTCTCCTTCTTGTCCGTGAACGTAATATCGGGTCTATTGCATGATAGGGGTTTGTCAGATTGGAGAGTTTTATCCCAATATAGTTTATTATTATTATTATTATTATTATTATTATTATTTACCGACGATTAACAAAATATTTGAATTGATAGTCAAAGAAAAATTAATCAATTATTTGGAAGATAAGTCACTTCTAACGGAATTTCAATTCGGCTATCGCATACGTGCTCTTCTTCGACTCTTAGAGGAAGTTGTACAGAAACTAGAGGAAGGCGTCAACTCTGTTGCCACGTTATGCGACTTAACGAAGGCTTTTGATTGTGTTCCAGCGGATTTACTCCTGAATAAACTGGAATTTTATGGTATTAGAGGAAATGCACACAAATTACTGACATCTTATTTAAGTAATAGGAAACAGTATGTAGTTTGTGGAAACAACCAGTCTGATTTACGTAATATAGACAACGGCATTCCTCAGGGCTCGATTTTGGGCCCAATACTTTTTATAATATTTGTTAACGATTTACCATAGGCTATTGACACTTTTTGTATTTTATTCGCTGATGATACTACAACTTTATCTGATGGCACACAAGCTGGTGATAATATTTTGTTGAATCAGTGGTTCCTGGCAAATAAGCTGAAACTCAACGACACTAAAACGAAACACATTCTTTTCAGTTTAGATAAATGGGCTATAAAATCAGAGCCAGTTAAATTACTGGGCATTCATTTGGATACAAACTTAAGTTGATCACCTCATGTTGACTACCTTTGTTCAAAATTAGCGAGCCAAGTTTTTGTAATTCGTCAATTAAAATCATGTATACCAACTCATTTGTTAAAGTCTGTATATTATTCACTTTTTCATAGCAATTTTACATATGGTATTATGCTATGGGGCAGCAGCACATCAGTGCACAAAGTATTTGTGCTACAGAAAACTGTAGTTAGAATAATTTACAACGCACCAAGAAACACCAATTGTAAAAAAATATTCAAAAAACTTGAAATATTGCCGCTTCCGTGCTTGTATATTTTCGAAGTGTTAATTGAAACACATAAAAATCGATATGTTCTGACTAAACATGCAGATGTTCATAATTATGATACTAGAAATAGTAAAGACATTGTCATTCTCAAATCTAGACTGAAAACAACAAAAAACAATAAGTTGGATGTTACATTGTACAATTCATTTGTAAAATATTTTGAACATATAAATATAAGTGATATGACGAGAGTTCAATTTAAACATTTTGCTAAGTCTTTTCTTTTAAATTATTGTTTTTATACAGTTGATGAGTTTTTGGAGGAATTGAATACTTGGGTTTAATGCTTATATGTTTGTTTGTTTTGTTTAATTTAATTTTTACTTTCTATTATTTTTTAACTTATTTTATATTTTAAAATTGTCATATTTTCATCAATATTTTTACTTTATGAAATGTATGTCTGTATTTATGTAAAATTCTACTTTCTATTATTTTTAAAGCATATAACGTAGATAATGAATATTATATTGAAGATTCTTTCAAATTTTCAGAAATAATTAATGATTTCCAATTACCATCAAACTACGTTATTATAAGTCTTGACGTAGTTTCACTTTTCACTAACATCTCTGAGGAATTAGTTATCAATAGTGTCATCAATAATTGGAACTCTATCAAAGATCATTGTTCTCTGGATAAAGATAATTTCATTAAGATAATTAAATTCATTTTTAATAATACTTTTTTCTCACTTAATGAAAAATTTTATAAACAGATTTTCGGAACTCCCATGGGATCAAAAATATCACCTATTCTTGCTCAATATGTTATGGATGACTTACTGAATTATTGTATACCTAAATTACCTTTTGAAATTCCTTTTTTAAAAAAATATGTAGACGATATTATTTGTGCGATACTCGAAGGTAAAGGAAGTGAAATTCTTAATTCTTCTAATAATTATAACAGATATATTCAATTTACAATTGAAACCGAAACTGAAAGAAGTGTTCCATTTTTAGATACAAAACTCATAAGAACACCAGAAAATAAAATAATAGACTGGTATATTAAACCTACAAGTTCTGGGAGATATATGAACTATTTCTCCTATCATCCGGAAAAAACCAAAATTAATTTAGTACTTGGGATGAAGAATAGAATAGACAAAATATGTCATGGAACTTTGAAAATGAAAAATTTCAAGAAATTATTTAATTTACTTATTGAAAATTCCTACCCAAAACGACTACTTTATAAATTAATATTTTCAACAAATAATATTATAAATAATAATGAAAACTCTCAAGAAAATATCATTAAAAAATTTCGATCATTCCCATACATAAAAGAACTCACTCCCAAAATTAGTAATGTACTGAAAGAAGAAAAAAACATAGTTCTGGCTAATAAACCTATTAAAACTGTTAACTCATTATTCACAAAATTAAAAGATAGAACACCTATACTTGATCAGACTGGAGTTGTTTATAAAATCAGTTGTCAAGAATGTGATTAAAAATATGTTGGTGAGACCTCACGAAATTTAAAATCACGAATTACTTTACATAAGAGCGATATTCTTTTAAGACCGAATGCTTGTGCTTTGTCACAGCACGTTAATGTAACAGGACATTCCATAGATTTCAATAACGTTTCTATTTTAACCAAAGAAAATAATTTGTTCAAAAGATGTTTTTTAGAAATGGTTTATATAAAAAATGAACCAAATAGATTGAACAAGAAAAGTGATTTCCAAAATTTAAACATTATTTACTCTAATATTCTGGACATTGAGACAAAATTAATTAAAAAGAATCACAAGTCTAATAATAATTTTTCATCAATATCTTAGTTCAACCTTTTACAATAATTTTTACGAACATTTCTGTTATATCATCCATTTGTCAACTTCATATTGACAATAATTTTTGAAAAGTCTCGAGCATATATCAATATTCTTACACTGTTTTTTTCTGAATTTTAATTTATATATTTTACTCGTTTAATGTAAGTACCCAGTTTTTGATTTTTCATTTTTAGTTATACATTGTATTTTAGCGTGACTGACGAAGTAATAAAACTATTACGAAAGCTTTCACTAAATTAAAATAGGAGTTTAATTTCCAAGCCAATTGCTGCATCCTCACAAATATTTCTAAATTGTGAAATAAACAGCTGCTAATACGAATTATATATATATATATATATATATATATATATATATATATATATATATATATATATATATATATATATACTAAAAGTATTATTTTTCTTCAACCTTCTTAAATAATTTATTTTTTTCAATTTCTCGGGTGTCAGGTTGTGTAATTAATTAAATCATTTTATTGTTACTGACGTTTCGTTCCTGGGTTAGGAACTTTCTCAAAGTTTATTATTGACTGAATCAAGTTTCATCGTTTACAGTTTAAAATTAAAAACCACCTATACAATAGGTCAAAAACATTCATAAAACAGACATTTAAAACAAGTACCATCGATACAAATTCTACGATATTATACAGGGGGAGTACGGAAAGACTTCAGATATATTATTTTATTAAATTATGATAAATCTGACTTAAGTTTTTTACATCTTGCTTATCGTTGACTTATTTTCTTCCTTTTTAATGTGCACCATTTCTTTAATTGTTAATTTTTTGTAGTTTGAATCTTGAGCTAGAATTTTGGTGTTTTTAAAATCAAACTCATGGTTTTCATTGCTTTCATGTTTGTGGAGAGCCGTGGAAGCATTTTTGGTATATTTATGGCCAACAAGTTAGAACGACTTTAATAAGCAATCACTATCCAATACATACCATAAACCGTATTTGCAAACAAAGAGTCTATAAAATATATAACAACCCATCAAAGAAATACTCTAAAAACAAAGTGTAAAACAATAATAAATATGCAGCAACTCCATATACAGAGCAGCTTTCAGAAAAACTCAGTCACATATTTTCTAAACATGATATCTCTATATGTCACAAAGCTCAAAACACCCTATCACCATTATTCACTAAATTAAAAAGTAAAATAAAAACCACAAAAAAGTCAAACGTTATATATTCTATACCCTGCCTAAACCGTCCAAAAAAATACATAGGAATGACCACACAGACTTTAGAAAATAGATTAAATGGCCATAAATATACCAAAAATGCTTCCACGAAGTTTCAGACGGGAGTGTTAGATGCACCTCCGTGTCTATGTTGGTTGTTGTCTCGAATATTCGAGATCTTCTAATATTACCGACACAAATGTTGTGTTTGACTATCCTGCTGAATTCTGTTATATTTTCTCATGTTTCATTCAACACCTTTGCTCCCATGTTTCACATCTTTTCTTGGTTGTACCGTACCGATGATAGCTAATGAGACAGAAACATACCACTCTTTTCAGTAGCCCCTTCTTCTATTTGCGTGCAATACCCACTAATCTATTCGTTGTTTATTGTTCATATGTCACGCACTATTCGTACATCTTATATATATATATATATATATATATATATATATATATATATATATATATATATATATATATCTATATATTATTGTCAACTTGATGTAACATTGAAATTGTATATAAGAATAGTTAGCAGGTACTAAATGCGAATGCTGATTGGTGGATTTCGTAAACATTCTAGAATGTATATGAATGAAATCATATCCGTTCAGTTGACCGATATGCCCAACATATCCATTCTGCAAATTGACCAGAAAATGGATAATGGACATATGGGTGTAGAAAAAAATATTTATTTATGTTTCAGTGAATATCTTGACGTTCACCACAGGGATAGCGATGTCGTGGTCGTCTCCGTCGTTGCCGAAACTGATGAGCACCGATCCCAATATCAACCCGCTCGGTGAACCGATCACAACCTTCCAAAAATCTTGGATAGCTTCGTTACCATCAGTCGCTAGCGTTTTTGGTACCATAATCGCAGGTTTAGTAGCAGATAAATTAGGAAGAAAGAAAACTTTGATATTCTTCAGCGTACCATTCTTCGCTTGTTACATAGGTATAGCTTTCGCTAAATCAGTTAATACGTTGTACGCTACGAGGTTTCTGATCGGTATAAGCTGCGGTTCGACTTTAGCTGTTTTACCAAGTTATGTTGCTGAAATTTCCGAAGATTCTAATCGAGGAGTGCTCGGTTGTATAATGGGAATAATGGGTTCCTTGGGGTATCTGTTCGTATATGCTGTAGGTCCTTTCGTTTCCATAAAAACGTTCGCGTTTCTTCAAATTATACCCATAATTATATTCTATGTAATATTTATACCTTTCATACCAGAAAGTCCGTATCATTTCCTGGCGAATAATCTACATAAAGAAGCAGAAGATTGTTTGAAGAAAATAAGAAGTCCTGGTGAAGTAAAAAAAGAACTGGCTTACTTAATAGATGTCGTGAATGAAAACAAAACTAAAAAAAGCGATTGGAGAGATATATATTCGACGAAAGCTGCTAGGAAAGGTTTGAGTATTACGTGCGGCTTGTTAACTTTTCAACAACTTTTAGGTTTCATGGCGGTATTATCTTATATGCAAAGTATTTTCGAAGCTACTAATACTAGTATACCGTCTAATACGGCTTCTATAATCATCGGTGTCGTACAAATAATATCAAATATATTAGCGACTATTTTGGTAGATAAGTTAGGTAGGAAAGTACTTCTATTAACATCCAATGTCGGTTGTACTTTATCTTTAATAAGTATTGGTATGTTTTTCTTCTTCAATCAAAACAACTACAACACCGATCCGATTTTTTGGTTGCCCATTGTAAGTCTCGTGGTATTTTTCGTTTCTTACAATTTTGGATACGGTACGTTGCCTCTGACGATTTGCGGAGAGTTGTTCGAAAGCAACATTAAATCGCTAGCAGCCAGTTTATCAACGTGCGTTTGTTTATCTTTATCTTTCTTAGTTACTTTGTGTTTTCCTTACTTGGAAGACGCTCTGAATATGACGGGAGTTTTCGCTATATTCGCTGGTTCTTCGATGCTTTCGATTATTTTCGTTATTTTTGTCGTACCGGAAACCAAAGGGAAAAGTTTTAAAGAAATTTTAGATATATTAGGACAGTAGTTGTACCGCCCTTTATGATTATATATTTATTTATTTAGATACGTACAATATTGTAATTATGTAAATATAAATTTGTTAAGAGAGGCTTATTATTTAATATAACAAGATCCCAGACTTAATGGATTGTTTCATAACAAATGGGATAAACTCCACATACACAGATATCGTACCTAGCTATCATGTAACATCTGATCACTCCCCCATTATCTTAGCATATGAAGCTTCAGTCATAGTTAGAAAACCACTGCCACGACTACAGAATTCCAAAACAGACTGGGATGAATGCAGAAACAACATAAATCAACGCATAAAACTAGATTAGATTAAATTAGATTATCCTATATACAACATGCAGCACAAAAATCAACACAACGAACAACTTCAAAAAAGAAAAAAGTGGAAATATCTCTAGAAATTAATGGTTAGTGGCTGAAATGAGAAGTACTAGAGGAAAGTGGCAATGAACTCACACGCCTGCTGACACCTTTTATTGTGGGGTATGCGGCAATGTGAAAAAAGAAAACTCTTTTCAGTCAATCCTAAGCTTTCGGTTATTTTTTTTATATTTAGTCTATTAGTAAGTGAGATCATATTTATTATATTATATGATGTTTATTAGACTTTTTAATTTTTAAATGAAATAGAAAATTCATTAATGCCTTGGTTTAAATTTTTTTCTTTGTCAAATGATAATAACTAACAGTAAATTGAACTTACTTTCTGAATATCAGTACTTTTATTTAAACACTTATCTTCTTGAGAAATGAGTGACATTTCCAGGAAAATCCTTTTAGAGTAGTTATTTTCCTTACATAGAATTAGTTTTTATAATCACATGATTTGCAGAGAAAACATGTTCAGCTAATGCTGACCTTTCTGGATATAACCTTGAATTGCTCTTACGTAAAGCTAAACGCTCAATTATTTTTTGAGGCGTCTGACCCACATATACAGATTTACAGATAGAACATGTTAATCAATATATAACGTTTGAGAGGTCAGTATAAGGATCAACCCGGATCAGCTTACTATAAACACATTTAATTGACAGAACTTTTTTATTTGCAAGTTTTATATTAGTCAATTTTTTCAAAATGTTGGGATTTCTGGGTGTAAGTTCTCTAAAGTATGGTAAAGTTGCAAAAAGATTTTCTTGGCTAACAGTTATTAAATTAGGTTCAGTTGTTGTATGTATTGAATGAGGAGTGTTAAACAAAATTTTCCTTACTAATGTTTTAGGATAACCATTATTAATAAATAGGTTAGATAGTATATTTAAATTTTTATAATGTATGGTATGAAGAATAATTTGTATATATACAAGTGTCCAGAAACTCTTCTGCCAATCGGAAACTACAGTTACTAGAGGTGATTGTAAGTCGATTTAGCTCAAATTACCTTAATCCGAAAATGCTTCCTAAGGGAGCTGCAGTCCTTTGAAGAAGACGTCCTCATATGAGTTTTCTTCAAATTACTCAAAAATACCGTTACTTAAAATATTCAAATGTGGTATTATCAATAAACAGTTACAAACAAAACGTTTGCTGTAAATAATTTTTTTCCAGGTCCATCACATGAGTTTACATGCAGTTCTTACATGACTTCTTTGAGGTGATTGCACAACTTGGTTAAAAACACGTCCTTCATTTTCGTTAGTGCATACTGTTTTTGGACGACCTGAAGAACCTTTACGTTGACAAAATACACTACCAGTGCGTCGAAATTTTTCAACAACAGCTAACATCACACTTTTACTAGGAGCTGCTTTATTAAATTTTTGTTGATATTTTATTGATACCTGTTCTAAGCTTGGACCATCATTACGACCTTTTCCGTATGAACGAAAATAATGCTCTACCAAAAAACTTTTTCTTCAGTTGTTAGAACCATTTTTAAATCAAATTTAACTGCAGTGTACTATTAATATATCAACTAATGACAACTAAGTCAAATATGACAAATCCATATTACATAAACAGCTCCACAGCACTCTCTGTTTCGGTACTGTTTATTTTGGCGGATACCGTAGTACAATTAATTGTTATGTATTATATTTTATTTCATTATAAGATCTACATACCGGGTGATCAATTAAGGGTAACGAGCGGCCATATCTCATAAGATATTGGTCGTATAGATTTAGAAAAAAAAATTCATGATAAAAGTTGCCAAGAGAAATTGCTGGAAATTATTTTCGAGTAGTGTCCGCTAGAGGGCGTAACAACTAACACTAAGTAGAAAAATGGGATTTTTATAGAATTTTGCCTAATGAAAGTATATTTTATGAGTATTCACACTTTTTGACTAAAATGTTTTATTCTATCTATCAAAATAAAGCGTTGGGGTAGGTTCATTTGTTTTTTTAAACAAATCAAGATTTCTCCCGTTTCGCTAGACCGTTTTTTACAAATTTGGGCCCATATGAAAGAGCATAATTTATACTACAACACGCTTACTTGGTTTTGACTTGTTGACTTTCATTTTCGCCGCTAGATGGCGTTAACTGAAATGGTAGCAAATTTTTGAGTTTTTTTCAAAAAAAAACAAAAGTAATGGTATATTAATTTTTCCAATATTTAATGAAAGAAATTAATCATCTACCTTTTTTTGAACCGTTGATATTGAACAAAATATAATTTTATTACATTGAAAAATGACACGCCACTGCTTTTTAACAAAATAAAAATCATTTTCGTAATCACTTATTAGTTGCTAACAAAAAGAACCCCCTGACTTTTTTTCGTTAGACAAACGGTTTTGGATTAAAAAAATCAAATAAATTTACATGGATCGCCCATACCTCGAAACATACTAATTTACATATTAGGAGAAAAAATCTTAATAAAACTGTCCAACAACAGCAGGAGCAATAACACTAAAAACAAGAACACAGAACTTTAAAAATAAACGTTAAAAATAAATTAATAGTTTTGTCGTAAATGTTCAAAAAATGTTGTCCATTATTTTGAATGCACTGGTCCAATCTTTTCTGGGTGGAGTTGACAGCTGCCTCAATTTCCGCTCTTGGTATATTATTTATGGCGTTTTGAATTCGGACTATCATGTGTTCTGGAGTAGTTGGTCGAGTTTTATACACCAAATCCTTTATTCGGCCCCACAGATAAAAATCAAGAGCAGGTTAAATCGGGGGACCGTGGTGACCAGAAAAATAGACTCCCTCTACAATCCAACGGTTAGGAAAATGCCTGTTCAAAAAATCTTGCACATTTCGAGAATAATGTGCCGGGCATCCGTCTTGTTGAAACCACATGTTTCTTCTTACTTCTAAAGGCACATTTTCTTGGTAAATCGTTCAATAAAAAGTTCAAATACATTTCACCGGTTAGATTGCCATTAAAGATGTGCGGACCGATAATAGCACCATTAATAACACCGCACCAGACGTTGACGCTCCGTCGACCCTGCTGATAATCTTCACGTAACCAAGGAAATCCTTGAAGAACTGGAAATTAGAAGACATTTAAGAAACCCACAATATGAAGTTGTCAATGAACAGTTAAATCTAGGGAGTTCTCCACTAATAAACTGTCTTCTTAAGTGATATATATGGTTTTCTATATCATTGCACAGTTATACTGATCTTAATTGGAAAAATGATATCCAGGATATCACCATAGGGCTAATAATATCTAAGCTTTAATATTTATAATATCACATCTTCTTCTTTTTTCTATAAACATATATTAAGCCAATCACAAGTTAGGTTACTTCTTGGTCTAGCCAAAAAAAACTACTGAACATCAGGTAGGCATAAAATGAAATGTAATGTTAAAATGAAATAACATGAAATACAGTAGTTAATAATCATAGAATACCTTCCTTAGATATTCACTCAACGATATTATGCGAGGAATGATAAAAATAAATTAATATAATTTTTTTGCCAAATGATTTTTTAGATCAGCATAAAATTAGTTGAAAAATAATTATGTGTACAGAAAAATTTTATCTGAATAAATTTAAGTCAATAAATTGAGAATTATTTGGAAGAATGTTTCTTTGTTGGTATCAATAGAAAATAGAAAAAGGTGGATACATTTAATATACAACATGGTATTTTACGTGATTTCAAAATTTTTTCTTTACTATAATTGTATATTAAATCGAAATTTTATTCTTTCTAAAAACATTTGAGATGTGACATGGCGCAAAGTTTTACTGACATTAGTATATGGCATATATTATAGGTCTTAGACTATAAAATGAATTCAATATAATTGAAAAAATTTAAATAAACTTTTTGAATCATCTTGTAAATTAAAAATCATTTTATTCAAAATATGATAAAATAGAAAATACTAGAAAAATTGTACCAAATTTTTCTTATTTATAAAGATACAGGGTGACAGGGTGTGGCGCCCCACGTTGGGCGCCACGTTATTATATAATTATTTAATTATTATATACTTTAATTGCCCACACGTTGGGTTAGTCAAGTTATTGTATATTTGTAATTGCCTACACGTTGTGGTGCCACGTTATTATATATTTTTAATATTATATGATTGTTTTATAGTTATTATGGTTATTTTATTTCAATTATGGGCGCCAGAATTGGTCCGCTTACCACGAATCCCAATTCAAATTAAGATATAAGTTTGATAAAAATTGTAAATTTATTTTATATTATTATTACCTTATCTCAAGGATGAATTCGGCAATTAGCGCTCGCCAGTAACAGGAAACTTTAGGTTGAGATATCAGAAAAAATACAAGAGAACATAGACAAACAATTTAATAAATGGTCAAATAAAAAAAATATGGTTCTTTGTTGCACAATACATGTGTTGTAATTTAAATAGAAATACTTGCAGAAACCTTCTCATAAAATGATTCATGCCAGTTATTTATAAATTTATTCAAAACTCTCATCGAGTAAATTGCGCTCAAAAATCTATCTACTATTTGCGTAGAATGGCAATTCGCTGCTCTTCAACCTCAACTGTGATTATTCTAAATATAGCCGTCGCGTTGTGTGTGTATTCTGTGGAAGTTATTTAGTTTATGAAGATAAGAAAATGTGTGGTGTATTTAGGATTTTATAATTGTTAATGAATATGTATTTAGTGAGTAATTATATGAACAAATAGTTAGTGTTTTATGTCCGTGATATTAGTGGAGATTGAATTATTAAATCTAATAATTATTTAAGAAATTAATATCAATGATAACGAATAACCTAACATCTGTAATTATACGAGTTATTGTTTTTTATAGGAAAAGTTTAATGTACACAAGAGAAATAGAGTTCATATTTGGTTTCTTCTAGACTCTGAGGATGATGCATGTGAAAAGATCGTGGCTACGATCGAATAAAACCGGAACTCAGGATTGGAAAAATGACGAATTGTGAATTGTTGCACCAGTAAAGTACCACAATCAATGGTATATGTATCGACGATCATCAAAACTATACTAATAAGGTAATTTTATTCAGTCTTACCAAGTTCTGGTCGATAGCACAAATTATATTCACTTTTTGTTTTAAATACGAGTTATGTTTTTAGTTATTTTACTTTCAATACTTTGTTGAACACTTTGGTCAACTTATTATATGATTTTGTTTAAATTAGATTTACTTTTGAATTAATTTGGAGAAGGAAAAATTTAACATGTCTCTCCATTTATAAAACCATGACGACGCTTCTCTCCCAAGCTTGAAATCAACAACTTGCAATTGTTTTGTGTTTTTGCTTCATTGTTCCTTGTTGCTAAGTAAATATAATTGTTTTTCTCGAATCAAAACATCCATTCCTGTGTTATTGTAGATAAATTCACTGTGTTTATTTACACTCTGTAATCACTCCGAATCACTCTACTCGAACTATCGAAAGAACGTCGATTTTCGCGTTAATATTTCGATTTGACATTTTGATATAATATGATTGAAAAGTTTATGCTATATACAGGGTTTTTTGAAAGTGTTTACAAATTATAAAAATATAATAGTTGAATTTTGTTTCAAAATTCAGGTTATTTTATATATACAGGGTTTCTTATAATTATATACAAAAATATGATTAACGAAATTTACTCGTTGTTATTATTTTTATATTCCTTTTTTTTATTCTTTGAAATATAATTACTAAATTGAATAGAAATCTTGTAAATCATTTCATTAAATGTACATTATGCGTTATTTCTTAACGTGTTTAAGCTATGTCTATTTAAATCAGCATGTCGTCATGAATTATCTTTTTATTGAATATTTACTAAATATTGACATCATTCATATGATGCTAATTAGTTTAATTTACCTTGTAGTTATGTTTCACTTTAAGTTTCGTATAAACCTGAACATAGAAAATATAACTTTTACGAATTTATTTTGAATGAAATATACGTTTCGTCGTTGCAGATTTCCACTTTCATCAACCATCTTGTAAATAATATTCATTAAAGGAAAATTTAGAAAAGCAAACAAAAAATATCCTCCATTATTTAATATCGTAATGAATTTCTAAGACTATAAAAAACGTGTTTAACCATTAATCACTGTATATTTATTCATTGTATGCTTTTCAAGACGTCAAGTTTAAATGGTTCTTTGCTAAATTAATTAATTTGATATCAAAATTGCGACTGCATTCTCTCTGCGACATACTTCTGACGTGTATTTTATTATATACCGCCCTCGAATGAAGAATCCAAAAAGAAGAATAAAAAGTTGAAAAGATGCAATTTTAATTCAGCCAAGAATAAAGGAGTGAAGACAGAAGGAACCGGTTCTAACTGAATTAAAACGAATTCAAATTAACTATGAAACAAAGAAATGTAATTAACAGAGTTTCTTTTGTTCGAGAATTATGACTCCAACGACGAAAGTATCATCGTAAATTTCTTTAATTGATTTTATTAATTTTGCGGTTTTTTCGGACGCGTTTTTAATTGGTAATTTTGTCACTTCTGAAGGTGTCATTTTATTAATAATATCGATAAGCTACTCCCAAAAGAATCAGTTAAATAGTTTCTTCTAAAACCACTATACAAAACGACTTTTCTACAAAAAATTTTATACGCAAAGCAAGCCTTTTCTTAATTTCATTTATATCCGTTGGAAAAGTAATAATTTGGTAAAAGTATATGCTATGGCAGTTTTCCCCACGGGAATGCCAAACACAGCTATGGCTTGTCCAAATTTTATTGAAAATTTATAGGTACAGGGTGTTTCATAGTTAAACCCACATAGGTTAACTGCAAGTAGAGGACACTTTGGTGGTTCCAAATAGACTTGGTTAATTGGTCTAACATAATTATTAACAGAGATACAGCGTGATTTATTCATTTAGTCCAATGCTTTTGAAGGCCATAACTTTAGAACCATCCTATATATTTCTTTCATTTTTGGTAAGAATAATATTGCATTGATAACACAATAAGATAGTGTATTTTTTATATAAA
The DNA here is from genome assembly GCA_963921935.1 of Galeruca laticollis. Lineage (NCBI taxonomy): Eukaryota > Metazoa > Arthropoda > Insecta > Coleoptera > Chrysomelidae > Galeruca > Galeruca laticollis. The sequence continues at coordinate 59,016,611 of OY998185.1, read as the reverse complement.
TTAAACGATCAATTTTTATTATAACCAGTCTGATTTTAATTATATTATAATTACCAGTTATTGTGTAGTTTTGTAACAGTTGTAGTAAATAAAAGTGTTTTTTTTTAAAAAGTGAGTTTCTAAGTGGCAAATCGTATTTCGTTTCACTGTTTAACTTTTAATGTCAAAGTTATTTAAATGTATCATTGACATTTTCGTACGTAATAACTTTAGAACCACCCTATAGATTTCTTTTATTTTTGGTAGGTGTAAGTTACATAAGCATCAAAATCTTATCATGTAACAAAAACAGTTATAATCCATGTTCGGGTTAAGAAAAAAATTTTTATAAATCAATATTTTTTTCAATTCCATCTAGACAATGTATTTTCTAATCTCTTTATTGTAGGACCAATCAGAAAGAGAAATAATAAAAGTAAAACCTTAAGAAAGGATGCATTGGGTTATCTGTCAGAAAAAAATGAGAGGGAAATTACATTCAAGAATAGAGAACTAGACTTAGAAACAAGAAAAGTGTTGTTGGAAGAAAACAAGTTACTCTACTGGAAGAAAAGAGGATTGATTGGGAAATAACCGAAAGTAAAGAAAAATTGGATATTGAGAAAAAAAAACTTGAAATGATGATATCAGACAAGACAATTACTCAACTTTTATTACAGACGCAACAACAACTTATAGAAGCATTAATGAAACAGTTAGAAGGAACTAACTCAAATTAACAAGGGTTGTTAATTCAATTTGTGTGTTTTTTATTATAGTGCCCATGTTGATCTCAGAATAAGAATATTTTTATATTTTAAGGCTGTTGTATATTTTCCTTTTGAGATTCTAGGATTAATTCTCTTTTGTTTAAAAAAGCTGCTGAGTAAGAGTAGAATATTTTATTTATTTCAGGTTATTTATTAAAACAATATTAATGTATTTTTTCAGTTTATATGAGTTCTCATATTTTGTTTTTTATCATTATATATTTTTTGTAGATGTTCCTCTCTTTTTTACAATTTTGATTATAGTTGAAGGAAAGTGTGCAGATAAATAAAAAAAATTCAAACACTATATTTCAATAAATATGCAAAAAACAAATGATAAACATAATATTTAACTTCACATTGAGTTATAAATTTTAGTTTCCAATACCAAAATATTCTTCGAGAGTGGGTGGCATGATGTTAAAATACAATGCTGTTTCAGAGCCATATAGACAAGTATGACAATTTGTAAACAAAACAGCAACCTTATATAATGATTGTACATCTTGTAACAGCAATTTTTGGTTTTTTCTAAAATCTTCAAAAGCAAATACAGTTACAATTTTTTGAAAGCCCAATCAACTGCTACTCTCAAATCTTTCATAACCCTATTAAATTCTTGGTGATGTGGAGGTAAATCTTCTGTTCGTCCATGATATGGAGAAAGTACGAGTTCCACGATTCCATAAGCCTGATCCCCATAAATAACATACTTTCCACTTTCATTAAAAACAGCTTTCTTTTCTAATTCTTGATACAGATTAGACTCTCGAAATATGCCTGCGTCATGTCTCCTTCCTGGAAAGGAACCTTTTAGGCTGACAATAATGCCATCTGGAGAAAGTACCGGTTGGTACTTTACACAATGAAACCTTTTATGCCCCGAAAAATAATTTTCTTCATCTATAGTTGGTCTACATATTTGTCTGGCAGTACCATCAATAAATCCCCAACAATTTAGTACCGCAACTCCTTTATTCTGGACAGCCTACAAAACATGCCCATTATTGAAGTTTATACACTAAACTTACCGCCGCATAATTTTGAAATTTATTTCTATCCAACCACTGCCAGTTAACTTTCATGGTCTTCAATTATTAAATTTATTGTACATTTTATTATTTGAGACAAAGATTGTGGTGAATATCCGAACTTCATGCAAATATCGAATGGCCTGTTTGGGTAAGCCAAACGCTTCAATAGAATACAGAGTGCTGTTAAACCTGAAATGAAAATTATTGATAAAATTCCCAAACTACTGATGAAGAGATTGAATAACGTGTTTTCATGAAATCGATCACTTTAAGAATGACTTACTGCTCACTTTGTTTCTATTGTCTGTCTGGATTTCATTCGGCAAACTCAAACATTGAAGAAGTCTCAAAATGCCATCTCTTGAAAATCTGAAGTGGAACTTCACATCTTCATCTGCATAATTGTTCAAATCAAAGTTACCTGCATCAGCATCAACTTCATCTCGATTAATCAATAGATTATTGAGAATTACCCATTCAATATCTTCATCATCTCCTCCACCCAGAATTACGGCCTCGACTATTTCTTTCATCGAATACAAAAACAATATCAAACGGTTCAAACGTAGCATCAACTAATCAACAGCTCAAATCTCAAATAGGTTTTTATAATTTAAATTTAGGTTATGTTATGAATTGAATAACGAACGTCTTGTCGGTATCGAATAAGGACAACTGAGGCAATTGGAGGGAAGACAAGTAACATTTTTTTAAAAATCAAAAAAAAAATAATTAACTTTATTCAAAACTTACAAAAACTGTGTATTCTATTACAAATACAATAAACAAATGATTAAACACAAAAAAGTTTTTATTTTCTTAAAAATAAACGAAAAAGCTGGATAAACATTGACAGCTGTCATTTCGGCAACTTACCCCAACTACGGGGTAAGATGCCGACAGACTTGGGGTGAGATAACAAATTTGGGGGTGTGATGCCATAGACAGAAAACATTGTATTGGCCATCATACTCCAGCTAAAGTGCCATCTTACACCAAGTCTAAAGTTTTGAATGTTTTATTTAGTGACTTTTGCGCAGGGATCGCACATATTCGGCCCCGAAGAACAGTTTCGTCACTTGTTGCATACCACACAGCAAATCCAGTCAACTTTGGGACCCTTTTTGTCAAAGTAAAAGCCATCGTAAATTGCACAGAAGTCGTCCTTGTCATCAGAGCTATGGTTTGAGACAATATCTTCATCTCCACTGACTTCTTCACTACTGCTATCGTGTGCTACATTCTTCTTTTTTTTGTTACCTTTTTTTACGAAGTTTCTTCTCTATCTTAGCTGCCTTCCCTTGTTGCTTCATTTGTTTTTCTTCAATTTTTTTGCGTTTCTTTTGGCGGTAGTCAGAAGAAGTAAGGACTTCTGCATGTTGTTTTCTAACGTTTGGCCTACTAGGACCAGCTACGGATGGAATTGGTGCAATATCATCAAAATTTACTACAGCTACGTCGCCGCTATGTTCGTCAGAGTTTTCTGCATCGACATGTTCCACTTCTTCCTGTGAATTTCCAGTTTGGTGCACAGCTAAAGCATATGCATGGTCGGGAATTGCATTGCATGGAGCATGGAAATCCAGAAACACCATTCTGAACCGTTGCGGCTTGAGACCACGCTTGGTTTAATAGTTCCCCAAACTGATTCCTGTAAAGCACAAGAAACAAAGAAATATCTTTCAAACTTATTTACTTAAATCAAATTACCTAGTTATTCGACGCCCTGGATGATTTCTTATCCACTGATTACAAGTGCTATTCCAGAAGGTCTTAAAGGTTTAAAAAATGAACGGTGAGTCGTATGACTTGGTAAGCAAACCACATGAATTTCATTTTCAGCCAAAAAGTCCAAAAGTTCCACGTCATTACAATGGGAAGCATGACCATCTAATATTAGTACTGCAGGCCCTGGTCCCTTACGAGGCAAAAAATGGTCTTTAGTCCATGATGAGAAGATACTGGTTTTCACATAGGCGGACTCTGGAGACATTACTACTACCGATCCAGGGGGCATGTTATCTTCAAACTCCTTTTTTTTGCCTTTAAATATTACGTAGGGAGGCAAAAAGCTACCTTCTGCATTACAGCAAGTTAAGTTCACTGCCTTCTCTCTATCGGACCAATTATTCACTCTAGCGGCTGCTTCAAACTGTTTCACATAATTGGATCATGACATTTTTCCATCGAACGTTGGGGTCTTGACTCGGGAAAAACTGCCAATATCATCTGTCTTGGGTTGTGTTTCTGGCTTGCAGATCTCGATCTTCTTTTCTTCTGCTGAAGTGTCTTGTGTTCTTAAATCGGCAATCTTCGTCTCTAAATCCTTGATTTTCTCTTCTGTCTGATTTTCTATCGTTGTCATCTAATTCTCCATGTCTGATTTTATTTTCTCGTTCATCGTTGTCATCTTATCCTCAATATCCGATTTAAGAGACGTGATTTTATTCTCGACTTCAGCAGAAACGTCATTTTTCAATGATAAGATATCTGCAGAAATATCGGTCTTCATGGTTGAAATCTTCTCGTCCATGGCAGAAAAATCGTTCTTAATAGCAGAAATATCGTTTTTCACATTAGTTGAAATCTTTTCTTCCATGGCAGAAATTGACGAGATTACGGTGGAAGCCTCGTCATTGAATAAAAATAATTCTGGATCAAAGCCGTCATTTTCCAGTGCCACTTTAAGTCTCTCTACTAATTCACTTTTCTTACCGGACGTTTACTATTTTCTGCTCTTAATTCCGCCACTTTCAAATCACAAAGTCTCTTGGCCATTTTACGTAGCAATTTATTTATATTACCCCACACCTGACACCAATGTAATGTTTTTGTTACTTATTTAAACAATAAACTGGTGGGATAAATTTCAAACACTCTGTATGGCTACTTACTAATTTATTTAAACACTAAACTAATCACTAATACTTAATTTATATATAAAGTATATTCACTTAAACTAATTTACATAAACAGTTCACTAATTCACTTATTTATTTGTTTATCTCACGATGTCAAATTATCAACTAACTAACTCTTCCTTCTGGCCTTTTCTAGATAACTCTGGTCACATAAACCAGTTCTAGGTAAGATAGTCTCAATCGTAAACAGTTTTTTATAACTGCGTATCCGCCATAATTTTAACTATTATACCTGGCTTAGACAGGGTCGGTTTTAGGGACTATACCAGTGTGCTGTTTCGTAACATAACTTTTACATTAAAAGTTAAGCAGTAAAACGGGATGTGCACTTCGAAAAATATTTTGTTGTCACTCTATTATTTCTGTTCTCTTCGAAGAATCTATTGGATTTTAAAAAGTCTGTTATACAGGGTGTTGTTTTGGAGATTATCGAATTATGCAAATTTTCCTTAAACCAGACCTGGATTATAATTATTTTTATTACACTATCTTATTGTGTTATCAATGCAATATTATCCTTACCAAAAATTAAAGAAATATATAGGGTAGTTCTAAAGTTATGGCCTTCAAAAGCATTGGACTAAATGAATAAAACACCCTGTATCTTCGTTAATAATTATATTAGACCAATTAACCAAGTCTATTTGGAACCTCCAAAGTGTCCGCTACTTGCATTTAACCTATGGTGGTTTAACTATGAAACACCCTGTATAACAATATCTTATCTATATTTACTTTCTGGGCGTTTCTTCGAGCTCGTTTTCTCATAAGAACAGGATTTTCTAAATAATCCTGTAGTCTCAGTAAAAGCTGATATATTAACAAAATTTGAGATAATTTGTTTTGTTAAACTGTACTGAATTAAGGTCCTAGAGGAATATTTGAAAAAAATATTCCCACAATATGAAAAGCATACCAACTGAAAGTCTGTATAGGAAGTAAATAATAGGAAGTTAAGCAATAAAAAGGGATGTAACTGAAGTGTGGTAAGTGTTACGTAAGGGTCAAATGTAACATCCAAAAAGTACCTGCTCGGTGGTTAAACTCAAGGGGTGGTCCTCTGAACCCTTCAGTCGACTCGGACATGATTTAAAGTTTGTTAAAAAGTGTTACCTTGGCCTTAAATTACAATTAAAACGGTCACTCGACCAGGCCTACGAAATTTGTACTTTTATTCCTGTTGTTATTTTTACAGCCTTAGGGGTGGAGTCCCGCTTTATATGTATATCGAAATGATTGTATTATAATGTTATACTAAATTTATTTTAATAGGAGGGTCGTTTTTTCTTTCGAAAACTAAACGGTCAATCGTTTTTATATTAATTTGTGTCAAGAAAGTATATATTTTTTTCAATATTTGCATAACGGTCTTTTAATATATAATTTTTCAACTCCAGGTATTATTTTTTGATTAAGTAGCTTTTTTGGCGCCATTGATTTTCAAATACAAACTATAATTACATTTTTTAAGACGTATTGTATCAACGATTATCATCATTGACTGAACAAATTCGACAATATGGAAATGAAAATCTAAAAAAATATTAAAATTTATGTATGTATGTATAAATTATTATTTTTATTCATTTCAACGAGTTTATATTTATATTTGCAACTGATAGGAGAGGGTAGTACTAAGTGAGACGAAATTAACATTTTTTACTCTAATTTATATTTTTCTATACATCCGTTTTCTTTTCATTTCATTTTATAGTATAATCTCTCCGCTTTCTAAATTATACATTTAGAAGAAATTAACCACAAAAATAAGCAAAATAAAATATATGTTTCTTAAGTGCGATCTTGTCTCATTTAGTAGCTGAAAGTGTACCAAGTGAGACTAACAAAAGTACCAACTGAGACATACAATATTATACAGTGCTATTCAAAAGTACCCTCCCCCCTCGTATCTTTTGAACGGCTACACTTACATTAATAAAATTTGGAGGGTGAAAATAAAGTGTTGTAAACTCCTCTACGAATGGTAACAGGTGACGTAATAGTAATAGATGACGTCACAGTACCACTCTGGCCAATAATTTTAAATAGGTCCTTATGGCAAGTGATATCTCGTTTGAAAGGTATTGACATTGGCTACATAGCCATATTAATTTTGTTTCGGTTTAAATTAATTTTGACGGATAAATTAAATAAACGAAGAAAACATATATTTGTATCACGTGTAAAATTTAATTTATTTTTGCATAGCGCGATTTCAGCTCTCTAGACATAGCGCCATCATCACACGACATATTCAAATCACAACCCATACTGTTAAATTACTACATAAAATTCAAGTTGAGAAAGTTAACAATAGTAATATATGAATTAAATTCAAAGGTAATACAAAAAGATTTTAATATTAGAAATTTAACCTTAAAAAATGATTTTAATTACATTGAAGTTACTATTATTTAAATTTAGTATATGTGTCACAATGAGGTTTTTTTGAAACTAAAAAAGAAAAATGAAACCAGATGTTAAACTTATTAGGTAGGTATAAAAAGTTTTATATTATTAATTGATTTTTAACGAAGAAAGGAAAACTAGATATGAAATTTAATTGCATACAAAATTATTTTTAATATTATTTATGATTATTAAAACTGAAAATATGGAATTGTTAGTTAAGTGAAAGTTTGACTAAATTTTTTTATGAAAGTTTTTTTTAATTTAAAGATAAAAAGGTCGATAAAAAATACATACTGTCAGATTCTATATAATAAAATTTCCTGGCTCCATCGCCTCCATTAATAATTAAACAGGTTAATAAATTTTTTACATTATACAAACTTGGACATCACATTTAAAACTTTTTAAAATCGAATTTTACTTCCAAAAAATTATTTTCTTAAACACCTGTCATTTTAGAACCTCTACAGGTGGTTGTGTCGGTTTGACTGACAAATATGAGAACTTCAACTGTCAATTGGGTTTGTTCGATTGTTTGTGAATACTCTGTTCAATTTGAGAGATCGAATGCAAAAATGATTATTTATTTAAATTCAGAAAAGTAATTTTAAACAACAATGAAATCAATTATGTGTAATATTCTATTTAATTTAGTAATTGTAATGAATGATTAGCAATTTAATTAGGATATTTAAAATTATTTAGAAGGTTAAATTGAGAAAACACACAAAAATAAATTTTAATGTGAAAACATCAGCAATCGCCCCTACACCCGATAGCGATAATAACATAACGCCAGAAAAATTATTCCCTAAACCAAAACCAACTGTAAAAAAGAATAAATTGAGCAAGAAACAATCAACCATCTCCTGCAAAGAGTACATCGAAAATCATTCGCCACCTTTCATTCTGGACTACGACCAATTAATTGTTTTATTAGATAACATAACCGGCTCACCCCAACCTGTGAATATAGCTCTAGATTTCACATCTGATCTCCTTGCGCTTACTACTATGTTAACCGAAGTATATCCCCACATAAATGACAAGGCAACAAAAACGAGAATCACCAAACTTAAAAAAAGATATTTACTCATCTTGGCCAAGACTTAATTGACTCTGAATCGGATTCATCTACTAATAATTAATTTGTCGCCCATAATCCTCTCAAATTACTCCAAAATTCAACTCCATTCTTCAATGGAACATAGATGGTTTCTACCATCGACTTGGTATGCTACAAGTTATTATTAAAGAATACTCTCCGGACATCATATGCCTTCAAGAATCCAATTTCAAACCAGATAGCAGCTATTCAAACAGTCAATTTCAATTTTTCTCCAAAACTCGTAACAACACTAAACGTGCCAGTGGAGGAGTGGTAACTTTAATAAATAAATATTTTCAAGCAGATTACTTCCATGTAAACTCAGATATCGAAGCTCTTGTTGTAAAACTCACCAGCCATAAAACCTTTTACATTTGTAATAAATATATATATATATATATGTATATATATATATATATATATTAATAAATATATATATATATATATATATATATAAATATATATATATATAAATATATATATATATATATATATATATATATATATATATATATATATATATTGCTTCCGATTCCACAATAGAATACAAAGACTTATTAAATCAGATACCAAGTCCAATAATTATCATTGGAGATTTTAACGCACATAACATAATCTGGGGCAGTAAATTGACAAACCCAAGAGGACACATTCTAGAGAAACTCATTGCCGACATTCCACTGAATTTTCTGAACGATGGAAGCCATACTAGGTTTAACATATCTACCGGAGAAACCTCTGCTATCGATTTAAGCCTCTGTGACCCAGCACTATCTGCCAATCTATCATGGGAGGCTTTCTCGTACTCCTATGGAAGTGATCACTTGCCAATTATTATCGAGAATCGTACCTCTCCAGGAAAATATTCACCAAAATACTCGCCTAAATGGAGAATTAAATCAGCAGATTGGACATCCTTCAGAAATCAGATTGAACTAAATATGGATAGCTGCGATATTACCAACGATATCCAGAAATGTGTATTGAACTTCAATGAAATCATCTTGGATAGTGCCAACCAGCACATTGGCCAAACAAAAGACATAAAAGGCCATACTCCAGTCCCCTGGTGGAATCAAGAGTGCGAAAAAGCTATCAGGGAAGCAAAAGCAGCGTTGAACAAGTGCAGGAAACACAAAACTCTCCAAAATCGCGTAGAGCTAAAGAAATACAAGGCAAAGGCACAACTTGTTAGCAAACAATCCAAGAAAAAATCTGGGCAGGAATATGTTTCTGGAATAAACTCTTCCACTCCAATAAGCCAAGTCTGGACCAAAATAAGAAAAATTAATGGACATAGTTCAAAAAGCACTATTCGTAGCATTAAACACAATGATCACTACTACTCATCCACAATAGATATAGCCAATATTTTGGGCCAATCCTATCAAGAACAATCGTCAACTTCAAATTTCACACGCGACTTTCTCAATTACAAGGCTCAAATCGAACAAACTCCCATCAGTTTTGAAGATACACTCGATAACCCTTCAAATCATCCTATCACCATAGAAGAACTTGACAGCTCCTTAGACAAAATGAAAAATTCGAGCCCAGGTCCAGACAATATTCCAGTCATATTTCTCAAATATCTACCACCTTCAGCAAGACGGCATCTACTGAAACTTTTCAACAAGATATGGGAAGACAAAGTATTTCCTTCTTTATGGTCTGAAGCTATTATTCTACCATTTTTGAAATCTAAAAAACCCAAACAAGAAGCGAACTCGTACAGACCAATATCTCTAACTTGCTCAATGGGAAAATTGCTAGAGAAAATTGTCAACCAAAGACTCATGTGGTATCTCGAAACTTCTAACCTCCTAATCAAAGAACAAACTGGATTTAGACCAAACCGCTCAACTCTAGACAATATTGTGCATTTGGAAAGTGAGATCAATGAGGCTTTTGCCACCAAACAGGTATGCGTAGCCATTTTCTTTGATATCTCAAAAGCATTTGATACCTGCTGGACTCCAAACATCCTGATGCAACTACAAAGATGGAATATCACAGGAAATTGCCTAGCTTTTATCAACAACTTTCTTGCCAACAGAACTTTCAAAGTTCGAGTTGATGACGAACTATCTGATACTTACCGCCAAGCAAATGTAACCCCACAAGGCTCAGTTATCAGCCCTACTTTATTTTTGATTGCCATTAACAACATTCTTAACAATTTAAAAAAACCTCTGAAAGCAAGAGTTTTCGCAGATGACCTAGTGGTTTACATAAAAGGAAAAAATATAAATACAATATCTCTATTTATGCAACAATTCATTACAAATTTGGAACTATGGTCACGTCAATCCGGCTTCAGGTTTTCTGTTACCAAAACAACAGGTGTGGTATTTAGCAGGAAACGTTCATATACTACTCCAAAATTGAAGCTTTATAACCAAAATATTAACTTCAAATTATCAGCAAAATTTCTAGAAATGATCTTTGACCATAAGCTTACCTGGAAAGATCACATAGAGAAGTTGGTCCAAACATGTATGCAGCGGCTTAATATAATAAAAAGCCTAGGAAATATAATTTGGGGATCAGACCAAGCAACGCTACTGCTTATATATAAAACGCACATCAGGTCAAAAATAGATTACGGCTCCATAGCTTATGCATCTGCCAGAAAAACTGTACTCCGCAAACTTGATGTTATCCACAATACAGCATTAAGAATAGCTTCAGGCTCGTTTACAACATCCCCTAATACCAGCATCCAAAGTCTTCTTGGTGAACCATCATTAAGTTACAGACGCTCTACATTGAGTTTGAATTACGCGGCTGCTATATCCACTAATGCTGAAAAACCAGTTTACAGCAACACATTTAACAACAGATATAGGGATCTTTTTGGAAAAAAACCGCATCTATCTAAGCCATTTTACGCCGGAGTTAGAGAACTTTTTCAGAAGTTTAATTTAGAGCTCCCAACAATGTTTCCATCCACTGTCGAACATCCAGCTTCGTGGACAATTTCTACCCCTCGCTGCCGTACTAACCTGACTGGGCTTGATAGGGATACAAATCGCCATGAAATATTCGCAGAATTCAACAAGATACTGCATGACTACAATGACTTTAACTTAGTCTACACGGATGCTTCAAAATCGGAGGCTGGAGTGGGTGCTGCAATAGTGACTACAACTGAATCTTACAGCATAAAATTATCCCCTCACACTAGCATATTTACGGCAGAACTCTATGCTATCTTTCATGCCCTCAAAATAATTACCTCCTTTCCATATCCCAAAACCCTAATTTTAACTGATTCCTTAAGTAGCATTCATTCCTTGAAACATCCTTATCCCAAGCACCCAATACTACAATCAATTAAATCACAGCTTCATAATATCCAGAACGACAATAAATCTGCCGATTTCATGTGGATTCCTGCTCACATTGGCATCAGTGGCAACGAAGAAGCGGACCTATATGCGCGTAACGCAATCGTAAACGTTAATGCCGAACTCATAACAAAGTGCGTGGTGAGTGACTTGAGAACACTTATTCGGGAAAAAGTTCACAACCACTGGCAACAAGACTGGCAGCGATCGCAAGACAAACTTCGCGAATTTAAGTCAACAGTGACGCTGTGGAAGCATCCAACCACAACACACAGAGCACAAGTGATTGTCACTAGACTTAGAATAGGGCATTGCAAATTTACACATACTTATCTTTTCAATAAAGATAATGCTCCTATATGTGATCTATGTCAAGAACATTTAACAGTGAAACATGTCCTGATTAATTGCACTAAGTTTGACACGAACCGGCTAAAATATAGACTACCTACAGATTTAAATATACTCTTAGGTGTAAATTGCCCAGTTGAAAAATTGATGGGATTCTTAAAGGACATTAATTTACTAAACAAAATTTAATATTGTATATTGTTATACACCGCTAATCACCTTAGGTGGCAACGGATTAGTTTGAATAAAAAAAAAATCTATAAAGTCGCAGAACGTTTTGCTTTACGAATGCCAACAACTCACTGACAGTAAACGTAATTTGGAGGGAAATTTAAATAGTTATTCTGATTGTCTCACTTGGTACGCCGTCTCACTTAGTACCACCCTCCCCTAACACTTTTGTAACTTGCTATTATTGGGGTTTTATAAGTAGGACAATAAAATTACATCTGAAGCTGAAAGGTTGCTTTGTTCTGCTAATTATAATTTTACCTGTCGTTTACCATTTAATAGAAGAATATCACATCACATCAATTATCTGATACATTATTTTAATTTGAGACATTCTGTATATAAATATAAATTGTGCAAGCTAATCTAGACCATTATGGGTTTTGTATCACTGCAATTAGATAACAACTATTCTTTAATTTTATGCAACCGACTAGCATTTATTTAAATATCTTTTTTTGGTTAATTAAACAATAATTTATCGTTTAAGCAACGTTTTTCACGAAAGAACCATTCAACGTCTCACCACATCTTGCAACAATTGATTGATGTAACGTGATATCTATAAATTTCAGATAAACTAATTATAACAGAATTCCGAAAGATTGACTATTATCAAGGTCGAATAAACGAACACCCGCTACTGAAAAAAATGCCTGACCTCTGACAATTTGAAATTTATAAAAAAGGACCTTTGTTTTGACGGGCGTGTGAGCGGTATTGTTTTAATTCCCAAGGATTTGTCTACGAATATTATTCAGGACCCCATTAAGCCGTTAGTCTCACACATTCAATTTTTTTCACAAGTTGTAAGTACAGTTTTAATGGCATGGCAGCCATTTGAAAGATCAACTCTTAGACTAGAGATATCTCTAGTCTAAGGATCAACTAAACAATGGAATTGGTTCATTAGAAATAGGTCCACTGGCAGATTATGTTAGAGGCCATGGAGAAGCAGTCTTTCCTGGTAAATTCGTTGGTCCTCGAGGAAGGGATCTATGGAAAAAACATTGGGACGAATTCGCCCATAATCTGAATGCTCTAGGTTATGGAGCGAAACCTACTGAAAAATGGCAGAAGGTAAACCAAAATAACAAATACTTAGATTTTTTATAACTTATGCAAACTTTGGTTTGTAGACTTGGTCAGATCTAAAGTATTCATTAAAAAAAGGGTGCTGCAATGAAAGCATTATTATCTCGCACTGGGGGTGGACTTGATAATGTAACATCACTGAGTGAATTGAAACGGAAAATATTGGATTTATTAGGGGAAAACTTAGTGGGATTAAATAATCCAGAATGTGGTGTACCTGTAGGTGTGAATGTATCCCTTGAAGCAGATTCCTGCAAAAATAGTCTTGATGAACCATCAACATCAAATACACCAACAACATCAAATTAGAAAGAATGGGCCCCTCCGTATTATACTAAAGAAACGCATTACAAAGAAAAGTCATATCTGTTTCGCGTGAGTTATCAAAACTACAAAACAAACAAAAAGCTTTTTTTTATCTGTACTACAATAAGAATGTAATAATTGTAAAGATCAGCAGATATAGTTTTCCTTTTTTTTTATCATTCCATAGTTATACTAATCTTAAATGGGAATAGATATCCAGGATATCCCCATAAGGCTAATAATATCTAAGCTTTTTTGTTCTTCCTCAATTAATAAACAACTTTGGCATTCAAACAGAACTTTAACTTAATTATTCACAGATGTATCCATTTCTTCGAAATAAAAACTTCAGTATCAAAATTCATGGAAATAAAACACAAAAATGAAATTTTCTGTTGTACTGTTTGCCTGTCGACTAAAAACAGAAATACTGAAGGAAGAACAAAAAAGTCTTAAATCGTATTTTCAATAGTTTATGAGTTATTTATAAAGAAACACAGAAAGAAAGCGACGTCGAAGAGGTTTAAAAACTATATAAAAAATCGAAAAAAACGTTTCACATAAAAATAGACGTATGGTTGTTTCCATAGTATTTTGTAGTATTTAAAAAAATATTTCGTAAAAATTCATTTGTTTATAAAAAATTGTTTGTTAACTAAACAAATTAAAATAAATTTCATGAAAGAACGTGATAAATAATTATTTAAACAAAAATGTTTCCTTAGTATTAATAGTAGTAGTAGTAACCCAAAAAAATTGTTATTAACAAGTGCGTTTTTTATAAATGAAATTTTTTTTTAAAAAACAATTTTTTCCATAAAAATCATTATTTTCGTCCGAGATTAAATTCAAAATAGAATTTTTCAACAATCTTATCAACAATGCATTTGTTTATAACAATTATTTAAACAATGTAGGTTGAAAATTTGAAAAAATATTTTCATTTAGCTTTCACCAATAACAAAATGATATAATAATTAAAATCAAATTTCCTGATTGCTTCATTTACATTATTCATTTTCTTAATACCTTTGATTATTATTAATAAAAAAGTAATAAATCAAAATTTCCATCTGGGATATTTTCTATATCCTTTTAAGAACAACATATTTGGCGTTTTTATGTGAACTTTCAACTAGTAAAAATTAACTAATTAACAAAATCATAGTTAATGAAAAAATGGGGATAAAAATTTTTTGTTGATCGATTATTGTTTATTCGTGTGTTTATGCAATACCAAAATTTTTTTATTACTTAATATTCATATTTAGTCGGCTAAAATAATTTTTTTGATTAAGCTTCCAGTTTTAGCCTTTATATTTCAATTATAAATTTGGTCGGTACAGCTCTGGAAGATAGGATTTTTCTTTAGGAGATTTTCTGCTTTTTAATGATCTTTGAGTATCTCAAATAATTTCCGAAATATTTTAACCATTTTTTTTCTTACGTAATTTGTTTTACAAATATATTTTGGTCCAGCCCTGGATTTTTGTTTACCAAGGATTTCTCTAATAAATACCTTGTAATTTATACCGTGGTAATTAAATAATTATTTCGTTAAACTGTATTCGTTTCATTTTAAGTTTATTTATCACGACAGGCTATAATTTGTTAATGCTTGTTAATATAAAAAAAATATAATTTGCATAATAAAATTGTTTGCAATATTTTGTTACGATAACAATCATAAAGCATTTTTTAGCACGAAAAACACAAAGTTAAAAATAAGTATTTCTGTAACATGTTATTATTTCGCTAAAATATCAAAGAAGCATTCCCATACGGGGGTTAACGAAGAATTATTTGGCAAAAAAAGATTCTATGAAATGTAGATTCTGTCTAGGAAGATGTTGGAACGTTGACTATCGCAGAAACCAAATTTTGTCTTGTTTATCTAAGTTGCTTAGTAACGATGTTTTATGTCGATTTAATTTGACATTTGAGATTGTGTTTCTGGTTTCTGGAAGCCAATGAGTGTTGTGTGTTTTATTTAATCTAAAATCATGTTTTCTGGTTGGCGTGTAAAAGGAAAAATGATCCATGGTCAAGGCACTGGAAGCACTAAAATTCAAAGAACTGCGACGAATTCGGGATATCATTTACAATTTCTACATCCTGGAGAAAAGGGATCCTATTTCAAACAGGTAAGTTTGATAAAATTAAATAATAATAAAGTGGAATGGGAAAAATTGTAAAATGAGTGTAACAAAATCATGATAGAACAAAAATTAAAATAAAACTACAATAAATACTGTAAAATTGAAGTGTGTATAAGTAATAAAAAATAGTGCCTTTATTGTAGATGGTAGCGCAAAGAAGACAACAGAAAGTTGATCATGGAATCGAATGATATTTGCCTTCAAACAATTAATTTCGTAGAAAATATTAATAAATATAAAACCGAGTATTGATTTCGAGCTTGTGAACTCGACAAGTTAACATCGCTTGTGCGTAGGCTGTCGAATATTTGTAAATAAGTAAAACTTAAAAGTGATTAACGTGTAGTTCCCGTTGTGTATAATAACATCGAGGTAATTAGACTTCAAACTATAAATAATAACAATTTTTGCGATACATGTTAATAGTACCAAAATAGCT
Organism: Galeruca laticollis; assembly: GCA_963921935.1. NCBI lineage: Eukaryota > Metazoa > Arthropoda > Insecta > Coleoptera > Chrysomelidae > Galeruca > Galeruca laticollis. The sequence goes on along the minus strand of OY998185.1, from coordinate 59,000,456 downwards.
GTTTCTTGTCGACAAGAGACGCATTTAGTATAATCAGTATCGGAACTGATAACCAACCAGTTTTTCAAGATAATGGAAACTGGTTTGCTGGTATACCTTCGACAAATTAATGGCAAATAATAATGATAATATACAGGGTGCCGCTTTTGACTACGAAAACAGCACCAATCAAGATAAAACTCAAACTGCATCCAAAAACATAATGTCTGAAGAAAACAGTGGTACTCAAAATCCTTCTCCTAGCACTTCATATTCATCAGTAGTTTAATCGGTTCCCAAACCTGCATTACCCAAAAAGGATCAAGCAATTGTCTTACATGCGGAAGAAAACCTAAAATTGTTTGACTACGTTAAAGCCATAGGTGACATCATTGGTGCCAAGAACATTATATTTGCTTCCCGAATTTCTAATAATAAAATATGCATATACCTTTCCAAAACTGAATTAGTTGATCTTATTGTTAACTCCCACTATATCATATCCATAGGAAACGAAACCTTTAACATCCGCAGACTCATTTCACCGACCAAACGAATATTAATTTATAATATTAGTCCATGCATTCCACATGATCTAGCTGAAATCGCTCTTAAAAATCTAGGACTGAATCTAGCCTCTCCCATCTCTTTTCTAAAAACGGGCATCCCTGGAGATGAGTAGGGGAAATCCGTGTAATTTGGACCACCTAAGCAGAAATTAAGATAAGTTTGATATTTGTGATAACAGAATCTTGAAAAAAATTCTTGTTTTTACCCATTAATTACAATTGACATTCCATTTCATAATGACGGAACTAGGAACAATTCGAATGAAAAAAAAATTATTGCAAGTTGAACCCTTCGTGTGATTTGGACTGTTGGCTTGTAATTCGGTTTTATTTGTCGTGTAATTTGGTTTTAATATATTTTAGTCTCAAAGTATGTCAACACAATAAAAAAAAATAAAACAAATAAAGACAGATATTTTTATTATTCTGCCATTAACATAGACAGTTATTGCAGTAATAATAATTGACATCAGTTATGGTAGCACAATCATGTGCCCAACCCTCACATGTTTTGCACTGAATCCAATCTGCATCATAGTTTTCATCGCAAACAAGGCAACAAATTTGATGACCAGTGCGGCATTTCTCATTTGTCTTTGGATGACATTTTTCCTCGTTGATTTTCGTCTTTTTGCCCTCGTTCTCTTTCTTCTTTTTTTCCTTGTTGCTTTTCTCCTTTGTCGCTACTAACTTACGTTTATGTGTGTTTGTTTTGGGCGTTTGTTGGATTTTCAACTAAATTCGTTGTTGATGAGGAAGATTCAGAAATTTTTAAAGGAGTAGTTTCCAGAATAGATTGTGATGTGGATGGGGCCAATACAGAAATATTTGAGAAAGTATCTTCTTGATGCACAGGATGGGATGTGGAAGGAGAAGATTCAAAACTTTTGAGGGAGTAGCTTTCACGACAGGTTGTGATGTAGTTGGAGCACATGCAGAAGTGTTTGCTTGATGTACAGGATCTGATGTAAATGGTACAGATGTTGTTATTGAAGAATTTTCTTGCTGGATAAGTTGTGATTTGAATGAGATACCTGTAGGAATATTTAAGGAAGTATTTTCCATCAGAACTGATCGTGATGTGGATGGATGTGTTTTATTTGTAAGCAAATTTATGTTTTCTGATGAAGGGGAAGTAGCAGAATCAGTTACAGAAATGTTAATGTTATTTTCATCTGAATCAATTAGTCGTTAGGATACTGTCGCAGCTGCAAAATCTACATCGCTGTAGACAAAAGGGTCCGGAGGTCATAATCCTGTTTTCCGAAAACTGTTCATAGCTGTCTCCATAGTAGCTGCTCTGGGAAATGATTTGCCTACTAGACCGCTAATACTATCAACATTCAAACATTTACCTGGTGTATCGTATAATTTTGAAGTTATTGCGGAAGCGAAGAAAGTATTTAATGGTTTAAAGAACCCAACATCAAGGGGTTGCATCTTATGTGTGCAATGTGCAGGAAATGAAAGCATGATAACACCATGATTACGAGCTAAATCTAATGCTCTCATACTCTGACTATGACTACTGTGTCCATCTAATACGATTAACACCTTGTTCTCTTTAGATGGTTTGGCATACTTTATAAAATTATCCAACCAGTGATAAAATCCATCAGTATCCATCCACCCTTTGTCTTGGCACTTAAATAAAGTTCCTGGAGGTGCTCCATACCTTAAACTATCCTTCATACGCTTCCTGCCAAAAATAAGCATTGGAGGAATAAAGCTTCCAGTCGCACTCATTGCATACATGCCAGTAACATTTTGGCCTCTTTCGGATGACGTTATGGCGCCTATCTGATGTTTCCCTTTCTGAGCAATTATTTTCTGTGGTTTCTGGACAACAGTGTGGGATGTCTCATCAGCATTGAAAATACGATCTGCGGAAATAGCGTTTTCCTTTATTATTTTTTCGTAAACGTGAAAAAATTTATAAACAACAGTTTTGTTGAATCCTGCAGCTCGTGCTAATGACGTTGCTTCAGGGAGACGCAGACTTATGTTTGGATGTCGTTTCATGAAGCCTGCGTACCATTCTTTACCAGCTGATTTTTTTTCGTCATTAAATCTCGTCTTAATATTATTCTTCTCGGCTATTTCATACGCTAGTTTCATCAGCTTTTCACGTGTTAGTCCATAAAACATCCCCTCCAACTGAAGAATGTGATTAACAAGATCTTTTTCCATTGCCGGAGGTAAATCTGTTTGCCTTCCGATGATATAACTGCTTCCAGTGGAATATTTATTTCTGTTCCCCAATCTTCTTTTTAACGTTGTTTTTGGAATTGAAAATGCTTTTTCAGCTTCATTTATACCCAGTTGTTTTAAATTAACAGCTTTCATTGCAGCATCCATATTTTCTGGTTTCCATTTACCATAAACTCCTTTACTCTTTCTCACAGATCTCGTTGACATCCTCAAAAAATGAAAAAAAAATTTTGTAATTGAATACGTGTAATTCGGACCAGGACCAAATTACACAACAGATATTGGTCCAATTTACAAGATAGTAATATTTTCGTCATATTTGTTTTTCTAAGTAAGCTAATAAACCTATCCACTTTTTGATCATAGTATGGCTTTCGTAAATATGTACGAATCAACCTAATATCATTGATTTTTTAAAATATATACTCACTTCGTAGAAATTCAGACACAAAAATAACCTAACCTTACAACACAACACGTGCTACAAATGAACTTACTGGCAATCTGTGAGTAACTAACTGATTCGATTGACATAGGTTCCTGAGTGTACCTCGGTTGGGGAAGGTTTGTAATGAATTAGTGAGATGTCGCTACATACTCCGTTTTTAGAATTATCGAATTGGTCCGTTTTACACAATGGTCCAAATTACACGCACTTCCCCTATAGTCATATCCTCAGCTTCAGATGACAAGTTTTTGTTTTCCCTCCATATGACAATTTTGAACTTCAAACATCTACAACAATCCACTTCGACAACAACGATCACCGAATATTTATTTCCACTGACAGAATGGAATACTTCATATGCAAAGAAACAGGTCATATTGCAACAAACTGTCCAAACCCGTTCACACATAGTTCTTCTCAAACTATTACTGATAACGAAAATCAACATCTACCCCCTTGCCAATTAGACACAAGCACCAAAGTAAACGACCAAGAAAATAAACTAGCGGTACTTCAAACAGTATTGAAGAAAGTTCATTCAGATACAACATCCACCGATAACGATGTTTCTGGAGATGTATCTCCGGTAATTTTAAGTGAATCATCTATCATGCCTCCTCCTAATAATACCACCGATGTCAACAAAACCAGTAAATCTGCAAGGAAAAAGCTAATAAAAAAAACTACTCAAAAATCAGAACCCCAATCATATCTAACTGAGAAAACAATAACCATCATCAAAGAAGCGTACCTTCAAGGCAAGCCCGTAGAAAATTTCATCGCTTTCATCGAAAACACATACAATAATGCTAACCCCTATGCAGAAGCTCTAAAATTCACGGCCGATATTGAAGGCCTCCTAACTAATATGCAAGATATATATCCCCATCTAAAAGATCGATCAATTAAAAATAGATTTTCTCGCCTGCGGAAAAAAATCAAAGGTAGCATAGCACTTGAAAAAAACGACACGGAGAGCATCTCTAGAGCAACAACGCTATCATCAGTAGGGCAAAGTGATAATGAAGATCTTGACTTAGCCCAATTATCAAAGAAATGCTCCTAATAGTATCTAATCACTTTTTTCTTTTTTTCCCTACTTTAACCATGTTGCATTTAATCCAATGGAATTGCAATGGGTTTTATCCTCGCATTGAACAAATACAACAACTAATTTTTGAATATCAGCCTAATATACTGTGTCTCCAAGGAACAAACTTCAAAAATTCCCATAAGGCATATCTGAATAACTTTGTAGGCTACCAGGCCGGTGGGGGGGCTTCAATATTTATTTCTAATGATCGTTGCTCTTCCAATCTACCACTAACCACCAACCTTGAAGCCGTTGCTGTAAAAGCTGGTGTACACACAAGATTACAATATGCAGCATACCTCCAAATTGTGACTTAACAGAATCCGATATTGCAGATCTCACTTCACAATTACCCAAGCTGTTCATTCTTGTTGGCGACTTCAATGCTCACAACGTAATGTGGGGCGCAGAACGCACCTTCGGTAGAGGTTAAACAATAGAAAACATATTGAACAATAATACCAGTTTATGTCTATTAAATACTGGCAGCAACACCCACTTCAGCAAAGCCGCAGGAATTTTTTCAGCTATATATCTCAGTTTTAGCGACCCCAGAACAGCATCCTTAACGAACTGGCGAGCACTAGAGAGTCTATACGCTAGCGACCACTTCCCAATTCTAATCACCAACAACACTATCAAACCACCAAATACCTTGACGAAATGGAAAACAAAATACGCAGACTGGAATATGTTTAAGTTATTTACTGAATCATCAACTGACACAATCGATATTGACGAAAACATAGATGAAACAACTGTACAATTCGTAAAATGCATAACCACCTATGCAGAAAAGTATATTGGAAAGTACGAGATCCCTCCAGAAAAATCGTACCATGGTGGAATTAGTCCAGCAGTAAAAGAATGTAACAAGGCTTTAAATAGATATTGGAAAACCCGTTCTCAAGTGGATCCTATACACCTCAAGAAATTAAAAGCCTGGTCAAAACGTATCATTAAAGAAAGCAAAACGGCATACTGGAACAACTATATGAGCAGCATAACACCAGCAACTACTCCTAGGGAAGTTTGAAAAAAAGTAAGACAAATGCAAGGTCGTAGTACTTTAAATACTATGCCACCAATAATTAGAGATGACCAACCTTTCACTAACAGCGAAGACATCGCCAATATCCTAGCAGACTTCCTTCAAGAAAAATCGAAGAATATGAGCACACCTCAAACTCCCCTAATCAAATGTCCCCTAGATACTTTACATTCCAACTCACTCAATGCCCCTTTCATATTCCAAGAACTCACACAAGCAATTACTCTTTCCAAAAACTCCGCTGCCGGACTAGATGGCGTCCCTTTCATCTTCCTAAATCATATTTCTACAACCAGTCGAAACAAACTACTGGAACTGTATAATAAAATATGGACCAACCATAAATTTCCGAAAATATGAAGAGAGTCATTTATGAAAAAAATTATGCCGATTCCAAAAAACCAGAATCCTTTAGACCTATTTCATTAACCTGCAAGATGTGTAAGCTCCTAGAAAAAATGGTGAACAAGCGGCTACTCTGGTACCTCGAAGCTAATAAACTGCTGAATCCAGCCCAATCTGGTTTCCGGTCTCAAAGATGTACGACTGATAGTTTGGTATCTATCAATGCAGAGATTTCCAATGCCTTTGCAAAGAAACAAGAAGTGGTAGCAGTGACCATTGATATACAAAGTGCGTTTGATAAAGTCTGGAGACCCGCTATTACCAATAAATTAAAAGAAATAAATCTAGAAGGTAATATCCTAAACTTTTCTGAGTAATCGATCTTCCAAAGTATCCGACAACGGTCATTTTTCCAAACCATTTAACCTTGAAAATGGGGTCCCCCAAGGCTCGGTATTAAGCCCAACCCTATTCATTTTAGTCTTAAATGACGTATACTCCTCTGTTAGACCCCCCAATAAAATATTCTATTTATGCCGACGATCTTTTCTTGTACTGTCCCGATAAACCCTCATTAACCACATCAACATTACTCCAAAATACCGTAGACAAAATCTCCGACTGGGCTGTTACAGTAGGATTCAATTTCTCTCCAACAAAATCGAAAGTCATCAAATTCAGCAGGAAACCGCCTGATATTAAACTGAACGAAAGAAGTTTAGATGTAGTAGACCACTATAAATTTCTGGGAATAACCTTCGATAGTAAACTCACGCGGAAGCAACATATAGACGATGTCAAGGGTAATTGTTTAAAACGCATAAATCTGATCAAGACACTATCAAATCGCACATGGGGAGCTGATGAACAACAACTACTAAAAATCTATAGAGCTTTATTCAGATCAAAACTAGAATATGGTAATGCAAGCAAATCTACTCCAAATAAGTTAAACTCAATACAGAATACTTCACTCCGCATCTATTTAAGAGCCTTCAGATCCAGTTCTGCAGAATCACTCTGCTGCGAAGCGAATGAAATACCCCTATATCTCCGTAGACAACAGCTTCTACTGTGATACTCAGTACGCGTGTCATCTAACCCTACAAATCCAGTATATCATATCATAAATTCAAACAAAGTCGAAATCCAATACACCGTAACTAGCTATCATACAATACAACACCTTTTACAACCTTTACTCGAAAATATAGACCTCAAACAAACGGCCAACAGTTTTCTCTCAGAGTCACCACCCTGGAATAGAATAGTCCCATATACGAACACAACTTTATGTAAATACAATAAACATGAAGTATCGAGCTCTTTTCTTCACCAAGCCTTCCTGGAACTGATAGATCTGGAAAATCCTGACGAAATTTTATACACCGATGCATCAAAGCAGAAGAATGGAGTAGGCTGCTCCGCTACTACAACAAATTATTCAATCATCGCACATCAACTCCCGCCCTATTGTAGTGTACATACAGGCGAACTTTTCAGTATACTCTCGGCTGTCAAATGTATTGAGGACACCCATAAAAAGTTGCAATATGCACCGACTCTCTGTCATCAATCCTCTCAATAAGGGACATCTATTCCAAAAATTATTTAGCCCAGCAAATCCAAGAAAACATCCAATGCCTTCACTTGAAAGGAATTCACGTCTTCCTTATCTGGGTCCACTAACATGTTGGTATTACCGGAAATGAAACTGCTGTAAGTCCGCTAAAGCAGCGGCATCATCAGAGTTACCCAAACAACGTATTCAGCTCTACAGTGATCTTAAAACTTTCTTTGAAAAGATCATCAGAAATAAATGGGCAAATATGTTAAGCACCTCCACGAGCAAATTGTCAGAAGTTCAACGAACACCTAATTCCAGCATAGTGCCATTAGTCAAGAGGGAAGTAAAACTCGTTTTTAGAAGATTGAGAATTGGACATACTCGCGCAACGCATGGATACTTAATGGAATCTGATAAGCAACGACCATGCTGTGTTCACTATCATAATACTTTTCTTACGGTGAAACACATCTTGATAGACTGCCCTCACCATATCACAGCAAGACAACGTCATCATCTGAATGGCGATCTTAAGAATATTCTGTGTCCGGACAATAGAACCTCAGTGATTCATTTCTTAAAAGACATTCAATTGTTTCATTTAATGTAAAGTTATATGGATGTAATACAGTTGTAAAGTAAATGTGACAATGACCATCAGATGTCGAGGCACTAAATAAATAAAAAAAACATAGAACAGAAAGCTGGAATATCGTGTATACTGATGAAATATAAATCCACAGCTTGTGCATTAATATTCCTCTCAGGTTAGTATAAACTATATATTGAAAAATGTTATTTTGTAAGTAACCGTTGTTCCATATATATATATATATATATATATATATATATATATATATATATATATATAATATTGAAAGGTTTATTTTCTTGGGTTCGTAGTTTGAAATAATTAAAAATAGTATATTATATACCGCGGGACTGAAGTAGTACATTTAATCCTGAAGGTAAAGTTTATGGCCCGACCGCAGGGAGGGCCATAATTTACCTGAAGGATTAAATGTACTTCAGTCGCAAGGTATATACGATACTTTTCGTACTTCCGGTATGATTTTATTAATTATTTCAATAATTTCAATCAGTTTTTTCTCTCTTCAACTCATTTAATAAACTGTCTTTAAAATAAGTTACCATAGTAACATTGCGTTGTGACAGTTATAATTTAGAAACATTGTCATTACTAGTGTCATTGTAAATTTGAATATTAACGTTAATTACCATTCTAATTAATTATATTTTTCAATAAAATATCCCTTAAATTCGTTTGTTTGTGATTTAATCGTTCCGGGAGTTTCGTCAATATTTAATCCCGGAGGGATTAAATGTGACACTTTAGTACCTGTCACAAGGGAGTGAAGTTGTCACTTTAGGCCCGGAAGTACGAAAACGATTATATTTGACATTTTTCTATGGAAAATGGATATACATAATGTTAACGTTTCGCTTCTTCTTTGGAAGCATTTTCAAAAACAATACCATTGTAAAAATGAAGGACGAATAAAATATTAGCAGATAGATAAAAACATAACATTAGTAGGTTTCTTAAAAACATCAATAAAAACATAGCATTAAAATCGATGTACTCACCATAGACTATCAACGGAACGATATCATACGAGGTAGGTTGAAATGAAATTAGTTAATTAGCTTATAATAAATTTGACTTAAGTTTTTGATATCTTGTCTATCATTCACAGAAAACTTATCTTGTTTTATGTGTATCATCTCTAAGCGCTTTTAATAAATTCCACCCAAGTATCCAATTCACTTTAGAAATCGAAAACAACAATAAAATAAATTTTCTAGACATGACACTTATAAAAACCAATAACAAAATAAAAACCAAACTTTATACAAAAGAAACATGGTCTGGACGGTATCTAAATTATAGCTCATGCCATCCCAAATCACAAAAAAACAGTGTTATTATAGGATTAACAGATAGAGCTATAAAATTAACTTCACCTGAATATCGTCCTGAAGTACTGAAAAAACTCAAAAATGTTCTGAAAAATAATCAATATCCAGAAAATCAAATTAATAGAATCATTAAACAACGTACATATAAATTATACAATAACAACATAAAACCAAATATACAAATAAAATCAAGCCAAGAAAAAAATACATATATAGCCCTCCCTTACACAAATCAGTTATCAGAAAAACTTAAATACATTTTATCAAAGCATAACATCAATGTAAGCCATAAATCCCACAACACATTATCGCCACTTTTTACTAAACTAAAAAACAAAACCAAAGATAATAAGAAATCCAATATTATATACTCCATACCATGCATGAATTGTCCAAAGAATTATATAGGAATGACTACACAATACTTGGAGAGCAGAATTAATGATCACAAATATACAAAAAATGCATCAACCGCTTTACACAAACATGAAAGCACCAATAATCATGAATTTGATTATAAAAAAACAAAAATTTTAACTCAAGACACCAATCATCAAAAATTATCAATTAAAGAGATGATACACATAAAACAAGATAAGTTTTCTGTGAATGATAGACAAGATATCAAAAACTTAAGTCAAATTTGTTATAAGCTAATTAACTAATTTCATTTCAACCTAGCTCGTATGATATCGTTCCGTTGATATTCTATGATGAGTACATCGATTTTAATGCTATGTTTTTATTGATGTTTTTAAGAAACCTACTAATGTTATGTTTTTATCTATCTGCTAATATTTTATTCGTCCTTCATTTTCACAATGGTATTGTTTTTCAAAATGCTTCCAAAGAAGAAGCGAAACGTTAACATTATGTATATCCATTTTCCATAGAAAAATGTGAAATATAATCGTTTTTTAATTATTTCAAACAACCTACGAACCCAAGAAAATAAACCTTTCAATATTATAAACAAATGGTTGAAGAAATTAAATGAATTTATATATATATATATATATATATATATATATATATATATATATATATATATAAAACCACGAATATTGGGGTAACGGCAAGTTAATTTAAAGAAAACTCTTGTTACTGTTTTTCTTCCAAGCTTTCGGAAACGTTTATTTCCATTATCAAGGATAAGTAAATTGAGATTGTTATAAATTTGTAAATATAATTATATTTGAATTTTTTTAAAAAAATTCTTTTTTTCAATCATAAATCATTTTGACATTTTGACAGATTCATGAATGTAAACATTTTCTTTATATGTTAAAATGTTTTTGAAAACAAAAGAAGAAAATTGGTTATATTTGTAATATAGGTTATTAGTTATTCAAATATTCTTCTTTTATTATATAAAATTCAACCTCAAATTATTATAGATGTCATCATGTCATCTTAATAATTTAGAAGTATTGAAAACATTTCTAAAATCATTTACCTAAAATAAAATTATTTCTAAAAATCATGAAATAAGAATTTGAAATTTAGTTATTGATAATCAAAATAACTAAATTTCAAATTCTTAATTGATGATTTTTAGAAATAATTTTATTTTAGGTAAATGATTTTAAAAATGTTTTCAATACTTTTGAATTATTAAGATGACATGATGACATCTATAATAATTTGAGGTTGAATTTTATATAATAAAAGAAGAATATTTGAATAACTAATAACCTATATTACAAATATAACCAATTTTCTTCTTTTGTTTTCAAAAACATTTTAACATATAAAGAAAATGTTTACATTCATGAATCTGTCAAAATGTCAAAATGATTTATGATTGAAAAAAAAATTTTTTTTAAAAATTCAAATATAATTATATTTACCAATTTATAACAATCTCAATTTACTTATCCTTGATAATGGAAATAAACGTTTCCGAAAGCTTGGAAGAAAAACAGTAACAAGAGTTTTCTTTAAATTAACTTGCCGTTACCCCAATATTCGTGGTTTTATACCTAATTAGTCGGCAAAGACTATCTCCTATATATATATATATATATATATATATATATATATATATATATATATATATATATATATATATATATAAGGAAAGGAAAGGTTTACGCGGTTAGAATTATGAACAAATGAACTAGGTTCATGGGTTGAACCGCGTTGGAAATTTGAAATTTCTCGACGTTTCGGCTTCCACTTTGAAGCCATTATCAAAAGGGGGGGTTAGGTTATTCGTTCATTAATCTAGGAAGTGATCCGATTGCGTATTCTCAATCTGCCTACTCTACGCAACGAATCACCCCCTTCGGCTAATTCCAAGGCCTCAATCTACCTACTCCTTAGAATTTCACCTTTTTCGGTATAAATAAAGTGTATATATAAAACCTAAACAGACAAACCCATAATAAGAGACACCGCTTTTCCTCCAAAGCATTTTATTTAAAATGATCCTGAATACGGCCCTGTCTATAATGGCTTGACAAACCCTTACTGTGTGATCATACATTCTTCATAAATATCTAATTAATTATAATAATATTTCTAGTTATATTAATATATCTAAAAAATCGGGCAAGCCTAAAATAGTATCTTTGTTACTTAACTGTTTATAGAAAAAATGCACTAACCTACATTTATAGTTGGATGATTTTTAACTAAATTTGACATTGGCTTATTGGAGAACGGTTCTCGGCATCAAGGTTGGCTGTATTCGATGGTTTCCTGAGAATTTTAAAAACTGCTTCTTTGTTTTTAGCCGCCTTCCTCGTAAATATAGTTTTTTTTATTTTAATGTCTTGCGTGTTACACGAAGATATAGGTTGTTTTCAAAATGTGACTCAGACATATAAATTGAAAAGACATTTCGAACATCCAAGTGTAAAAAAAGAAAAATATACAAGTACACTTCAAAATTAACGATGATTAGTAAGACCTTCAGTAGTTGGTAAGACTGTTTGTCAGTTAGCAACAGGATGTCAAGATTGTCAAAATGTGAAGAATGGAATTAAGTCTTAGGGCCGTATGCACTGTAGTCTGTTAAACTCTATTTCGGATGCACCGTCGTATTTGACAGTTTAAATTTAATCTGACTATAATGATGGTTTAAATGTAAATTCCTAACCTAAAATATTATTCGTTTCATATTCGAATTATGAAATAGTAAGAAACAATCGAATAGTACTCGTAAGGATTGTTTGAAAGTGAAATTTATAACATCTACTATTTTTAGCGATATTTTCAGTATGAAAATAGAGAAATTTGAATATGGTATTCTTATTATATTTATGGCATCTTAATAATAAAATATCTACTTGCAGGTGTTAGTGTGGTCTTATTTACACTAGTACTAAATTCTGTTGAACTACTGAATCTAGGTATATAATGAGTCCTACATTCTCACAAGAAACATTGTCGAACGGAGTTTTGGTGTATGGAAAATAAGATTTCCTGCTTTACCATATGGACTGAGATGTAAAATTCAAACTACTTTAACAACAATTGTAGCCACTGAAGAACATCATATTACAAAAATAAATAATGATATTCCATTACCCCATGATATACACCAAGAAGAATTGATGCACCTCATTCAAGTCCCACTTGTGTAATCAACACCAAAATGTCTATTATTATTTTAGAGCTGATATAAATAATTGTTTGCCAATTTGTAATTCATTTATAGATAACTACATTCATGTATTTTTATTTTGTGAACTTAGGAAAACACTATCAGAATGCACCTCTTTAGAATGTAATAAACAATATTTTCGATATTATAGTTCTTCTTAAATTATTCCTCATTGAGCATCACCCCCCAGTAGGTTGTTATTGAATGTTTAAAAAAATTGGAGTTTTAAATGAAACTCACTGTTTCTAGCTAATTCCATAATATAATGAAAATTATAAAAAATTGACAATTGTTTCGATAAATCAATATCATCGTCAGAATGACAGAAGTTACATTTCATTTGATGCCTACCTGATGTTTAGTAGTTATTTTTGGCTAGACCAAGAAGTGACCTAACTTGTGATTGACTTAATATATGTTAATAGAAAAAAGAAGAAGATGTGATATTACAAATATTGAAGCTTAGATATTATTAGCCCTATGGTGATATCCTGGATATCATTTTTCCAATTAAGATCAGTATAACTGTGCACTGATATAGAAAACCAGGAACACCATATCTGCTGATCTTTACTATCACTTAAGAAGACAGTTTAATAGTGGAGAACTTCCTAGATTTATCTGTTCATTGACAACTTCATATTGTGGGTTTCTTAAATGTCTTCTAATTTCCAGTTCTTCAAGGAAATCCAGTTCTTGTTTCTTTTCACAAATATGCAGCACTTCTAGTTCTGTGTTAGGTGTCAATGAGTGATTGGTGTCAAGTAGATGTTTTGCGTAGGGGGATTTATCTGGTTGTTTTAATCTGCATGCTTGTAAGTGTTCACTGTATCGAATTTCAGACCCAACAAAAAAGTTTTCTAATAATGTAAGGGATATTGTTAATAATTCAAATTATCTTTCAAGTGATTACGAAAAGAGGTCTATCATACATAAGAATCCTCATTGTCCACAATTATATGGAACCGTTAAATTGCATAAAATAACAAAACCAATTAGACCTGTAGTTTCTTATGTTAATACTCCTAATAATATATTGGCAAAGAGGCTTAACAATATACTTAATAGTTACGGATATGCATCTAAATACTCAATTAGAAATTCAATAGAACTAATCAAAAAATTAAAAGCAATCAACTTGCAAGATAACTATAAACTTATTTCGTTTGATGTTACTAATATGTTCACTAAAATTCCTCCTAAAGAATGTCTAATACTTGTAAGAAAATTACTAGAAGATAAAAATATTAATCCAGGAATAATATCAGATATACTTAATTTATTTGATGTATGTATTAATCAGAATTATTTCACTTTTGACAATAAGATATATATTCAAAATGAAGGTTTACCGATGGGAAGCCCTATAAGACCTATTTTAGCAAACATTTTTATGGACAGTTTAGAAAGAAAGATCTTTGAAAGTAGTATTTCGAAAAATGTTTTATTTTGGTATAGATATGTAGATGACATATTAGCTTGTTTTATGGGTAGTGAACGACAATTAGATGAATTTTTCAACCACATTAATAATTTACACCCAAAAATTAAATTTTCATTAGAAATTGGAGAAAATAGCTCAATCAATTTTCTTGATTTAAAAATTCAAAGAGTTAATAATGTACTTAATTTTTCAATATACCGAAAACCAATACACACTGATGTGACAATTCCATATAGTTCCAATCACCCCATGTCACATAAACTAGCGACATATAATTCAATGATACATAGATCTTTTTCAGTTCCTATGAACAAATATAATTTTGATAGAGAGATTAATACAATTTGACAAATAGCAACATCCAACGGTTATCCATTACATATGATAAATAAGTTAATTAATAAAAAAGAGGAAAAAGTGGCGTTACAACTAATATTTCCTAAACAAACTGATGAAATAAAAACTTATAAAACCATCACATAGGCAGGAAATATTTCTAATAATATCTTTAGCAACGAATACAACAATTTATCTTAAAACAGAAAGTAACATTAGTACAAAATTGTTAAATGTAAAAACAAAAATACCACCAATAAAGAAATCAGGTATATATAAACTCAAATGTCCAGAATGTAATGCTGTCTATTTGGGTCAGATCCTTAGAAATTTTGTAATCCAATACAGTGAACACTTACGAGCATACAGATTAAAACAACCAGATAAATCCCAATCCGCGAAACATCTACTTGACACCGATCATTCATTGACACCTAACACAGAACTAAAAGTGCTGCATATTTGTGAAAAGAAACAAGAACTGGATTTCCTTGAAGAATTGGAAATAAGAAGACATTTAAGAAACCCACAATATGAAGTCATCAATGAACAGATAAATCTAGGGAGTTCTCCACTAATAAACTGTCTTCTTAAGTGATAATTGTAAAGATCAGCAGATATAGTTTTCCTGGTTTTCTATATCATTGCACAGTTATACTGATCTTAATTAGAAAAATGATATCCAGGATATCACCATAGGGCTAATAATATCTAAGCTTCAATATTTGTAATATCACATCTTCTTCTTTTTTCTATAAACATATATTAAGTCAATCACATGTTAGGTCACTTCTTGGTCTAGCCAAAAATAACCACTAAACATCAGGTAAGCATCAAATGAAATGTAACTCCTGTCATTCTGACGATGATATTGATTTATCGAAACAATTGTCAATTTTTTATAATTTTCAACAATTTTCATTATATTGTGGAATTAGCTAGAAACGGTTAGTTTCACTTAAAACACTAATATGTGTAAATTCCACGAAGTAAGGGTCGAGACAGTTAATTTCGTTTTAAAAAATAATCATTTTCAATTAAAAATTCATGGAGTGATTGACAATAATTTCTTCAAGCGAAATTTCATAACTAAATTCTTTCAACAAAATTAATCAAAACAAAATTAAAATGGCTTGACTTTACAAAATACCAGTACAACCCAATCGTAATGAAAATAACACAAACATTTCTTTCGAAAAACAAAGTTGCCGGAAATATTTTTGGTTTAACTAATCCCCCAATGGAATCAAACGGTGCATACCAATGGAATCCTGTTACACTGATCCCGATTAATTAAACTTGATTAAACCACGGGTCTTAAAAAGCAATCACATTTTGAGTTTAAGTCGTATTTGATAAATACAAAACATATTGAAGATCCTGCGTACCCAAAGTTATACAATAGTCAAGAAAATATGACCCTCATAAATGCATAACGAAAACTAAATTAGTCATTGATTTAATACTGTCTTCGATAATTGTCGAGTGCCACCTATCGGAACAGCAATCAGTTAAATGTTAAGATTCAAATACTGCGAGTTTGGTTACGTTGAAAGAAAGTAGGGTGCGCCAAAAGTAGTGAAATAAAGATTTATTTATAAAATGTATACTAATCAAATTGTATTTTTAAGACATTCATCTAAAAAAACACAATTCGTTTTTATTGGTAGGAGTGAAAGAAGTGTGTATTTATTCTAAACCTTAAGACTCTCAGAAAAGTATTTAATTGATTCACGTTTCACGTGTATGAATGAACACACATATTTTGTAGTTGTAAAACATGATATGCACGACCTTAAAGTGAAATTAAATAAAAAGCCTTTTACAGTATTATTATCAGTGGCGTACTTACAATTTGAGCAGAACTTTTAAATTTTGTAAATTCCACACAATAAATTTGCAAAAACGAGATGATAAAATCGGCATTAGCACTAAATTTGTAAGAATAATTAAAAATTTGTATTCTTCAGCTGTATTTCAAATTCGCGCAGATTTCAAGTTAACTAAAAAGTATAAAATAACAGAAGGTGTGCTACAAGGAGAATGCCTCAGTTCCCTTCAGTTGTCGATCTTTCTCGCAGATTTAGAAACTTATTTTAGGGAAGCATAGACAGTTTTTCGACCTTAGTACATAAATAACTATTTAGAAATAAAAGCAACAGAAGTATGGGAAAATTTAAATTATGGTAGGTACAATTGCGGCCTAACAAATGGTATTATATAATAAAAAAGGAAAGAATTATGAGAATTTGTAAAGAAATGAACCATGTGAAGTGTTAAAAAGAAATCTAGAAGACATTATTGTTAACACATTGCTAATTCCAAACATTTTATTACAAGACAGTCGATTATTATTAAACAGAAGAGTAACAAGCAAGCTGTAAACATCCGGTTAGGAGAAGTTTGTTGATTGAAAAACAAAGGAGAATCGTTCCGGAGTTTGAATAAAGAGAACAGCATGTTACTTGGTTCTCATAAAATTTGATAAAATTATTGAAAAATCTGTAAATTGAGTTAAATTCATTAACTATATCAGTAACGGCAATTGTAGTTATAAGTGTGAACGAGTTTCCCACTTCAGAAAAAGATATTTACAGAAAAAATACTGATAATGGAAATTCAGAGCAGTGCCTAAGGGAGGCGTCGGTGCAAACATATTGGATTAAGAACATTACAGGTCAGTGATATTATTTTTTTGGGTCCCAAAGGTAAACTTTTGAATCATTTTTACTAATTAATATAAACAAATAAAAAGGCCTATCACAATTTAAATGACTAATTCTCATACTAAACAAGCGCTGATAATAATAATGCTAATATAAAGGACTTGTACTTACTTGTGTAAAATATTATCCAGATTCATTATAATATTAATAGTCAAGAAATTCACTCTTTAAGAACATGTACAAATCCATATGTGTAATTTTAATTCTATCCGGTCTCATCATATTTATTTAAATTCAGTATATTTCTGTAAATAGCTTGTATATATGTTCTGCGTTTAGATTTACATCTAACACAAATCTTTCAGCTGATATTAGTATCGCACTTATATTCATTTGCGCAGACGCTGACAATTTCGGGGTCGCATATGATTCTAGGGCAGTATTAAATTTTATTTAAACATTGAATTAAAAGGAATTAATTGTTATAATAAATACAAATATAATATCTGATTTTTATTAACTATCATCAGAAAAATAAAATTATAGATAGTAGCTAATTTCACTTTATCTACAAGCTGATATAAAAAAAATATAAATTGTTACAACAAAATTATTTGACGGCCAGAACCTGAAGGGAGAAAGAGTTTTCATGCCCCGGCTTTGTTGAGTAAGAGCAGCCGAAGTCCTAAATACACACAGTATATATATATATATATATATATATATATATATATATATAACAAAGACAGGCTAATGAGCCAGAAACATGCATGTCTACGGTTACCACTCATTCTCTGTAACCTCTTTTGCGTGCTATGCCCGCTAATTCTGTCTTTGTTTTATATTCCACGCGTTATTATTTCATCTTTTCATCTTTTATATATATATATATATATATATATATATATATATATATTTCATATATATGTAAAATATATAGGCCAGCACTCCTGTGTTGGAATATAGGCCGCTCTTTTTGAGCTCTTTTGATACCTTTTGTACTATGGATCAAACTGTGTCTTATCTTCTTCTGGCCACAACATGCGGTGGTGTGAGTTTGCCGTCTTTGTAATTTTTTTCCATTTCTTCCTCTTCTGTACTTTTCTTCCCCAGTCACGGACTCCCATTTTCTTTAGGTCAGCAATCACCTGATCTTCTCATTTAAGTTGGGGGCGTTTTCTGGGTTGGCAGGCTTCCAATCAGTGATTTTCCTTATTCTTTCTTAGAAGATGCCCGTATCATCTTAGATGCTACAATTTTATATGTCTGACTATATCTTTACCATTCACGTATTGACTTATTTCGTAGTTATATAGCCTTCTGTAACCTTCATTCGGGATCTGTTTTGGCCCTATTATCCGCCGCATGATTTTCCTCTCTAGAACTCCTAGATTTTCTTCGTCTTTATCAGTTAGGCTCATATTTTCACCGGCATACGTTATTACTGGTCGTACTGCGGCTTTTGTTTACTGATGCATTTGTCCCTTAGTAGTTTCTTATTCCTTCCAATACACTTTGTTTCCTGCTATTATTCTTGCGTTTATCTCCACTCTTCTGTTGTTCTTCTCACCAATTACTATTCCCAGGTATCTGAATTGACTTATTCTCTGAAAAGTGTAGCCTCTCGTATTTATAGTAGCTGTGCTGTCTGTCTTCGTTGAAATTAGCATATATTTTGTCTTCTTTTTGTTAACTACCAGCCTTTTCTTTGCTGCCTCTTGTATTTTCTAGGATTTATTTGTCTCTAGTAATTAAAGCTAATTCATCGGCATATCCTATTATTTGTGTGGAGCTGTGACTAATCAATCCGTTTATGTCTATTGCTTTGATTACCCCATCTAGTGTTCTGTTAAAAAGAGTTGTAGATAAACTATCTTCTTGCCTTACACCTACTTCAATGTTAATGTTTCCTGTATTCCTGTCGCTGGTTATCACCTTTGCAGTTGAATCCTTCATTGTCACTTTCACTAGAATTATTAGTTTTTCCTCATATCAGATAATAGCCACTCTCTGTTGATATAGTCAAACGATTGCTGAAAGTCAATGAATATAGTACATATAAGATCTATGTCATGCTCATGCAAAGTTATTTGTTGTAACATATTAATGGTTTTGGAAAGTTCCATCATCTCAATTTTATAAAAAGATCATAATCATCATTTGACCATTTAAAATTCAATTGTTTGGTCTCGTGTTGAAAAAGCTCTTATAGAAACTAACTTTTATTTTATTACGGGGCGTTTACGACCACTAAAGTAAAGACTAAGGGCTTAACGTTACAATAAACATTCAAACTTGTCCGAGAATTCATAGAAATGTGAAAGTTCTTGGAATTGATTTGACATATATACAGCACGTCATATTACAACTGCTATCAAAGAAAATCCCTGCAATGACACCATTACAAAGACAACGAAAAATAGATTTTTGTCAATGTTTTTCAGAAGATAACTTTGGTAATGTTTTTATATCCGACAAAAGTTGTTTCCAGCTTGGTGCAAATCATCTAAAAAACCTATCAAGAGAACTAGTTAATATTCAAATTTCCCACCAAAATAATGGTTTGGGGACCAATATCAGAGCGTGGTGCTACACTTCTTTGTATAGTTGATGGTACCGTTAATAGTGAAAAATATTGTGAAATTCTTATGCCTTATATCTAGAGGGCTAGCAGCTACAGCAGGATGCAGCTTGGATGCAAGAACAAAACTTGATAACAATTCCATGGCCAGCAGCTTCACCAGATTATAGTCCAATTGAAAACATATGAGGACTAATGAAGATCGAAGTGGAACAAGCAGCGCCACGAAATAAAAAAGATTTGATTCCGTCAATTTTACAAGCCTGGACCACCATCACCGAACATTATAGCGTTGACCTAGTTTCGGGTTT
This sequence comes from Galeruca laticollis, assembly GCA_963921935.1. NCBI lineage: Eukaryota > Metazoa > Arthropoda > Insecta > Coleoptera > Chrysomelidae > Galeruca > Galeruca laticollis. The sequence goes on along the minus strand of OY998185.1, from coordinate 58,980,304 downwards.
GCCTGAACGTTTAATTAAGTGTTTAGAGTAAAATGGAGGTTGTATAAATTAATGAGATGAATTACTTGTTATAATTATATTAATTTAAGCAATAAATATATATACCGAAAAATTATAATTGTGCTTTCTGTTTTTCGGATATTTTCTAGACGGACTATATTTTGTACTTAAGATATTTAAATAATTATTGTACTACACTTCTTCTTACATGTAATTTTTATACATTTAAACATCTATATATCTATCTAAGAAGGAAAATTTAGATAAAAAAAGAGAATAATGCTTTATTTATATAAGGTGCATCGAAAGTGATTGTCAATTTTTTTATCGATTCATCTAGGTAGAATTTATAGACAAATTTCAGAATCATTGAATTTCTTCAGTATAAGGCATATGCTTTCTTGCTTTAATAGGCATGATGTCAGTAATTAAATGAACAATCTGATATGTTAAAAACCAATCAAGCGAACTTATACCATCAATTTCTTATGATATAAAATAATAAAACTTATTTATCCTTTTTTTATCCCCGAATCGGCGTCGCTGTTCGATCGTAACCCGCGAATAATTTGGAGCGCGACTCGCGAGATTTTTGGGAGGTTCGACCTTGGCACCGAGACACTGACGGTGCATCAGCGCTGGCCTTGGCCTTCACCGTGATGCACGTTCAACTGTTTTTTTTTGCTCTAGCGATCGTCGCTTTTTTTTCTCCTCACAGTTGTTTATTTGCGTTCGAGGCAATGCCGTGCGAACTAATTATGTTCGTAGCGCTTCAATAATAATAGGTAGGTGGTTTTCGGTTTCTTAGGATTGCAATAAAAAAAATATAAATGAGAAAAAAGCCAGTAAAACACGTAAATAAGATAATTAAAAACATGTATGAGTAATTGGGATAAACATTATTATGTATTTACTACTATTAATTAGAATTAAATTGGAAAATAAATACTGTAGGAATTATGGAGGGTTTAGATTAAATAATAAATTAGATATTTATATTATAAGGATCGTATTGGTACTAGCCAAGAATATTATCGGATAAATGTTTTAAACATTGCTGTCGAACCCCTAACAAATTTATAGAATTTATATTACAAAGGAAAATTACAAAATTTTTAAAACTAGTGTACATTGTATAGCATAAAAAGTAAAAAATATTTTTATTGTAAATTGTTGTTTGATGAAATAAATAATACAAAATTTACCTAGTCGAAAATAATACATTTCCACCAACTTCTACTAAAAGAACTTGTAAAAAATCGACTTATTTATTGTTATTTTGTGTAACTAAAGTAGGTTGATTTGGTGTGGAATTCTCTTACCGAATACAAGGAGTTAAAAAATTTCTGGAAATAATTTTAACCTCGCGCGCGCGCGCTCACAAAGTCGAAATTGTTTACACCGCATTTTTTGTATTTCTATTTTTATTTCCGCTATTCTCGACTTCCTTCGCATCGGTACGAATACTAACCGATCCGAAGGGTGTGCGTGCGAAGGATTTTGTGAAACCATATACTCGACTATCCTTCGTATCGAGTTAGATATTGGTATTTGAATTACACGAATGAAATATGTCAACAATGTAAAATAACCTAAAAACTTTATGTTTATATTATTTAATTATAATTGTTGGATTTTTCACATCTATTCACAAACAATATACCTACTTAATATTTGCAATGAATAGTGGTAGAAAATCTGCATCAATTACTGAATCTCAAAAAACAACAATGATCGAGTTTTTAAAAAAGAATCCTGCATTAATTAGTGGTAAATTTTCGAATTCTTTTACAGCCAAAGATGCTATTGTAAAGTGGGAAGAAATCACTATGATATTAAATAGTATACCTGGTGCAAATAAAGACTGGCGCAATTGGAGGAAGGTAAGTATACAATTTTCAATAATTAATAATTTAGTGTTTTTAAATGAAACTCAAGGTCTCTAGTTAATTCCACAATATAATACGAGTTATTGAAAATTCTAAAAAATTGACAATTGTATCGATAAATCAATATCATCTTCAGAATGACAGAAGTTACATTTCATTTTATGCCTACCTGATGTTTAGTAGTTATTTTTGGCTAGACCAAGAAGTAACCTAACTTGTGATTGGCTTAATATATGTTTATAGAAAAAAGAAGAAGATGTGATATTACAAATATTGAAGCTTAGATATTATTAGCCTTATGGTGATATCCTGGATATCATTTTTCCAGAAATTAGAAGACATTTAAGAAGCCCACAATATGAAGTTGTCAATGAACAGTTAAATCTAGGGAATTCTCCACTAATAAACTGTCTTCTTAAGTGATAATTGTAAAGATCAGCAGATATAGTTTTCCTGGTTTTCTATATCATTGCACAGTTATACTGATCTTAATTGGAAAAATGATATCCAGGATATCACCATAGGGCTAATAATATCTAAGCTTCAGTATTTGTAATATCACATCTTCTTCTTTTTTCTATAAACATATATTAAGCCAATCACAAGTTAGGTTACTTCTTGGTCTAGCCAAATATAACTACTAAACATCAGGTAGGCATAAAATGAAATGTAACTTCTGTCATTCTGACGATGATATTGATTTATCGAAACAATTGTCAATTTTTTAGAATTTTCAATAACTTTTATTATATTGTGGAATTAACTAGAGAGTGAGTTTCATTTAAAAACACTAATATGAGCATATTCCACGAAGTAAGGGTGGAGACAGTCAATTTAATTAATATTCCCATTCTTATAGACATGGCAAGATTTCCGGTCTAGGACAAAATTGAAAAGAAGTGAAATTAACAAACAGATGTACTGAAAAGAAAAAAAATCCTCTGTGTGTATGTCGTCGTCGTCGTTGTCGTCGGCCACTTTTCCTTACATGTCTTGTTAGCACGATGCAGCCTCCGGATTGTAATAAGTCAGCAATTTTATGATTGAATATTGTAAGGCACAGATGATCCCTATTGATTTTTAGTTCACCAGAGCCAGTACAACGGGTGCTATTGTACTTGAAGTACGACATTTTGTAATTTTTTGAGAAATTTCAGTTTGTTAGCACGATAGAGCCTCCGGAGTTCAACAAGTCATCAATTTTATAATTGAATATTATTCAGGGCATCTCACTGATGAAACCTATTGATGTCTAGCTCACCGGAACCAATACAACAGGTGCTACAGTACTTTAAGTACGATACTTTTGTCCAGTTGTAAAAGTTGAAATACCCACCAGAAAATATTTGAGGAAATTAACAGAAATTGAAGGTTAGTTTTATTGTATTCAATATAGCCGTTTTTAATGAAACTTATTGTTTCTAGATAATTCCACAATATATTGGAAAAATTGTTAAAAAGTCTAAGATATTGACAATTGTTTTGATATTAAATATTATCGTCAGAATGTCACAAGTTACATTTCATTTGATGCCTACCTGATGTTTAGTAGTTATATTTGGCTAGACTAAGAAGTGACCTACCTTGTGACTGACTTAATATATGTTACATATATTAAGTCAATCACAAGTTAGGTCACTTCTTGGTTTAGCCAAAAATAATTATTAAACATCAGGCAGGTATCAAATGAAATGTAACTTCTGTCATTCTGACGATGAAACAATTGTCAATTTCATAGAATGTTTAACATTTTTTCAATAAATTGCGGAATTATATAGAAACAGTGAGTTTCATTTAAAACAGTTATATGAGGGAGTAAGGGTCGAGACAATTAATTTCATTCAATATATTTGCTATAATTTTGGACATTTTAAAATGTACCCATTGAAAAAATAATAATCTGGATTTTATTTTATGTTATAGCTATTCCCTCCACCAGTAAAGGTGTTGAGCCATTTCCACCTTTACCACATGTAGAAGCTATTCCCTCCACCAGCTATGGAATTGAAGGTATTGAGTCCTTGCCACCTTCACTAAAAGAGTTGCGAAGCGAAAAAACCATTAATCGGCATAAAGTCCTTTCATTTTTGAAACGTAGGTAGATAGTTTTAAGAAATAAATTACTAAAAATGTAAATGTTCATAATCGTATATATGTAAAATTGACAATTTTGTTTATTATATTTTTTCATTTATTTTAATTGATCAGTAAGTAGTAAAAATTGATAATTTTATTTAATGCCAAAGTTAATTCCAATACATTCAATTAAAGGCATTGACAAAGTAAAAATGAATGCTTTACAATTAGCTAAAGCACTATTTTTCCACTAAGTACTTATATTTTGAGTTTACTCCTTAAGAAACGATTTTCATATATAGCCCATGGTATGGCAATTTATGGGAAACTTCGTATTAACTTTTGTTGAGCCATAATGCTATAAGTATTTGGTCTAGCGGTAACCAAACATCCAAAATATCCAATAAAAACCAAAAATAAAAAACCTATGTCAGAAATAAAAAAAAAACTCCAAAATTTAAACATTCAAACATTTTTTGATTATTATTTCAATAGTAAGCACATTTTGTTTTCTTTTGTTGATATAAATTTTCAAGCATATTTGTGTGTTTATTTATTTATTGTCGTTATTTTGTGCGTTTACTCATATAACTGTTGTTAACTGTAGAAACTCATCCAAAAACGAGAAAGGATTTCCACAAGACGTTATATTTTGTACAGTCATAAGTACTGTTTAGCAACTATTATATGTTATTACTTGGTACGTTGTATTTACAAAGCTGGGCAGTAGTTAACTCCGTTTCCTTTAAAAATATTTTAATTACTTTTGTTCTAACAGTCACAGTAATTATACTCAAATATTTTCTTTCACAGAAAGTTGCCAAAAATAGTAGTTAACTACTCATTGCTAACACTTTTTTTGATTAAGTAGTCAGCAGTTATACTAGGAGTATAATAATAAATAAATTAATTAATATAAACTTATCATAAATAATTTTCTACTTTTATCTTGATTTAACATCATTTAAAAATCTAGTGATACTCCAATCTAGAATGTATGTTACTCAAATTATTTTTAATTATTGCATTGTTTTTACATTATATATTCTGTTTGTTAAGAAAAGTACTTTGCGAAAGAAATTATTTGTTGTGTATTTTCGTACCAAAATAAATAAACTGTTTATATGATTATTGTTTTATGTTTCCCAATTTAACCATTTATGGTCCTCCATTTAATTTAACTCAACATCTAATCATTATTGAGTTAATGGAGTTAAATTGAATGAAATGTCAAATGATGGACTTTAAATTGCTATTTTGAAATAAAATAATTAGTAGATTTGATTATACCGCCAAAACCTAAAATTACAGAAATCTTTTCAACATCACTCAATTGTTTAGTCGACAGGCTCTTTAGATGGCGTCACAATCACGAAGAAGGTAACCAGCAAGAAGAAGCTCAACCGGAAAACTTGGTCACTGATCCAAACCCGGTATTTCCAGAAGCCCTTGACGCCGGAATCGTCAATCAATTGAGATTCTAATCTCAACCTGTCCTTTATAGGACAAATATTATAAGTAAAAATCTGCTCTGACTAGAGCAATTTTATTTATGAAAGTTGCTTGAACCAACAAAATAGTGAACTAAGACCAACGAGAAGTGCCAATTACCACCCAGCCAACGGAGGACGGAAACAACTCAGGTGAATATAAACACTAACCTGCGGACAAAAAGGTTCAGGAAACCTTTAACCGGGGAGGAAACTTCCTCCGGCAGTGAGTCCGCTGCCGGCTTTCGTCCGCATTCCCCGAAACTAACAACGAAGCAACCTTCTGCTTCGTCCTCTTCCGCCCCACAATACCAAAAATGGCATCTTCAATGCGCTCTCCGATTCATACCCGGAGCCAAACTGTACCATCGATCTCACGAAGAGTTTCCACCGATTGCACCTTCCCTACCCGCCGACGCTTTAGCCGCCCTTTCAAACTTAACACAAGAACTCGCCGAACTCAAGCCCGAAAATCAACGACTAAAAACATAACTGCAAGATGCAACAAACCAACTTAAATCACGAACCAATTCTCGTAACACCTCAAGCTCCAGATCCGTTCATTCCGCGCAATCTCACATCTCCGTTCAATCCTCACAACGCACCAACCAACAATCCACCAGCCGCCTAGAACAAGAAGGGGACTTCACTCTCTTGGGAGCCGAATCCAAGAGAGAACGAAGAATCCCCACGCCACCACCCCCAACCACCCAACAACAGCAACCATCCCGACAGCAGCAATCTATAAATTTTTCATTATAGGAATTTCCGTAAAATTATAAATCATTTTTTTCAACGTAAACCTTATGCCAACTAAAAAGAACTCCAAGTAGGTACTTGTTATCGGAATGTCGAACTGCCGTTTACATGTTCACCATTTACAATCCTAAACCCTTACACAGACTTTCTGTAACTTTAGGTGCCCCAGATGCAAGATGGTTGAAATTTTTTTTAATACTGACCTTAAAAACGGAACGGCTCTACTTGCGCCATTTTCAACCTCATAGAAAAGTAGTAAACTATCGCGAAAGCCGAAATCCTCTATCTTTAAAGGTATGGCAGATATGCCGCAAAAGACCAAAAAATGGTTACACTGTAGACATACCAAGAATTAGAGAAGTAGCAAATCGAGAGCTACAATTAAAAAATAATTCACTAAGAAATATTAATCTTCAAAATTGCACAAGTTGCGGTCAACTCTTATAGCAGATTTTTGTGTAATTCTAGCTTCTCGAATTTGTCAACATTCAAGATTTGACATTGGTCACACCATTCCAAATTTGAAAGTAATGATGGTGCATATAAAGTTAGGAAATAACTGAAGAAAATTGTTCCACATTATACAGATCGATGACCAGTAGATTAAGAGAAGTCATAGAGCATAATGGCGGGATTACTAAATATTAATTGTTGTTTTTTATTGAGAATTAAAAATTATTTAGTAGCCTTTTATATTAAATAATGAAAAACAATATTATTTACACTTTAGTGTTATTATCACTTATAATTGTACAAGTGGTTTGTATTTTATCGGGTAAATTTGGGTTGTTTAATGAGAAACTGTTTCCTGGCAATTTGACGAGAATAACTGTCAACTATTAAAAACACGACACCGAAGGTGGAGTCTTTTTAGGTTGACAGTTATTCGAGTCAAATTGCTAAAGGAAACAGTTTAGAATTTGAACAACACAGATTTACCCAATATCAATACAAACCTCGAGTATAATTCGGCAGGACAATTTAATGAATGAGAAATTTGGAAACATCAATGCAAACTTTATTTATGAAACATTAAAAATAAACACATTTTTATTTTAATGTACAATTTGACTAATTTCGGCGTTCGTAGACACACCGAATCTACTCATTGTTAGTTCTTGAAAATTCAATAAGTTGGTGACAAACATGCCAAACTATTTATACTGGTAACCAACACCGCGATAATTGATGAACAAATGAATAAGTGAAAAAACCACTAGTGTATTTGTCGCTGTAAAAGTTAAAGCTAACTTTTGCCGCTGTCAAAGTGACAATTGCACTGTGGCATATGCGATTTTTTATACATGAGTTAAATTATCAGTAGTAATACCACAAGTGATTGAATTTTCGCGATAAGTCTGTCGATTCATTTTTGAACGAAACTGAATTGTTTCGAGAAAACACCACGAGTCCTGCGGACTCGTGGTGTTTTCTCGAATCAATTCAGTTGAGATCATAAATGAAAGACAGACTTATGAGATAAATTCAATCACGAGTGGAATTTTATTAGACTATTTCACAAACAGAGTGAAAGATAAAAAATCTGAAATTCGGCAGGATTAGAGGAAATTGGCAAAAAAGTTGACCTGAGAAATCAATAAATTTCAATGAACAGAAAACATTGACATCGGAAGAAATACTACACTACCAACAATAACCATAACATACTGAAATATTTTTCAATTATAATTATTATAAATGGTACAGTTATTATATACAATGTTTTGAGCTTGATTATTTGAACACGCGCTTGTACTTGCAATATTTGTTACATCTTGATTGCTATAATCACTTATATTTGACGTTTAACTGTCACATGCACTGTAAACAAATCTGAAAACACCGAACTTGATAGGCCAATCAGAGTCAAGAGTCAAGTTTGGTATTATCGGTAAGCCGAACTTGACTAGAGCTTCTGATTGGTTCATTTCGTAGGTGAGTGAAATAGTCAGTAGTAATATCATTAGAGAGTGAGAATATATTGAAAATAATTCGACAGATTCTAGAAAACTTGTTGCCAGGCAATAGACACGAGAGCCCGAAGGGCTCGAGTGGCTATTGCCCAATGGCAACAAGTTTGAGAAAATGCCTGTAGAATTATTATCTAATTCACGAACTCTCCTGTGGTATTCAATCAAAATCATTTTTAAGATTTTATATAATTAATTTCAACAAATTTATATCACTCGACTCAATATAAACAGAATGAGTTATATGAATTACTGAAATTGGAAATTATCCAAAAATGACAAAAATTTGGTACTCCAAGTACCATAGCACCCGTTGTACTAGCTTTAGTGAGCTGAATATCAATAGGGTTCATCTTTGAGATGCTCTGAATAATATCCAATCATAAAATTGGTAACTTGTATATACCCCGGAGGCTGTATCGTGCTAACAAACTGAAACTTCCCCAAAAATGACAAAAATATCGTACTTAAAGTACTGTAGCACCTGTCGTATTAGCTCTGGTGAGCTGAAAATCAATAGGGTTCATCCGTGAGATGTCCTGAATAATATTCAATCATAAAATTGATGACTTGTTGAACTCCGGAGGCTGTATCGTGCTAACAAACTGAAATTTCTCAAAAAATGACAAAATGTCGTACTTCAAGTACCATAGCACCCGTTGTACTGCCTCTGGTGAATTGATAATCAATAGGGTTCATCTGAGACATGTCCTTAACCATATTCAATCATAAAATTGCTGACTTATTGCACTCCGGAGGCTGTATCGTGCTAACAAGACATGTAAGGAAAAGTGGCCGACGACAACGACGACGACGACGACGACGACGTCATACACACAGGATTTTTTTTCTAAAAACCATTTTTTCGTGTTGTTGTTGATGGAAAACGTAAAAATAACTCAAAAATTTTTTTCAAAATTCCAATTTTTTGTGGGGTAAACCAATACTTTTCTCGCATATAGAAAGGTTGGGCGGAAAAGTAATAATCATTAAAATATACGACAAAACTATCCCATTTTTGCCGGAAACGGAAAAGTCACGGTCACACTGAGCAACAACAACTGTCCCATTTTTTGGCCGCAACTATACATTTACTTTTAATATTAATGGTAAAAATAAAGTTTAAGTTAAATCATTGTTCGTAACCCAGTAGTTTCTAACTTCTTTTAGAATGATAGATAGTGCTAATTAATAATTAAATATTTTGCTATTAAATTACGCTTTTCATTTTTCTACACTTAGTGCCATGAATAAAAATTTTTTAGGGTTTTTGCATGAATGTAGAAAAGATATTATATGCAACTCGTGCTAAAAGTGTTGCAATTTCACGTCGCGTGCAATAAACACTCACTTTTTGCACTTGTTGCATAAATAACTATTAGAAATGTCACGTCATTTAGATAGGTAGGATATTGTCCGAATTTCGTGTTCTTATTGACTATAAACTTATATCGTAATGGATTAATTAATGTACAGGTACTTCATATTTAATAGCACAATTGAAGTATGGGAACAGAAATATTTAATTATATCGTAAGTTTTTTCAATTTAAACCATCACAATTATTTCCCCGTATAAAACTCTTGCTGGTACCTCTTTTAACAATTATTTACCGTTACAACTTACACCAGTAGGTAATCCCGCCATTTCACTCGATTTTTTTTTTGTTTCTATAACTGACCTGGGTCTTCTTATTCAAGATGCATTTTGATATAATTGTAAATGTCCGGACTCCGGCCGTTCTAGTTTATCCACGTGCTACCGTATACATTCCTGTAGAAGGTCCATCCACGGGTTTATACCTGGAGTTTTTTTAACTTTCTTTAATAAAAAGATGTCATATGAATATATCGTACGCGGGCACTTGCTGGAGGGGGATTTAACGTATTTTCGAACAAGAGAATGTTTTTTCTTCAGAAAACTATTTGTAATTTTCTCTGCAACGTTTCGATCAGGAAGAGTTAATCAGAATATGGCGTGGGACTGTGATAAGAAGGTTTAGAGTGTTTGAAATAGTGTGAAACTGCTTGTCTTGGTTAATATTCTTGATGATGGTGAGTGGGACATATGGTTTGTTACATTTTTTAGCTTAAATTAAGTTGCAGAGAAATCGCAGTAAACCAGACATAAAAGAAAAAGTATACCGGGCTTAAAAGAACCCCTAGCCTTTATATGTACAACTAAAGATCGTTTTTTCAAATTGATGTAGATCTTATCAAGAATTTGTTCACATGATTAAAATATCTAACCCTTTCTAGTATTAAGTAATCACATGAACTGGTTCTTTTCCTAAAACTAGAATTAAACAGGAAATGACCCCGATGTGAGTGGTTTTTGACCCATAGCCACACTTTGACTAAAACAGTCCGCATTCGATACTAGTTTACGGTTTATTTGTCCTGGACAACTATTTAGTCCTGTTGTAATCCCTTTTGATATGCCTACTTGACTGGAAAATACATATTAAAATGTCGTTATTTTGAGGGACAGTTATTCAAAAAACAATTTGTATTATTCAGAGTACTTGACGTTGATGAGTGTATCTGGTTCTAGTTAGTGAGCCAAAATAGGGCTACTGCTTTAGGCAGACACTTTTTGAACTTACATTGTATTGAAAAAATAATATGGAAACGAATTTCTTATTGTAATGTTTTTCTTACTTATTTAAAAGTTTTTATACGACGGGTAGGATAAATTCATACACACGGTATGTCTGTCTACTATAGTCTGTTTCTTATTGACTGACAGCACGCGTAAAGATCACAGATTCTAGTCAGGTAGTAAAGCATAACCGTCACAGTTCATCTAAGGAATTTATTTACCATTTAATTTTATACCCGATCTGATATATAAAGGTAATATAAATGTAAATTCGGTTAGTTAAAACAACTAACTGACCTTCATACATTTGTAGAGTACATACAGTTGAAACAATAAATTATTTTTGAAATAATCTTGTAACGCAACTATTCTGACTGAATATTTCATTAATTATCTTGAGAATTTGAGGCAGGTCAATTCTTGGGAGACATATTAACAAACCATTTATCAATTCATTCTCCAGATAATTACTTTCTGATTTTTGAAATGTTGATAATAACATTTCCAAGAAACATTACAATAGGGTCCTACTAGGGATTGTCCCAATGACTACTTAGAAATTTTGCAGGTATATACGGTGAAACTTGGTCTCGCCCAAATTTGTATAATTTGTTTTGCTTAGAGTCGCTTATGTTCCATAAGTGTTAAGTGTGTTGTGAAAAATGTCTTCAAGTTTTACCCCAGTAAAGTGTAAGAGCGTGATTAGCTTACAAACGAAGACTGTAGTGTTAAATGTGCATGATGCTGTTGTACATCAAATGCCGGCAGCTACTGTTAGAAATATAGTTTCGACATGTTCTAATATGACAGGAGTTAGTGAATCCACTATTTACAGGCCTCTAAGAGAGAGGAAAAATGGAAATATATCTCCACTCAAAAAGTCAACTGGAAGAAAACCATTTGACCTTGATGAACATATGCAAAATACAATAAGACGAAAACTACATGAAATATATTTTAAAAAAAGAGATCCCAACCATTGACAGAATTCTAAGAATGGTGAAGGAGGACGAGAATTTGCCTGACATAGGGCGAAAAACTATGTGGAAAATATTACACAAATTAAATTCTACTTAGGAGAAGCAAAGTCGCAAAGCAGTGCTAATCGACAACGAAGAAATAATATGTTGGAGACGCCAGTATTTACGAGATATCCGAAAATACAGACAGGAGGGAAGACAAATCTATTATCTAGATGAGACATGGCTCAATGAAGGACATTCAGTGAACAAAATATGGCAGGACAAAAGTATTCAAACCAATCGTCAAGCTTTCATAGAAGGTTTATCTACTGGACTGAAAACTCCTATCGGTAAAGGTCGCCGACTAATAATAACGCATATTGGATGCAATCAAGGGTTAGTTGAAGGTGGTTTACTGGAGTTTCAGTCAACATCAACCAAAGACTATCATGAAGAAACGACTGCAGATGTATTTTACACAAATGGTCGAATTAATTCCAAATAATGCTGTAATCGTTATGGACAATGCCACTTATCATTCGCGATTAACAGAAAATCTTCCATCTACCTCTTAGAGAAAAGCTGATATTAGAAACTGGTTAATCGTAAAAGATATACCATTTGAAGTTGATATGATGAAAAAAGAACTTTTAAAGGTTGCTTCAGATCACAAGCTACAATTTAAAAAGTTTGTTATTGATGAAATAGTCAAGAATCGTGGGATAACAGTGCTTCGTTTGCCGCCATACCATTGTGAATGAATTAAATGCGATAGAGTTAATATGGGCCCAAATGAAAGGTTATGTAGCTAGACATAATAAAACATTTAAAATGAAAGATGTTCGTGAACTCATGAAATACTCATTGACAACAATAACTGAAGAGAACTGGAGAGATGCTGTGAATCATGTAATTAAAGAGAAAGAGAAAATGTGGGTTTTAGATAACCTCATAGAACAAACTATAGAACCGATATTGATCTCTCTCGACGAGTCTTCGGATGATTTTTGTATGGCCAGCGAAGAGGATGATACTATAGATTGAATTTTATATTTCCTATAACTGGTATGTTTACTTTACTTAATATACATTAATTCATTGTCAATAAATTTGAATTATGAGAATTAAACTATATTTTCTTTCATTAATTTAATTTAATAAAAATGATAATGTAACTTGTTAATAGGCCTAAACGAATGAATTTTATTTCAACTGTAATGTTTACCGAATCTAATAAAATAAGCATAATCAACTAATATCGTAATCTCCGCCACTGCCGCACTGTTTATCCTTTTGCTTGCATTGTTCAGTTTTATTACCATATTGTATTTTGAGCTGAAACAGGGATGTACAGATAACCAATACAGACACCTACTTGTTTTGAATTAGAATTTTAGTATTTACTTGTAAATTTCTTAGGTTCACTCTGTAACAGATAATTTTCTATTTGAATATTTAATGAGGCTACTGTGCTGTCAGACATTAAGAAATAGACTATAATTCACTTTTCTTACCGAACGTTTCCAGCTCACGATTTTCCAATTATGCTTTCCGTTCCGTCACTTTCAGGTCACTTAGTCTCTTGGCCATTATTGCGTACTTAGCTATTTATTTATATTATCCCACTTCTGACAACAATGTAATGTCGGATTCAGGAACTACACCAGTGTGCTATTTCCTAACAATATTATATCAGTGTTTTTAAATGAAACTCAAGGTCTCTAGTTAATTCCACAATATAATACAAGTTATTGAATATTCTAAAAAATTGACAATTGTTTCGATAAATCAATATCATATTGATTTATCGAAACAATTGTCAATTTTTTAGAATTTTCAATAACTTGTATTATATTGTGGAATTAACTAGAGACCTTGAGTTTCATTTAAAAACACTAATATGAGCATATTCCACGAAGTAAGGGTCGAGACAGTCAATATTATATCAGTTTGAAGAAAAATTTGTCTTCATAAAGAAAAACAAAGATTTCGCTGTTGAAAATAGGAGAAGGTGAGGAGCAGGAAAAGAAGAAATGAAATAAAAAGGAGAGAAATGGAAGAGTGAAGAGTAGGATAGGAATTGGAAAATGGGGAAAAATATATTGAATAAATAAAATGAAGAAACCAACAGGAAGAAAAAGATGGAGGGAAAACGTAGAAGAATTATTGTGTTTCAAAGACATGAAATAAATATCCATCTCTCAAATAATTGTCTCTACTAATTTTGGACGCGTGTTTATATACTAAATTAATTCTGTTCTCTATTCTAAATGTGTTCTGTATATGAATTTTCCCACAAAAATTACCCTAAGTAACTCGAAATTAGATTTTTATCGAAACAAAATGCCCTTTAATTCAAATAATGCCGTTTATTCAAATTTAGTCCTTTCTTTTCCGTGAAGAAAGTGGTCAATCGGAAGTACCTATACAGAAATAATTTGATTAGGGATCCCTTTTAAAGAAAAAGAAAGGTAAAAAGAGAATCAGGAAGGGCTAGGAAATTGGCAATTGTTATATATTCACTAGCTGGACGTCAACCCTTAATATCGTATTTTTTTCATAATGCAGAGATACTTGAGTGGACACTATTCCCATGATCATACATATGACCAGTATTCTCCAATGGGAAATAAGATATTTTTTCGAATATCGAGAATTTTCCAAAAAAAGTTCAATTCAAAAAAATATTCCTCTATCTGAAAAATTATATTGGATGCAATAATAGAGATATTGAGTTCATATTATAGAATGTCTTACTCAAAATAACAATCTATAAAGAAAAAAATCGAGAGCTAGTTTTCTAAAGGAATTTCTGGGAATATAATACGTTACATTTAATGAATCAAACATTATTGTTTAATTTTCAACCAAATATGGCTCTATTTGAAAAATTAGAGATATTGGGTTCATATTTTGGAAAAACTCTTTCAAAGGATCAATCTATGGAACTAAAAATCCGTAGCTCGCTTTCTACAGGAGTTTCTGAAATATAATACGGGAAATTTAATGTATCAAAAACTAAGGTTAAATTTAAAAAAAAATATGCCTCTATTTGAAAAATTATATTGAATGCAATAATAGAGATATGGGGTTCATATTTTAGAGAAGCTCTCTCGAAGGATTAATCTATGGAACTAAAAATCGGGAGCTCGTTTTCTACAGAAACTTCTGAAATACAATGCGTTAAAATTAATGTAACAAAAATTATCGTTAAATTTTCCAAAAAAAATGCCTCTATTTGAAAAATTATATTGAATGCAATAATAGTGCTATTGGGTTCATATTGTAGAGAAGCTCTTTTGAAGGATCGATCTAAGGATCGAAAAATCTGAAGCTCGCTTTCTACAGGAATTTCTGGAGTACAGTGCGTTATATTTAATGTAAAACTATTGTCAAATTTTCAAAAGAAATATGCCTCTATTAGAAAAGTTATATTGAATACAATAATAGAGATATTGGGTTCATATGTTAGTGAAGCTTTCTTGAAGGATCAATCTATGGAATTAAGAATCGGGAGCTTGCTTTCTGCAGGAATTTCTGAAATATAATACGGTAAATTTAGTGTAACAAAAATGGTGGTTAAATTAAAAAAAAATATGCCTCTATTGGGAAAATTATATTGAATGCAATAATAGAGATATTGGGTTCATATTTTGAAGAAGCTCTCTTAAAGGATAAATCTATGGAACTAAAAATCGGGAGCTCGCTTTCGACAGGAATTTCTGAACGGTAAATTTAATGTATCAAAAATTATGGTTGAATTTAAAAAGCCTATATTTGAAAAATTATATTGAATACAATAATAGAAATATTGGGTTCATATTCTAGAACAACTCTCTCAAAGGACCAGTATAAGGAGCGAAAAATCGGGAGCTCGCTTTCTACAGAGATTTCTGGAATAGAATGCGTTAAAATTAATATATCAAAAATTATCGATAAACTTTCCAAAAAAAATGCCTCCATTTGAAAAATTATATTGAATGCAATAATAGAGATATTGTGTTCATATTTTAGAGAAGCTCTGTCAAAGGACCAAACTATGGAATGAAAAATCGGGAGCTCGCTTTCTACATGAATTTCTGGAATACAATACGTAAACTCAAATGATCAAATATTACGGTTAAATTTTCAAAACAAATATGCCTTTATTTGAAAAATTATATTGAATGCAAAATAGATATTAGGTGCATATTTTTGAGTAATTCTCTCAACGGATCAATCTATGTAGAGAAAAATCGGAAGCTCGCTTTCTACAGGAATTTCTGAAATATAATACGGTAAATTTAATGTATCAAAAATTATGGTTAAATTTAAAACAAAATATGCCTCTATTTGAAAAATTATGTTGAATGCAATGATAAAGATATTGGGTTCATATTTTAGAGAAGCTCTCTCAAAGGATCAATCTATTTATAAGAAAAACGGGAGTCTGCTTTCTATGAGGATTTCTGAAATACAGGAGGATAAATTGAAAGTATTAAAAATTAGGGTTAAAAATAATAATGTACTTTGAGGCTCTATATACGATGAAATAGAGATTGATACGATGAGAAAATATCATAGTTTATAGGAAACTTGTTCCTTAATAAATGGATCCTACAAGTAAAACTCTAAGACTAAGAGTTCGTGAAATATGATGAAATATGAGCAAAGCAAGCAAACCGCCGATATTTCTAACGAGAATTAAGACGTTGAGGTTCAATTTTGTACTCAAATTCGTATTTTTTAGGTTGCTTTGCAATATTTTTATGTATATTATAAATTTCAATGGTAATTACTTTCTTTCTAATAGAATTTCCCAAAATAGGTTAATTATTAATTATAATTTAATAAATCTGTATATAGGGGATAAAATAATCAAAAATATATGCCTCTGTTTCGAAAATTGTATTGGATGCAATAATAAATTTATGAACTTCATATTTTATAGTAGCTCTCTCAAAGAATTAATCTATAGAGAAAAAAATCAGGAGCTTGTTATTTATAAGAGTTTCTGAATTACAGGACGATAAATTGAATGTAGCAATAATTATGGTTAAAAATACAAATCAACTTTGAGGCTTTATATATGATGAAATAGAGGTTGATACAAACGTAAATTGTTACTAAATCAATAGAAACATATTTTTAAATTTAAAATTGAGTTTTTTGTAAGCTGATAAATGTTAACATAGAAAATTGATTTGTTTTCCTTGTAAAGTATCAAAAAGATGATTAACGATTCTTTTTCAATGATGTTCCAATGACATAGAAACTTTCAAAATAGCTATAGGAATTTTCTCATGGTCGCATCCCTTGCATGTATCGGGCCATTTATCATCATTCCAAAACTATTGTCACTAACCTACATAAAGGGGGTTGAATTATACATCTCACATTCCCATCTTACTCGAAATCTCACCCTCCTTTTTCCTAACCTGTAGTAATAACACACATCCCGTAGTTATTCACTTGCAGCGCCTTTCTTCAGTTCAGATAAAAGGTCTTTTTACTTCTAAATATGTAGGGATGCAAAGAGAAGGAAGTTAAAAATGAACAGTGTCACATCCTACATGGAAAAAGTTATTGTACAACGTATAAAAAAAGATTTTATTACATTTGAGACCTGTTTCGATTGTTTTTTAATTAAAGAACTCTTCTAAAGTTTCCTTTTGAAGTTTTTTGTTAGTAAAAACAATTTGATTGAATATACTATTAATAATAACATGAAAATATTAAATTTAATCACACGATTATTACTTAATGTTAAATTGAAAAGTGTCGCGTCCGTTTTTGTTTCACTTTGGCAGGTTTGCCTCTTCAGATATAGAATATGCTATGCTTCATTAGTGTTATATTTTCAGGTCTCTATAAATAAGATATTACGCATTTTAACTTACCTCAAGATCTTTAGCCAATGGGTGAAAGCGGCTGACGGTAAGTGCACAGTAAAAAGTCTTTAATACATTTTACACTCTGGTTCATGCTTTTTAGTGACCAACCAATTTTAACTAACTATACTTAAACTTTGTAATAATATAATGTCACATTTTTGTTATTCACAGGATAAATGTGAACAGATTCTGAATAGAAATACTTTTTTACCCATAATTTACATTTTTGTTGTAAAAAGAAATATTTCATGTAATTACATTAAACAAGTGAATTTTTCTCGTAGCTATGTGTGAACTTCACACCATCCCTGTATGTTTTTTTACAGAAAAAGTGTAAATTTTCTTAATTATTGTAAATTGTCATGTTTATGGTAATATACTAAATATGTGATTTTCCTGGAATTATATGCAAGATTCACAGGAATTATGTAGTTTTATTTTATATGATTAATGTAGATTTTATATATATTTGTAAAATTAAATAATTTTACCGATACATTAAAAATGTAACTTTCCTATATTTGTGTGAAATTTACGATGTATATGTGGTTCTATTTTAGTAATACACTAAAGATGTGAATTTTCTTAAAATACCTATGTGAAATTTACAAAATCAGTGTAATTTTGTTTTACATGGTTGATGTAAATTTCCCCTATAACTACAGCTAGGAATTTTTAGTAATACACTGAAGATTTGAATTTACCTAAAATGTGTGAATTTCATAGTATCAATGTGATTTTGTTTTACATAAATAATGTGAAGGTCGATTCATTAATCGTATATTTCAAATATTTTACTTTGAGTAATCCCGGAATGTGAAAATTTTTAATTTTTAAACTGTCTTCTGTCAAAATTCACACATCCACAACAGTTAAAAAATTGAAAATTTTGACATTCCGTGATTACTCAAATTAAAATATTAAATATTCCAAATATTTGTTAATTCAAATACGGTACATAAATCGACCTTACATTCTCCTTAGACTTCTGAAATTAGAAAGTTTAAGTGAAGCATATTGTCTTATAAAAGGTAAATCTTTTAACTTAGGTAATAGGATACAATGTCTATTGTTTAAAAACTTTATTGAAATAAAATATGTAAATTCACTATTTATGAAATACTTAAAAAATAAACTCATCTTGTTTAATACCTAAATAAAATTATTAATCAAATACCTAGAGGCGCCTTCTAAGTATCTAATTATTAACATAGGTATATACAGTGTGCCCAAATTAAGTTTTCAAATGAAATGTTGAAATTTCTAATGTGACAAACATGGATCATTGATTAGATAGTTTTAATATGGACACAGTAAAAAACTTAAATTATCATCTAATATTATTACTTTTATTATTCTAATATTTGCACATTTTAATAAAAATCGAAATTTGAAAAAACATTTTTGAGACTAAATACAATTTTTTTACACTACATTTGGCGAACACAATAGATTCTTAAAAATGTTAGTAGAATCATATTCAATATTAGATATTTTTTTATATCTGATCGAATATCTCCTTAATATTATCAACTATAGTAAGTTTGGACAAACTGTATAGAGAAACAGAAAGTTCATAATTCTCTACCAAGTACCTAACTGAAATGAATAAATACGTATAAAACGTAAAATAAATATGAAAACTCTTTGAAAAAATACATTTCCTTAGTTATCGTGACAAAAAGTTAAGTTAATTAAAGCAATCACCTTTTTTGAGTTGCTGATTTTTTTTTATTTAGTTCCTTCATCTCGGTGAATTTTCAAAAAATATATTTGAATGATTTCTAGAACACAAAAAATTTCTTTCGGATATTCTAGATTATAAATGAAATAAAGCGCAAAGAAAAACTTTAGTGCTTCTGGAAAACTTCAATCAACTCTTTTCGAAAAAGATTTTCTAGCTTCCTTCTAAAAACCAATTTATAGGTTAAATTATATCACATTTATCGATCCAGTGAAACTTAGTCACACATTTGTCATAGCTGAAGTTTAGTTACAACGTGAGTTTAAAGTTGTTTTAGTATCGTCTATAGTTTAATGGAAAGATGGAAAGTAATGGCAAACATTTATAAATTACAATTACTATACAATTCTATGAAGCGAAGTTTCGCCAGACCTTGTACATTTGTTGCTAAGAGTTCAGTGTAATTACACGAGCAAAATAAATGTGAAAGAATATTTGGTCATTACAAGTTTCAAGTGAAAACGTGAATTTAGGATGATATATTTTTTAGCCATACATGGTATGATCACTATCTCGAATAAAATAACCCAATATACTTTGTATTTTAAAATGTTCTTTGTAGAATTGATTTCGATAAATCTAAATCAATAAACTAAACTTTTTGTGAAGAGAAAAAGCTCAATTCTTTTTCCTAAAATGAATACATTTTATAAGGAATTCTTCGATACAAAATTTATAAAAATTTCGAATTTAAGTATTTTTTTACCATAGTATATTGGTTCTAAAAATTGAGTTTTTTTAATATGAAATAGTTTGGATTTAAAAATATATTGAAAGTTGAAAAAAAATTATTTCACCATTGTTACTTTTCAACCATCTACTTAAAAATAATGACTAAAATGTTATAGTTGGTGGATATCAGCTGTTTAAGTAGCTTTAATTTACAATTTTTTTTCAAATATTTGTTTATTTGTACATTGCTTTACTTCACTTACCTATATTAATGATGCAAGATGACAAAGTACCAATTTTCACATAATTTCTTTAACCTTCCTGAAAAGAAAAATTATAGTATTACTAAACTATTGTTATATTATTTTATTTAAATAAGAATCAGCTTTCATATTACGAAATAATTATAGTGATAGTAATGTTCGTTTACCTTAATATCCCTATAGAGGTGAGAAATATCTTCCTTAAAGTGTATCGCCATTATATATAAGGATTCATGGACTGGATTTTTTAAGCATTCTGGAATTTTCATATTTTTCTGATTTTTTGCAAACAACTGAAACCTCTCTAATTTCACTATTATGATGGTTGGAAGAGAACCTATATCGACATTGGTCAGTTTGTGAAAATGCCATAAAATTGCTTTCTTCATTCTTCATTAAAATGGCCATACATTCAAAAAGTCTCCAACAACATTTTTGAGAAATAATAGGAGCTTACCTAAAAATTATTAATCCTGCAAAACAATAAAACTCACGTGAAACTGGTCTGCAAACTATTACAAAAATTAACAAAGGCAGACGCTGTTTTTTTGCAGACGCTGTTGTTTTGTCGGTAAGAGAAACCGTTTTTCATTGGTTTTAACTAATCACGTGGGGTATAGGGTCACACATATAATGTTATAATTACGCAAATCATATGATTTTAGGTTAATTATGTGTATAATTCCTTAAATGGTGTAATTCCATTACACGGATTTTGTAAAAATCACAGTATTTAGAGAAAAATGTTTACAACTTTTTATAATTAATTTCACTTTTTCTCTTATGTTGAAAGATGAATTTTTAGGAATCGATATAGTTTCACATTGTTTAGAATCCAAACATATTTAAATTACAAAATTTTATAATAAATTTTCAATAAAGTTCTTTATTCTTTCTTTATTTACCAAAATTTCATGTATACCTACAATATTTTTTGACGTCGCATGTTCACTGTTAAAATTAAGATTTTAAAAGAATTTAACAATAGACAAAGTCAACGGACTAGCCCACACAGATGAGGAAAAAAACAGAAGCCTTTAGGAGAACCATGGAACGCCAGCTTACTTTGAACGAGCATCCAGACGAGAACAAGACTTCTGAGATCGAGTCGAAGAAGAAGTCCAAAACCAAGACGACGAAGACGACGCCTACGGAAACCTAGGCTACCCCGCCCCTGTTGAAATAGCCTCATCATCCGAACCAGATACAAGAGGAAGGCACCAGGGCAAGATGGCATCACCAACAATGCCCGGAAGTACCTACCAAGAAAAGGAGTGGTATTCCTGACAGCCATCATCAACGGAATACTGAAGACTAAGCACTTTTCAGACGAATGGAAGGAAGCGGAGACCATCATGCTGAGGAAGAGCGAAAAGGACCCGAAGTTCCACCAGAACTACAGGCTTATCCATCTCATCATCGCGATGAGCAAGCTAGCCGAGAGTGTCATCTTGAAGAAACTGCAAGAGGATTCAGAAGCCATCGGGATCATGCCAGAAGAACAGTACGGATTCAGGAAACAACGAAGAGCCGAAGACCAAGTGCTGAAGATAGTAGAATACGCCATCCAAGGATTCAACAGAAACCAAGCAACAGGAGCCATCTTCTTGGAAGTTAGTGAAGTTTTCGACCATGTCTGGCCCGAAAACCTGATATACAAGATGAGGTACTCCAGAGCCCTCACGAATCTGCTGCGCAACTATCTGAAGAACAAAAGATTTCTAATCAAGCTCAGATGACTAAATCCGAACAAGTCAGAAATACGGGGTGATGGAAGAAATTTTGTGTAGAAAATATACTAATTTATACAAAAGATCTTTAGTGCGTTTTTTCAATATCTACAGTAGTATTTATGCTGTGTTTATTTATGCTGTGAGTCACTTTGAGGGATTTGGAATCTTGCCATTATTTCAAATGAAAGAATACAGCTTATATTAACCGTTGTATCTGTTTTTGATTGGTTCTATAAAAAGAGCCTATTTTGTTTTGATATTTAGTTCCAAAAAAGACGCCGCTATATAGCTATGAAAAAAGAAATAAAAAAAAAACAAAATTTGTTTCGCAAAAATGTATCGCTTTAAATATAATTATTTATTAAAATTTACAAAATATTCTGGAAGTATACAACGTTGGAATTATTTTTTTTTGTATAAATACTTTTTATAGCAATTTTATTCTAGTTTTTTTAATGAATTGTTTACTATAACGCCTCATCACATGTCAAACACGTATACTAATAAAGAAAAACAAAAGACTCAACCGATTCTCTTTATATATTCAAAAAAAATTCTTCTGTACTCCTCAATCTTTTTTATAGGGTAAAATGAATTAAATTAGGAAGGACCTTCTAGGTACGCACCCTTTCCATGAACGTCGAATAGTGAAGTCTATCAAAAGGATACATCTTCTATTTTCGATACGAGATTCTTGATAGAAATTAGAGTAACAATAATAAAGTTAAGAACTAAATAAAGTGAAAGAAATTACCTTCAGAAAGGCAAGCCCCTAAAATTGTTCTCAATAATTCAAGAATGTTTTACAATTTTATCTGTCTGTAGTACATTTCAACGCCACTGATCTCTCTAGATTCTTTCACTTCCACCACAACTAATTGTCTCTAAGTTAGGGTGATTCTTTCTTGTTTCACAAAAGGAATCATTTCGGTATTCACTAGGAAACGTTAGAGAAGACATGTAACGGTTAAAGGGGTCCCAAACCTTTTACGATAATCAGAGATTTTCATAAGAGTTTAATATCGTATTTTCAAGTTCAGGATGACAATATATAGGGTGATTTATAACTATTGGAACAAATAATAAAAACATTTTTTGGTTTTTCTGATAAGGTCACTGCATATTTATCAAAATCGATACAGAAGCATAGCATTCAACAAATAATATTATTTTCCGCAAATCGCTAGGAAATTTTGACATTCCTGTCAAAATTTCTTGAAGAAAAAGTCAGGACTTCCTTACTGTAAGGAAATGTCATTTCCTTACTGTAAGGAAATGATATTTCCGTACAGTTGTTAGTGTTCTACATAAATGATTGAAAACACATTGCTTATAAGGAATTAATTTATATTTTGAAAACATCAAGTCATTGCTGAATACATTTTTAAGATCAATTTGTTATATTTACAGTAATTTGACAGTTAGTACAATTATTGAACATTGGAAGAACACTCTTAGAACTATGAGAAACATTTTGGACAACATGCAGGGTGGTAGGGTCATTTTGTTGAATATTTTGTACTGTGAAAATTTTATTTGCCACCTCAACCTTATTGTTAAGCGATTCTTCGATATATCCTTCAGCAACGTTTGATGACTTCCATCCGCCATGCCTCTTTAAACTAGTTATGTCGGCACCAGAGTCAACCAATATTGTTGCAGAAGACCGACGAAAGCAGTGACCAGTATATTCTGTCGGATTTACCAAGTTCAAATAAGTAGCAACTATTTTGGGCATTTTTCTAAATTGATGAATTCCTACCACTTGTCTACAACCCTTTCCGCTTTGATATTTAAAGAAAAATCGGTCACTGCTCATATTTTCTGGTCTTCACGAAACATACTTTCGATAAACATTCAAGTAGATCTGATTAATTACAAATGATCTTGGTTTGTTGGTTTTCGAATCAGGTATGCTGATTAAAAGCTTAGATTCTAAGTCTTCTATATCGTGTACAGTCATTCGGACTAACTCATCCATTCTACAGGCCCCAGAAATACCAAATATTACAGCCACCTAAAAAATAAATAAAGGTATAATCTAAATAGAAATTAAAACCTTGTAAAATACCTTAATCATTAAATTTTCTTTATCTGGAGCTTCCTGGATAAATTTTTCAATTTCTTCCTTCGTTAAAATCTTAGATTTCTTTGCCCTATAACCTTGAGCTTGCCGTTTCAATAAAGAACGAAGTTTTGAGTATGTAGATATATCTACATTGTGTTTAAGTGCAAGGGTTGACTTCAGCATTGAATAATTGGCACATAATGTTGAAGATTTCATCTTTAAACAAAGGTCTAGGAAGTATGCCATTACAACATTTTCTGAGAAAGAACTCGTATTTTTACTCATGCGATAATCCATAAAACGTCTGTATGCATTTTCGTACTTTTCTCTTGATTTCTTTGGCAATAATTCTAATGAAGCAGTATTCACTGCCTCAACCAGCTCTGGAGGAGTCCCAGGAATGGAAATTTCATCATCACTTATCATTTTACTTTCGAGAACACCAGCAATTAAATTTATAAGCGTCAAGTTTGACAATTCAACCTCAATACGTTTCCATAGTAACCCAAGTAATTTTATTAGGAATTTCAAAGCACCATTTATTTGAGAATAAAATTATCGCGTTTTTTTTTAAAATCAATCAATATCTGTCGAATTTTAAACGATTTGCGGAAAAATAGTATGTTTACATCGTAGGAAAAGCCACATTCCTGGACTCTGTGTTGCTAAGTCTCGGCTTGCGCCTCGACTTCACAGTCGTCCAGGAATGTTAAGCTTTTCCTACCCGGTAAACAATGTACTATTTATGTATTATTTTGTATTTTCTTACACGGGAGTGATTCCAGACGATGAAATTAATTGGTAGCTTTTTGGACCAAAATTTTTAATGCTTTTAATTTATATGTAATATTGGTAGTTTTGTTCAGAGCCTCAGAAGGGTATTTCAAATATTATATCACTTATTAAAAGTGTGCTTTGGTATATCAAGTTTTACTGGTAAATATCAATTCTTATCAGTGAAGTATTTTTGCTGAGATTATAGTCTATAGTTGCATTTTTAAAAGTTTTTTTGATTTAAATGCCTTATGTATCCTGTACGGTATACGGTATGGAATTTAGCTTCTTAAATGAACCTTACAAAGGTAACAAAACGTGAAATTTGTATCGTAGAATCTGAAAATGGCATCAGGATTGACCTATCGCATCAGTATAATGAGATATTTATAGTTCTAGGCTCGAAAATGTCGTTTTTGGTTATTTTTGAGGAAATTTTGTCTAGTTACATCATTTTTATTTTTGAAATTATGCTAATTTGAAGTTTAAAAACCTCAAGGTGAGGATATTTGACGTGATCGTTGGTAAAAAAAGTATTCGCAATGTAACATGTAAATATATAAAAAAGCATGTTTCTTGGACTTTTAAGTTTGGATTTTACTTATAAAACCATTCGGATTTAGGTATTTAGGACCAATTTATTTTAGATTTCCAGCAATATTTAACTCCATAAAAAATAATTCGTGAATAGTATCCCATAGTTTAGGCAATTTTCACTGTATCTCAGAAACGCCATTATTTGGTTGAAACATACCGCAAAATGACATATTCTTGATTTAAATTGGAGTAAGGGTTGAAATATAATCATATTATTATTATATTGTCAAAACTTTGAGAGAAATCAATCATATATGGACAAAAAGACGCTGCTGCAGTTAATTTATCAACGCTGTATGTTTGTGTTATAAATATAATCAACAGTTTTTGTGATATCCGGCTTCGTGTAAAGTTTTGTACAACAAGATGAGATGTATACTATAAATTAATGGTAGCGGTGTCCGCCGGAAGGACCCTGACACGCGGTCACGTGATATATAACCCTTGGCAAAGGATTAGCGATGACAATTTAATTTGCTTCAAGTCAACTTGGTAAATATTTTTTAAATTGCGCAGTAGCGTACACGTTTAAAACTTCATTCATTTGCGGAAAAAGGCTTAAAAGTTACAGACATAGAAATTTCCAGCACAACAGAAGTAGGAAGATATAACATTAACGTCCATTTAAATTATATATATATATATATATATATATATATATATATATATATATATATATATATATATTGATTATATTTTATTATTTATTTAATATAGTATTTGTTTTACCTCGGCTAGCTCAAGATGTTAATTTTTTTTTAACTGTTATATTAATATTTATTTATCTCAGTCGAAAGTATGAGACTCCTCCCTTTGAGTTCAGGATGCATTAATACCAGTAATTGACAAATTTAATTCAAACCTTACCTTTTTCCTTGTAACATTTTTTATGAAAATTAATTTCTGAAGTTTCTCCTATATAAAATTATTGAAATATGTTGACAATAGAAAATTTTCTGATGGATGTGATGAGAATAAAATACCAACACTCAAATGTAAACAATTTAATAAATTATTATGAAACTTTGCAATAAGATTTAAACATTGAAAATTGTGTTTTTGTTCCACCCTATATCAGATACATTTCTCAGTATAAGAATGTTCCTACCAGTGCGTCGGCGCATAAATCTGAACGCATGCGCTGTTATAATTGAAACGATAGGAAGATACTCTCCCCTCTATAAGAAATAGCTTTACTGTTAAACACACTACCAGCGCGTCTATAATGGTGAAACAATTTTAATGATATAAAATTTAAATAATCAATTACATATAAGTATACTTAATTAAAATTATGTGAGTGAGTTGAAAGTGAAGACAGTAAAAGGCAAATAGTTATTCATGCTGAAGATAAAAGAAAGAATGAGAGGTTATGTGAAAATTCATGATGCTCGTGAACATATACAGTGAATTATATTATATCAAGTAAGTACAAATATTATTATTAACTAAAACTGTTTAATTCTCAATTGAGATAAAATTATGATGCATCATATGATAAATGTTCTTGGCCATTTAATGAATTTATTCAATTTGAACGCTCTGATAAATTTTTAATGTTCACTTTCTTTATAAAGAATTATATGGAATTCCAATGAATGTGATTGTAAAGACACAGACCTCAATATTGAATTCTCTGCCGGGCTGCAACTCGCATCTCCAAATTCTTGTAGATATCTCTCAGGAGATATTCACTTTCTACACTTCTTCATCCTTACACAGGATTATAAACAATAGTTAAATGCTTTGATTTACCTTTGATTGTGTTTTTTAACATTTATACCAATTTCTGATAAATTTTTAAACAAAGAGTCTCTCTATCGACGCTTCCTCTCCATCACCCGAAAACTCTCTTCCCTTGTTTTCAAAATCAACAACCTCCTCGCTTGATTAATCCAAAGCTCACTTATCTGTTATTTTGAATAAAAAAATTGTCATTTCGAAGTGTTTTAGTTCTAAATCTGAATTATTTAATTTAATTGTTCTGGAGGATATTCACACTAGTTCACTATTATTTCTATTGTATTAAGGAATATATATCATGTCCTTTTTCCATAATACAATAGCTAATTTACATATAAACATGTTGTTTAGATATTTTTATAAATAATTATTTTTACAAAAACTACAACCTAAATTATTAATTTACCTATATGTAATTGATCCTTTTTTTAATTTTCAATCTTATTTTATATTTATATCATATAAACTATTGATTATTTTTGTTTATGATATTATTTTTCAGTATGCAATAAATAATCAATAAAATTAAGTTGGCAATTATAAATATAAATACTAAGATTCATTACTTCCTGTTTATTAATTTCCCTTTCATAAGTTTGAGCTGCGTTCCATCTATCTTTTCATATACAGTTTTCAACTCTTTATGAAATTATAAACTTTTACTATTGGAACATGTGTAATTATGCTAATCAAACACTAGACTAAATATTCTTTTTTTAAATTCTTTTAGGTTTCAAGTTATAATATGGCAATTAATATCTACAGATATTCCTACAGCAGTGTTCAGCACATTGTGGAACTCATTGACTTTGACATATATTCGGAATTACTTGTGCAGGTAACTTTTTGTATTTAATTAAATAATATTGTGTTTGGTATTTGTTCTCATAATCCTTTTTAAAATAATCACATTCATATTTAATAAGATTGATACATATTTCACTAATTTTTATATAACTTTATACTTAAATTGTCATTTTCTTGCTAATGGTTGTGTCTACTGACACACCTCCCGTGATAATCTATAGTTTTTATGATAATTATTTGTGTAAATTTGTTTCCAGAACTAGGTAACTAGTTCAATATATATAATATATATATATATATATATATATATATATATATATATATATATATATATATATATATATATATATTGTGAATAAGATTGGTGAGAGAAATTTTAATGTTTAAATATGAATAGACTTTCTCTATTTAATAAACTTTCTCTAATTTGCCCTACGTTGGGCCGACAAATTATTGCGATTTGTTATGTGTGAGAAACCTAATTATTATTGTTAATGTTTAGTTGATATAAATTATTAGTTTTTGTTTGCCCGGTATATTAGAAAATTTTTAAAATAGGTCTATGATCTCAAAGTAGGGTTCATATGTTAAAACGAAACTATTTTAATTTCAATTATGAGCGCCAAAAAAATAAAAACCCTGCATTTAAAATAAAGAAAATTTTTTTAATCAAAAAATACTTGCTTTAATTTCTTTATAAATCCTAGAGACGGTCCTGTATGGTCGATTTCAAACCCCTCTACGATTCAGAAACGTTTGGTCAATACTGCCAACTGTTGTATAGCAGATGGAGCAATCATCGAGAAATGAAACTTCTCAACAATATAATTTCAAATTTTTCAAGTGAAAAACGTTATTTCATATTTTGAAAACAAATACATTATTCATTTACAAAAAACTCATGAAAACAAACTATCTATGATGATCATTCATTCAACAAAACATACACTCAAATGAATTATTATTATATGTGATTACAAAATAGGCAACATTATATACACATTTAAAAAAACGATTCTTGTTAAAAAATTGTCTATGAAATAAAAATGGCGAAAATAATGATGGCCAGAGTATATGAAATATCAAAGTTCAAATATTTGCACAACACAAGTAAGTTTATTTAACCTTTTTTATATGAATGAAATAGTTTTAAATACCTGTTCACTCTTCCATTTTAATACACCTCATGGATTGTTTTTAGATTACCTCCTGGAAAGCCAAACAGCCTGTCGTGCTTGGACAATAGCTAAAGTTGATATTACATTTCATCCACATCAATACATTTTAAATGGAATTCCATAGTCCAGTCCTTTCTGAAATGTATCGTGGGGACACCATTCCCACGATACGATATTTTACTTGGTTATATAGATGAAATTTTACGGTTAGTACTCTATAATTTTCATCAATTATTTGTCAAATCTAGGTTTATTTACTTGAATTATAAATTTGCTGAGTTACATTTAAGAATAATGAATTTCTTTTATAATTACCACTCCAATGTGCTGCTTTTTGAATAGTTTTGAATTATTTTTCTAAAAATTTAGCTTCTCACCCTTACACTTCTACCAAAAAAGAATTCTACCTAGTCAATAGTGTCCATTATAAACAAATTTTTTTATTCAATTTTTTCAGTTTTCAATACGCTTGTCGCTAATCAGAATATTTCAAATCTACTCCACCAATCAAAATTGGCTATAAAAATTATTGTTGATAAATTTCATTTCAAGTTATAAATTGCTCATCTATACTTCTAGGACATTCTGTTTTAAAGTCTTTAAATGATTAAATCTTATATATTACTTCCTTTAAATTATATTCTAAAATATTTAGAAATGATAGCTCTTTTTATTTCAATTAGATCTATGTGAAATGACCATTCATTTCACAAATGTCATACTTTATAAACTTAATGTTATTATTTTTACTTTCTACCTTGACAAATATTAAATAATTACACAATGTTATCAGAAAATTTCTTTCAATATCTAATTATTATTTTTGAAAACAAATCAGAATGTTTTGACTTTTATTGTGTGAGAAATAGATTGTTATAATGTAATGTAACGTTCAAAATTCTCTCTCTCAAAGGCTAGAAATCATGTTAAATACCTCACATAAGTGTATTTACAAAGTTTGCCTCTTGTTCACTTTCTGTATTGAATAATGAATAATACAGATTGTCTCTATTTCGGATGATTTAAAAAAAATTAAATTCTAAAATTTTGTATTTGCTTATAGTGTGTAGTATTTCATTCCATATTATAGTATACAGAGTGTTGCAGGTTTCTTTCTATGTTAACATCCCCTAAATTTTGCGTTTATCAATTTTTATATAAGGAAAAATTTTATGAACGCAAATTTTACTTCAAGTAATATATTCTAACATTGTCTTTCAATTTTACTAATAATACATTTTTTTTATTTCAGGTCGCTGTTACAAGGATGATTCTGGAATCCTGTGTTGCAGTATCCTCTTCAATTAGTTTTAATTTATTTACAATACTATAATTAAATATGTATACAAATTCTTATTTTATTTTAAGGTACACGTTTCATTTACAAGTTTCATCCAAAGGAATTAGTTTAAAAAATCATGTTATAAATCCATTTTTGAAAATTCTTTAGTGTTCGTTATGCGTCTTATTACTTATACATTTCTCGAAGTCTCTTATTTCGGTACAGTTTATTGATTTATATTTCTTGTGTTACATCTTTCTATAATACTGTCTTTAACATATTTTGTATCTCTGAATCAACTTCTTTCCTATATTTATAAGGTATGGGATATGTTCTTATTCTGAAATTTTCTATTCCCCTAACTTCTATCTTATGTACATAATTATTTGCCATTCTCATCTCTTTTTTAATCAATCCTTCATACTTCATAATCAAATTCTTCACTTTCTCTTCATATTCCTTATTTCCACACACTAATTCCAATTCTTCGATAATTCCACTCCTTTCTATATTCCATAACTTCTTATTATCCTCTTCAATTTCCAATACTTCCATATTTCCACTCCTTTTTATATTCCATAACTTCTTATTATCCTCTTCAATTGCCAATTCTTCCATATTCTCTTCCTCAAATTCAATTCTATTGCCATTTAATTCTATCTCCATCTTTTCAAAATCAATTCTTGCCTTATATTTTGTTAATTCATCTATTCCTATAACTATGTTTGTTTCTAAATTATCCACTAGCAATAATTGCATCTCAACTTCTTTCCCATCCTTTAATTCAATCCTTTGTATTATAGATCTGCTAACTTCACACAATTTCTTTCCATTTGCTCCTAATAATGTAGTTTTCGGTATTTTGATTAACTTATTTTCATAATTTTTAATATATTCTTCTATTAATTTTGTTTTTATTATGGACGCTTCCGAACCTGTATCTATTAATATTTTGACTTGTTTCCCATTTAATTTTCCTTTAATTTTTATTAATCCCATTATTTCTTCTAATTTCTAATCTTCCCTAAATTTAATATATTCTCCATTGGATGTTCATATGTTATCACTCTCTCTTCTCTCCTTTGAATACTGTTCTCTGTAATTGTTGTTTTTGTTGTTATTATATTTAAAGTTTCTGTTATAGTTGTTTTGGTTGCTATCGTTCTCATTATAGTTATTGTTATTACCTGTATTGTTGTTATAATTATTGTTTTTGTTATAATATCCATTGGTATTATATCTGTTAATGTAATTATTTTTGTATTTCATCATTATATCTTTACATATCCTAATTTCTATCTATGTACAAAATTATATTTACATATGTTTTTTTTTAAATTATTATTTGTTAATTATAAACTTTTTATTTACATGTGGTTTTTAAATCCCTTCTTGACCTTTTACAATTCATTGTTCGTTTTCTAGATTCCAGTCCTATAATACAGCCTTATTATTCAATTTTTTTTTATTTTCCTAAATTTCGTTTTATTTTCTTCTCTTATTGTTTGATTCTCTTGTATCCTAAGTTTCTTTAAATTTTCCACTGTGTCCTTTTTCAATTTGTTATCCCCTATCTCATCAATTTCTCCCAATAAATTCATCAAAATTTCATTTCCCATAATACTCTCACTTCCTATTATTCCATTTTTGATTGTCCTATTGAAATTTCTTGGATCAAATACCTTTATATTTCTGCCAAGTTTTACTCTCGATACTAAGCTGCTAATATTATCATTAGAAGATTTGATCTTCTTTTTGTTTCGTGACAAAAACTAATACTTACTTTGGTATATCGTTTTTAATATTCATTCTGACTGTACTTTAATTGTTGTGTTAGTTCAAATTTTTTACATTTCTACAAAATATTGTAGATTTGATCATTTTAAATGTTTAGACTGTCAGAAAACTGTCTCAATTTTTATCAATAAATTTCATGCTCCTGTTAAAACTCTTGTCATGTTCTTGAAGGACAATTTTCAAAACTTATTTTGGTGAGTCAATTGTGTTTTTTTTTCAAATATATTTCCAGCTTTATTAATTTGAAAAATGTTTGTCCATTGTAAATGTTCTGATGAAGGAAATAAACAATTTCCGAAAGCTCAACTAGTCAAAAAATAGTTTTCTTTTGATCAGCCCTATATTGACGACCGCATCCCTACTAGAGTTTACAGGTTTATATATATATATATATATATATATATATATATATATATATATATAATAATTAATTTGAAGTAAGAAATTTGCCAACTTATTTGTAATGGATATTTTGTTGGGGATGTGGCAATAAAACACCAGGGTATACTCTTTTAGATATTTATTCCCGAGCTTTCGAATAACTTTTATTCATTTTCAAGGGCTAAAATTGATTGGTCAATGTAATCATTTTTAACAATTAAATAAAATGATAGATACTTACATAAAATCTATCGAGAATTTTGTTAAAGTTGAACCTTTTTATAATAAATTCTTTTAAACATAAATCAACGAAAAACTCAAAAAATAATATGACAATAAACAAGTTATTTGATCTTGAATTACTATAATTTTTATTTATTTATCATTTAATTAAAGGTTGTTATGCATGTTGTGTTCTCGTTTCAAAATCTAAAAGATAGGCATAGATGATAACACTAAGGTTATTTAAGTATGTTTTCTTATTTATGCAATAATTTTGTTTTGCAATATACGCTGTTTCCAAAAAAGGCGTTTTCTATAATTAACTTCTATTGCCAAAGCTTTGACAGATTGATAATCCATAGAATGGCCTTTATAAAACACGTGTTCAGCTGAAGCACATCTATCAGGATATAATCTACTGTCACTTTTATGAGACGCGATTCGATTGGTTAGCGACTTTTGGCTGTGACCAATGTATTTCTTATTACAGATATTGCAAGGAATCTCATAAACTATATTAGTTAATTTGTTAGTAGGAGTCTTGTCTTTGATCTTACTGAAAATTGATTTTATTGTAACACATTGTTTATTCGCAATTTTTATATTATGTGGTTTAAATACTCCGGATATTTTAGGTGTGATAGATTTTATATATGCTAAAGAAATATAAGTTGGAGATGTATTATTAGTAGTTATAATGTCACTGTTTTCTTCTTAAATTTTACAAAAATGTTTTCAAAATTATAAACTCAAATTCAAAACTTTATTAAAGTATGCTAATTTCTTTAATGTAACCAAAAATTATTAAATTATTATATTTTTTATCAATTTTACAAAACTAAAATGAAATCTCTTACCCTTTTTCTTTTTACATATGCAGGAGGTGCTTCTTGTTGTGTTCCTGAAACAAAAGTCTTTGTTTTAGACTATCCTTTTCCATACTAAATTTACCTTATAAAAAATATAGTATTATTACCATTTACATTACATTCAATGTCATGTGATCTAAATAAATTACAATAACATACATAATTTCACAATTTTTATAAAAAAATTAACTAGACCTTTTCAAAACTACGTTTTTCTTTATTCCTGATCTCCTAAAGATGGTTTACATCCGTATAATTTCTATTTTCACTTTATTTCATGTTATTTATTCAACGACCTTCCATCATTCCATTAATATTACATCTCAATTATCGTATAATGTTTTATACTAAGTTATCATTCATTATATTCTCCACATTGTATTGTGGGCGTTAAAATCACCTACTAGAATGAAAGGTTGGGGGAGTTGAGGGTTGAGAAGTTCTATTCCTGTTAAAGAGAAATTAGGGGGGATATACAAGATGCAGATAGTGACTTAATTTGGGCGCCAGGTGGAAACCGCAATAGCTTCAAGATCAGTAGTGATATGTAGAGAGGAGGAAAATATTGCAAGAAATAACAAGAACGAGATCATTTAAAAATGAAATTTTGGAGCTAGTCTTCAATTATTGAAAAGTAAGGTCATCCAAAGAGTTAGCAATTATTTTAATTTGAGTGAAAATGATAAACCATTGTGATAAAACGGCACTGAACACTGTTATAACAGGATGTACGGGCGTCCTCAAGAATAATATGCATCTTAAAAAACCTAATTCTTTGGAAGAATTTGAAAATTTCGACAGATGGTAAGTTGATTCAAATTGGGACAGATTGAACAAAAGCGCAAAAGTTGTTTGTTATTTTAACATCGTATTTATCCATTTTCATAAACATGCCGCTGGAATAACAGAAAAGGCATTTCTTGCCATTTTTTTTAATTTGACGTTAAAACTGTCATAAACTACAATTCCATAGTGTTATCTAATTTAACATATACCCATACTTAACAAATTGTATTTTTTTAGTATCACATCATGTAATTTATTTTTGCGTTCCTTTTTGGACACACTGTATACTAAATGCAGTGTATGTCTTTCGTGAAATTTCTTGATCGCTTTTTTAGAGATATTAATGTAAATACCTTTTAAAATATATCATACGTTACATGAAACATAAAAAATAATATTTAATAAAGACGTCACCCAATCCCCTTTTTTTATAAAAGTCTCGTGCGGAGTTCATAGGTCATCTGGCCAGTGGTCACCTCATGACAGTGGTCACCCTTTCTCTTACTGTCTCTGTCCCTCTCGCTCGTTTTATTTCTCGATCTGTTTTCTTGTACTGTCGTCGCCTCTCACAACTTCTCATTTATCAAAATCTAGTTCTGATTTATATAAACAGTTTTTTACTTCGGTCGAAATTGGTTTGTGTTTTGTCGAGACTACGTTTCAATTTCCTGACGCCCTCGCTCTCGTTACGGAAAGATAAGAGTTATGTAAAATTAGATGGTTGTGTAGAGGAAAGAAGGAGACGAATACGTAACTCAGGGTTTTTAGAAAATGCAAGATAGTAACTAGAAAAAAGATGTAATTTGAAGGAAAAGTAAGTTAAAGATAAAACTTTCCTATCTATATATATATAAAAGAAAGTCGTGTTAGTTACTCCACTTATAACTCAAGAACGGCTGAACCGATTTAGCTGAAAATTGGCAGGGAGGTAGTTTAGAGCCAGGAGAAGGACATAGGATACTTTTTATCCCGTTCGACAGCATTCCCATAGGATACTTTTTATCCCGTTCGACAGCATTCCCGTGTGACTTGACATAAAACGTCAGTCACTATAAAACGTGGTATAACAAAAAAGAATCAGACTTGGAATAACAAAACGCAAATGACAGCTATGTAATTGACGTATAATGACAGCTATGTAATGACGTATGGATGACAATTTGATATTTGTAAGAAATCAATAATAAAACTATTTCTATTAAATAAATAATTAACAATTATAATGTAATGATAGTGCCATTGCCCATTCGTATAAACAGTGAAGTGAACTATAAAACTCGGTATGGTTGAAAATAAGAGTTTTTAGGTGAAGTGAAGTTCAATTAATAATGCCGCGACCAAGACGATCGAATCTTTCCCGACAAAGCCGTGATGCAAGAAGAATACGAAATACTGCAAATGAAAGGAGTGAAGAAGAACAAGAAATTGCACGTGAACAGCGCCGCGATAGTATGGCTCGACTTCGTGCTTCTCAATCACGAGAGCAAATTGAAGCAGCCCGTGAAACAGCTCGGTTGGCAATGCAGAATCGTCGAGCGAACAACAGAGGTCAACAAATAGATAATTTACGACGCAGAACAAGATATTTATCAAGTGCTGATTTGAATCGAGCAGCGTTTCAATACGATTGCAGCAATGATTACAACTTGCATCCTAGCGTTTGCATTGGGCAAATGGACGTAGTTTGCGAGTATTGTGGTGCATTAAAGTTTTCCGGAGAAACGCCTGGATTATGCTGCCTCAATGGTAAAGTGAAATTGCCATTGTTGACTCCGCCACCTGAGCCATTGTATTCATTGCTTTGTGGCGAAACACAAGAATCACGCCACTTTCTTGCAAATACTCAAAAATACAATGGTTGTTTCCAGATGACGTCATTTGGGGCAGATATTATCGAAGAACGAGGATTTAATCCGACATTTAAGGTATTTATTTTTGTACTTATATAGAATGTAGTTAAAGAATAACTTTCTTTATCTATTGGTACCTATGTAGTATATTTGCTAATTCTGAACTCTACTCTCCCACCTAAAAAAGTGTTTATAACCCAGTTAATACTGTCTGGTTTTTATTTTGTAGATACAAGGACAGATTCATCATCGAATTGGATCATTACTACCTTTCGAAGATACACAGAATAAATTTTTACAAATATATTTCATGGGCAACATGGAAGAACAACTTGATCGACGCCTAGAGATCAATGCAGAAATGCACCAACTATCCAATTGAATTTTTAAACTCTTTGGACGTGCCTGGCTTACCACCGCACAATTTACGCCAAAAGGTTGGCTCCGTAGTAATCATGCTTCGAAACATAAACCAACCAAAACTGTGCAACGGTACGCGTTTGGTGGTTAGAAAATTTATGAACAATGTAATTTACGCTACGATAATGATAGGAAAATTCAAAGGTGAGGAAGTTCTCATTCCAAGGATACCGATGATCCCAACCGATATGCCGTTTGAATTTAAAAGACTTCAATTTCCGATACGTCTTGCATTTGCCATGACCATCAACAAATCACAAGGCCAATCCTTAAAAGTTTGTGGTTTGAATCTAGAACATTCATGTTTTTCCCATGATCAATTATACGTGGCATGTTCACGGGTCGGAAGACCATCTGCGTTGTTTGTTTTTGCGCCTGATAATAAAACAAAAAATGTCGTGTATCACAAGGTACTTAAATGAAGAGCAACCTATGTACTAAAATACAGAAATAATTATGAATGATTAATGTAGGTATTTAATTTTTTTTGTATTTTTTCCAATTAAAAAAAAGTCTGCTTATTTGTTGCCATTAAGGCGGAACAAAGTTCGCCGGGTCAGCTAGTAAATATATAAAAAACAAATTTTAACAGGTGCACCACAAGCCAGGGTTCTGGGAACAGTATATTTTTGTTTTTTGTTTTTTAACAAACGAACTTACAAAAACGGCAATGTATTATGATGATACAGCTTCTCTACTAGTACGAAAAATCTCAAAAAGGTTACTAAGAAGTAGAATGCCATTAACGAAATAAATACTTCGTTACTGATTTTAATCTTTATACCTTGTACACTGACAGGTGTGGGTTGTTTAGTGGAGTTGAGAATATTTGTATTCTTATTCAGTTTTCTCTGCCTTTCTCCACTTATTTGGGTCCTGCGTTAGTGTTTTAATTTTTTCCCATTTTAAGTTTCACTCACTTGCTGCTGACTTCTCATCTTCTTGTGGGTTCAGTTGTCTGTGTTATATTGGTCTTAACGTCAGATTTTGTTTGTGTTGCATTCCAAATTATATCTCTCCTGGTATTAATTTCTATTTTTCTTACAAATCTCATATATGTCTTATTTAGTTTATGTTCTAGTATATCTGTAATTGTCCACGTTTCTGCGCCATATCTAAGTATCGCTGTTACTACTTTTTATTAATTAACTTGTATTTTAGTTTGTTTGCAAACCTCTCTTTTCCCGACGAATATATTTTTTGTACTATTAAACAGTTTTCTCCCTGCTGTTCTTCTTTCTTGTATTTCCTCCTCTAATTTTCCATCTTTTGATATAATTGAACCCAAACATTTGAACTTTTGCACTTGATTTATATTATCATCTTCTTTTGTATGTATTGTATGCTCTTGTTATTTCTTCCCTATTATCATGGTATTTATTTTTGTATTTGTTTAACCTCATATTAATCATTTATACCGCTTTTTTTAATTTCTCCAGATTTTGTTTCAAATTTTTGTTGTTTTTAAGTATAATCATGTCAGCCGCATAGCAGAGTTCTTTTTATTTTTTGACTATCCTACTTCATATGGCATAACTTTTTTCTTTGCTTCTTTAATTGCTTCATATATTACCAACTCGAATAGTAGTGGGCTCAATATACCCCTATTTGATCGCTAATGTGGTTTCAAATGGTTCTGATTTCTTTTGCTTAACTCTTAACCTACATGCACTCCAAAGGAATATAGACAGACACTTGTGTTGGAGTATGGTGCTGTTGGTTCCAACGTATAGACAGGAAGCAAGATTTAAATAAGAAATTTGTCTCCTTCGAAGCAACAAAAAAATAGCTGTGTGTCTGTTCCGGAATAGAGTATTTCCACTAAGTCAACAACGTTTAAAGGTGTAGACCGATGAGGTATATCTTGCACCAGCAGCAGCAGCTATCATTTTAAGTGAAAAAAGAAAAGAAAACGCAAATATTGGATTCGACGCAGTCTTCGGTTTCCTATGTATTTTTAGAAGACACCATTGATTGAAAGCCGCAAAAGCAAAATATGGAAATCGCTCAGCATGATCTATGAATGGCAGAATTTTCGTGAAGTGTGACAACACTGTCAAGCTGATTCAGAATGTGAAGGATTTGACCAAGTAGAAGACAGGAACTATTATCAACAACGGATTCTTTTTTGCAGGACTATCTTTGTTTTGTTTCGTTTTCTCTTTTTCAGTTTATAGAATAAATTGCTTTCGGCTAAAGGCCCCATTACACGATGGGGAAGGCTTATTGTAAATTAAAATTTTTGGAAAATAGCTTTCACATATTTATTATTTCAGATAGTATTAATACGTTTATTTTTTCAATTATAATTTATTTATAAAATTTGGAAGAAATGATTGGAATTGGATTTCTTTCAAGTAGGGTGCACTTCTTTATTTAGAAACAAAGTATGTTTTTTGCACCTGGCTAAAGAACTTACATGATCAAAAATTACTATTTTAACTTCTTATCTAACATAGCTAACTGACTTGTTAATTAAAAATATTTGTTATTGAAGTATTTCGGAATGGATTGTTATTTAGTTTTTGATATGAAATATCTTTATTGAAATTTCGTTTTACGGCAGTAATTCTGATTTTTAAATTAAATTATTTTAGGGTAGAGTGCGAGTTCACATAATACTCAACATGTCGAAACTTATTAACATTTATTTCAAAAACTTTAGAGGATTGAACACTAAATGTTCTGAATTTCTTATGAACTATTTGATTGGTGATTTTGATAATAATAGCAGTGGAAACATGGTTACAGGATGGACTGAATGATGGAGAGGTAATAGATTTAGGAAGGTACAATTTGGTAAGATGCGATAGAGATTTAGAAATTGCAAATAAAAAAACCGGCGGAGGTGTTTTTCTAGAAGTGAGACGAAAAGTAACTAAGCTTATAATAATTGAAAAAAAGAAATATATTAATAAATTAGAGCAGGAAGTAACTTCTGATATAAATAACTTTTGGAGTTATATAAAGAATAATAGGAAAAACTAATAGTGGTAAATTTATATATAACGGGATAGAGGTAACGGAGGAAAAAACTGCAGAAACATTTGCTGCATTTTTCGCGTCAGTGTATGCTGACAAAAAAGCCTCTTACAACTTGCCCTTGAATTCTGACTTGGACGTAACAAATAATACATTCGTATTGAATTCGGTTAGTGAGTTAGAATTCGATGTGGCACTTATTGGTTATTAAGCAAAAATTATATTCAGATATTTAGATTGTTTATCCTTTCAAAAAGCCGAGTCAGGAGTTTTACAAATAACGTATCGTGTTTAGTTTTCTTTTAATTTGACTGTAACCAATATTCTACATGATTAGTCGTTGCGAAGTAGTCCTAGAAAGACTTACAAATTACGGCTCGAAGTAAATAAAACTATTTAGACTTTTTTATCTGTGTTTCACTGAGATCCATTATACCTACCTTTCAAAAGCACTAAAAAAGCTGAAACCCAAAAAGTCGGAGGGGACTGATGGAATACCACCATATATACTAAAGGCTTGTGGCGAGTGGGTAAGTCAGCCTTTGATACATATTTATAACCTTGTTTTAAACACTAGTATATTCCCCTCAGTCTGGAAAATAGGATTGGTATGTCCCATATTTAAGTCCGGTGATAAAAGGAACATCGAAAACTATCGACCTATTTCAATTATGTGTGCCCTTGCCAAGCTTTTTGAACAGATATTATATTGTAAATTGTATACACATGTTGAAAAGTATATAGTACCTCATCAACATGGATTTGTGTCACGAAAATCATCTAATACAAACCTGTTTCTTTTTAGTAATCATGTATTTGAGTCATTGGAATGTAAATCTCAGCTTGATGTTATATATACGGACTTCAGCAAGGCATTCGATAAAGTTGACCACGACATATTGCTAGAGAAATTGGGTGGTTTTGGATTATCATATAACCTACTTTGTCTATTTAAAAGTTATCTAGAAAACAGATATATAGTTACTAAATACAGCGGAAATGGATCGGGGAAATTTGAGGCAAAATCTGGAGTGCCTCAAGGTTCCAACCTTGAGCCGCTTCTTTTTGTCCCTTTTATTAATGATTTGCCTAAAGTACTAGTATCTTCAAATATTCGCAGATGACTTCAAAGTATTCAAAAAGATAGAAACAGTGAGAGATTGCGTTATGTTACAGAAGGACATTAATAGGATGTTTGAATGGAGTTATAAAAATAAATTAAATTTCAATCCACGCAAATGTTCTGTTTTAACTATAACGCGTATTATACAACCGTGTCTCTTTAATTATTTAATGAGGGGTCAAAGCTTGCAACGCTGCACTGAAATCAAAGATTTAGGCATAACTTACAACAGCACATTCTCATTTACCAGACACATTGAAAATATAGTAAAGTCAGCTAATAAAATGTTGGGTTTTATAATAAGACAATCTCATATTTTTACTAATTTTAATACACTTAAACTTTTATACTATAGTTTGGTTAGGAGCAAGTTGGAGTTTGGCTCATTAATTTGGTTCACGGAACCTCAAAGTAATTTGAATAAATTAGAGAAAATTCAAAATAAATTTTTAAGGTTACTCTATTTTAAAAAGCATCACGTGTACCCTGACTACCAGATAATTAGAAATACAACTCTCAGAAATGATTTTAAGATATTATCCCTTGAAAATAGACGACAACTAGCAGTATTGATATTCTTATATAATATAAATAATAGAGTTAACTCCACTGAGCTTTTGTCTTTGATTAGATTCAACGTGCTACCTAGACGAATGCGCCAGGTTACAATGTTCAATATTCCTTCATCATTCAACACCTCGAGATCACCTACGGTAAACATGTTTCGACTTGCGAATCGATTCAATACATTGATGGATCTAGAATGGACAGTTTATACCATAATTTTTCGCAAAACAATCTTGAAGCAGCTAATCTTTATATCTCTATGAAGAACTTTAAAGGTTGTGTCAATCCTCATACAATTCAATTAATCTTGGATAAACTATACGAATACAATTACATGTTTGTCTACATTTTGTGAATCTTATAAATTCTGTAAATTTATTTTATTACGTAAAAATGTATTATTTTGCACAATGTATCTTATTACATATTTATTCATGTAATAAAACCATAAGGTTTGTATGAATAATAAATAAATAAGGAGATTTAGCAACAAATGTAACTACTCCCTTTCTTTCTTAACAAACGAAGCACGAAATTAAACTACAGAAACCAAATATGTAAGGAAAGAATTTGTCGAATATGTTGTATCACTAAGGAATGGTTCAGTGGTAAAATAATTACTGATATTTAGTGTTTACAGTATGAAATTTACTAAAAATCATGAAACTGTATGTACTTACATACCAACACACTTTGCACCATGATTTGAAAACTTTTCAAGCACTAATTTTACAAAAACTGAAAAAGAATTTTTAA
The DNA here is from genome assembly GCA_963921935.1 of Galeruca laticollis. Lineage (NCBI taxonomy): Eukaryota > Metazoa > Arthropoda > Insecta > Coleoptera > Chrysomelidae > Galeruca > Galeruca laticollis. The sequence goes on along the minus strand of OY998185.1, from coordinate 58,938,070 downwards.
ATAAAGGTTTAAAGTACAGCACACCAACAAAATTTACGAATAATATTAAATAAATATTAGCTACGGAATCAGAAATAACTTTAAAAACTAATTCAAATAATTTTATTTACGAGAAATTATAAATTGCCAATTTAATCAAAAATATTAAACACTCAAATGCTAAAAGTCAAACAAAAAGTGACAGATCAACTTTAAATTCACTGAAAAAAAACACAATACATCTTTTAGATAAGTACTAACCACAATAATATCAAAACCATACTTTATAATGAAGCAACTTTAGCAGGTCGATACCTTAACTATAATTCCAATCATACAAAGTCCCATAAAAACAGCGTATTTACTGGATTAGTTGATAGAGCCATTAAACTAACTTCGCCTGAATAACGATCAAGTTAGAACCACATTAATATAGAATCACTGGTACATAAGTACATAACATAAAACGTATTTGCAAACAATATATAACAACTCATCAAAGAAATATTCTACCTGTCAAATAAGAATAAATATGTTGCAATGCCATACACAAAGCAGCTTTCCGAAAAACATATATTTTCCAAACATGATTTCACAATATGTTACAAAGCTCAAAACACCCTATCACCATTATTCACCAAATTAAAAAGTCAAATAAAAACCATAAAAAAATCAAATGTTATATTATACTCCATACCCTGCCTAAACTGCCCACCGCTCTCCACAAACATGAAAATAATGAAAAACATGATTTTAAAAATACAAAAATTCTAGCTTAAGACTCAAATTACAAAAAACTGCCAATTAAAGATATGGTACACATTAAAAAAGAACAAAATACAGTCAACGATAAGCAAGATGTTATGAACTTGAGTCAAATTTATCATAATTTAATAAAATACTAAACCTAAAATATTTCCGTACACCCCCTGTATAATGTCGTAGAATTTGTATCGACAGTATTTGTTTTGAATGTCTGTTGTTTTATGATTGTTTTTTACATGTGTTTTAATAATTTGTAAATTTTAAACAAGGAATTATAATTTATTCAATAATAAACTAATAATAGCTAACATTAATTATTAATTATTGGATTGATAATACTTATCCCAGTAAAATTTATTTCCTCTTAATCACCTTTATAGTGCATTTGAGTAGAGTTTTCATTGAATTTATCACAAATCTATCAATTTTTATTTTAGTCCAATATTTTCTAAAATTCCTTCAAAAGAATGCATAATGGTTTTAAGAAAATTACTAGAACATAAAAATATTAATCCAGGAATAATATCAGTTATTTATTTAATTTATTTGATGTATGTATTAAGTATTATTTCACTTTTGACAATAAAGTATATTTTCAAAATGAAGGTTTACCGATGGGAAGTCCTATATCGCCAATTTTGTCAAACTTATTTATGGACAGTTTAGAAAGAAAAATATTTGAATGTATCATTTCAAAACATATCTTATTTTGGAATAAATTTGTAGATGACATATTAGCTTGTTTTATAGTTAGTGAACGGTGGCAACCGCAATAGTTATTTGTCACAATGACTTATTTTGTAGTACGAGTGAGTACTCGAGTACTACAGAAAGACATTGTGACACAAGTTTTACACAAAATTTTTTATAATTCGCAATTATTTAATTGGTTTAAAAAGAGCTTTTTCGTATATGCATGCGATCTATTTATAAGGTCTTTTTAATCTCTACACGTCGGTTTTTTTTTTAAATTGATCGATTCGTTGTCGAGATATTTAGGAAAATCTATTTGCTGCTTCGTACCATTAAAATAAAAACTGGAATTGTTTATTCTCATTCCTTTTATCAAAACTAAATAACAATATTGTACACAGATTTTCAATTTAATAATTGCTCAAAATATTGCCCGTTGTTGGCCAAACAATGGTATAACCGCTGTTCAAATTCGTGACGCACATTTTCAAACACTTCTGTTCGAATTGCTCGACATTCTGCAGTAATCCTTTGTCGAAGGTCTCCTATATTTTGTGGCGGGGGTGTGTAAACAACTGATTGTAAATGTCCCCATAGAAAAAAATCACATGGTGCTAGATCTGGGGACCTAGCTGGCCACTCTATAGGTCCTCTTCGCCCTATCCATTTACCGGGAAATACATTGTTTAACCATTGACGGACCGGAAGCACATAATGGGGGTCAGCTCCATCTTGCTGAAAATATAACTCATTTTCGTCAAGAAAGTTGTTGCCATCTCTATCCAGTTGATTTTCAAATGCTTCGGTAATTAACGGATTGATCGTATTTTCTAGCATATTCAAGTACATCTCACCATTTAGATTTCCATTTATAAACAATGGACCAATTACTTGATTTCCTAGTATACCGGCCCATACATTAATTTTTTGGGGATGCTGGGTATGCCCTTCGACAAATACATGGTCATTTTCATTGCTCCAATATCTGCAATTATGTTTGTTCACAAAACCATTTAAATAAAAAGTACACTCATCAGTGAAGCAGATATTTTTTAAAAATTCGTTATTGTTATTAATAATAGTAGTCATTTGTTCACAAAACTCAATTCTTCTGTCAAAATCGTCTTCACTTAACTCTTGACATACTTTCATTTTATAGGGATAGAATTTATTAATTTTTGTAATTTTGTGGACAGAGCCTAAGGAAATTCCAGTTGCAGCAGAAATGTTACGTAACGAAGTATTAGGATTCATACCAAAATAACCTATCACTTCAATTTGAGTGGCTTCATTCAAAACTCTTGGCTGATCATGTTTTAAATTTGCAACAGATCATGTTTGAGTAAATTTGGCGATTAGATTTAGGACATACCTATGAGAGGTGTTCTTATCTGGGTGCCTTTCGTTAAATATTGCAGCAGTTCGTCGAGCACATTGGTTTTCGGCGCTGTAAATTAACACTATTTCAGCTAAAGTGTAAACCATTTTTAATAAATTGCTTTTTCACACAACTGGTAAGTATGGTAAACAATTCAATAGGTATTATGTCTTTTATTTTCTCTATCAAAAACATTTTTTTTTATACAAAAAAGTTGAAAGGAATAACAAAACAAACAATTGCAGTTTTTATTTTAATGGTACGAAGCAGCAAACAGATTTTCCTAAATATTTCGACAACGAATCGATCAATTAAAAAAAACAAAAGCCGACGTGTAGAGATTAAAAAGACCTTTAAAATGAGGTATAACTCGATACCCCTTCCTATTTAAGATTTTGAAGTTGGCAACTCCCCCTGGCGGGGGGTGAAAGGGGGCGCGTTGCCTTTATGATAAAAAGTTGTCCCCTTCGATATATTTGTTGACGTGTCCCAGAATTTTTTTTAAATACACACATTTCGAGAAAATTAGGGTGGGAAGTCCTGAAATGAACACCCTGTATAATTCATTCAAATTTACCTTTAAGACCATTTAATATAATAATTTGCTAGCTAGAACAACGCTAGACCATTTTATAATTTATTTCAAGATTAAAGTCAAATGTCAAATAAAAATATATACTTCGTACAACAACCAACTGTATGACATTAAAAATTACTAAAAAAGTGTTCAAAGACACTTCATTGTGACACTGTAAAGAATGTTATCTTTTATACGCGAATTATAAGACTTTTTTATTCAATCTTTTATAAGCAACAATTCGTAATAAACAACAGTTTATATAGATGGCACTGGCAATATCTAACCTGATTACTATTTTTTTATTGACGTTAGCTTTTCGGCAAGAATTTAGAACACGATCTTCATACACACATCAATTTTTCTTGCTTACGTTTAGAGACTTATCATAGGAGCTGTTTTCTCAACCCTTCGAGAAACAAAAAGGGAGATTGAACATAAGGGCGCAAGCCTTCTCGTCGCAGAAGTGTCAGCTAACTATGACCTTTTTTGATTAATGTGTTGTTGGTCAAGAAATACACAGTCATAAACTACAGTTTATGGCGTGTCATGTTCCGCATGTTATTTACTTTTATTTTTTTCGGGTTGTAAAATGAGAAGGCTTTTGTAAAAACAAGGAGGGCGAAATACCATAAAAATTACACACATGATTTCAGACCGTACTCGATTATTTACTCTATGGAATGTTACAGAAAAGATAAAAAATTATTATTGACTCTCGTATTAATTTGGTGGCATGTTGTGCACTGAGCATACTGAGGAATTTGTAAGTAGGATTGTAACCACCATTTTTTATCTCTGTGATCAAATTTACTGCTTCGACCCTTACTGTGTGGAATTAGAATTAGACCTGTAGTTACTCCTAATAATAAATTAGCTGAAAATCTAAACATTTTACTTAATAATTATGGACATATATCTAAATACTCAATACATATGGATCTAAACAAATCTTCATATTTTTGTGGTTTTTGTAAAATGTTTTTCTTTCCTTCCTTAGCTTTTTTTTGGAGACTGAAATTCTGCATATTGAAGAAAATTCTGCATTTCTGGCAACATTGCATTAATAATTTACATCCAAAAATTAAATTTACATTAGAAGTTAAAGAAAATATTTTCTTGATTTAAAAATTCAAGGAGTTAATAATGTATTTGATTATTCAATTTAAAGAAGACCAACACACATTGATGTGACTGTACCATATAATTCCAATCATCTCATGTCACATATATTAGCAGCATATAATTCAATGAGACATAGAGCATTTTCAGTTCCTATGAAGAAATGTAATTTTTATACAGAAATTAATATAATTAAACAAATGGCAACATCCAACAGTTATCATTACATATAATAAATTACTGAATAAAAAAGACATTACAACTAATATTTCCTAAACAAACTGAAGAAATGAAAAATTACAAGACCAACACATATTTTTAATAATATTTCAAATACAGCAACAAATACAGAAAGAAATGTTAGTACAAAATTGTTAAATGTACAAACAAAAATATCCCTATTAAAAAAGTCTGGTACATTTAAAATACGATGTGATCAAACTAACTAGTCTTACTCTATATAAAAATTCAATTCTATAGTTTTTATATAAGAGTTTGGGGTGACTTTATGATAGAATTTTCACCTTTTAACACTTTTAACAAATGTTAAATAGTTCGCAATTTGGTATTATTTCAAAGCTACTGCACAATTTTTGGAAATGTATCAAAAATATACTAGTTCCGTAAGGGTTGTGGCAATTTTGATCAACGGGGTATTCTGTTACACAATTCATAGTTAATATTTGACAAGGAAAAAAGTATCGATATCCTCACATTGATATTCAAATTAAAAGCAGTAGTGTGAACGAAATCCTTCGAATGAACGTTACACACATTACAATTTGAAAAACGGCCCGGTTGCTTGGAAGAATATTGTAATCGAATCAAGGACCAAAGGACCTTTATACTTAAAATGTGACCTATATCAAGACACTGGACATTTCCGATTGGGAGGTATATAACCAGGTACATAAATTAAAAGTGCAACTGTAAGCGAGTACATTTTTTAAATTTATTGTTTCTATACTAGTTTAAAAGTTCGTTGGGATTTATGAAGAAGGTTAAGTAAAGCAGGACATGGTTTACGATGTTTTAATTCGTTTACTTGAGTTACGAGTTTCTTTATTTCCAACCCTATTCGGTGTTTGATTTAAGGGAGATGTTATCGTTGTGAAAATCCTTTGTATCGAAAAGTTATTACTAACAACATTAGTACCTAGTGCAAAATATGGGAATTAAATGTTTTGAAAAAGATAAGGGACACCGAAAGCACTACGATTGAGACATAAATAAGGACCAAATTACCCAAGCATATTCAGAACTCAAAATTTCTACTCAGTAATAAATTTGTATAACATTTCATTAAAAATTGTATACTGAAACACAAAATCGTCTAGAATTTCCATTATTCACTCCTACTTAAAATTGCATTATCCAATTATTTGGCGTGAATATATAATGGACGAAATAATACAATGAAATTATGGAACTTGACTAAGCAAAATATTATTTCTGCAAACACCATCGTTGGGCAAGTAATAATATTAATCCCTTTGTATTGTGAATCTTGGAAACAGCCCTTAGCTTCGTATTCTCTTTGAACTTTGAACGGACTTGAATTGGCTCTGTTCTAGTTCAAAGTGGTTACTAAGCTGTTAATGATAAAGCTACATTGAACAAATGTTTTATTTTTTATTAACAATGTATCGTAATTAAAAAAAACTAAATGTGTAAATATAATAATAGGAAACCATAAAAGAAGAAAATCAATGATGTATTACAGCAGGTGGTTTTATACATATGTTGGACTAAAATAAAAATTGATAGATTTGAAAGGATAAATTCAATGACAACTCTACTCAAATGAATTATAAAGGTGGTTAAGAGGAAATAAATTTTACTGGTATACCTAATTATTATTAATCCAATAGTTAATAATGAAAATAATAATTTTAATTTGTAAAAAAATCATTAAATACGGAAAGTCTCCCTCTGGTAATCGGTATCCTAATATCGGCGCCGTGGTTAAATGCCTCTTCAAGGTTTCAAAAGCCGTTTGACAGTCTTCGTCCCATTGGAAGGCTCTTGCTTCTTCTGTCAGTCGGGTTAGAGGCTTGGTAATATCTCCAAATTTCCTGATAAATCTTCTATAATATGTGCAAAGTCCAAGGGAACTCCTAATTTGATGTTTGTCGGTTGGTCGCGGCCATTGCTGAATGGAAGCAATTTTCTCTGGATCCACCGCCACTCCTTCATTGCTCACTATATGATCTAGATAGTTGGTTTTGGAATATCTGACATTTCTTCGGTTTTAACATGAGCTGGGCAGCTTGGAGTCGTCTGAATACGTCTTCCAAATTCTTCCAGTGTTCGTCAAATGTTTCTCCAGTACCACGATGTCGTCCAAATAAACCGGGCATGTCTTCCAAGACAACCCTTTCAAGACATTTTCCAAGAGTCTTTCAAATGTCGCGGGCGCATTACAGAGCCCGAATGGCATGACGTTGAATTGCCATAATCCAGATTCGGTGGTAAAAGCAGTCTTCTCTTTGTCTTCTGGACCCATTTCTACTTGCCAATAACCAGGCTTCAGGTCCAAGGTGGTAAACAGTTTGCTGCCGGCCAAAGTGTCTAGCGTATCGTCAATTCGAGGCAGAGGATAGCTGTCTTTTTTCGTCACGCTATTTAGCTTACAAGAGTCCACGCAGAATCTCGCAGTTCCATCCTTTTTCTTGACGAGCACTACTGGAGACACATGGACTAGTAGATGGTTCTAGTACTTTTTCTTCTGCCATCTCTTGAATTATTATTTCAGTTTCCTCTCTCTTCGCTTATGGAAGTCTTCGAGCTGATTGTCTAATTGGCTTAGCATTACCAGTATCGATTTTGTGTTTGACGGCTGATGTTCTACCAGTCTTTCCTCCTTTTGGTACGAATAGGTCTCGATACTGCGAGAGAAATTCTCTTATTCTCTTTTTTTCGGCTCGATTCAAGGATTGACCAGCTACTGATAATATCTGTTCAAATCTGGCATTAGAATTGTCAGTGGTCGTTGTTTGACGAACTATAGACGTCACTGGTACGCAGGATCCAATCCTAGTTTCTTTCTTCATGGTAATTGGGTAATCGTTCACGTTTATCACACGTACTGGGATCTCCTTCACCGATGTAACCAATCCTTATCCAATTAGTACTCCTTTGCCAACCTCTTCGTCGTGGTTCCTTGACTCCATTCCTGTACAGTTGCCAACACCGTGCTGCATTCATATGAATGAAGGAATACCTCCGCGATGGAGTAAAACTGCCAATATTTCTGGCTTGCAAGATTTTGTTTGCGCAATCTTCTTTTCTTCCGCTGTCGTGTCTTGTATCCTTAAATCTGCCATATTTCTCTCTAACTCCTTGATTTTCTCGTCTATCGTTGTTATCTTATTTCTAATTTTTCCGTCCATCGTTATCATCTTATTCTCTATATCCGATATGTCTGATTTTAAACACGAAATTTTATTCTCGACGTCAGCAACAATGTCATTTTTCATTGATAAGATATCGGCAGAAATCTTGTCCATGTTATCAGAAATATATCGTTCTCCACATTAGCAGAAATTTCGTTCTTCATAGTTGAGATTTTTTGTTCCATGGCAGAAATTGACGAGATTAAGGTGGGAGTCTCGACATCCTGCTAAACATTGATCACTGCTTACATGCTATGGTACTTTTCCCCACGGAAATGTCAATGTTAAATTATTTTTGACAATCTAGCATTATCTTTATAGTGAATTTCATTGAGAGGCACTAATAGTATAATTATAATTAATTAAAACTTATTTTCAAACAAGCATAGACCAGCCATAACAATACGAAATTGTTCAAATTTCATTATTAAGTATTATTACGTGATCTCGCTGCAACAATTAACTTACGTTTATGTGTGCCCAACTTAATAAAATAAAGATTCAAAGCGATGGGTACTACTCTCAGGAGTGGGTGTAAATTCTCTCGGTTTCCTTAAAGTCACTGTTTAATATAAAGCGCCACCGAATTTTACTACTTTTGGATAACGCGGAAAACAAATGGGTAGGTACGCCTTGAGAAGCATGGTGTAGTTGTTCGATCATAGTCTTCAGTTCTAATGGGTGTTCGCTTATTAGAATCACGTCGTCTGCAAAACGTACATAGTGGCGATATTCGTCATCAATTCTAATTAATTTTCCTTCCCAGTTTAGACTTTTGAATACGTCTTCTAACGCCAGCGTAAATAATTTGGGTGAGATGGTACCACCTTGTCTTACTCCTTTTTTTACTTTGTATTTGTTCCGTTTTCAGGTCCTCATCTAATATAACTAATATTACATTACTGATGTTTCATATATAGACTTGAAGAGTCCTGTATATCTTGAGTCTATCCTGTTGTTATCTAAGAAATGCATAATTGCCTAATATTCTACTGAGTCGAAAGTTTTCTAATAGTCGGCAAATGTTAAGAGGATATTGATATACGTTTGATTTTTCAATCAGTAAACTAAGAGTTTGTATATCGTAGCCTGTAGCCTTTGCGGAAGCCGGCCTGCTCCACTGGCTGGCAGGAGTCGAGTTTATTACTTAGATGGTTTGTTATAATCTTAGTGAGAAGCTTGTATAGGCTGATTGGTCTGGATTACCTCGCTTCTTTGCCATCATTTGGGTATCCTTTGCTCTTCGATGCACTTATTAAGTAGAGTTCTAATCGCTTTCCAAAGCTCACTTCCTGCTATTTTTAGGATTCCAGTGGTTATTCTGTCTTCCCTTGAACATTTTTGGATTTTCATTTGTTTTAACGCCATTCCTAGTTCGTTTTGAATTATTTCTGGAATTTCCCTGGAGCCTATATTTAGAATTTGTCTTTTTTCTTTGATTGGTAGTCAAGTGAAGGTCGGTGTAAAATTGTTCTACTACTCTCGCTATATCCTCATTTTCTGTTGTAACTTTCCCGATTTATCTCGCAATTTTGTTATTTTAGCTTTTCCTTGTGACAATTTGTATTTCAGTACCTTCATACCTCAATTTTCTTCTGTGGTGCTATTGATTAATTTTATATTCTATTTTCTTCAATATTTGTAATATCACATCTTCTTCTTTTTTCTATTAACATATATTAAGTCAATCACACTTCTTGGTCTAGCCAAAAATAACTACTAAACATCAGGTAGGCATCAAATGAAATGTAACTTCTGTCATTCTGACGATGATATTCAGTTATCGAAACAATTGTCAATTTGTTAGAATTTTCAACATTTTTCATTATATTGTGAAATTAGCTAGAAACATTGAGTTTCATTTAAAACACTAATACAAAGAAAATAAATTTATATATTATTTTAGGTATGCATATAAATAAAGTTTGGGTCGATTAGTGAGGTACCCTACTTTCTAAATTGTCTAAAAACAACGCTGCATCCCAGCCAGCATATCAATTGGTTTTAACCTACTACGACTTTTTCCTGTTTCCAAAAGTAAAAAGACCCACGAAAAGAGAACGCTTTGCCATGATTGATAAAATAATGACCGTATTAGTGGAAAATCTTAAAGTAATACCAAAAATCGCTTTTCTAAATTGCTTAGTTAGAGAATGAGTACATCTGAGAAAAAGAAATTTGAAAAGAGTTAATAAATATTATTGTCCTAGCAATTTAGATATCTAGTTATCTAAACTTCCTTATATCAATTTGTTTTAATAATAAAAATATTCTTGACACAGTATTCTTGAGTCGTAGGAACATGCTTCAAACTTCCCTGTGATGTAGAAAATTACACGTTTCTTCCTAAACAAGGCCGTTGTTATTTCTAATAGGAGATCCGATGTTAGTTTTAAATCGAGAATACAACTCACGGCAAGCAAATTCGTTCTCTCTTCGACCATCCAACCCCATAGCCCACTTTCAGGGTTGAACTAGTAAGGAATGGTAAGCATTGTCAATTTCAGTTAATTCTTCTTCTTAGTCGTTAACTTGACTTCGTGAATTATGATTTCAAGTATTGATTCCTGTGATGGCTTTCCATGCCTCGCGATTTTCGTCAGTATTAAATGTTTGAGTGCATGTTGGTCCTTCTAAAGTAAGTCTTTCAATACCGTTTCTGCCAACTACAAAATAATTTCGTGATTTTCTTTGTTGCCATAATACTCAGTCTTTTCCATATTCTGAGTTGGTCTAGTTGAAATAATAGCAGCCTAATTCAAGTAAGACTGTCTCGGGTTCTGTTTATGACAAGGTACAATTTTCCAATAATAAAATGTTCGTGGCATAAACACCAAACTGCTTCCGTTGATTGTTCCTTTGACTTGGTTGCTTTTACTCAAACGTAATTAAATTCTTCAATTCTTGATTTATGAATTGCCTAATGATGATTTTGTAATCTTCAGGTTAGATCGTAAATTTGAGTAAACTAATACTAAAATAGGTGCGGAGTCCTATTTGCATTAAGAAAGCAAAACAAATGCTAACTCTCTCGATATGTCAGATGTAACTAAAGCACTCCCTATGGTTGATATTATCAGAATCAGGGTCAAAGTGTGCGGCTAGGTTTGGTACTTTGTGCTAGTTTATTGTCTCCCAAATTTCGCTTCAGATATATATGATACATTCTATGACAATATTTTAAATTGTGTTCACTTACTGAATTATGACAGTCTTATTGTTATTGGTGATTCTAACATTCCTCAATACTATAATATGTAAGCTGACTTCTTTAAACAACTTTACCGAGTTTCTCAATATCACGCAATTCAACCAAGTCCCTAACTCTCATAATCGTACTCTTGACTTAGTTGTCATTAGGAATCAACTAACAGTAAGTAGATGTATCGATCCGTTGACTCCTGAGGATGGATTTCAACCCTCCCTTGAAATCGTGCCACGCACTATTTATTGATAAGTTTTCTTTTCTGAAATTTCTACAGGTGGTATGAAGACCAACTGTTCTTTTATATATATATATATATTTTTTAACAAAATTTAGAAACGAAAGTGAATTTAGACTAAAGGCAAATTAGCAGAAACAATAGGCTATGGTATAGTACTGGCCAGTGGTTTAAAAAAGGTGCGAGCAACACCGGCTAGGGAGTATACTGTAAGTAGGTTCGGCGCCACCGGTTTACCGACTAAACCGGAAGTCTCTAGGTGATCACGAACTGGCCGATACTCTACCAGCCAAATCAAAGTAACTTATGCCTCCTGGACAGTCTGCCAAGTAAAACACAGTCTCTTAAAAGGTCACCAATTTAATAATAATAAAAAAAAAATGGTAAGAAACATAGAAATAAAGAAATATATAGGTGTTAAAGTTACAATAAGTTTTTTTGTTTTTATTATAATAATATCTTTGAAGCTATAAACCGCAACGTGATCACGTGTTCAACAAGTTAACTTAACTTTAATAATTAGCTTAAAGTAAAATGACGAGTGCGCAATAATAACTATGGCCTCGACTGGCCCACTAGAAAATTAAAAAAAAGGAACATAAACAGTACGCAACAAACAAAGACTCATAATAAGGTAGACTTCGCTGATTTCCGGTTGTCCCTGAGAATCGCTAAATTGTGGGAAACTTGAGGGCGTGTAGCACTGGGTTTGCAGTCAATGTCCAGGCAATTTTCCGCCAAAAAAAAAACCCTAGAGAGGAAAACATAGAAAATCTCTAATGTCTCAACACAAGATACAGGGAAACGGAGGATACTTACATAATAATTGTATAAAATGAATTATCGAATTACTTAATTATACTCAAAAAGTTAAATGGAATAATCACGGAAAATAAGAAAATTGGAGCATTGTGATTATAAACACATAAGTTAAAAGAAGTCCAAAACCCATAGATCATTACATTACACAAATTACTTGAACCCCATTTGTGAAAAAAAAGGAAATAAAAGGTTTACGAAAACATTGACCCCCCGCCCATGAAGTCGTTGAAAAATATGGAACAACAATAAAACTATTACATATTGTCAACTGAGAAACAAACATTAATCAAGAAATCAAATATCACGTCAATTTAAACTCAAATCAATTAGCAAAATTGAAAAAGTGGTAAACAATAATCATTAAAAAAAACTTAACTCACCTCTGGCCAGCAGGGTTTTTTTTTATATAGTATGCTTGCGCTTGTCCAAACAATTCAACAACGAAACAACTAAATACGGTATCAAAGTCAAAGACGGGGTGTAACCACTGAGTGTCTGGAATAAAATCGACAAGTCCAGAAAACGTGATTCGATTATCCACCATAGAATTCTAATAGGAAAAAAGCAAAATAAATAAAACGCTAAATTTAGCATAACAAGCAGAATCGAGAAAATTACTCTTCAGTTATAAAATTTGAATAGCTTACCTGAAGAACGGCAAAAAAATCCTACGTAGTAGTATCAATAAAATCTCCTCAAAAAATTCAGAAAATAGCCAAGATAAATGAAAGATAAGCTAACTGAATTGATAGATGGAGATTAATTATATAGAGTTTCAATCAAATCCCATACAAACTGGATAATAAAATTTTAGATTGAAATCTCTAACCACTCTTCAATATTGCTTTCTGTGGTAAAAGATGGCCGGAAAAAGAAAGAGAGTTTCCCAAATTTCGCACTAGGATCGTTGCCAAAATACCACATGCGCAAAACTAAACTCCGATGCCAAACTTAATTTTCGGCTAACAACCAGAATAAATCAGATGGACATTCAACTGAATTAGATTAAGGAATGAACTATAAAATGCATGGATTTTCGATAAATTCAATAACAATCGGCAACTGTGTTCCTAATAGTACTAAGCCAGTGTATGAGCAGAAGGAAGAACATGTGTTCATAGCGCACACCATCACGACAAGTAGAACCGATATAAACAATATATTTTGTTATGAATAAACATACTTAGGATTGTTTACTCGAATATTGTGCACTCCTGGACAAAACAAGTGCTCAATAACCGGAGTTGTTAACCAGGGAGAAAAGTGATATAAAAGTTTCCTCCACCAAGTGTTTATTCCAATGTTGTCCCAGAAATTAAAACGAAGTGTTCGTCATGGGTCTGAATTTAATTAAGAAATTAGAATTATCAAATATCAACTTAAGTAATGGAAAAGGAAGTGAAACAGAACAAAACCCACCGGAATTATCAGGTCAGTAACCTAAAAACCAGAAGTGAAGACAATCAAAAGTCGATACACTCAAACTATCAACCAAAACAACTATCATTTTTGTCAATATCATTTGTATCTTCCCAATTTCAGACTAAATAGCCTAATATACATATCAATAGAGAATGTTAGTGCCGATTACCACATAGAGAAGTTTACAAATAACACATCCCAGCTATTCACAAGAGATTTTTCGAATTACCACCTGGAAACAACCATGGATGTGCTAACAAGGACAAATAACAATATAATATACAAAATATACATTAGATATGGATTAGTTCATCGGTGAGTTTGCTAAATAATATGAAAGAGGTTAATAAAGTCAACAATTGATAATCTTTAGTTACCAACAATATTCTATTGACAAAAATAATATTAAAAGAAAAGTAGTTACAGAAAAATAAAAATCGAAACTCAAATATAAACAATGCGTTAACGGAACTCTAAAATTAATGTAATTGTGAGGTATTTTAATTAAATAAAATAGAATAACAATTGGAGTTAACCTTTTGATAAAAAAAACGTCAACACTGAAACAACCTTGCTAATATGGTGAAGGTGACGATAATTACCATAATAAACACAGTAGTAACTTAATTTTGATAGAGGAAATATTTAAATATTATGATTGCGCCGTAGTCGATATAGAGAAGTTATTCGAAGGAGCGTCTAGCCAAAACTTAATGATCAATTTAGACCGTGACAATCGTTACCAATGAATCCAACTTTATAGTGATCTGCTTAATATCAACTCGGATCAATTAGTGCTTGAAAACAACATTGATGAGGCTATCGAATATTTTTACTGTAAGATTCAAGGTACAGTATCGGTTAATGTGCCTAAAACTATATCCAGACCCACCAAAAAACACTCTCAATAGTTTAACAACGAAATTATTTGCAATCTAACAGTAAAACGTCTTTTGTCGCTAAAATTTAGAAGATACAATTATAGTGACGACTACATTGAATTTAGTAATCAGCTGGTCAAAATTAAAAAAGATAGAAGTCGAAGTCGTTATAATTTCATGAGAGATATATAGCAACAGCTAACATTTGATCCTAAAAAGTTCTGGTCATATCTTAATACAAATAGGAAAACCACTACATGCCTAATAACATGTTTTATAAACGCGCACTTCTTAAGCAGCCGGATGCCATTGTAAATGCGTTTGCTGATTATCTTCAGTGAGAGTAGCTCATATTTCCCTTATTTTTACAATATTGAATCAAACATAAACTACTTGTCGTGTGCTACCACTATTTTCACAGGCAGGCTCAAAAAATTAAAACCAAAACTTTTATCTGCCCCTGCTTTTTTGCTACACGCCCGTGTGTCAGCTTTTGCTTATCCATTATGCTTCTCATTAAACCTTTCTCCAAAATTTGGTAAATTTCCGATGATATGGAAAACTGGAAGAGTTTGTCCCATATATAAGAAGGATAAAAAGGTTGTTGTTGAGAACTATCGCCCTATCACCATTATATCTAGCATCTCGAAAATATTTGAAACTCTGCTTTACGACGTTGTCTTCCATCACGTTAAACCGTCCAAATGCAATGAACAACATGGCTTTTATCCTGGTTGATCTACAGTTTCCAATTTAATGTACTTAACGAAAACTGCGGCACACTTGGATATCGTTGGTCAGGTTTTATAAACAGATTTTTCCAAGGCTTTTGATCGTTTGGATTATGGTATTCTTCTCATGAAGATCTTCACCATTGGCTTGACTGACTCATTTACGAAACATTTTATGTCATACCAGACGGAAAGAAAACTAACCGTTACTTCTCCCAGTAGAAATCACTGGAGTACTGCAGGGTTCAGTCCTTGGACCGCTTTTATTTTCTATCTTTATAAATAACATTATTTTTAAATAAAGCTGTAATGTTCTTGATATATAATATACTATTTTGATTGTTTCCTGAATGGTTGACGCATGAAGATCTTAATGAAGCATCTGGTTTGTGAGGACCAAGCATCAGTCATTGCTCTGAGCATTTTTGACTGGGCTCTTTATATGTTGGCAATGCTGGACTCACTGGCATGGCACAACTCCACGTGTCTATACCATAGGTCCATATGGGCACAGTTTTATATATCAGGATTCATTTTCTAACGATATTTTTCATTTTCGCCCCAGTAACCAATATTGTTTTCTCATTTTTAGATAAGTCTGATAAGTACTTGCAACTTATAATTCTAGGAAATTCGATATTTTTTTATATAAACTGGTGGGCACAGATCTTTTTTTAAGATAATATGTTGGTATTTAGTCGTAATTATTTTAAAAATTGAATAGATGAGGCTTTAATTTGATGAAAATCCATACTGAACTATGAAATAAAACAATATAATTTGTTTAAAACTTCATTTATTTGAACTATTGTTCAATTTAAACTGGTTGATGCGTTTGTCAAAGCGAATTGATTCGCATCAACCAGTTTAAATTGATCATAAGTTCAAATAAATGAAGCTTTAAACAAATTATATTGTTTTATTTCTTGATATTTATTTTAGTCGTCCATTTTTGGAGCCAGTTGTTGAGTTAAAAGAGATGTTCTTGTAGGTTCAAGCTTGGTATTCTGGAGGCTTCAGCCATAAGACTGTATCGCTTGCGAATGTTCCTACTATAGTGTAGTCAGTGTTTGGATGATCAGATGTATAGACTGAATAGATAATAGGTCCTAGAACGCTACCTTGTGGGACTCCATATTTGAAGAGTTGTAGTTCAGAAGTTTCTCCGTTTACTTTAGTTCTCAAATGTCTGTATGTCAAATAGGATTTTATTATTATGTAGTGCGGTGCAGGAAGACATCGTTTAATTTTATATCTAAATAAACGACTTTAAGGATTAAAACTAACTTTTCCGCATCTGTCGCCTTGAACAATATTCTATCATAAAAATGTTGCTTGTATACACTTCGGGGGATGTATCGTCCTAACAAACCAAAATTTCTCCAAAGATAACCAAAAATTCAGTATATCTGGATTTATAGGACCCGCTGCACTCGCTCTAGTCAACTGAAAATCAATAGGGTACATCTGTGAGACACCTTGAACAATATTCAATCATAAAATTGATCAATCGTAGACTCTCTGGAGGCTGTATTGTGCTAACAAACTAAAAATTCTCCAAAAATGAGGAAAATTTGGTACTTCAAGTACCATAGCACCCGTTGTACTGGCTTTACTGAGTTGAATATCAATAGGGTTTATCTTTGGGACGCTCCGAATGATATCCAATCATAAAATTGGTCACTTGTATATACTCCGGAGGCTGTATCGTGCTAACAAACTGAAACTTCTCCAAAAATGACAAAAATATCGTACTTAAAGTACTGTAGCACCTGTTGTATTGGCTTCGGTGAGCTGAAAATCAATAGAGTTCATCAGTGAGATGCCCTGAATAATATTCAATCATAAAATTGGTGACTTCTTGAGCTCCGGAGGCTGTATCGTGCTAACAAACTGAAATTTCTCAAAAAATTACAAAATGTCGTACTTCAAGTACCATAACACCCGTTGTACTGGCTCTGGTGAACTGAAAATCAATAGAGTTCATCTGTGACATGTCCTTAACAATATTCAATCATAAAATTTCTGACTTATTGCACTCCGGAGGTTGTATCGTGCTAACAAGGCATGTAAGGAAAAGTGGCAGATGACAACGAGGACGACGACGACATACACACAGGATTTTTTTTTAAAACCGTTTTTTCGTGTTGTTGTTGAAGGAAAACGTAAAAACAACTAAAAAAAATTTCAAAATTCCATTTTTTTTGGGGGTAAACCAATACTTTTCTCGCATATAGAAAGGTTGGGCGGAAAAGTAACATATCTCGTTCTATAATCAATATAAGTGGTTGCCCCGTCTTCCAATCGTATATAGATACAATTCTTGGGTGGTTTGAAAAAAAATCACTTCCTCTCAATCTTTCCAAATGTAATAGTTTATCTCCCATTAGGAAACTTAACCCTATCCATTTTTACTTTTCCGCCAACCTATCTAATATGCGAGAAAAGTATTGGTTTACCCACAAAAAAGTTGGAAATTTGAAATTTTTTTTGAGTTATTTTTACGTTATCCATCAACAACAACACGAAAAAACGGTTTTTAGAAAAAAAATCCTGTGTGTATGTCGTCGTCGTCGCCGTCGTCGTCGTCGTCGTCGTTGTCGTCGGCTACTTTTCCTTGCAAGTCTTGTTAGCACGATACAGCCTCCGGAGTGCAATAAGTCACCAATTTTATGATGGAATATTGTTAAGGACATTTTACAGATGAACCTTATTGATTTTCAGCTCACCAGAGCCAGTACAACGGGTGCTATGGTACTTGAAGTACGACATTTTGTCGTTTTTCGAGAAATTTCAGTTTGTTAGCACGATATAGCCTCCGGAGTTCAACAAGTCACCAATTTTATGATTGAATATTATTCAGGGCATCTCACTGATGAACCCTATCGATTTTCAGCTCACCAGAGCCAATACAACCGGTGCTACAGTACTTTAAGTACGATATTTTTATCATTTTTGGAGAAGTTTCAGTTTGTTAGCACGATACAGCCTCCGTAGTATATACAAGTGATGAATTTTATGATTGGATATTATTCAGACCGTCTTAAGGATGAACCCTATTGATATTGAGCTCACTAAAGCCAGTACAACGAGTGCTGTGGTACTTGAAGTACCAAATTTTTGTCATTTTTGGAGAATTTTCAGTTTGTTAGCACGATACAGCCTCCAGAGAGTATACGATTGATCAACTTTATGAATAAGTATTGTTCAACGTGTCTCACAGATGTACCCTATTGATTTTCAGTTGACTAGAGCGAGTACAGCGGGTCCTATAAAACTAGATATACTAAGTTTTTGGTTATTTTTGGAGAAATTTCGGTTTGTTAGCACGATACATCCCCCGAAGTGTATACAAGTAACAATTTTATGATAGAATATTGTTCAGGGCCACAGATGCGGAAAAGTTAGTTTTAATCTTTAAAACCGTTTATTAATAATGTATTTGAAATTGATGTTACATTCGACTGTGAATTAAACTTTGTTGACCACATTAATAATATCCTTGGAGCGGAATTTGGAAACTTAGTCTTTGTTTTGAAAGGCTCTAAGCGATTTGCTAATAAATAAAAATAAAATAAGAATAGAGTTCAAATTAAAAACGTTGTTAACATAACCAACCATAAAATTTTTCCCATTGGTTCATTTAGTGTTCTAGCTGGTTAAATTCTTCATTTTCATTATAGTACTTTACTTTACTCTTGAGTAAAATTCATATACTTTGACAAACCTCGTATACGACTAAAAAAATTGATACTTGATGACTGTATTTTAGGTTTTAGATAATGCAGAACTTTTTATGAAGAATAAAATTAATAATAGAAAAGTTTTCCATATGATTCCAACTTGGGGACATATTGTATATTTAGTTTAACTTAAGAATGCATTTTTCAGTGTATGATCATCCTTAAGCTTTTTCCCGTTCTTTAATCTTCTCGTCGTATTCCTGCTTCATTGTTATTCCTTGTTCCTTCTTACTTATAGCTGTTTGTCCCAAATTGTTTCCATACTTCGACTGATTCCAATCCTGGTTTCTTCCACACTTTCCCCCTTGTTTAATCGCCTATTCAGCACCGGCCTGTCCAAATAGCCCACGGTCAGCAGGACGAGAACAGCGCGAGAACTGTTTGTGTGTGTATGTAGCAGGAACAGCAATTCCGATAGCAGGAGAACGAGAGCTACTGCCAGTTGTTTTTTCATCTCAAGTCGTAGCAGGAACGGTGAAGAGAATTTGCAGGAATGTGGGCTAACTAGAAGGAAGCAAGATATACATTAGGTTAGCCGACATAGGCGCGCGGATTATGTAAAATAGAAGGGGGATAATTTGATTTGAACCATTATAAAATCAATAATTTAGAGAAATTAAAACAAGAAATCGGTTTTGCTAGGTTTTATTTAACTAATAGAATCTTTTAGTAAGATTAAGATCAGAAACCAAGAATTAACGCGAATTGAAAGATGGTTTTATTTAATTGCCATGTTTCGCTGGACCATAATAATGCATTTAATGTATTGATAATTTTCTTTACTTCTTTTTATGTTCCCCCATTACTCCTTGGTCGCAAACTATCGCATTGTCCTTTTGTTACAACGAATCCTTCAGAAACTTCACTTCCCATTGTTGGGGGTTTTCCTCTTAATTGAGTGAATGAAACACCACTCGTGATTACTTTATATTATATATTTTATGTTTAGAACCTTTCTAATAGCTGTCAATTGCAGTATCATACTGATTATGCACAAAATAATAGTTAACAAAATGTTTTGATAAGAACATTTTAATTACATATGGGTTCTTACTGCATTTATTCATTTTTGACGTTTCACGGCAGATGGCATAAACGTAATCTTTCTCGGCCCCTATACGGTTTATATAAATATGTTGTTTATATGTGTTTGTTGTAACACATTCCAGAATTTTGTTATGGACACATCGTCGCAAGCTTTAGTTAAATCAGTTAAATATAACCTGACTTTTTAGAACCACCACCAGGACGTTACAAAAAGGCGAACTCAGAAAGTACACAAAAGTGAAAAGATAAAGCCTTTATACCAAGTGACCTATTATGTTCTGATCTGAACAGAAGCTCATATCTCCTAAACTTTTCAAAGTTCTCGACATGCGGTTTGGACTAGTTTATTTTGATATTTTTCAAGTTTTTTTGACGAGTTTATCTTTTCAGTAAAACTTCCGGTTCTACCGGCAACAAATTAACCATTTTTCAGGTATAGGGTAACTTTTTTATTTCACGGTATCATCCTGTACATCTTTGCCCACTCAGAAATCCTAGTCGTTTCCCTTTCTAAAAATGTACAACAAGTTATATTTTTTTAGAAAGCTGTCAGAGTTATAACTGTTTGAAACTGCTTCAAGTTAAAATTTCTAAGAAGGTCGGTTATTTGTTTGGAACCGCAATCTAGAAATTTCAGGAATCCGAATGTTCCAGAAAGTGTTTTTGTATATACGTGACTACCTGCGAACCGTGAGTTCAATCTACAGTTTGATTTCATAGCGAACACAGCAGAACAGTGAACAAGTGAACTGTGTTTAATATAAAATAGTGAATTTATCACACCCGTTGTGATAAAAATTATTTAAATAAATAAGAAAAACATTACAATATAATATTGAGTATAAAACTGATGCAGATTTATGATAAATCTATTGGATATCTTGTTCAACATCAGTAAAACACTAAAAAAAATAACAAATTAAATATGAATAATTTTAGCAACTGTTCAAAATGTTCTCCATTGTTTAGAATACATACATTCGTCCTTTTTATGAAGTTATAATAAAAAACCGCCACTCAACATATTGACGGGAATACTTTCTAACACGTTACTTATATTTTCTGCGAGTTGATCAAGACTTGGGGGCACTGGATTGTAGCAACGACACGTAATCCCATAAAAAACTCAAGTTCGGTTAAGTTAGGACATCGCGGTGACTCTTTTCTCACTATCCAACGATTTCCAAAAGTGGCATTCAAAGAATCTCTTGTAATTGCTGCATGTTGAAAATGTAATCAGTAAATTGTCCTGTTCCAATTGTGGGTAGAAAAAGTGTCTAAGTACTACAGAGAATTTATAATTGGATTGTTGGAAAGGAATGGCCATAAATTTTGTGCTTTGACATGGCACACCAAACGATCATTTTTGGAGTATCCTTGAGATGTTCATGGATGCTTCCTTATTCTATTTTTCTATTTTTAGCCGTTTTCTATCCTTAGGATATAGGCCTCTTTCAAATTCGTCCAGACCAGCGACCTTCTTTATCTCGTCGTACCATCTTTGCTGGGGTCTTCCAACACTCCTCCTCTCTGCCCAAGGTCTCCATCTGGTGACATACCCGCTCCAGTTTTCCGTATGCCTGGCCACGTGCCCTGCCCATTGCCATTTTAGGGAACCAATTCTTTTTATTATATTGAAGACTTTGGTTTTTTCACCCTGCCATAAATATGGAAAGTTGCTTCGTCGAACATTATCAATGTATCCAGGAAGTGTTTGTTTGATTTCCTGTAGTATGTGGATTTTATGTGGAATTCAATCATATTTCTTCGGGCATAATATTGTGAACTGTACCTGTTATGCCAGAAATTTTTTGTGTAGATAAACTGGGATCTTCTTGTATGGATCCCAGGATTCCTATTGCATTGTTAAGCCGGTTCACATTATTGAGGGTTGTTTTCTTTCAGTTTTTTATACAGTACGAATGCTCGACAGACTTTATTTGAGACGTCTAATCTGGCATTTCATGTATTATGACCAAAATTTCCAAAGGCGACTTTGATAACATTGCATAATCTCATTAAACCATTCCATATGTAGTAGTTGTTTGAAAGAGTTATAACTCTGAGAGCATTCTAGTAAAACATAACTTGTTAAACATTGTTAGAAAGGAAAAAAGACCAGTCTTTCTGAGTATGCAAAAATAAACAGGGTGATTTCGTGAAATAGAAGAGTAGCCTTATTACTGAAAAATCGCTTCTTGTGTCCAGTAGAACCGGAAGTTTTAATGACAAGGTAAAACTTTGAAAATATTTAAATTGACTAGTCCAAACCGAATGTCGATGACTTGAGCATTTGAAATGGGTCGGAATGTAACTGGTCACCTGGTATTTGCTCAACTTTTCGCAATTATGATTTTTTCTTACTTTTCATGTGATTGTTGAGAATTTTTCTTATAATTGGATATATTTTTTGTTATGTTCAAGTTACCATAACGACGCACGGTACAAAAATATGTCGCATGTGCCAAATTCATGTAGAAGAATGTTTCAGAAATTAATTGAATGGAATAAATCTGGTAAATTATGCGAGAAATGCCCTAATCTCCTTCAGAGTCGTCCGGCAGGCATTTTAGGTATTATTAATATTGTCGTTCGCTGTTTTGGTATTTCGAGAATTGAGTACAACGGATAGTTTGTAGGATAATTAAATTTTCAGTTAGGTGTTTCAAAAAACGGTTCTAGTTATACTCTGTTTCTCATTAAACAGAATTTGATCTACTATAAATTCATGCGAAAAAATTATCTCTTGAATTTTTCGCATGAATTTATAGGTTCAGTTAGAAATAAAAGAAAATTTTGTGAGTTTATTCACATTTTTGTTTTTAACGTTTCGGACTTTCTTCGTACTTCATCAGAAAAGTATTTCCTACAAAAAGACAGTATACAATTAAAATATTATACAATATAAAAACGCCGTGATCGTTGCTGATCAATTAGAACCCAAATTGAAAATATCTTATTGGGGATAGCAGCAAAAGAGGAAAAATACACTCTATTCAATTCTCCAAGCTTTCGTAAGTCTTTATTTACATCATCAGGGAACTACAATAAAGGAAAGAAAAACATAAATTATAAAAAGTTTAGGATTACCTCAAGTTATCTCAAGATATAATCGATAATGATTCTTCCTATGTTCCCCTCTCGAGAGATCCCAGTAGGATGATTCAATCCAAATCCAACACTCTTGTTAAGAGATTATATAATAAGAGACATATTGATGAGATCACGAGGAAAAAATTAACTTCTTATAACTCTGTCATAGCCAAATTTTACACTCTTCCTAAAATTCATAAGCCTACCTTGGCAATGAGACCTATTGTCGCTTCTATCAACTCTCCTACTGAGTTTATTGCCTCTTTCCTCACAGATATCTTGACTAAGGCATACAGTAATGAGAATGAGTATTTCATTAAGGACTCCTTTCAGGTTTTTGAGTTATTTAACAGAAGGACTCTTCCACAAAACTGGTCAGTCTGGATGTGGTTTCACTTTTTAGCAATGTTTATTTACAAGCAGTTATACGTTCAGTTCACAAACACTGGTCATCCATTAGTGCGGTGTGTAATATTGATATTGACATGTTCATTGAGTTGATTGAATTCCTGTTTAGTTGTACCTGCTTTTCTTTAATAATAAATTTTACAAACAGACTTTTGGTACACCTATGGGAGCTAGTATTTCTCCGATATTAGCGTGCTATGTAATGGATGATCTGTTGGACGTCGTCCTTCCGGTACTTCCTTTTAATATACCTTTCATCAAGAAATATGTAGATGATATAATCCTGGCTTTTCCTCCACCCAAGATTTCCTTTTCACCTTTAATAGCTATGATCCTCATATTCAGTTTACTCTCGAAACAGAAAACTCTAACATGGCTGTCCCTTTTTTAGATACTTTATGGACTAGGTCTCCAGAAAATGTGATTATAATTGATTGGTATAGAAAACAATGTAGCTCTGGGAGATATCTCAACTACAATTCTTACCATAAATTTAGCATAAAGGTTAACTTGGTTAAACAACTGACAGCTAGAGTTATGAACCTCTCTGACCCTATATTTAGAAATAAGAATCGTGATATTCTCTTCAATTTGTTCCTGGACAATTCCTATCCAAAACAGTTACTAAGAAAGATCATCTTCAACACGTCTTCTGTTTTGTCACATACTCCAATACAATCAATTGACGCAGCAGGTGCAGCTGAGTTGGATCCTCTCTCGGCCTCTAGAACGATTCCTTCCGTTTCAACGGTGTCTCTGCCTTATATAAGGGAAATTACGCCCAGACTTACTAGGATTTTTTCACAATACTTACAGAATGTTAGGTTTGCCTGCAGGAGTTCCTTGATTGTTAAGTCAATTTATAGTCCTTTTAAAAGACAAGATATCTGTCGTGGATTGCAGTAATGTTGTTTATAAGCTGTGTTGTAACAGTTGTGGCCTTTCATATATTGGTCAAACCTCTCAAAAAATTTCTAGCCGTGTATCCCTCCATAAAAGTGATATAAGGTTACATCCTGAAAGATGTTCTCTGGCTAATCATGTCTCCTCGTTGGATCATGTCATTGATTTTGAAGGAGTTAAAATCCTTTCTCGGGAGAGAAGTTATAACAAGAGATTGTTTTTGGAAATGGCGTTCTTCTTCCAAGAAGTAGGTTGTATGAATAAGAAGACTGACATTCAGAATTTGAGCAATCTCTACTCCCTCCTCCTAACGCTCGATAAGCAGAATTGTCTTCATATTAATAATAATAATAATAATAATAATAATGATAATATTAATAATTCTCACTAGTTTCCTACTTGTGTCATCATGGTAGGTGTTCCCCCTTTATTAAGAGATTCATAATAATATTAATAATAAATAACATCAATAATCACATATTAATTCTCGTTAATGAGAATTTCCTTGTAGTGATAATTCATTTCCATAATTTTGGTACCACCCTGGTATTCTTTTAAAAGTTTCAATTCGATTGTTTCAGTGTCTCGCGTCATTGCAAAGATCGATTCTATTCATTCATTCAGTAATGATGAATGTTGTACTTAACCTGACATTTTTAGTTTCCGCCATTATTCTCACAAGTTCGCGTTTTAACTCTTATTTTTAATAATGTTTTAAACTTGAACCAGTAGTAGGTAAATGTATTGCCGACTGGACGTATTTCTCTAATGACTTGCTGTTTTACACATTTCCTGTATTCAATATCTATGATGCAATCTCGATCAATGTAAGTTGTAGAAATGTTTGTAAGGAAACTTTTTATAATTTATGTTTTTCTTTCCTTTATTGTAGTTCCCTGATGATGTAAATAAAGATTTACGAAAGCTTGGAGAATTGAATAGAGTGTATTTTTCCTCTTTTGCTGCTATCCCCTATAAGATATTTTTCAATTTGTATATATATGTATATTGATATAAAAATAATACTACACATGAGAGAGGCAGAGACAATCGATAAAAATTTTGTGTGGAATTGGGTTTTGTTTTAATAGTTGAAGTTGTTTGTTTTGTGTGGTTGCCCTGTGTAGGATTAGTTTAATCTTCAGGGCTGGGTTAGGGGTGTGTTGGGGGCTTTAGTGCGCGTTTATATATTGAGTTTAGTGTAAAAAGAAAATTGATTGGCTTAAAGAAGTGTCTAGAATTTTTTTGGAAAAGTGACTAGGAAGAAATTTAAAAAGATTTATAGAAAGTATTCGGAGGAAAGGTTCTATCAATTGATGTTGGAAATTGATATTTGGAAGCAACGAAGTTTAAAAGTGTATGGAATGGTGCGACAAAAAGTGTCTAGAATTGGGATGTTCTGGTGGAGGACGAACCATGCGTCGCTGATACTACACATTGTATATAACAGACACAAGTTATTTTTAACTTAAAAATATTAATAATTATAAAATAGTTGAAGGAAAATTATTTAAGGATTCAAATTAAAATAAATCAAACTAAAATAAGTGATTCTAACTTTATAATGTACCTTGTACATAATAGATATAGTATGAATTTCAATTATTTAAAGAAAACTTAAACAAATCACCTGGTATAAAATAAAAAGAATCCACTTTTCAAATGGAAATGTTTATGGTTTCTATGTATTATCTTGAATTTCTGTTATGTAACATTAAAATTCTTCAAAAGCACTAGAAACTTTACTTTTAATATATCCAAGGGTAGAATTTAAAATAAAAAATAATTAATGCGGTTGTGAAATATATGACATTTGTGAAAGTATTTGTCATCTGGTGTAGGACGAGGTATGAACTAGAATTGCCAGCGAGAAAAAGAAAAATTAATTAAAGATTAATACATAAGTTATTTATTTAGAAATATAAAATTTTATGTTTTATATTTAAAAAGAGTTAGATATTTTGAAAAACATAATGAAATCTATTGAATAAACAACTACAAGTTTGTTTTTGATTGGTCAATGACTACCAAAAAAATTTAAGACAAAGAAGGCAAATAAAAATAATAATAATAATGTTTATTCAAGGAATACAATACAATACAATTTACAAAGTAATTATTGTTAAAAATACATGAACAAACATAAAATCACTGAAGCGTCAAAGACGCTAGTACGTGATATTTTCACATAATTAAAAAATACACTTGTAAAAGACTGCAAAATATAAAATAGACATACAGCCACCTTATTAAAACGATAGACAAACACCCACCTATAACTTCAGCATACATAATTGGGGATTTATTTGTCTGAATTAGATAAAATAAAAAATCGGTGAAACAGTCACAATAGGGTAAATTGACCAAATCGGGAAAATTTTACTTTATTTATAATTCAAAGTGATAGAATCAATTAGATTCCTAACATCAAATATAAAATTTAACGTCTACTAGATTATTGAATATTTTTCTGTCAGTATTGTACATACATTCCTTTATAAAGCGTTTAAATGTTCTATGGTTATTAATGTTTCTCAAGTTGAGAAGTAAAATATTATAAATTTTTGCTGACAGAAATTCCACTGAGCGTTGACCGATTGTGTTCTCACATACTGGAATATTGAAGTTTTCTTTTGCTCTCGTGTTGTGACAATTTGAAACTGGTTGTACTTTTATTTTATTTCTATGTATATTTGTGATTATCTTTTCACAGAAAATTTGTCTCACATCAAATATTTTATTTTGTGAAAAAAGTTTGTCACTAGAAAACCTTATATCTTTTTTATAAATGATTCTCAGTATCCACTTTTGTAATATATTAAGACCCTGCAAATTGCTTTCCGCTACACCTCCCCAACCTAGGATACCATATTGCAACTGAGATTGCACCAAGGAGAAATACAAAATTTTAAGGTTTTTCAATGTCAAGAAATCAGTCAAGAATCTGAATTTAGTCAGAAGACCTCTCAATTTATTCTTGACGTTGTTTACTTGTCAGTCGCACCTTAAATGTCTATCTATTACAATTCCTAAGAATTTGATTCGATCTTTTTCAAAAATTTGTACTTGGTCATCGATTATTAATGGTCCCAGATCAGGAAGGTGATTGGAGTAGGATGTGAACGGTAAGTAACTTGTTTTTTGGCTAATTTGTTATATTTGAACCAATTGCATATTTGTCTTAAATCC
Source organism: Galeruca laticollis (assembly GCA_963921935.1). Classification (NCBI taxonomy): domain Eukaryota; kingdom Metazoa; phylum Arthropoda; class Insecta; order Coleoptera; family Chrysomelidae; genus Galeruca; species Galeruca laticollis. The sequence goes on along the minus strand of OY998185.1, from coordinate 58,910,479 downwards.
TGTTCTGCTAATACTTTGAGGTCTCTCCAGCTTTCACCCTCATATATTATGGCCATATCATCTGCAAAACTGACTATTTTTCCTGATGTTTGTGAATACAATAAACTATTTGTATAAATCGTAAATAATAAAGGTCCCAGGACTGGAACAGCTTGAAACTCCGTCTATACTCACTATTTGTTTTCGCTGTCATAAATATTCTTTTAATAAAAAATAAGCTTGACCTCTTATACCGTAGAATTTCAGTTTCTCTAATAAACGTTTATGACAAACGGTATCGAAGGCTTTTGATAAATCCACAAATATGCACATGACGGGGACTTTTTTATCTAACGCCTCATATAATTGCGATGTCAGCTGCAATATGGCATCCTCAGTAGAGAGTCCTTCTCTAAAACCGAACTGGTTATTAGAGAATACATGAAACTTTCCAAGAAATTCATCCAATCTATTCTTTATTAAGTTTTTCCAGTATTTTCGAAAACACCGACAATAATGAGATAGGGCGGTAATTTTAAACTTTTTGTTTGTTACCGTGTTTGTGTAGTGGTTTAATGATACCAATTTTTAAACAATTTGGGAATTTACCTTTCTGGCTTGGCAATTTCTATATTTATTTCTTTTAAAGTTTCTGATCTGATATTATCCCATCCTGGGGATGTTTATTTGTGTTGTTTTTGTTTTGAATATAGAATAACTACACTTTAAGGTAAGCATTTGTAAATTTTTACTAGAAGTTTTTATTGACCGAAACCCAAGAAAGAATAAAATATATTTATATATATATATATATATATATATATATATATTCCTATTTATAATAATTTAATTTATTTCTAGAGGTGGGTTTGCTATACAAACCTGAAATTTTTCTTGTCCGATACTAAGGAAATTTTAATTAAACCAATACGCAATTGAAAATAAAATTAATATTCAAATTTCGTATAGAGTAAATAGGGAAAACGAAGCGAGGCCGACAACACGACTAACCGGCAAAGAGACTAACATAACCTAACAATAAATCTAGAATCATAGAAGTTCGTTAACAGGAATTGTCCCGTTCTATCTCTCTCATAATTAATTTATGGCAACCGTCGGATTTGCATGCACAAAACTTAACCTACTCGGACAACATAGAAAATTAAATTTCCATGCTACTGCTACAGTACTTGTCTAATGGGCATTTGCTTAACAAATAAAAGCTCTCCGAGTATCTACCGTCTCCTCCTTCTTGTTTTCCTCCTTCTCTCCCTCCTTGTGTTCATCAGTTTCCACGGACCACACGATTCAGTTAGGTTACTTCCTAGTGATTTTGTTTTTAAGCTGACTACGGGGTTTACACAATAATTAATCCACACTAGAGATGAAGTTGATATGATTTTTATCATATTATCAGTGGACATAATGTTGGCACCACTTCCTTTGGAAATAATCCATTTAAAGAGCGAGATAAACAATATTATTAGAATCTTAAGAATAGAAATTTAGCAGTTAGTCCTTGGTTACCAAGATATCGATAAAAAAAGATCTAAAATTCATTCTTTAAATTGTACAGACTCCATTTCCATAAATTCTTTAAAATTCAAGTTTACTGATTATCCTCTGGCTCAAAACGTACATGACTCATACCAATCCCTTCATGCTCGATATACAAAAGTAACACTTATTTGGATTCTTTCACACATCGGCCTTGATGGCAATGAAACTGCGGATCAACATGCCAAAGGAGCTGCCTACCTTGTTACCACATCGACTACCATCCAACTGAGCCAATTATTTGGTAGAAAATTTCTTTGTAAGTATCAATTGAAAATAAAAAATAGTAATTTAATTTTTATTACTTTAATTGTTTATTAAATGGAAATTTTATTCTTTCTAGAGTCACTTGAGACCTGTAGAAGGCGCAATGGTAAGCGTACATGGCAGTTTTGGTAGGAATGGTTATACAAAACTCACTCATAGCCACTTATTGACCTCCGAAAATAATCCAACTTGCCACGCCTGCAACTGTTCTGTTACACCTAACGGATCGACTGTCAACTTTACAACAATGTCAAGCAGAGAAGTAACATGAAACCTATAATAAAAGAAATGTTAAATTTCTCCATTGAACTAAGTATAGCTGTTCGAAAATACATTTTTCACTCTGATAAATTCTGTATCGATTTTACAACCTTTTGCCTCGAGAATAAATATTATTTATTTATTCTTGTGCTTTTGTGCTGCAACGTGATTCACAACCCCCTTTTGTAATTTATATAATATTGACCGCGCGGTGTGTTCGCTTATTGGCCACAATCGAAATATAACCTGACGCATTTCCTCTCATAAAAGATTCTATAACAGTTTGTAATCATAGCTATTCTCTCGATATTGATGCAATGTAGTTTTACCTATGAAAGCAAATATCTTTTAGATTGTAAAATTTGCACCTGTTTTATTAATGCCATACGATCTTTCTTGCAAGAAGATATATACTTGTAAGAAAGTTACTAGAAGATAAAAATATTAATCCAGGAATAATATCAGATATACTTAATTTATTTGATATAGGTATTAATCGGAATCATTTCTTTTGACAATAAGATATATATTCAAAATGAAGGTTTACCAATAGGAAGCCCTATATCGCCAATTTTGCCAAACATTTTTATGGACAGTTTAGAAATAAAAATCTTTGAAAGAAATATTTCAAAAAATGTTTTATTTTAGTATACATATGTAGATGACATATTAGCTAGTTTTATGGGTAGTAAACGACAATTAGATATATTTTTCAACCACATTAATAATTTACACCCGAAAATTAAATTTACATTAGAAATTGAAGAAAATAGTTCAATCAATTTTCTTGAATTAAAAATTCAATGAGTTAATAATGTACTTGGTTATTCGATTCACTTAAAACCAACACACACTGATGTGACTATTCCATATAGTTCCAATCATCCCATGTCACATAAACTAGCGGCATATAATTCAACGATACATAGAGCATTTTCAGTTCCTATGAACAAATGTAATTTTGATAGAGAGATTAACACAATTAAACAAACATCCAAAAGTTATCCATTACATATGATAAATAAACTAATTAATAAAAAAGAGGAGAGAGTGGCATTACAACTAATATTTCCTAAACAAACTAAAGAAATAAAAACTTATAAAACCATTACATATGCAGGAAATATTTCTAATAATATTTAAGCAACAAATACAACGAATTTTTCTAAACAGAAAGTAGCATAAGTGCAAAATTGTTAAATGTAAAAACAAAAATATCACCATTAAAGAAATCTGGTATATATAAACTTAAATGTCCAGAATGTAATGCTGTCTATTTGGGTCAGACCCTTAGAAATTTTGAAATCCGATACAGTGAACACTTACGAGCATACAGATTAAAACAAGCAGATAAATCCCACTACGCCAGACATCTACTCGGCACCAATCATTCATTGACACCTAACACAGAACTAGAAGTACTACATATTTGTGGTAAGAAACAAGAACTGGATTTCCTTGAAGAATGGAAAATTAGAAGACACTTAAGGAACCCACAATATGAAGTTGGCAATGAACAGATAAATCTAGGGAGTTATCCACTTTTAAATTGTCTTCTTAATTGATAACACAGGTCTGCATGAGATATTTTTATTCAATTATATGTTTTAGAATGCGCTGATTTCAAAAGTGATGGCCATTTTTTTCTATCACATAAGGATTTTTTTCAAATTAAAACACAAAAAATTGGTTAAGCACTCCTTTATTCAAAATTTTCAAACAATAAATATTTTTTTAAAGCAAACGAAACATTATTTTGATACATATACTGATTCATGTTCTTTACGAAACCTCTTCTTCTTTTCCTTGATACTTTGACGAGTCCTTTTCCGATTTCCATCTACAATTTCTCGCTTAAGCAGCCAACAGTAGTCAGCAAGCATAGTGACCCTTGGTACCTTCTCTCGATATCACGGACATTCTGGTGAAATCGCTCCCCTTGCTCTTCACTGTAAGCTCCCAGGTTTTCAGGAAAATAGTCTATGTGAGAGTGTAAAAAATGGACATTCAAGCTTATCTTGCAGCCTTGAGCTTCGTATGATGCTAGCATCCGTTGCACAATGGTTTTATAGTTAGGATCCTTAGTATTTCCCAAAAACTTTCGCACTACGTCCTTGAACGATACCCAAGCTTCTTTTTCCTTCTCATTCATAGTTTCCACAAATGAAGGGTCCGTTAAAAGTTTTCTTATGTCGGGGCCATTGAAAACTCCCTCTTTCAACTTTGCTTCTGACAGCTTCGGAAATTTTGTACATAAATATTTGAAACAGTCTCCATCCTTTTGCAGAGATTTTACAAATTGTTACATCAACTCCAATTTGATATGGAGAGGGGGCAACAAAACCTTTTCTGGTGGTACCAAGGTAGTGTTTATAACAGTTTTCTCTCCAGGTTTTGAAGTTTTTCGGGATGGCCAATCACTTTTTTTCCAGTGCTGTTCTCTGGCTTTACTATCCCACAAGCATAAGAAGCATGGGTATTTGGTATAGCCTGCCTGCTGACCCAAAAGCATTGTCAGTATTTTGAAGTCCCCACAAATGATCCATTGATGATGGTCTTCATACTTCATTTTTTCCAGGATAATGGCCAAATCTTTATAATCTTTTTTCATATGCACAGAATGTCCAATCGGAATCGAGGCAATAATACTGCTTTAAGGCTAGTCTTAGATGAGTCAATGAATAGGCGCCATTCCGATGAGTCATACTTTATATCTGACAGCGATGTATGAGTTCTTCCACATTATTGCAGAAAAATAAATTTCCTTCTTTTGAGAAAAACTGGGTAAATTCTTTTTCTCGGTGTCTGTAGCAGTAGAAAGAAGTACCAGGTGATAAAAGGTTTTTATTTTTTAATCTAGAACCTAACAGTTCGGCTGCATCTTTTGAAAGACCTAAATCTCTTACTAAATCATTGAGCTCACCTTGAGAAAATAGTTGAGGCCCTCCATCTTCGTCAAAAGATAAATCTGAAATTATCTGTCTCGACCCTTACTTCGTGGAATATACTCATATTAGTGTTTTAAATGAAACTCAACGTTTCTAGTTAGAAACGTTGAATTTCATTCAAAACACTAAGATAAATCTGAGCTTGATTCACCCGGAGGGGGTAATGTAGCTTCGTCCTCCAACTCACTAGGGTATTCATTCAAACTGGATAGATATCTCGGAGCTATGGGGCACTGGACGTATAGCTGAGTCAAGATTAGGATAACTTATGTTTCTTTTGTTTTTTGAATTGAATCCCTTTACGTCAACTGAGCAGAAGTAGCAGTCAGTGGTGTGATTTTTCTGCTCACGCCATATCATAGGAATTCCAAATCGAAATGCATTTTTCTTTCCCTTAAACCACAAACGAAGATCTTCTTCGCATCTTCTACACACCTTATGCGGGGCCCATGGTTTATCTTGATCACCAAATTTTAATTTAAAGTAGGCAAAATAAGTTTTCCTTACAAAATCCCTTATATTTCTCTGTTGACTTTTAATAGTGAATTCACCACAGATATAACAAAAACTGGAGAAATAACACAACCCCTTGTAGCCATGATTAACAGACAACATCACTGTTCACTTGAATATCAGTATGTCTACTGAGAGCTTTTCTTTGTTTCAAGCGATATACGTCATTTGACTTTTCTCAACATGTTAAAACATTCCCAGTCTCACCAATAGCTCAGGTTGTTTTTCCCCATTATCAAATAAAAATCATATAGGTTTATTACCAATGAACATAGATACTGCAATATACATAAAAACTTATGTGATATAATAGTTTGAATATTTTTTCTGTTTTTGGGAGGTCAAAATCTGTAAGAAAATGTAAAAAAATCCTTTGCAGACCTGTGAATTGTAATGATCAGCAGATATAGTTTTCCTGGTTTTCTATATCATTGCACAGTTATATGGATCTTAATTGGGAAAAATGATAGCCAGGATATCCCCATAGGGCTAATAATATCTAAGCTTTAATATTTGTAATATCATATCTTCTTTTTTCTATTAACATATATTAAGTCAATCTCAAGGTAGGTCACTTCTTGGACTAGCCAAACATAATTAAACATCAGGTAGGCATCAAATGAAATGTAACTTCTGTCATTCTGACGATGATATTTAGGTAATATCGAAACAATTGTCAATTTTTTAGAATTTTTAAAAAATTTTCAATATATTGTGGAGTTAACTAGAAACAGTAAGTTTCATTTAAAACACAGATATATAAATGTCTGAAAGTATATATTTCTGACGCTCCAAATTAGTTAATCTTTGCTTTTGCTCTCCAAACTCAACAACATTGAAGGACGTAAAGTTGAAAACTCAAATAACTATAAAGAGTTTTGTTGAATCTTCATTTCACCTCTGTATACATAGGCTGCATACAGGTACAAAATTCGGCGTCGTTTGCTACAGCGCGTTATGCAGCGGTCAATCATATATTTTTAAACGATGAAATAAAACAATATAGTTTGTTTAAATCTTCATATATTTGAACTAATGTTCAATTTAAACTTGTTGACGCGTTTCACTAACACAGTAGCTTTGTCAAAACGTTTTGACAAAGCTACTGTGTTAGTGAAACGCGTCAACAAGTTTAAATTGAACATTCGTTCAAATATATGAAGATTTAAACAAACTATATTGTTTTATTTCATCGTTCAGTATGGATCTTCATCAAGTAAAAGCCTCATCTATTCAATATATTTTTAACGCTGCAAATGCAATGCAGTAAATAAAACAGGGGTCAAAAAATATGGTGGAAAATGGATTTGCATCATTTGAGTGTAGATGATCCTATTATTACTATAAAAATGTATGGCCAGCGTTTATATTTTCATTACCAGGATCAGGAAGAAATGCAGAGATTACTTTCACGTAAAATAACCATGATTAAGGTTATTAACATTGTTAGGTACAATGTCTTCATCGTTTAATACGTCAACCAAATTATTCATTTTTCCTTAGATTTCACTCATTAAAGAAGTATAGTATTGAAGGTTATGGCAATAAAGCGCAAAAGTTGCTGTCATTTTCTAAGATGATCACCCAGTAACCTACAGAGTAACTGCGCTACATCACTTTATTGCTAAATTTTCCCTAAATGGGACCATAGTCAGTGAACCCTTCTACCATTTGATGGAGTAGGATGTGGTGCACTTATTTATGTACGAATTTCTTCCATTCCCGTTTGTTTTGTGCCAGTTCCGCTGATTGTTTCCTGTTGATATCTCTTTTTTTAGTACCTCTCCTATTACTTTGTTCCATTTTTTTCATGGTCTATCCCTTTTCTTGTTATTATGTATTTTCGCTCAGCAAACTTAGCCTTTTTTGTGCTTTCTGCCAATTCGTTGGTAAGGTTTTTTCTTCTCATACTCTGTTGTAAATACACTTACATTCTTCCTTTCTGACCCATGCTTTTTAGCATTTCTACTATAATTTTGTCGGATCCGGGTGCTTTTCCATTTTTTAGTTCCTTGATCACTTTTTCTAAGTCTTCTTTATCTATTGTTTTATCAATGCCGGCATCAACCTCGTCATTGTCATCTATCTATTCCTCCAGTTCTTGCTGTCCGTTCCATAATTTCTATTTTTTCTATTAACAACTTAGAACGTATCTTCTTGTTTCCTTTTTCACTGTTAGAAACTTCTAGTGTATTCCTCGTAAATGATAAAATAGATCACAAGAAAATTCAAATTATCTCGTTCTCCCTTCGGAGAAGAGCGTCCAGCAAGCACTGGAGTGGAATAACAGGTACAGTTCCAGATGCAGTCACAATTTAATTTATTCCTGTAAGTTTCGACGACCCCCCTTTAAACTGCCCTCACCCCCATCGGGAGAACTTCGGGCCACATTCGTCTTCCGTTAAAAGCTGTTTAACGTTGACAATTGCTAAGCGGATGCAGAATGCATGAGTTGCAACTTACAACTCCGACGGAGATAAATGTGTTGGTTAAACATTTTAATATGCATTGAGCGAGTTGTGTGAATTTGCGCTCTAACAAATTGAATAAAATCTCTTTGTTGTAAACATTCTTCCGCTAATTAATAGTTATATAAAACAATGAATTATTATAAAAACTCCGCGAAATCTCAACTATATCTTATCAAATAAGCCTTATATTTGTCCAAAAAATTTTCCTATTTCAATCCCTCAAAAATATTTCTTTCTACCAAGACAACGTTTATCAATAATTCTTATTTATACTTTATATTTATCCGTATTATATTATAAAACATTAAGCTTTCTATCAAAATTTTCCAGAGAAAATTTTTTATCTACATTATTTTAAATTCGTTTTCGATAATACGGGTGCCCACTCAGCTATTCCGGCCGACTTTCTTTGAGGCTATAGGCAAGGCAACATTTTTAAAATTCAAGGGACGCTTGTAATCGAATTTGGAGTGAAAGTAGTGCGGAGTGACCTGAGGTTAGCCACTACCCTCCACCCAATTCATACGTGTACCCTAAAAAGCTCTTTAACGTCTATAGACAGTGGCGGATCTTCATCTGATTTTGACAGTCGAAGAAAGGGTATTTCACTATTTTAATATTCGCTACTTTCATTTATTATCATTATACTGAGCAAAGGAATCGTAGGAGTTGTAATAACAACAATAATATGTATTATTTGAAGTCCACTCGTATTTGTACTGCATTTCTTGTCAAAATATAACAAATATCGATGATAATGCGTTAGTTTTTTAGCGAAGATTTTTAAACTCGTTTCTGGATTATTCTTCCTGTGTAATTAGTTCAATTTTCATTTCTACAGTACGCTATACTAAATTAATACAAAGCATCAACTTGCGCTACTAGACCAGGGTCGATAATTTTTAAAACCAAAAAAAATAATAGTAGGATGAAACCCATTAGAAAAGGAGGGGAATATTATAAAATTGAAAAGGAAAATAATTTACGGGCGATCTGAGGTCGGGAAGGGGATGGGGGTGAGTTTTTAAGGATAAAAAACGGTTTTTCTCGATTTTCGGCAAAACTAAAAGTCCTATCGAAAAAAGTCAAATAACAAAGTTGTAGGTAATAAGAAGATCTAAAACTTTTGTATTCACACTTTTTTCACATAACTTCAAAATTTATGTGAAAAATTCAAAAAACCAGGTTTTTGGTTTTTTATTTTTATCTTTTACAAAAATTTTTTTTTTAACGAAATTTGGTGGAAACTTACTTTTTTATGTCCCAAATATGCTGTAATTTATTTGATAAAAAATATTTATTTTTTCACCTTATTTTGAATTAATATCGAAAAAACACCCTAATTTTCAATCGAAAACTCACCCGTCAAAATATCAGCTTTTTTAAAAAAGTTGGTATGTTTTTTGTTCGTTGAAATCTCTACTTTCCGATGGGGAAAAAAAATATATGTTACTATAGTAAATCTTCTCAGAAAATGCAAAAAATCGAAAAAAACTCGAATTCAAAATTTTTTTTAATTATTATAAATAATTTCATCTAAAAAATGTGATTGCTGCAATTTGTTTCAATTAAAAAGTTGATTTATTTAATACTAATTACATTTATGTCATAGAAAATCTCATTAGATATAAATATAAATGTAAATCGTACAATTAATTAATAATACATTACAATATTATTAAACACATTAATCTTATCATTCATAAATACCTTATATTCAATTCTAATCACTTATCCATTAGTTTCTGTCTTTTTGATGGCATTTCTTCATCGTTAGATTCGTCAAACATCTCCGATTCTAATAGATCTTCGAAATCTTCATGACTATCACCTTCTTCCTCTCCAACATTATTTCCAGACTGCGTTGGTTCTTCATCCACAATTTCTTCTGAATCATTAACTTCCTCGTAGGTTTCTTTTTCAATATTGGAGAAATTTTCAGAACCATGACAGTTTGAACATAAATTTTTGCATTTTAAACCATGTTTTTGGCAACCACATTTTAAACTGTTACATCCAGTTTTACAGCTGCAGCAAATAGTTTTGAGCAATATTTCCGGAATTAATTCTTTTTGTGTAAATTTGGGCATAATTCCACGTTGATATTGCTTCCAGCCCCAATCTATTGCTGTTAGTTCGTTACCCAACCAAGTTTGAAGCGGATAATATGCCCTGTAACAATGTTGTTCTGCTGCTCCTTCTGTGGGTGGGAGGTTTGCCAAAACGAAAGATGATTTAATTTTTGCCAATTGATATTTTTGAAACCTTAATTGATTCAGTGTAATTTTTTCCTTTTTACATTTATAAATAGATTTGATTAGTTGTAATCCATTTTTTTAATTTCTTCTTTACTCGCATCTTTCTTATAAAAAACATTGGCCAAATTTGTAACGTCTAATAATGAATTGACGATACTTTTCTTTCCTTTTGCGGCAAATCCAGATGTTGTATCGCAACCAGAAAAACAATGCAGAAATGCAACAATGTTTCTTAATGATTCATGTTTGAAACTATTAGACGTGAAAAATAGGTCTTTTACATTTCCAGAACCTGGTTTGAGAAAATAAATGTCATGATTATATGAATTTAACTGATTTAAAAGGACCAAAAGATCAATATCTTGGCCCACAACAATTACAGTTTTATTAGTACTCATTGCAACTTTTATCGCGGTTTCAATTATGTCAGCATCAGCATCTTCTTCTACTTGGTTGCAGAAAAATCCTCGTGACTGTAATCTTTTCATCAAAGTTTTTATTATTTTATCCTTATTTTTCTCGTTAGATAAAAATTTTCCTTGCAAAAAAGGTATTTTAGTATGATTTTGACAATCGAACTCTGGAATATTGTCTGAGGTTTTTCTACGACTACGTTCTCCTCTTTTAGTTGAAGTAGCTGCTGGTACTGTTGTGACACTAACTGATTTTTTAATTTCGGGATACCCATCAAAGACAATATAGCTGCTTACTGCGTAATGTTTTTCTACATAGCGCAAATATTTATTCATTATCTCTTCTACCGTTTCATTTTTTTGCCAAATTACTTTGTGCAGTAAAAATCCACCGTCAACGACATGCACTACACCGTCAGAAAGCGTTGGTCCATTCGCACTCACAAATAAATCGTAAAGTTGAGATTTAACATTTTTCCCGAGGCCATTTTCTGTAAAAAGTGACAATGGAAAAGGTGCAAGCTCATATTGTAAATAAGTTTCCATATCTTTTTTACTGTCAATAGTTAACGATATTCTTTGAAACAACAATAATGGATCGATAGCTATAATATCTCCGTTCACTTTAACGGAAGATTGAACTGTTTTTAAAGACAAGACTTTGTTTTTCCTTTTAAATTTTACACTGCCAAAATTCATTCCAACAATAGCTTGCAAAGTAATTAAAGTGTTAATTTTAATAAATAGCTCAAAATTTTTTATAATAATTAAAAAAAATTTCGAATTCGAGTTTTTTTCGATTTTTTGCATTTTCTGAGAAGATTTACTATAGTAATATATATTTTTTTTCACCATCGGAAAATAGAGATTTCAACGAACAGAAAACATACCAACTTTTTGAAAAAAGCTGATATTTTGACGGGTGAGTTTTCGATTGAAAATTAGGGTGTTTTTTCGATATTAATTCAAAATAAGGTGAAAAAATAAATATTTTTAATCAAATAAATTACAGCGTATTTGGGACATAAATAGGTAAGTTTTCACCAAATTTCGTTAAAAAAAATTTTTTTTGTAAAAGATAAAAATAAAAAACCAAAAACCTGGTTTTTTGAATTTTTCACATAAATTTTGAGGTTATGTGAAAAAAGCGTGAATACAAAAGTTTTAGATCTTTTTATTACCTACAACTTTGCTATTCGACTTTTTTCGATAGGACTTTTAGTTTTGCCGAAAATCGAGAAAAACCGTTTTTTACTCTTAAAAACTCACCCCTATCCCCTTCTCGACCTCAGATCGCCCGTAAATTATTTTTCCTTTCATTTTTATAATATTCCCCTCCTTTTCTAATGGGTTTCATCCTACTACTATTTTTTTTCACTTTTTATTATTTTTAAAGGCTTCTACCGTGGTCTATACTGTTTTCTTGGTTTTTCTACAACCCAGTTAGGTAAACACGTATTGAAATGTGTGTCGTCCTTTTCCTATGAAGAAAGGACGAGACCCTTAGCGTATATACCTATCAGGAGTGGCACGTGCGATATGCCTCAAGGATTAACGGACAATTCCATCTTTTGATTGAAATTTAATAGAAAATGGAATCTCATATACATATTGATTATTTTGTTATACAGTGAGGTGCTGGAAACTGTCAGTGTTTATTTGCGTTCAAAAAAGAAAGTTCTTCAAACATATTTTAATGTTAACTTATAGAATGGGGAAATTGCGTCGCAGGTTTTAATATTTAATGTACGAGGGTTGACGGAAAATTTTCTTTTTCAACCTTTTCCTAATAATAATTTCAGTTTTTTCCTGCAAACTTGTGGTTTACGTCTGCTATTACTTCTTGAAAATGAAAATCTTCGTCTTCCAATCCAAATTTTTAGGAAAAAACTCACTGGGATACAGATCAGTAGAATATGGTGCGTCGTTAAAAAATTCAAAGTGCAAGACGACAAATATAGGACGTTCGTTATCCCGGGATATTTCAGAGAGGAAATTGTTATTTTTGCTCAGGCCATGGTGGAAGGAGGTGAGTTGGTATCGGAATAGAGCGTGTGGTGAAAATGTTACCAGGTTGATGGTAATCTCAATATTCTGCGTGGTATTAGCCAGGAGAGTAGTTGTTGTCTTCTTCGAAGAATGGTCAGACTGATATGTATAAATTATTAGTATTTTGACTTAAACGGAGGTGTACAGCAGAAAACCGAAATTTATCTTAACTCCAAGAAGAAGCTTTTACCAACGAGACTGCGACGGTGGACCGCCACAGGTGAGAGTGCCAACGTTCACGGTAAAACACAAATCCAATTGGGAATTGGCGCAGAAAAGTTCACGCATATGGTAATCGTAGCTGACATTGAAGAAGACGTGATTCTGGGAATGGACGTAATGAATGTACATGGTTCCGAGGAGGTATTCCTTCATCCATATGAAGGCAGCGCGATGCTGGCAGCTGTACAGGAAGATACCGTTCTACCTGCACGAAGCGAAACCATGATCGTAGCACGGCTACAGGGAATCATGGAGGAAGGTACACCGGTGATGATGCAGCCAAGGAAGTTGGCAAAGGAGTATTAATTGGAAAAGGATTGGTTACGTCGGCGAAAGAGATCCCAACACGTGTGATAAACGTGAATGATTACACTGTTACCATCAAGAAGAAAACCAGGATTGGATCCTGCGTACCAGTGACGTCTATAGTTCGTCAAACAACGACCGCTGACTGGTAGAACATCAGCCGTCAAACACAGAATCAATACTGGTAATGCCAAGCCAATTAGGCAATCAGCTCGACGACTACCACGATCGAAGAGAGAGGAAGCTGAAAGAATAATTCGAGAGATGGCTGAAGAAAAAGTAATAGAACCATCTACTAGTCCATGGTTGTCTCCAGTAGTGCTCGTCAAGAAAAAGGATGGAACTACGAAATTCTGCGTGGATTATCGCCAGCTGAACAACGAGACGAAGAAAAACAGCTATCCTCAGCCGTGAATTGACGATACGCTAGATACTTTGGCTTTCAGAAAACTGTTTTCCACCTTGGACCTGAAGTCTGGTTATTGGCAAGTGGAAATGGACCCAGAAGACAAAGAGAAGACTGGATCTGGATTATGGCAATTCAACGTCATGCCATTCGGGCTCTGTGATACGCCTGCGACATTTGAAAGACTCATGTAAAATGTCTAGAGAGGGTTGTCTTGGAAGACATGCCTGGTCTATTTGGACGACATCGTAATACTGGGGAAGACATTTGACGAACACCTGAAGAATTTGGAAGACGTATTCAAACGACTCCAAGCTGCCCAGCTCATGTTAAACCCGAAGAAATGTCAGCTGTTCCAAAACCGAGTCAACTATCTAGGTCATATAGTGAGCAATGAAGGAGTGGCGGTGGATACAGAGAAAATTGCTTCCATTCAGCAATGGCCGCAACCAACCGACAAACATCAAATTAGGAGTTTCCTTGGACTTTGCACGTATTATAGAAGATTTATCAGTAAGTTTGGAGATATTGCCAAGCCTCTAACTCGACTTACAGAAGAAGCAAGAGCTTTCCAATGGGACTAAGACTGTCAAACGGCTTTTGAAACCTTGAAGAGGCATTTAACCTCGGCGCCGATATTAGGATATCCATTGCCAGAGGGAGACTTAATTCTTGACACTGACGCAAGCAACGTAGGAATTGGTGGAGTGCTCTCACAGATACAAGGAGGGCAAGAATGAATGCTGGGATATTTCAGTAAAGACCTCTCCAAACCAGAACGAAACTACTGCGTCACAAGAAGAGAACTTTTGACGGTAGTGAAGTCCGTAGAACACTTTTACCAGTATCTCTATGGTAGGAAGTATTTCATTCGAACCGATCATGCAGCACTTAAGTAGTTGATGCAATTCAAGAATCCCGAGGGCCAGATCGCTAGATGGATTAAACGACTTCAAGAGTACGACTTCAACATCGAACATCGAGCTGGTGTGAGTCACCGAAATGCCGACTCCCTGTCCAGACGGCCATGCCCAACAGACTGCTCCCACTGCAACAAGGAGAAATCTAGGGAAGCTGCAGTTTCAAGAATTACAGTAGACAACGAGGTATATAAAACCAACAAATTCAGGAAGGTATATAAACTATCATTCTTTTCATACAAAGAAAATGAAAATTAATCTCATCATTTGTTTAAAAAATAGAATTGAAAAACTAGTTCACCCTTCTTTAAAACAAAAAAATTTAAGAATTTTACGTGATATCTTATTAGAAAATTCTTATCCTAAATCACTTCTAAATAGAATTCTTTTCAACAATATTTCTGATAGAACTATTCATGATAATATCTCTAGCAATAAAACAGATAGGAATACAAATGTAGAAAATATTAATTACCTATCAATTCCAAATATTGAAAATTTATCAAAGAACATAATAAAACTTTTCAAAAATGAAACTAATATAAAGATAACACAGAAAAATATAAAAACGATTGGAAATTTAAATAGTAAATTGAAAGATTCTACACCTGCACCTACAAATGTAGTCTATGAAATAAAATGCAATAACTGTGATCTTAACTACATCGGTACCAGCTCTAGAAATTTGACTAATCGCATCACATCTCATAAAAGTGATATAAAACTTAACAAAAAATCATGTGCATTAACACAGCATTCCATCGAAACAGGCCATAAAATGTTATTTAATGAAGCTAAAGTTCTACATACTGAACAAAATATGTCTAAAAGATATTTTCTTGAAATGGTTGAAATCAACAAGGCAAATAATAGTATGAATAAGAAAAGTGACATTGAAAATCTTAGTAATATTTATATCTACCTTTTGAATATTGAACAAAATAGATAATTTTTCATTATTTATATGATTATTTCATAAAAATTAAATTCACTTCTATTAAAGTCAAAATATAAGAAATTATTTGTCAAAGTCATTTTATAAGGTTATAATCTAACCTCAAATTCAAACTTCATTAAATAATTATAAAGTAACCTAAAAAAATTAAAATAACTAAGTAACGAACAAACAAATTATGTATCGATTTGTCTTATGTGAAATATGACATCAAGTATATTATAATTATATTTATTTTTACATTTACAAATTTTTTAATGATTATTTATATTGAATTTACTTAAAATATTTTACATGTAAGTACTTATATTTATTTCTCTATTTTTAAATCATATTTATATTTGTATATGTATTATAGTGCCCTGAAGAAGTGTCAAAAGGACACGAAAGCTTGGCGGCATTTTGTAAATAAAAGATCTTGGCGGCATTTTGTAAATAAAAGATCTTGGCGTTGATTCCTTGGACTGAAATCTCCGTTATCCCCACCTATATAGCATTTTTCAGTCGTTATATAAAAAAAAAATTTTTTTATATATATATATATATATATATATATATATATATATAAATAACAATGTTCCTAAAATTTAAATAAATCTTCTGTCAAATTGTGTTTAATTAATAGTGACGTTACTATATAGTCAAGTGACAGTTCTATGCACCAAAGTGAGTTATTAATGGATTTTGAATCTAGTAAAATATCACATTATTATACAGAAAGCGGAAAACAACATTAATTAAGTTCTATATATAAGGATTTATTTGACATCTTCTGACAGATCATTTTTAAAAATGTCGTCACTGACATTTTCAGCCAAAATTTTTGTTGGATTGAGAGTGTTTATGTTTCATTAATTTGTTATTGTATTAGTTATTAGACAAATTCGATAATTTAAATGTTCATTAAACTGAAATCACTGTTTAGAATTCCTCGTATGCGTATCTCAACTTGTTTTAAATTAAACTTCAGATTTTTCATTATCACAATCTACTTTTAATCTAAATATGTAATATCACTAAAATTACAATTAAAGCATATATATTTCATTGTTGATACAAATTCTTCATAACATAATATAATGATTCTGATAATCAAGTTGTGAGCATACAAATTTGTTCGCCCAACCCTTCAAACTAACGGTCCGGCAGCTTCCTTAAACGAAGACTATTTATTTAGGAAAGCTCTCGAGGAAAATAAGAATTGGAGCTGTTTTTTATCCTGATTTATAAGTGAGCTTAACAGAATTATTGCTCTCTAGTAACTCTTTTACAGTTTCTCTTGTTTTCAATTCTTTTACGTATAAATATTTCACCTTTTTGAAATTTACAATAAGCAAAAAAGTATTAAGAATTCAATTTTTAAGAATTGTTGTTAATTAGAAAACTACACTATTTTGAGACTCCCTATATATAAAATATATCGATGCCTCGCAAATAAATACCGAAAATCTCACAAAGTAACGAGTTTTTTTAAATAAACTAAAAGAAATTTTATTTATCGTCAAGAATTTAAATCTCTATGTAACCATTAGAGTTCCCCCTTTTTAATTACCATCGTCGTGGTTCCGAAATGAAATCCAGCGTTCAAGTTGTGAATGCCTTTTAAACGTATATCATCATAAATTTCCTCACAATTTATGCCGAGTATCGCCCCGCAGAGATGATACCAAAAACAAATGCCTTACTTGTACGCAATGCACACACAGTAGTCGCATCAGGGGAGCCGAGATAAGGGACTAATTACCGCTGGACCACGGCCGTCTTTAATCAATAGCACGAGCCAAGTCGTGTGTGCGGCTCTCCGTCCCCCTCTCATCCCCCTCGCCCCCTTAACTCGCCTAAAAGCCCCCCGTCCTTCGCCCCTCTCGTCCGACCCAGCGACACTAACTTCATTTGCATGCCTAGAGCTTTCGCCCACCAGAGTAGAATATTGGATAACCTAATGTATGACTCAAGGGCGTTTAGGGGGAAGCGGCAGGGGGTAAGGGTCGTTTTCGTTTGAGATGATCTCCTTAATGAGTAGGGGAGAGGTCAATTGAAAACTGTGTTTTCAATTGAAAATCGAAATTTACAATGATTGGAAAACTCTTCAAGAATAGCCCTAAACTGACTTTAAATCGCATCGAAGCCGGAGGGATTTCTATCGATGAATGATATATAAAATGAATTTTACTCTAAATTATTGAAGATCTTTGCTCCAAATCGATGTATAGTATGTCCCAAACAATACTATTTTAAATATTAATTGCCTTGAGGGTATAGTTCTCGATGAATTAATTTTGTTTTCTAAATACTTTGGTATATTTTCTTTCAATCCATTTCATATGTTATCTATTCATATATAGTTTATTTACGATAAAAAGAAGATGATGTAATTTTTAGTTACTTTCCTGCTTATCAGAATAAGTATTAATTTACCAACCGTGAATAAAATTTATCCTCAATAGCCAGGGCAATTTACAGCTAACGGGTTGGCAAAACTTCAAGACGTTGTCAAATCCCCACTTTGTTTTGACGTTTATTGACATTCGATCATCGTCTAATATTTACAAGTTTTTTTGGTGCTTTTAAATTCATTGCTTCTTTAAGATTAAAGAGAACAGTTATTTTCATAACTAAATATTTAGGCAAATCTGCAGTGTGTGGTTAATAAAATGCCGAAGCAGCTGAACAGAAAATGTCAAGAGATGGTAACATCTTTGTTGAGCTATTTTGAACGAGAATGCCGCTTACTTCTGTAAGAGACGTAAGTAATAGTAGTAATGTTTTTAATGTTATGTTAGGTTAATTAAACTTGATAATATATTATTCTTTCATAAATTGAAGTAATTGTATTGTAGAGAGCTGCAGAAGCTTTACAACTTAGAGTTACCACTGTTAACCGTATTGCCGCCAAGCATAATAGAGGTGAACAGTCTAAAAGCCCACCTAAAAAGAGATAACGCATAAAACCTCCTGTTGAAATTGATAACTTTGATCAAAATGCTTTCCGAAATGTTATATACGAAATGTATGGAAACAGTGAGTATATTGAATTTACTGTTTTATTTTATTCACAATTAACTAACACAATATTTTTTTAGAGGAACACATAACCTTGAAAACTCCAGGAGCGTGAACTCTTTAATGGTCGTTTAACATCACCCTGGAAGATAGTGAAAAATATTGGATTCAAATACCAAAAAGATGATCCTCGTCGTGGTTTAATGGAGTTGCCACATATTGCATTAAAACGTGTACATTTTCTACATGAATATGTCAAGATAAAAAGGGAAGGTTTATATCAATTTGTGTTTTTGGATGAGACCTGGATATTTAAAGACGGTACTGTTGGACGTTCTTGGCAAGATTCTAATCATAGAAGCGTGAAAAAAACCAAAATTGGTGGTCCAAGGTAATTGAATGATAAAATTTAGCAATTAATTTATGATGTACTAACATTCCTGCCATTTTAAGACCTTTTCAAATATTTACTAGTCACACTATTTGATTTAAATCTATATAATTATTAATAGTTGTTTTGAGCTATGCAGTCTATCTAGGAAACCTAGTAGTAATTTGTTATTTCCTTATTGTAGGTATATAGTATTGCATGCTGGTTACTCTTCTGGATTTATTCCTGGAGCAGGGCTGGTTTTTCTTCCAAAAAACAAGATGGCGATTACCACGGTGAAATTAACCGAGAAAAAAATTTTTTGCATTGGTTTGAATACCAGCTTTTAGTGAACTTGGAAGAACCTGCTACAATTGTAATGGATAATGCAAGTTATCACAGTACAGAGATCAATAAAGTACCAACAACAGCTACCAAAATGGCTGATATACAGAACTGGTTGATACAAAATGATATTCCTTTTGAAAATACTTTCCACTAAAGCCAATTATTGAATTAAGTACAACGGTAAGTTGAAACATTTTTCAATATATTACGGTAATACTTAGATAACTTATTTTGTTTAAATATATACATTTTTGTAGGAATAAACCACCAACCGTATATGAAGCTGACATATTATCTGAAAAATATGGTCACAAAGTGCTTCGACTTCCCCCTTACCACTGTATGTTCTACCCAATTGAAAATATTTGGGGCATAGTTAAAATTTTTTATAGAGATCATGTGGGAACTGATGGTTCTTCAACAGAACAAGCAATAGGTGTATGGAAAAAGTCTTTAGAAAAAGTGACTCCTGATATTTGGCCAAAGACAGTAGAGCACGCTGAAAAAATTATACAAGATGGGTGGGATAGAGAAGTAGTATTTGATAGACAGGATGTGCTTCCACTTATTATTAATTTTGACAGTGACCATGAAGATAGTGATGATTTTTTGCGGAGTAGTGGAAATTTTTTGTATATTTTTATCCAATTTGCTTTATTTCCACCGTTTCAAAATCTTTAATAACTATTATTAAATTATTTAATAATACACAAATGAAAACAACGACCACAGTATCTCTACATAAATAAAACATACTGATAAAATGGGAGATTTTTTATTTTTATATCTTGTAACAAAATTTTATTTTGTGTATCTATATTTTTCTTTCCCATTCCTCCAGACGGTATTCTGGAGAAGTAAGTTTTATAGCTCGGTCCGTCAAAACACTGTTTTTGTGGGCATTGGGATGATTAGAATAGTAATTTAGATATCGGCCGGACCATGTCTCTTTTTGGTATAGTTTGGTTTTTATTTTGTTGTGATCAGTTCGAATTAATGTTATGCCTAGAACATTTATTGTGCTGTTCTCTGTTTCGATTGTAAATTGAAGTTTTGGATGAAAACTATTAAAAGAATTTAATTTCTAAGGTAAATACCTTTATCATTTTATCAACAAACTTGTTTTTATATAACATATATGTTAAGTGACATTTTTGAGCACGTTCCAAAATTTTATATTGATTAATTGTAAATATTTTATTCCGTCCAGATACGACATAAAATCTTTCTGAAAAAGCTCCAAACAAGGAGCGAAACGTCAAGTTATATAGACGATATTTAGTTTATTTTATTTATAAAATAGACCCAAGAACAAATTGATATAGTTGCAGATATTGTAGTAAACTCTTCTTCTTCCACAGTCCAAGTAGCGTCTACCCACTCTAGTAAAAGACACTATCGAAAATTTTGAACGCAGTATCATTCAAGATGGAAATAATATTCATAACATCGTAAGTGAAGCATCCGATATAATAAGTTATGAGTCTCCACCGCCAGAAAAACACAAACGTTCTAAATTGTGTAAAAGATCAATTTCATTTTAAAGAGCATCTAGTAGTGCCATCACTTTTCTTTTCGGAATACTTTGGATATTATTGCAGTGAATTTCCCAAGGACAAACTAACTTCCGCATGTTCCTATTATTCGACACTTGATAAAGAAAGATTACGAATTGAACTGTCAGTTATTTATTCAAAAATTGTTTGCAGAACAATAAATGGCGTAATACCTCTATTAAAATTTTTAATAAAAAACAATCTATGGGATACGTTGAAGGAGACTAGAAAATTGTGACGAACGATGTTTTTCAACACTGAATCGAATTAAAATATTTCTTAGAAATTCAATGACCGAAGATCGTTTAACAGCTCTTTCCATGCTATCTATTGAAAAAAAATTATCTCCGAAATAGACAAATTAAATGACAAATTGATTACAATATTTGCGAACCAAGAATAACATAGAATACACTTAATTTATAAGAAATAATTTGTTAGAAAAGTAGTGCTTAGAGACTCTTATTTTTTGCGAACCGAAAATAACGTCTTATAGACTTAACTTAAAAGAAATAATTTTTAGTTAGCGAAGTAGGGCTTAGTGCGTAAGTTTTATTTTTCTTTAGTGGCAATTGACAATTGTTCCAGAAATCCAATATTTCAACTCGGAATGGGGAGAAAGGACGATAAAATCGATGGGAGAAAACCCCTTTCCGAGGTAAACATCTTTTCTTAAATTGCAGAACACTTTAAAATTTGTATCACGAGCCGCTACTGAGATAAAGGACTTGGAGAGGTACTGGAATCAGCAGCTCTCAGCTAGGTCCTAGTAGATGGAGATGTGGTGTTTCTTCCCACTACGGCCGGGTCCCTTTTGTTCTAGGGCTCCATATCCTAGTGATATTCTCTAGTGCTTAGAGGCCAGAGCAGTAGAGAGGAAAGAAGGGCGAAAAATGAAAGGAGCATTACTGGGAAGAAAGGAGTAGGTAAAACAGATTGGCAGTTTATGCTCCAACACATAAAAAACTGAATCTGTTTATTAATATAAAACTAACAGAAATTCGTTTTATCTTATTCGTTTTGTTCCCCAAATAAGCAGAAAATGACAAATTACGATGTTTTGAAAAAAAATAAAGAAAATAATTCACTAACAAGGTGTCTTTTTTGTTAAGTACTCGTACAAAAAAACTAAGCATCCTCCAAACTAAATAAAAACCAGACAGTGCCATATTATCCAAAAGGCTGACTAGGCTATATATAGCCTAGGGCACCGTGAAAGAAATAGGCGCCGACTGACCGGACTAACCACTAACGATAGTCACAATTCGTGCACATCATTTTTGTTGTATACGTATTTTTTTCGTGGAGATCGAATGTGTTGTAAGGCACCAATATTAAACAAAATGTTATTGACAACATTAGTGAATAGAGACATAATTATTTCAGTCGGCCGGGTTTGAATACTTGGATAGATTGAAAAGCACCGCTTTACATCCATATATTTTGATTATCAATGCGGTATTGTGGTAACTATAGACAAATCTCTTTTTGCTGATTTGCGGCAGTGACGGGATGCCGCCAGAGATAAATATGCTAATATGCAAAGTACCGCCACGTGCGCCTTGCGCTCGCCAAAACAAAAAAACCGACAAAGGGTGATTGGAAACACAACATCAAAGTTTACAAAAAACATTGGTAAAGTTTGGAAACATTTATTTTAAAAATTGAAGATAGTCAGTTGAGTCAGTTTTAGAACATATGTCATTAGACATACAGAACTGGAGATGTCTGGTCGATATTCTGGTTTGCAAGCTAGAATCAAGGAAAAGAACAAATTGGCAAAATTTATACCATGTGCTGCCAATTCACTGAATTTAGTAGGAACCTGCGCTGCAGAGTGTTCTCCTGTTGTAACAAATTTCTTATTGTTTGTAGAAGAAATATACACTTTCTTTTCAGCATCAACCTATAGGTGAGAAATAATGAAAGAGTGTTTAACACGTAACAGAACTGTGAGTGGGTCAGAACTACATGTGCCTAAAAAACTTTCAGCTACTAGATGGTCAGCTAGAATCGATGCCTGCACCGCTCTTTATGACAGTTACGATGCTTTTAAAGAAGCTTTGAATTTTATTGTGAATGATACCTCGCAAGCACCTAAAACAAAAGCTGAGAGGAAGGGTATATTGCAAAAAATGTTTAGCTTGGAGACTAGTATTATACTCTCTTTCTGGAGAGATATTTCAATTCAATTCCACAAAACAAGCCAGTCTTAGCAAAAGCAAAGTATGGATATAGTGACAGCCGTTCAACTCTATAAATCATTAATTCACTTTGCTACGGAAATGAGAACAACTTATAACAAATACGAGGAAAGCGGTAAATTGTTAACAAAATGTAGTACCTATACGTTGGATTCGAAAAGGAAGAAAAAAAAGGAAATGTTTGCAAGGAGAGAGTGATGTTGGAGAAACTACTTTTGATGGTAGGACAGATATGGAAGTAAATATGTTCTACGTGGTTGTAGACAATATAGTATCAGAGCTCGAGAGGCGAAAAAATTCGTACGATGACATCAATGGATCTTTTGGTTTTCTTACAAACTTAGAAAACACTGAAGACAATATAATAAAAGAAAAGTGCATACATTTCTTTACATCGCCTCTGTTAAACTGAAGAAAACTGTGAGTAACTCTTTTATTCTAACTTATCCGATTACACTAAGTTGCTCAAGAATGATCCTACCCCAGATATAATATGAAACGGAGATTTATAAAATAGTATTTAGTTCTCGAAATGAATATTTATGGCTGGGAACATCTAGACCTCACGAAATTTCTACGTTCAGAACTGGAAATAACTCATTAAGTTTTTATCTACAAATAGTATTATTTACAATAATAAACTAAAGCAAACCACATACTATTGAACTTTTAATCTACACAATGAAAGAATTGACTATTAAAAAAATATTAAAAGAAGCAACCGAAAAAATACTAGAAGAGCTACAAAATACAAAAACTGAATTGAAATGTGCCATTGATGAAACAGAGAAAAAACTTTTGTTAAAAATTGAAGAACAAGGATCAGACGTGTAGAAGAAGAGGTCGAAATTATAAAAGAACAGATAGATAGGAAAAAACGACTTAACAATATTATTATATTCGGTTTAAGCAAACCAATTCCAAACATTAAAATTGAAGATATCTGCACTAAAATAAATGAGAATTTAAATGCTAATATAAATGAAAGTGACATAAATAATTTCTATCCGCTGGGAAAATCAGAGTCCGCTCCAGTTAAAGTAGAATTTGTGTCATATTTAAAGAAAAAGTCCATTTTTACAAATATTAAAAATCTCAAGGGTTCGGGACTCTCAATTTCCAATGACCTAACACCAAAAGAGAGAGAAACTTACACAAAAATTTAAAGTCGTACCTCATACATTTTCGTAAAACAGGGGAATACTCTAAATGTTTTATTAAAAATAATAAACTGGTTTTGGATAACAAGTCTCACACTCTTGAGGAATTGACAAAAATATCAAGAACAGAAACCATCCAACCAATACTCCTAATTTGTCTGATGACCAAAAAACAAGTGAGGTAAATCCACAACTATCACTAATAGTCAACGCTGACACTAAGAAGCCGAAAACTCGCTCAGCATCACAGACTAAATAATGGAAAGGAACTCTACTACCTAGATCTTTATAATAAATTTTAGTTTTATTAATTAACTCTAAATAGTTTAAATTTTATTGTTTATTATCACGTCTTTCTGCTTTTAATTGCAAATTTTATCTGTATATTAATATATGTAGTTAAATTTCCTTGTCTGAGTTCGTGATTGTTTTTATCTATAATTCTTGTTTAATTAGTGTGTATCTTTGACATGGAACAATATATACGAGATTTCGAAGTACCGAATATAGAGACATATAAATTAGAAACTATTGAACAGTGTACAGAGGTTTTGTCCATTAACCAATTGAATTCAAATTTTAAAATGGTACTTAATAATATTCGCAGTATCAACAAAAATCTAAATGAATTCAAAATTTTCCTCACAACATTAAATTCTGATATAGACTGCATTGTATTCACTGAAACATGGAATATATTGGATACAAGTCTACACCATATTGAAGGTTATGATATCATTTATAATGAAAGTAAATACAACCAAAATGATGGTGTTGTTATGTACATTAAGAGTTGACTGTCTCGACCCTTACTTCGTGGAATATGCTCATATTAGTGTTTTTAAATGAAACTCAAGGTCTCTAGTTAATTCCACAATATAATACAAGTTATTGATGTTTAGTAGTTAATTTTGGCTAGACCAAGAAGTAACCTAACTTGTGATTGGCTTAATATATGTTTATAGAAAAAAGAAGAAGATGTGATATTACAAATATTGAAGCTTAGATATTATTAGCCCTATGGTGTAATTATAACTATACTTATAAAATAATAGAGACCTACCCAAATATTAACATTCTACAAGTTAAAATCCAACTTGATAAAAGTAATAGCGTAGTTATATCTGCAGCATACAGGTCACCCGATACTAACGTGGCCGCATTTGTAACATGTTTGCAAAATTATTTTGAAGCAAGTGTTGATAATGATGAAGATATGTACCTGTTCGTTGGGGATTTAAACATAAATATATTAGAAATCAATAGTATTTCAACTGAATATAATAATACCCTTAATGAGTTCGGATATAGCTCTACAATTAATATTGCCACACGAGAAAAATCCTGTCTGGATCATATATTCATAAAATCAAAACAACATATTATAGATCAAATTGTGCCTATAGTAATCCAGACGAATATAACTGACCATGCAACTACTATCTTGCAAGTAATGCTAAACTCAAAGAACGCATCATGTATAAATAAAAAACATTATGCTGAAAGTATTAACATAAATAAATTAAACAATGTCCTAAATAATACAACGTGGGATTCAATTTATAGTACAACCAATTTAGATACTGCAACCAATAAATTTGTGACTATACTTAGCAACACTATTGGTAATTGTACTGAAAAGCGACTAATAAAAAGAAAACACACAAAAATTGCACTCTGGCTCACCAACGCATTACTAAAATCTGTCAATACAAAAAATAAAATGTTTAAAAAGCTACAAAAAAATCCCAATAATCTACTACTTAAAACGCAATACCAAACTTATAAAAATAAACTTAATTCTTTGATAGCAAAAAGAAAATACGACTATTACACCACGGAGCTCAATAAAAACCATAATAATCCAAACAAATTGTGGAACATAGTTAATATTTAAGTAAAAAGAAAAAAACCAAACACACTATATAAATTCTGTTTACAATGATAGCGACCAATTAATTACAGATAAAAAAGTATCGCTAATGAATTTAATAAAATATTTGCCACAATAGGCACAACTTTAGCTAATAATATAAATAAAGATATAAATTACCTACCAACTAGGTAAAGCATCTGTAATTCGTTTGTTATAACACCGCTTGATTCCAATGAGTTGCTCACTATTATCCATGATTTAAAAAGTAAAAAAGCAGTTGGAGCAGATAATATTAGAGCGGAAACAATCAAATCAGTCGCGGAATACATAGTTGAATCATTAAAATTTTTAATTATTGAGTGCTTCCAGCTTTTAAAAAATCAGTAATAATCCCAGTGTATAAAAAAGATAACAAAAGTACGATTACAAATTACCGTCCAATTTCTTAATTACCTCATATCTCAAAAATATTTTAAAAAACGATTAATTTCGTACTTAGATAAATATCAAATACTTTCTGAACAGCAGTTTGAGTTTAGAGAAGGAACGTCAACTGAAGATGCTATTTTAGCTTTAACATCAAAAATTACCAAATCTTTTAATGAAAACAAAGCTTGCTTATGTATTTTCATAGATGTGTCCAAGGCTTTCGATAGCGTCCACCACGACTCCCTCCTCAACTCACTAGAGGACATAGGTATTAGGGGTAACTGCTTGAAACTATTTAAAGAGTATCTACTTGGCAGGCAACAAATCGTTAAGGTAGATGAGGTCTATAGCGAGACCAGGAAAGTTCAGCTGGGGTACCGCAAGGCACAGTCCTAGGACCACTTTTATTTAACATTTATCTGAATGATATTTTCACTTTAGGTAACGCCGGTCACGTTATTGGTTTCGCTGATGATACAGCGATTTTTTATACCGCTAACGCCTGGGATGAGCTTAAGGAAAAAGCAGAAAATGATTTTAAACATATTAAAAAATGGCTGTCTCATAAACTAACAATAAATTTAGATAAAACAAATTATATCCCATTTAGCTGCAATAAATCTGGCCTACCCACTTTTAACCATATAACTATCAATGCAGATGATAGTAATTACCGCATCTAAGCTGTGAATAATGTTAAGTATTTAGGTGTTACAATCGACTCACATCTACAACATATAAAGTTAACTGTAAAAAAGTTACAAGTGATATTATATAAAATAAAGTATTTAAAAAAAACGACTTCCTGCGCATTCCTTAAAACTTTTATACTATGCCCTCGTTCAAAGTCATCTTCGCTTCGGTATAGTGGGATGGGGAGCTGCATCAAAAACCCACATACACTTATTGGAGAGAACACAGAAACGTTTTTTAAAGGTGATTCTGAATAAACCATACCAATATTTATCTGATCAGTTGTATATAGACGCAAAAGTGATGGATATAAGGCAATTATTCTATTATTTTACAATTACTAAATTTCGCAAAACAAAGGACTCATTCCCAACAACTATACATTCATTCCTATGATACCCGCCAGAAAACACACCAACCTGTACCCCATATGACAAAAACAATCACCCAACAATCTTATACTTACCTGGCTCCAAAATTATACAACACGTTACCGGAATCATTAAAAGTATTAAACAGCGAATATTAATTCAAAAATAAATTAAAATTGTATATTTTGGAGAGATCCAGACATGAGGTACACAATTGTATAGAAAAATGAATGTAGTATAGACAAACTCAACAAATAAACCTAAATTATTTCCTCTCGTAATTATATATTGTAAAATGTCAAAAGTTAGAGGTTACATGTAAGATGTTAGATATTAGTTATTTTTTCTTTTTTGTTTGCTAATGTGCTTTGTATTTGATTTTTATAATATAAATTGTAATATTCTGATATTTCCACTCGAAACAAGTGTTCACTCACTTATCGAGTATACTATTCTTATTATTCGTTCTTTTTGTCTCTATATAACCTGTATTTTTTTTTATTGTAAATTTTTTTGATTAAGAATAAACATACATACATCTTCAAGGAATTTATACTAGAGATTTGGATTGTAATTTTGAAAATGAATGTGTACAATTCAAATATTTTATTCAAAATCTGGACTCACCTAACTCTGAGAAAAAAAACACCAAAAACTATGTCATGGTTGCAAACACTCCGCGGCATAAATTTAATTTGTGCGTTTCCCAACATGGACATTATGTTAAGAATATATCTGTGTCTTCCAGTGACGAATTGTACAGGCTAAAGGTCCTTCTCCGTTTTAAAACGAGTAAAAAATTAGTGTTTTTAAATGAAACTCAAGGTCTCTAGTTAATTCCACAATATAATACAAGTTATTGAAAATTCTAAAAAATTGACAATTGTTTCGATAAATCAATATCATCGTCAGAATGACAGAAGTTACATTTCATTTTATGCCTACCTGATGTTTAGTAGTTATATTTTTGGCTAGACCAAGAAGTAACCTAACTTGTGATTGGCTTAATATATGGTTATAGAAAAAAGAAGAAGATGTGATATTACAAATATTGAAGCTTAGATATTATTAGCCCTATGGTGATATCCTGGATATCATTTTTCCAATTAAGATCAGTATAACTGTGCAATGATATAGAAAACCAGGAAAACTATATCTGCTGATCTTTACAATTATCACTTAATAAGACAGTTTATTAGTGGAGAATTCCCTAGATTTAACTGTTCATTGACAACTTCATATTGTGGGTTTCTTAAATGTCTTCTAATTTCCAGTTCTTCAAGGAAATCCAGTTCTTGTTTCTTTTCACAAATATGCAGCACTTCTAGTTCTGTGTTAGGTGTCAATGAATGATTGGTGTCAAGTAGATGTTTTGCGTAGTGAGATTTATCTGGTTGTTTTAATCTGTAAGCTCGTAAGTGCTCACTGTATCGTATTTCAAAATTCCTAAGGGTCTGACCCAAATAGACAGCATTACATTCTGGACATTTGAGTTTATATATACCTGACTTCTTTAATAGTGGTATTTTTGTTTTTACATTTAACAATTTTGTACTAACGTTACTTTCTATTTTAAAAGAAATTGTTGCATTTGTTGCTGAAGATATTATCTTTGAAATATTATTAGAAATATTTCCTGCATATGTGATGGTTTTATAAGTTTTAATTTCATCAGCTTGTTTAGGATATATTAGTTGTAATGCCACTTTTTTCTCTTTTTTACTAATTAGTTTATTTATCATATCTAATGGATAACCGTTAGATGTTGCTATTTGTCTAATTGTATTAATCTCTCTATCAAAATTACATTTGTTCATAGGAACTGAAAAAGCTCTATGTATCATTGAATTATATGCTGCTAGTCTGTGTGAGACAGGGTGGCTAGAATTGAATGGAATTGTCACATCAGTCTGTGTTGGTTTTCGGTAAATTGAATAATCAAGTACATCATTAACTCTTTGAATTTTTAAATCAAGAAAATTGATTGAGCTATTTTCTTCAATTTCTAATGTAAATTTAATTTTCGGGTGTAAATTATTGATGTGGTTGAAAAACACATCTAATTGTCGCTCACTACCCATAAAACAAGCTAATATGTCATCCACATATCTATACCAAAATAAAATATTTTTCGAAATATTACTTTCAAAGATCTTTCTTTCTAAATTGTCCATAAAAATGTTTGCTAAAATAGGTGATATAGGGCTTCCCATTGGTAAACCTTCATTTTGAATATATATCTTATTGTCAAAAGTGAAATAATTCTGATTAATGCATACATCAAATAAATTAAGTATATCTGATATTATTCCTGGATTAATATTTTTATCTTCTAGTAATTTTCTTACAAGTATTAGACATTCTTTAGGAGGAATTTTAGTAAACATATTAGTTACATCGAACGATATGAGTTTATAGTTATCTTGCAAGTGGATTGATTTCAACTTTTTGATTAGTTCTATTGAATTTCTAATTGAGTACTGAGATTCATATCCGTAAGTATTGAGTATATTGTTGAGCTTTTTTGCCAATATATTATTAGGAGCATTAACATAAGAGACTACAGGTCTAATTGGTTTCGTTATTTTATGTAATTTAACTGTTCCATATAATTGTGGACAATGAGGATTCTTATGTATGATAGACCTCTTTTCGTAATCATTTAAAAGATAATTTGAATTATTAACAATATCCCTTACATTATTAGAAAACTTCTTTGTTGGGTCTACTTTAAGAACTTTTACATCGCTGGATTCTATAAAGTTATATACTTTGGAATTGTAATTTTCAGTCGTCAAAATGACAGTAGCATTCCCCTTATCGGATTTTGTAACTGTTAGGTTATGATTCTCTATCTTCTGTTTTATTGCGTTTAAAACTGAAATGTCATTTTTTGTTTGACGTTTAACTTTTGAAGGTTCAATGTTTTTGATTAAATTCGCAATTTTTAATTTCTCATAAAGAAAATTATTTGAATTAGATTTTAAAGCTATTTCTGACTCTGTAGCTATAATTTGTTTAATATTATTCGTAAATTTAGGTGGTATGCTGTACTTTAAACCTTTATTTAAAAATTCTATTTCACTATTTGTAAAATTAGTGTCTGAAAGGTTTTCAAATCGTGGTGCAAAGTGTGTTGGTATGTAGGTACTTACAGTTTCATGATGTTTTGAGTATTGAATTTTATGTTGTGTGTGTTCAAGATTCTGTAGCTTCTTTTCTTGTTTCTTAAATTTCATATGCTTCATAGTGCTGATATTTTCTCTAATTTTGTCATCCAAACAGTCAAATTCTACTGGATGTAATTGGAATGTGAGTTCTGAATGTACAACTTTTATGTAGTTGTCTAAGGAGTCTCTAACTTTGAACCATTTCTTACATTCAGATTTTATCCAAACTGTAAGTACCTACATACCAACACACTTTGCACCACGATTTGAAAACCTTTCAGACACTAATTTTACAAATAGTGAAATAGAATTTTTAAATAAAGGTTTAAAGTACAGCATACCACCTAAATTTACGAATAATATTAAACAAATTATAGCTACAGAGTCAGAAATAGCTTTAAAATCTAATTCAAATAATTTTCTTTATGAGAAATTAAAAATTGCGAATTTAATCAAAAATATTGAACCTTCAAAAGTTAAACGTCAAACAAAAAATGACATTTCAGTTTTAAACGCAATAAAACAGAAGATAGAGAATCATAACCTAACAGTTACAAAATCCGATAAGGGGAATGCTACTGTCATTTTGACGACTGAAAATTACAATTCCAAAGTATATAACTTTATAGAATCCAGCGATGTAAAAGTTCTTAAAGTAGACCCAACAAAGAAGTTTTCTAATAATGTAAGGGATATTGTTAATAATTCAAATTATCTTTTAAATGATTACGAAAAGAGGTCTATCATACATAAGAATCCTCATTGTCCACAATTATATGGAACAGTTAAATTACATAAAATAACGAAACCAATTAGACCTGTAGTCTCTTATGTTAATGCTCCTAATAATATATTGGCAAAAAAGCTCAACAATATACTCAATACTTACGGATATGAATCTCAGTACTCAATTAGAAATTCAATAGAACTAATCAAAAAGTTGAAATCAATCCACTTGCAAGATAACTATAAACTCATATCGTTCGATGTAACTAATATGTTTACTAAAATTCCTCCTAAAGAATGTCTAATACTTGTAAGAAAATTACTAGAAGATAAAAATATTAATCCAGGAATAATATCAGATATACTTAATTTATTTGATGTATGCATTAATCAGAATTATTTCACTTTTGACAATAAGATATATATTCAAAATGAAGGTTTACCAATGGGAAGCCCTATATCACCTATTTTAGCAAACATTTTTATGGACAATTTAGAAAGAAAGATCTTTGAAAGTAATATTTCGAAAAATATTTTATTTTGGTATAGATATGTGGATGACATATTAGCTTGTTTTATGGGTAGTGAGCGACAATTAGATGTGTTTTTCAACCACATCAATAATTTACACCCGAAAATTAAATTAACATTAGAAATTGAAGAAAATAGCTCAATCAATTTTCTTGATTTAAAAATTCAAAGAGTTAATGATGTACTTGATTATTCAATTTACCGAAAACCAACACAGACTGATGTGACAATTCCATTCAATTCTAGCCACCCTGTCTCACACAGACTAGCAGCATATAATTCAATGATACATAGAGCTTTTTCAGTTCCTATGAACAAATGTAATTTTGATAGAGAGATTAATACAATTAGACAAATAGCAACATCTAACGGTTATCCATTAGATATGATAAATAAACTAATTAGTAAAAAAGAGAAAAAAGTGGCATTACAACTAATATATCCTAAACAAGCTGATGAAATTAAAACTTATAAAACCATCACATATGCAGGAAATATTTCTAATAATATTTCAAAGATAATATCTTCAGCAACAAATGCAACAATTTCTTTTAAAATAGAAAGTAACGTTAGTACAAAATTGTTAAATGTAAAAACAAAAATACCACTATTAAAGAAGTCAGGTATATATAAACTCAAATGTCCAGAATGTAATGCTGTCTATTTGGGTCAGACCCTTAGGAATTTTGAAATACGATACAGTGAGCACTTACGAGCTTACAGATTAAAACAACCAGATAAATCTCACTACGCAAAACATCTACTTGACACCAATCATTCATTGACACCTAACACAGAACTAGAAGTGCTGCATATTTGTGAAAAGAAACAAGAACTGGATTTCCTTGAAGAACTGGAAATTAGAAGACATTTAAGAAACCCACAATATGAAGTTGTCAATGAACAGTTAAATCTAGGGAATTCTCCACTAATAAACTGTCTTATTAAGTGATAATTGTAAAGATCAGCAGATATAGTTTTCCTGGTTTTCTATATCATTGCACAGTTATACTGATCTTAATTGGAAAAATGATATCCAGGATATCACCATAGGGCTAATAATATCTAAGCTTCAATATTTGTAATATCACATCTTCTTCTTTTTTCTATAACCATATATTAAGCCAATCACAAGTTAGGTTACTTCTTGGTCTAGCCAAAAATATAACTACTAAACATCAGGTAGGCATAAAATGAAATGTAACTTCTGTCATTCTGACGATGATATTGATTTATCGAAACAATTGTCAATTTTTTAGAATTTTCAATAACTTGTATTATATTGTGGAATTAACTAGAGACCTTGAGTTTCATTTAAAAACACTAATATGAGCATATTCCACGAAGTAAGGGTCGAGACAGTCAATTTCAGTAAAAAATTACTTAAGAAATGCATTAACATACAATAAAACTGCTGACCTCTCAATATTATGTATAGAATGTGAGGTACTAAAAGAAAGAAATTTTGACGACATCATACACAAATTTTCAAGTATTAAGTGTCGTAAAATCCACATTTAAATAATCGATTTGTACATTTTCACAAATACATATATATTTTGTGAAACGCGTATTATTTTACTTGTATTTATATTTTTACTTTCCTAGTTTAGAGGCGCCAAACTGATGTCAGCCTAAAGCGCTCTAATGTCTTAATCCGGCCCTGAATCCTGACCATATTATAGTTGAAATAAAACATTGTAAGCAGATGCAAATTACATAAAAATATGTTTGAAGAATTTAACTCACTAGCAAATATTAAAACCACCACAAATATCTTTCAATTATGAACTGAATGGAAGAGGTTTTTCCTTTAAATACACAAAATTTGAAAGTGAAACTAGTCCGTCAGAATTAAAATACAATAGTTCAATGGAAATCGTAACAACTGATTGGCATTACAGTATATATAAATGTATACGTTAAACATCACAACTGAACCTGTGTGTGTAAAGTGTGATCCTTTTTATATTTAATCCCCCATTTTATTCCTGAATTTATTGATCATGAAATTTTTATTTTCCATTAAAATGTTATCGAATATAAACATAAAGAGCAACCCTCGGAATGTTACGCCCATGTTTAAATGATCGCAAGAATGGTAAATGTCGACGCAGCTATTCTTTGAATGTATAGAAGGGGATAAGTCCAGTTAACGTATCCGTCTTTCACTATCAGTTAGAGTCCGGTCCATAATAAGTGCTGTGACGATGCAAATCTGGATTTTGACTATATTTTATCCACCCTCCGTTCTTTTATGACCACCAGGGAACGTCAAAATTGAAGCAATGTACGCGATGTTTCTCGATAAATCCAACAAGGACCGTTGAAACGAGAAGGTCCTTACTAGATCAATAAGAAATCTTCCATAGATGACGACACAGTTTTTTTTGATCAGAATAATAATTAAAACATATTATTTTTTAAAAGAACTGTTTCTAAATAATTACGCAATATAATAAAACAATGGTAAAAATTCTAAAAGCAGTGGATAAAATCGATGAGATTTTAAACAAATTTAACAATTTTAATCCAAGTTTAAAATTTACCATCGAACGCGACAAATAAAAATCACTAATTTTCCTGGACGTCACTCACAATCTCATACGATATAGAAGGCAAAATCAATACCACTGGTATTCAAAATCATCAGCTTCTTATAGGTACATGAGTTATTATTTAAATGCACCCCTATCTCATAAGAAAAATGTAATTAAAACTTTAACTGACAGAGCAATTAAATTATCTCACCCTAAATTCAGAAAGAACAATCTAAATAAAATCCGAAATATCCTTAGAGAAAATAACTACCCATTACTGTTTGTGAACAAAGCTATTCTAAAAATAATAGTCTTCAGAAAGAAAATTTAACTGTTCCCCACAAATTATAGAACACCAACCAAATTTTTTTTTCAAAAATGAAACCAAATATTCCGAAAAATAAACAAACACACACAGTATACCAGATTCCTTGTGGATATTGCAATAAAACGTATATTGGTCAAACAAACAATTTCTTCAAAAAAGAATACAAACTCATAGATATTCAAAAACTGATTTAACAGCTTTATCCTATCACTCTAAGAATACAGGGCATTCTATAATATACACCTGTTAAGCGAACGCGTCCAGACTAACACCACATCGCATTATAAAAAGAAAAACAAAAAATACCTTCAATCTAAATAATAAATTTTAAGATATTACTGACAATACCAACCTACAACATGTAGACAGAATTTTAATTTTTAACATTCCATGTTCTTAACAGTGTTATCAAGGTAATTGTTTTTTATTTTATATACAAAATTTTGTAGCGTCTTTTTTAACTGTTATATATCAATGAAAATGTAACATTTTAGCCTAAACAGAAGATACCTTAACAAGTCGAAACGCGTTTTTTGGTGAATAATAAACAAATTATTAAAAAATAAGGACCTTTATTCGAGAAAATTCCTCCCATATAAAGATATTTAAACTGTCAATATATAGTAGAAGGGTAGTTTTTTGCTGACTACATTAGGATAAAGCTAATCACACTATATTGGGAACAGCAGCAAAAGCTGCAACTGAATTAAGCAATATTTACATTATTTATTTAAATGATTTTAAGACATTACTTACATATTAGCGAAATTGAATCAATGATGTTAAACAATGAAACGATGTACATTATTATATGAAATACTACGAGACGCTTGAAACTATTGGTCAAATTAATAAAATGATTTTCAATCAACAGTTACATAAAACAGGTCAAAATTGGCACAGTTGGTCGACACATGTTGTTCTACCTTCTTATTTATTAGGTTAGAACCTAATCAATTAATGGCCTTTTGCTGTATCACTGTTTAGCCATACTAGTTATTTACTAATATTGAACTAGTCAACAACTTATGTGTTCCCAACTTCACTTTTGTGTAACAGCCCACCGATATGTACAGCCCGATGATGCCTACAAATGACTCAGGTTACAAATAATATAACTTAAATCAGACCTCCTACTTGCTCATCATCCATTTGTTGTAGTTAATTGTGGTTTAGACAATTTTAGGTAAGATTTAGTCATGGATGATGCTGCTGCCCAAATCGCATATGTACAGCCCGATGATGCCTCCAAATGTCTCAGGTTACTAATAATATAATTTAAATCAGACCTCCTACTTGCCGAATCATCCATTTGTTGATAGTTAATTGTGGTTTAGTACAATTTTAGGTTAGATTTAGTCATGGATAATGCTGCTGCCCAAATCATGCGAATTGATGTTAGTACTTAACAGATAAGACTATATTTCATTGAGCTGTTTTTTTTATTCATGCATTTCTCTTCTTTGAATATGCAACACATCTCAGAAAGAGTCTTTTTTTAAGTTGGATTCTCTTTCTAGAAGTTGATTCATAGTCCATCATATGGTCGTTGTTGTATACATGTTCACACAAGGCACCTAGCATCACTTATATGTGATATTATCCTATTTGCCAAAGATCTCGAGGTTTCACCAACGTAATATACTATAACACAGCAAAAGGCCATTCATTGATTTGACATGGACCAACGATAGAAAAGAGGGGAAAGGTACTAACCTAACAAGTAAGATGGTAGAACAACACGTGTCGATCTACTGTGGCAATTTTAATCTGTTGTATTTTATATTATAATTGTTGATTGTGAAACAAGTTTGGGATGCAATTGAACAAGACCAAATATGACGCTTGATTTTAAGTATGCCTAGTCGCCGTGAAGAAGTAATTAGAAATAGAAGCAAAAATATTCGCAATCAAGTGTTTTTGATAGAGAAGATTATTTAGGTTATGTTTTTTTTTAAATTTTAGTTGTTTTAAATGTCAATATGCGTATTACAATTCAATAAAATTATGTTATGCTTTGAACGCACTTTTCTTCTTTAATAACAGAGATATCGATTTATATACGAAAAGACGAAGCTATCTCACAATATTAATAAGATGGGGCGTTTGTTTATAATAAGTTCCACAGGGTGTTGTTAAATAAAATGAAAAAATACAACTTTACTATTACTCCCTGTATACGTGTAAAACGTGAACATTTCTCAGAAAACAGTGGTACAGTAATTCCTTAGAAATAGATATACGAGTATATTGTGAAAAAAAATCATGTAAAACCAATCAACGGTTCGGAAGAAAAATGGTTTTAAACTTATGGTACATTTAAGATGGTGCATTAATTTTGGACAGTAGTGTATAATATACAGGGTGATTCATAACTATTGGGACATAGGCTTAGGGTACATTGTTTGGACCAAAATATGACGATAGGACCAAATATACCTCAATAAAATATTGCTGTAGAAAAAGATAAAGGGCGTTAAAATTGATATTTTTTTTCATTTTTTGCTAATAATGTATCTGTATATTTATCGATTGTCATCAAAATCGGCACAGAATATAGGCAATATTATTTTATGTTTTTTTTTGACATTTTGTTACAGGGGGAGCCTCGTGAAGGATTTCTGATGATGAAATTGACTGGTAACTTTTTTTGACGAAGCTTTTTAGTGATTTTTATTAAACAATATGACATAAACGTCATTTCTACGTAATATTGGTACTTATGTTCAAACACGATATTCTCATTCGCTTTCGAGAAAACCACAACTGAACAGTTCAGAGTATCGGAAGGAGATTTCAAGCAACGGACAATAAAAAAACTTGTATCTCAAGGCTTTTATTTCGACGATAAAGCATAATTAAAAACAATGTAACATAAAAAGAGCAAACTCAAATTAAATGTTCTACGTGGCCTCCTCCGACTCCTATGCCTTTTTTAATTCTTTTAATAAAGAGCTTTCTGTCCCCTTATAAAGCTAGCCGCATTTTGTATTTTCCTCCAGAGTTCGTCTCTCGAGTTAATTTCATTGGCATAAACTAGGGACTTCATATGTCCCCAAACATAAAAATCAAGCGGGTTATACTCAGGACTTCTTGGTGCCCATTCAAAATCACTTCCTCTCCAAATCCATCGTTAAGGACATATGTCATTTAGATGATTTCTAACAACTGAAGGGAAATGAGGTGGAGCTTCATCCTGCATAAACCACATTTTATTTGTTACAGCTAGTGACAGATTATCCAAAATATAGCTAAAAGTATTTTGCAAAAAAAATAAATAAGAATCTCCATTTAAATTTAAACTGCCTTTCTTTCAGAGCATGCGAATTTTTTTCTTCCCAATAATGGCTGTTACTTCAATTAAATACTCCTCGTCTGGTAAAATTCGCTTCATCGGTGAACATAATATTCTTAATAAAATTTCGGTCAACATTATACTTGTTGAGAATACGTTGGCAGAACTATAACCGTCGTGGGAGATCTCTTGTAAGCAAATTTTGAACAGGAGTGAAGTGATACGGGTGGAACTTTTCTTTTTCTAGAATTCTAATAATAGACGACTGACTTACTCCAGTTGCTAATGACAAAATGACGTGAACTTACTGTAGGATTTTCATCTATTCGAACCAAAACTTCATCTTCTTGATTAGATGAAATTTGCTTCGGACGACCACCTTGATTTTTATTGTGAATGACCCGGTTTCACCCAAACGATGAAATAGATTTGAAAAATTTTTGTGATTTGGTTGCCTTCTGCCTGGATATAACAATTCATACCTTCTGGCTGCAGAGCGTCCGCAAAAATGTTCTTGTGCGTATACACAAATTATATCCCGCATTTCTTCATTCGTAACATGATTGTGACGAGGTATTTCAATCGAAAAAGTATATGATAGCTATAAAAAATGCAACAATTGACTATGAACTCGCAGAAAAAAATATTCACTGACAAGAAATGTCATTTACCAGCAACAATTATATGACAGTCGATAGCACACTTTTCATAAATGAAATAATATTTGGAATCCCCTTCCGATACTCTGAACTCTCCAATTGCGTTTTTCTCGAAAACGAACGAGAATATCGTGTTTGAACAAGAGTACCAATATTACGTATAAATGATGTTTATTTTATATTTTTTAATAAAAACCACTAAAAAGTTTCGTCAAAAAAAGTTACCAGTCAATTTCATCATCAGAATCCTTCACGAGGCTCCCCCTGTAACAAAATGTCAAATAATACATAAAATCATATTGCCTGTATAAAATTATGGCTCTGTGCCGATTCTGGTAAAAATCGATAAATATACAGTGAAATTATTAGCAAAAAACGAAAAAAAATTCAACTTTAACGCCCTTTATCTTTTTCCACAGC
Organism: Galeruca laticollis; assembly: GCA_963921935.1. Lineage (NCBI taxonomy): Eukaryota > Metazoa > Arthropoda > Insecta > Coleoptera > Chrysomelidae > Galeruca > Galeruca laticollis. Next base: position 58,871,275 of record OY998185.1, on the reverse strand, counting down.
AATATTTTATTGAGGTATATTTGGTCCTATCACCATATTTTAGTCCAAACAATCTACCCTTAGCGTATGTCCCAATAGTTATGAATCACTCTGTATAATGGAATAATTATATAATTTAAAAAGCTGGCGCTGTCCGTGGAATGTGCCGCAACTAATAAATTGTTGACCCTATAATCTATTCTCGAAAATATTGCCAAATAGCTTTAAGGCCGTAAAGAGTGACGTTGAAAGGGGGAGTGGGGTGTATTCAGAGAATCACAGCACCAACTCTCAACCGAAATAACGGCTTATAACAAAAGAAATCCTAGGATTCGTCCGTCCGTAAAGATAGATCTTATCTTAAAACTAGAAGGCCATTTAGATCCAGCTCGGATTTTTTTTTAAATTACCGAGATTTAATTACAGATTTTTTCGATAAAGTTTTCTACTAAATTTCGGTGAGGGTACGGTTTCAATTATAGACAGTCTCATTTTTAGTTCAGGGTTTACTATTACTTGAATAATGATAATTAGACTAAATTCTTTTACTTAAAATATCTTGTCGAAATTAAGTACTTTGAAAACTATTCCTTGCTCAATTAACTGTAGCGAATTCCTTCAAATAACGAGAATATGGATCTTAAATGTGACACACTGTATAAAAAATACAAACCTGAATCATTTAACAGGACTATAGAATATAAACATTGTTTTTTATTTAATTGTTAGTATATCGCATCCCATTTGACCCAACTAACTTCATTTGCCGCTTCATAAAAACTTTGATCCCGCATTCCAAACTAGACCATCATCATCAACGACCATCGTCCCATCTTTTTCTTACACGTATCTTTCGACTCTCTTCACGCAGCCTGAACACAATGAAAAATTCGATGCGTAGGTCAGGGATAAGAATTCGTACAACACACACACTTAATTTAGATTGATAGGAGGGAACATTTGATTTAATTTTTTTCCCTTTATGCTGATTGTAGGGGATGACGTGCAAAAGCAATGTATACCACTGTTTAGTGTCTGTTAAATGACAAAAGTTTCAAGAAATGTGATTTGATTACTTTGATTTTGTATAAAATAATTTGTTGAACGGTAAGAAATTTATCTTTATAGAGTGGATAGATTTTTAAAATTAAAGATGTAGAGTGTGTTTTGTTAAGAATGGCAACCAGTCGGATCTCAAAAACCTATAATTTTGGGGGAAAATGTTCATTTCATCAGTGGCGTAGCACTAAATTCGGGCGCTCGCCCGCAGGATTTTAGTCGGGGGCTCCCTCCATAGATCTATGTTATTTATGATTTTCAAAAATGTTTATTTTGTATTCCAACGTCTCTTTTGTAATTGCCTCCATTTTTCCCATTGCCAGGATGGCCCTGACATTCCACATTGCCATTCTCAATAAGATATTTCGTTTGCTTTTCTTATTTTTACCCATACTCATTATCCATTTCAATGCCTTGTTGTCTTCCATTGTACCTATCCTGTTTCTTTTATCTACTAGTTTTTTTACTTCTCTTTGCTACCTCCTCCATGTTCCGGCGAACGATCGGTAGTTGAACATTTCTTATCATCTTTGTCTTTTAGCATTTAATCCTTGAATGCATTTTGACGATGATATTGATTTATCGAAACAATTGTCAATTTTTTTGAATTTTCAATAACTTTTATTATATTGTGGAATTAACTAGAAACCGTGAGTTTCATTTAAAACACTAATATGCGCAGATTCCACGAAGTAAGGGTCGAGACAGTTAATTTCATCAATATATATGATAATAATAACGCATCAACCACGTAGGGTTATTAGCGAGTTAAAATGATGGAAGTTCACTTATTGTAGCTTGGTTATAGTCTCTATATTTTGCTACTTAATTTGCAGTCTTTTAGGTAGTTTAAACGTTTTTTAGTTTCTTGCTTTTCTTGTAATAGTTTTTTTAATGATAGTGGTAGTTGATTCTTTTTCCGTTCCTTGTCGTATTTCGCACATTCGATTACCAGGTGTTTCACGGTTAACTCACTGTTACACATTTCGCACATTGGTTTATTTTTTCCTGCTAGTAAGTAGTCGTGTGTGATGCGCGTATGACCGATTCGAATACGAGAAAGGATCACTTGTTCTCTTCTATTTATGTTTTTACAGTTCCAGCCGTGAGAATTTGTAGTGACTTCATATGATTTGTGTTGGTTATGTCTTGCTTCTTCCTGCCATTTATCGTAGATTTTGCTCTTGTAGAACGCTTTCAAATCAGTATGTACGGTAAAACCGTTCTTTTCTGATTGTTGATTGGTGAATGCATTTTCTGCTATTTGATCTACTCTCTATTAAATTTGAACTGCCTGGGTTTGGTGTACACACTAGATATAAATTGAGTGAATGAAACGACAAGTACTCAGTGTGTATTTATTATTAAAATTCAGCTAAGCGCTTTCGGCCATTATACTCCGTTTTTAAAAGGCATGGAGTAATAAATCACTCATTTTGGCCGGAACCATAGGCGTACCACATTTAGTCATTTAAAAAAAGTTAAGGCTTCTAAAATTATCTCATTTCCGAAAATAGCCGTTTTGTAATATTATTTAAAATGAAATTTCAAATTATCAATAATATAATAAACTGTGGATTATATCACTGACATCAATTTTCCAGAAAATTTATTATTATGTATAAAAGGGCGTAGACGAGTCCCTCCACTAAGCTCCAGGTAGTTATAATCCTACATACAATAAATAATAAAATAAATGTTAATAACAATTTTATACAAATACATATATATATATATATATATATATATATATATATATATATATATATTATAGAGTGAAACACCCTGTATATCAAACAATAAAGAATTAAGATTGTACATTGTAATCTAGAAGAATTTTTTTTAAGTCAAAATTTTATTAAACATTTGAATGGAGACAATCTGTACGATCCACTATTCGATAGAGAAGGCACCCAGAAAGGACAGACTGTATAATGTAGGGATAATTGCGAATAGGTGTGATAAACAATTTATGTGAAATAAATTAACCAAACTTTTATTAAAAAGTTCAAGTATCAGAATTTGTTCATGATAAGAAACTAATAATGCTTTATTCTGTAAAGTCAAGCTAATCTCATGATATTTGTTGATTAAAACATTAAAGTAAGTTAGTGTAGCTGTTTAGACATAACAGAGCAGAAAAGTATATAATAATGTGAATTTCAGAGAACATGACTCATAAAAAAAAACGAATTTTCATTTTGCATACATATTTAAAGGTAACAGCTGTCATCTATTAAAACATTAAGAATATTCATTTGACATACATACTTAGAGGTTAGGAAATGTCATTTTAACAATACTAGGAAATATTATTGAATGAAAATAATATAGGAAGTCTAAGCAATTAAAAACCTTAGAATACAATATCCTGATATAATGGATGAACATTTCACTGGTTGAAATGAAGAATTTGAGTGATAAAATAAATAGTCAAATTTGATTGGTAAATAAACATTTAAAAAGGATCATATCGGCGACAATTATGTTGCTAACGAAAAAAAATCGGAATGTAGAAGGTTGTTGATTATGGGGTCTATTGACTAGAAGCTTTTTTTTTGGTAAAAGAAAATAATTTTGAAATTATTTGGAAGATAAAAATTTGACTATAGAATTCAAGAAAAATACATTATACTTACAAGATATACATCAGTGTAAGTAGTTAAGTTTATATTAATAATTAAAAAGGAATTGTCGAATGTTGTACAGTACTAACCATGATTTTTATTTTATAATATGGTGTCTTGTGTCTTGTGGAAGTAAAATAGCCACAATAGCTTTTGGAAAACACTGAATAATGGAATTCATATAAACTGCTTGGACTTTAAAAGAAATACAGCATTGATTCCTGTTCTGGTAGATACGGAATGCCAGCATGGAGTTTTTCCAGGAGGAGAATCTGAAACAAATAAAAGAAACGGATTATTGAGGTGAACAAACAAAACAGTGAAGTGAATAAGGTAGTAAAAGTTAATTTTTTAATATATTAAAAAGTCAAGCGTACTTACCAATTTATGCAAAGGACTAAAATTTTGTGACGCATAGACGCTTTTAGGAGTGTATTTCGCCATTTGCTAAAAATCATATGTTTATGAAGTTGTATAATTGTATTTCACTCTTATAATAATATCTCACCAGAGTGCGTGTATGTTGTATGAAAGAGTCATCCTTTTAGATTGTTGAATTTTTTCAAGAACACTTGTAAAAGTGTAATGTATTTATTTTCATTAAATTAAATATCGTTTTTCCTTTGAAGAACGTTTTAAACTATTTTTGTGTTATTCAGTTATTCATTTCATCTGGTGACTTGCGCACCATCTACTTACCATAGGCAGAAGCTCTGAATGACATCTATTGAATTATGCAGATTTGTTTTAAGCAGGACAGGACCGTATTTAGTTTGGAATCATTGAACAAGTAACATATTCTGATTAACAAATTTATTTTTGAAATATAAAGCATTTATTAACTTTGGCGCTAATATATATAAAATTCTAAAATCATTTTATCCTAAATACTTGAACTCTACCCTGAGATGAGAAGTTTTCATGTTAGTAATATAAACTGTTTATCATATATATAAAATCATCAATATACCGGGCAAACAATAAACTTAAAGTAAATTTAAACTAAAATAAAATAAGTATAACATTCTTATTACACCATAGCCAATTCATAATAATATATATATATATATATATATATATATATATATATATATATATCCAAACCAACCCCATTTGTCGATTATTTCACCCAATTAGCAGGTAATTGAAGAAACTTGACAAACAGGTAGCTCAAAAATGGTTTTATTATTGTGAAATATAGTCTTTTCAGTTCTAAGAAAATGCCCCCATAATACAATGTACTTACTAGAACTTTTCAACTATAAAAGTAGCGGAAAGGTTGAATATTTTCAATTTACAGGTCATCTGTTCTGGAGAAACTGCTGTGTTGATTGATTTCCCCATTATTACTGTTATTTGTTATTATTTTTTACCGTTATTGTTAACTGGTGTTTATTTTTGTTCATCTATACAAGTTCTCTTCTCATCACACGAGACAAACACCTAACTACACCTTCCAACTATATAGTGTTCCAACCAAATTAGACCAGATATGGAGGATTTATCACCATCTAAGCGACCTAAAGTTGGCCCATTGTCGCTGAACAAAAAAAATTTGATATTAAATTGCTATTCCTCGTTGAAGAAGGAAGAAATTAGGAGAAAAATCATGAATTTGACAGGAAGTGTTGATGAAACTGTGGAGATTACTGCAACAATGGGGGGTGTTTCAAAAACAACAATTTATAATTTAATGAAGGCGAAAAAAAATGGAAACATCACAGCCCCAGCAAAGTCCCCAGGCCGATCCAAACTTGAAATGGATGACGACTTGAAGAATGGAATAAGGCGTAAGGTGCATGCTTTTTTCTTTAGAAAAGAGATCCCAACTCTCTCCAAAATTATGGCTTCGGTTCAAGAAGATTCAGATTTTCCGAAAATGTCTCGAAGTACATTATGGAAAATTTTGAAGGAACTTGGATTTGAATATAAAAAAAATTATCGGAACGCAATGTTGATTGATAGAGACGACATTGTCATTTGGAGGAGGAGTTATTTGCGCAATATTCGGAAAGCAAGACTAGATCAAAAACGAATTTATTATTTGGATGAGACTTGGTTAAATGAAGGTCATACTGTTTCAATGTTTTGGCAAGACACGAATGTCAGAAGTCGGAGGCAGGCAGCTCTTGAAGGGTGGTCAACAGGCCTCAATCCACCAGCAGGAAAGGGACGTCGACTCATCATTACTCATATCGGAAGTGCCGAAGGTTTTGTTAAAGGTGGATTGTTGTGATTTGAGTCGAAGCAAACCGGAGATTATCATGAAGATATGGATGCAGACGTTTTCGAAGAATATTTCTCACAAATGTTAGATCTATGCATGCCCAGATAACCCGCGGAAAAATGATCTCTTGCAACTGGCCAATTCACATAAACACAAATATAGTAGATACGTTGTAGATCAAATGGCATCAGCGCGTGGTATAACGGTGCTGAGGCTTCCTCCTTATCACTGTCAACTCAATCCCATAGAATTAATATGGGCCCAAGTGAAAGGGGAAGTTTCAAGAAAGAATACGACATTCAAAATGAGTGACGTAAAAGTTTTATTCGAAGACGCGTTAGGTAACGTAACCAAAGAAAACTGGAAGAAATGTGTTGAACACGTGATACAAGAATAACTAAATATGTGGGAAATGGATCATATAAGTGAACACATGATTGAACCATTTATAATCAATGTTAATAATGGAAGCTCAACAGAATCGTCTGATTCTGATATATAGACTAGTTTTTGTGTTAGTTATTACTATTATTTGTTAGACTTTTTTCTTATAAATATTACATTAATTCGTACTTTATTCCTGTATTTTTCTTTTTTCCTCTCCTATTGTAAACGGTATATTAGTAGTAAAGTTGATATCTACTGCAAAAAAATTTGCTATTTTGAATATAATATTTTATGTTTATTGTTTATTCATAGGAACACAAAAAAATGTGTTTTTATTGAATCGATATTGTGAACTCTTTTGAATAGTTTTCGTAATTATAATTTCATAGTGCCTTCATATTCATATACCAAGTTTGTTTTGTCCTGATTGCACGCCTCTGAGGTTTAAATTGTTTATTTGTTCGTTCAAATACAATAGAGCGACCCTTTCAATACAATAGGCGACCCAACCGAATACAGAGTTACGGGGTGTCCACCTGAAATTCGTAAGAAATGAGAAATTTTAGTACAAAATTAGATAAACTTCGGAGATATTTTATTATACACCCTGTATCGGTTTTGCATACCTAATGAGCTTTTATTACTCCATGCCTTTTAAAAACGGAGTATAGGCCATTCTCAAAGCTGTCGTCATAAAAAATCCTAAAATAGGTATCAAAAAACATCCAATGAATTGAGAATGAAGAAATATATGATATTACATCATTATTAAAATAAATTGATTAAAAACATTTAAAATACCCTTTTAAGCGGATGTACAAGTATATTTTACATAATGAAACGTCCAATTTTAAAGTGTAAACTAGTTTAATTGATTCACATTCTATTTTTTTGGTTGGTTTAATACTACTTTCAGTTAGTTTCTTTTCATCTTTTTTCATTTTTGAGACAACTAAGTAATGGTCACTATCAACTTCTGGACCTTTTCTCACTTTTGTGTCTAGTACACTTTTTCTGTTTTCTCGTTCTATTAACAAATAATCGATTATGGATTTCTCATTTCTGTTTTTAACTTGTAAATGTATGGATGTCTTTGTGTTCAAAAAATGTATTCGTCACAATCAATTGATACATCTCTCAGAAATATAACATTCTTACTCCATTACATTACTGTTTCTACAGCTTTCTCCATATGTCCCAATTACTGTTTCACATACTATATATAAGTATGTTGTCATTGTCCATTTTGGTCCTACCTAGCCTTTTTTTGGTTTCAGTAATTGCTAGTAAGTCTAAACCTATTTCTTCAAACTCTTTTTCTTTTCCTGATATGCTTCTTATGTTCCAGGTACCAATCTTAATTATTCCGTGTTTTCGTGCTTTTCTCAAACTTTTTCCATCTCATTATCCTTCATGTGATTACATTTGATGGTATTCGCCAACTTTTCCTTTTTACATGGTCTTTTCATATTCCATGTTCCTCTTTTATCCGTATTTCCTTTTTTCGCCCCCTATTTCTTTATTTCTCCTTTTATTATATTTTATTGGTTATTTTTTCATCCTAATATGCATTGCCGGGTCTCCTTGTAACCCTGTAAGTTCTCTTTCCTCTACTAGTTTTTTGTGCCGCGTTGGGGTTTCAGTATTTGCTTCTTGTAATCCCATTTCCATTCTGTGCCATCTATTATCAGTTTGTTGTAGCAAATTTTAACAGTTTTTCCTTATTCTCTTTCCTCTTTGGCTAACTCTAATTTTAGATCCATTTTCGCGTTAGATCCTCATTTATATATATTTTCTCTATTGCATTGTGTCTTAGTTCGATTTATTTTCCATAATTTTATCCTTTTCTTCCTGGTTTTCAAGTACTATTTTCTGTGCTGATTTTACTTGTGCTTGCACTTCGATTTTTTTGTGTATCAGATTTTGCATATATCTCCTGTATAGGTAGTATCCCGTAATTAGTGATGAGCGATATATCGCTACCGGTGATTTAATCGCAGTTATTGAAAAATCGCTGATCGCAACAGTTGAGTAAAACCGCAAATAACGGCGATTGACAGAAACAGCGATTTTTTAGAATATGCGAAATCGCGTTAACTAACATTCAACGCAACTACTCGCTTTCCATCACGTACAGTGAAATATAGCGAAAAGCAACGTATTATATTCCAAGCGTTCTCGACTCTATCTTCACGCTCCTCACCCAATGAAGCCACGCACCCACGAAATTCTAATCCTCTAAAGTGGTGAGAGGAAAATAAATTTCATTTTCCAAATCTATCTGCAGTTGCACAAGAAAAACTATGTCCTCTAGTTTCTTCTGTTCCTTGTGAAAGATTGTTTTCTAAAGCTGGTCGGGTCCTGAATGAACGTAGAGCCCGATTAAGTGACAGGAAAACTCAAATTATTTGTAAATGCAAATTACAAATATAGCAAATAAATGTCTTTTATAAGTGGTAACTGTTTTTTAAATGCCCAAAATTTCTTTGTTTCTATTATTATATTATATATTTTTTTGTTTTTATAAAATCTATTATTAATACACATTATTAATTCTTCATGCAACAAAAGTTGATTCCAATCCATATAATTAACAAAGAGAAGTGTATTTAAAGAAGTAAGCATTTTACAATATTTTTTTCATAAAAAAACTAAGTTTCTTAGTAAACAGCTCCAGTTTCACAATATATGATCAGTACAATAGGAGGCAGGCAAGTGAAATTAATATGCAGCAGCAAAATGAATCACGCGAGAGAATAGCCGCGAAATGATGAAAACGTTTGGCCTAGTGCGAAAAGTCGCGATCGCGATAACGCTTTTAAATCGCCGTTATTTAAAAATCGCGGTCGCTGTTAAGGGCGTTATACAAATATCGCTGTTTAGCTCATCACTACCCGTAATTACTATATTATTCTTTCTTGGTTCGTTCTCCAACCACTCGACCCTTTTGTTCATCTGCAATAATTTATCATATTTTTCTTTTTGTTTTCAACTCTTAGTAATAGATTTTCTTGGTGAAGTATTTTGTTCTCTTATCGGATCTGTTTTATCTCCTCTTTAATTTCAGACTGTTTTTCACTAATTTTTCCTTGATCTTTTTTCATTTCCGTAATCATGTCTATTAATATATCTATTTTTTCTTCATATTTTTTATTTGCTTTGGCTCGTCTCCTTGTGTTAAATATCTCCTTTCTAGCTCTTTTCTTTCTCTCATCGTCTGTCGAATAGTCGTCACTATCAATATTTTAGCAATTTTTAAGTGACCTCAGTTAGCGTAAAAAGCTCTCACCTCGACGGTTCAGAGGCTTTCGTTTTTATCCAACTTTATCCAATCTTCGCCTTCCGATTTCCTGCACAATCCGGCAACACCGGTAAGAATTTCAACGTAAATCGCAGGCTAATTGCTTATCAGGAAACTGATATCGACTGAACAAGTTTTTATCTATATGTTTCGTTTATTAATGTTTAATATTGTATGAGTTTTTAACTTTTCAATAAATTTTTACTTACTGGTTTTCTACCGTGTAGCACCACAATATGTTTTTCACATCTCGTTTATCTTTTATATTTTAAACGTCAAATCAAGTGTACCCTTTGTATGTTAAATTTTATGTTCCGTGATAATTTTGTTGCTGTGTATCTTTTGATTTGTCAGTCATCGTCCGTAATGTTATAAGAAACCTAATTCTTCTACCACTTTCAAACTTTCTCACATTACCGACCCTAAAACATGTGATCTTTCCTTTTTCCGAAATTCTTATTTAACATCTTCATTCTCTTCTTCAGAATGTGTGCCTTCTGATACTACATGCGTTGACAATTTAATAAATTATGCATCCAACAAGCATTTGGGCCTCAGTGTACTAAAAAATATAGATAACCACCAGCCAGATGATGTCCCATTCATAGGAATACTGAAGAAGATAACTATGCTAGAGAATGATTCGATTCCTATACGCAATAAATTATCTTTGACCAAAACAAAATATAAAACTGGTTTACCCTCAATAGAGTTGAAGACATCAAGTAAAAAGGTTAACGACCAAATGGAAGTTATTTATACTAACAGTGTGGCATACTCTAACAATACTAATACAGACAATTTGTATGAAGAAGATGATAACGGAAATCATACATCAGTAGCCGATTTGAGTAAAAATTTTAATGACAAACTCTCCATAACAGTAAAAAATGGTACTAACCTCGCCAATAAGACAACTGAGGTTAGATCGAAAATATCTGATGTGACCAATGGAGTGAAACAACTAAGTACAAAATCAATATCAACCAGAGTTAAAAAATCTAGTAATAATTTTTCGGTGACCAAAAAAATGACATTGCCTCCAACAAGTGTCAAAATAACCCCGATATTTTGCAGTCAAATTCAAAATTGGAAGAGAATGAAGACGTAGAAAAAAATAATGGTTCAGAAGTCGATAGGGTCGTAGTAACTGAGGAATCAATTCCCTTTCTAAAAATAATCCTAGAGTTAACAACTTCTCTTCATACATTTCATTTTCGATTAAAGATTTTCAGAAAGGGGATGAAACTCAACAAGAACAAAAGGACACGTCTAAAAATGATGTAGATAACAAAGTTAACCAGACCAATGATCTATCGACATCAACCAAACTTTCCAAAACCGCAATATCTACATCCAATTCAATAGCAAACAACATCAATTCAAATTCCTTATCACGCCGATCAAGTGAGAAAGACAATAATAGAATCCGAGATTATTCGTACAATGATAGTAGTTGCGAAAGAGCTCTTAACAATATCTCCACAATCAGATCCATAAAGGGTATTCCCCGAGAATCTTTGGGTCTCAAAGGCCTCAACAATATTGGTAACACATGTTTCATTAATGGTATTATCCAATGCCTATCAAACACAAGGTGGCTATTAGAATATCTAAAGAAAGACACATACATAAGAGATATTAACATAAACATATTAAGCATGATAGGAGCACTAATTAAAGCATTTGCTGAAGTTATTCAAGAGCTTTCGTCTGAAGACGGTTCAAACAGAGTAGTTAATACAGTATCATTGAAAAGTCAGATTCGGCGATTTACTTCAAGCTTCATGGGATACACTCAACATGATGCACAGGAGTTTCTTCGATAACTATTAGCAGGTCTTCACGAAGATGTCAACAAGGTATATGAAAAACCAAAGCCCATATTAACAGAAATTGATGACAAACTTAGTGACATTGAGAAAGAACAAAAATCTTGGTTGAGATATCCGAGAATGGACAACTCCAAGATTGTGGATAACTTTGTCGGTCAATTAAAATCAACAATCAAGTGCACACGCTGCGGTCACTGTTCAGTTACCTACGATCCCTTTTGGGATTTATCCCTTTCGATACTCCAAAGAACAGGTCAATTACGACTTTCACAATGTTTAGATTTGTTTACAAGAGAAGAAACACTCGACGGTGATGAGTGATGAGAAACCAACATGTTCGAAATGTAAGGAACGAAGACGATGCACTAAATCATTATTAATTCATAAATTTCCGAAAATATTGGTTATTCACCTGAAGCGCTTTTCGCAAAGAGAAAGATTTAGTGGAAGACTTAATGTTGCAATAGATTTTCCAATAGAAGGGCTTGATATGAGCCATTAAGCGGCTGATAATGTGGCACCTTGTATGTACAATCTCTCTACGCTATATCAAATCACTGTGGAACCACTTATAATGGTCACTACACAGCATATTGCCGACATATCTACACGGGACAGTGGCACGAATATAACGATTCATGGGTGCTATTAATAACGTGGAAATCTTTAGTCAGTGGAGAAGCATATGTTCTCTTCTATGAACAAGATGACACAAAGTCCCACCTTTAAATTTAATAATTTTTTTTTTTAGTTTTTACATTGTTATTTTCATTGTGATTATTTGGTTTTTTCTGCAACATTTATTAATATATTCATATATACATTGTATTCTTATTAAAGTTAAAAAAAATTTGACAATAAAAATTCTAAGAATTAATTAAAATATAATAAAACATTTGTCTTCGTGCGAGCGAAGAAAAAGTATAGTAAGCACCTGGTGTTAAAAACGTCTTTAGTCACTCGCTTCACAAGGGACTCGATCCGCTTCGTTCCACTCGTGCCTAGTAAAACTCGTGACCAAAGCAACATTTTTGACACTTGGTACTTAATATACTATTACCTACATGTTTTATAAATTTTGCAAAATAATTTTCATTTTTTACTTTCTCTGGTAGTATATTATATAATTTAGGTGCTAGATATCACGAACTTTTTTGACCTATTGCTTTTGTCTTCAATGATGCTCTTGTCTAGTTGAGTATTTATGACATACTTTTTTACACATTGTTATAGAGAAGTTTTAGAAATTGTTCTTAAAAAATCAGTGTTCGCGTATCTAAAATGATACCAATAAAAAGGGAGAAGAAGAAAGAGGAAAAGTGTTTGCAGTTTAGCTAGTGATCGGTAAAAACATCACATATTTGGGATTTCGCGACTACTTTGATGATATAAAAGAAACGGGTAAGTTGATTTGATTGAATATTCCAGTCAGTGTTCTTTTCTTTTAGTTCCAGAAGGCCAGTCGTGTGTGTGTATGTGACAACCCGCTCTTTTCCCCTTTCCCAAACTTCTCTCCGATATCATCCCCTTGCGTATGTGCTAAATGGACCAATCGTCTTTTTATTCCTGACGAAGTTTGCCTTCAAGATATTTTGTAAAAGACAAGCAAGAAAATTTTCTGTTTAAAAAAATTCGACTTGCAAATGGGAAGAATACGTTGTAGTATACAGGTAGCTTCGAAACTAAGTAGATATAAAAAAATAAACGCATAAAGCAACCTAAATAATGTTCGAATATTTCAAACATCCTTGTAAAAATCCGAAATTCCGGCAACGTCGCAATTGTTCATCACTATTGAAGATGAGAGAATGAATATACCCATTATTAAGGAAGTGGTAAGCGAAAATGTAGGTGGAGACGAAGGGGAAAACTGGCCAGGGAATAGCAAATGGGCGCCTTGGGCATCTTACGCATTTCACATACTACGCAATATATTCTTGTTTATAGAAACAGTCTCAGCTCGTATTATATCATAAAAATAAGTTTCATGTATCTAAAACAAACTGTATTTTTATCAATACGCACCGATTCCAAGAACGAATTCTTTGACAATTTAATAAAGAGATTAAGGATGGGGTGTTGGCAGCTGAACTGAAGATGGGAAGACAGTTTAAGAGAAACAAAAAATCTTTCATGAAAAGATTATTTGTTGATGTTATACATAAATATTTTTTCCGCAAACGTCAAAAAAAGTAGACATTATTAACGTCAATTCATGATGTTGAAGTATGATTTCACAGACGCCACTTTTTTGTACGGCCGTCAGCGTACAAAAAAGTACTTTTTTGTCCGCTCACGGCCGTACGAAAAAGTGGCGTCTGTGAAATCATACTTCAACATCATGAATTGACGTTAATAATGTCTACTTTTTTTGACGTATTTTCCGAATAGTTTGAAATGTTTTTATCATTGCACCATGTCAGAAATCTTTCGTAAGCATGATTATAAACTCTACTTGACTTAGTTGGAATTAAATCATTCGTAGCTGCCTTAGCAATGTCAACAACGTCGGGCGGTGTATAGTTGGGTTCTGAATTCGACATAATATAATCTAAAAGAAAATTTCAGTACACATTACTACAACAAACGAAATTTTGATGCTCAAGTACTTACCAAAAATGCACAGTCCAATTGTTGCTTTAAATCACGTACAATATTTCTGACATTATAAAATATTATTGAACTGTCAAATTTGTTTTTGACTTGGCAATCACAAAACCAGTAACCACGGAAATGTAGTGCCTAGTTTTATAATTATTATTCTCTGAATTTATCAACTTCCTTGCAATCGTTTTGAATTGTTATTTAAATATTAATTAGTTCTATAGTCTGGATGCCGTTTGCGGAAAAAATAGCATGTTTCATTCGGAGCAAAAGCACTTTTTGTGGCTCGTCTGAAATTGTCGGCCTCACTAACGTTCGGCCATCAAACATTCAGACTCGCCACAAAAAGTTATACTTTTACTCCTAATAAAACAATATACTTTATACACAATTCAACATAACCTCATGGTTTTACGTTTCCTCTATCTTCTTTCTACTTTCAAAGTCTGGTATATGTAACTTCATACTCGCTGTAAGACGTCCATCTATTTTTATAGTAACCCAATCATTTACATCGTCTGCGAAAGTCCTTTTGATATCACCTATTACAAATTGAACTTTCTTACATTTTTTTTCGCCCTACTGTGTTACAAAAACTGGATCGACACCAGACGCAGTCATATTAATAATTTCGTATTATAAAAAGATCAGAAAAAGCCGTTTGGAAATTTTCTCACCTTATAGAAGGACGTTGAAATTTTTATAAAGAATTATGTCTATGATAGAAATGCGTTTTTTTTTCTAAATCTCGTACTAGATGAGCATAATAACGGGATAAAAAAATGAAGATTATATTGTAAGTTATGGTTTCAGAAAGGCTTGAATGTGAAATTTCGTATTTGCATATTTAAGGACAATCATAACCACACGCAACGAATTATTACTTAAGTAAAATTTTTGGTTCTTTTTCTTTCCTTCATTGTACCGGGTGTCCCAATAAGAATGGCTCTCGAGCAAATCTCGGGAACCGTTTATAGTACAGCTTCGGGAAAAAAAATGTATAACAAAAGTGACCTCGAGAAAAACCTGGAACTTATATACAGAGTTGTAGGTCCACCGCCAGAGGGCGTAATTAAATACCAAAAATTATAAAATGAATGATTTACAAATTTTGCCTAATTAAGATGCATTTAAACTATGATTATCGTATTCTTCAAGAAATTCAGCGTATATTTGATTTTACAAGTCTATCTCTTCAAATAAGAGGTAGAGGGGGAATCGAGAACTTTATTATGAAAAAACGCCTGTAATTCCACTTCTACTTAACCTATCTTTGCAAACTTAGTCTTTTTGAAGAGAGCTCTTTTCTACCAATGTAAGCGTTATAAGTTCGAAACAACCTAATAAGTTAAAATGGAAATATATAAAAACAAGTAGTGGACCATGAAAAAAAAACAAAAAAAAATATGTCTTGTGTCAAATTAATAAACCTAGTAATTTGTTCATTTACGTGTCATTGCGATTTGTGTGCATTAAATTCGATATAAAATTTACTTAAAAGTTATGTTTAAGATGATTCTTACAAACGAAGAAGCATTTGATATGATAGGCATTTACTTTGAATGTATGAGAAATGCAACTGTTGCGGCTAGGGTATATGCCATACAATATCCCCAAAGACGTCATCCCGGTAGCAGAGTTTTTCGTCGACTCATACACCGTTTAAGAACGACTGGAAATGTAAATCTTCCTGTATTTAGAAGACGCGGCAGAGGTCGTTCATAGGAAAACACAATAAATGTGTTGGCATATGTGCAATTTAATCCGCATTTAAGTATTAGAACAATAAGTAGAGACTTGGGAATAAGCAGAACCACCGTTCAACGTATTTTGACAGGACACAGGTAAATTATGATGTAAAAAGATATGTTTCTCAAACAAAATATACCCGCATAATATTATTTGTGAGTATGGTTATATGTTAACATAATAATTTATTTATTATTCCGGAAAGATATTTAATAGGACATTATATTTCTTTTAGATTTCATCCATATCATATAGTACTGCATCAACAATTGGTTGATCGTGATTACGACAGAAGGTTGGATTATTGCAACTGGTTACTATATGTGGTATATTACGACCCTCAATTACTGTCACGTATTTTGTGGTCAGACGAAGCTACATTTAGTAGTGATGGTACGATTAACCGGCATAATATGCACTATTGGTCACAGAATCATCCACGCTGGATGGAAGAAGTTCAGTATCAGGGGCGATGGTCGGTGAATGTATGGTGTGGTATTGTAGGTCAGATAATTGGACCTTTTATTTTTAACAACGCAATTAACGGGAAACGCTACTTAAATTTGATAAGGGATGAATTACCACTTCTTCTAGAAGATATATCACTAGCAACTCATAGGTCTATGTTGTTTCAACACGATGGGTGTCCGGCGCATTTCTCCAGACAAGTTAGAGAATTTTTAGATAATGCTTACCCTGATAGGTGAATATGACGTGGAGGCCTATTTTTTTGGCCAGCCAGGTCACCAGACTTAACCGTCTTAGATTTCTATCTCTGGGACCTTGTTTGTGCAATTAGACCCACTACTAGAGTAAACATGATCGAAAGAATACGAAACGCCATTCAGAGTATTTCGAGAGCAGAAATTCAGACTGCTGTTCAATCTACTCTTCAAAGAATAAACGCTTGTATCGAAAATGATGGGCGAGAATTTAAACATTTAGGTCGTCACTAGCGAGGTACATTAAGTTATATTTCCATTTTTACTTCCATAACGCAGTTTCCCGGTGACAGCATAAGTAATATTGACATAATAATTGGAACTATTATTAATAGAACAAGGAAAGACAATTTTGAGGAGTCAAAAAATGTTAAAATCCCTTCAGTCAAACCGGAGTAATTGAAGAGTGGAAGTACCAAAGGCACTAAGTACCAAAATCTAAATATTCTGAGTATTTTCTTAAAATGGTTCTAAATGGCGTCGCCAATACCTCCTCAAAGGTTCTAAGTGCTATCTAATTTCTTAGCTTATATAAACGAAAATAAGATGGCGCTGGATTCTACAGTCCAGGAGGTTTTATGGAGAAAGGTTATAAGTGCCAATGTTTACTCACAGTAAAAGTACGTCTTAGTTTGTGTGTGTATTGGGCTGAATTTACGGTGTAATCATGGAAATTGATCCAGAAAAGAATAAAGGAAGGTCTATAGAAGAACAAAGGAAGAAAAGGCATGCTGGAAAGACATATCTTAAGAGAAATAAGACTGAAGTTGGTCACAAAAATCCGCCTAATGAACAGGTAAGAAAGTTTAGGTTATGGCGGGAGAGTGTAGTGATGGCGGGAATGTGTGTAGTAGTTTAGGGAGCTTACACAAATGTTTTTGTTTGAAATGCTAGGGGGACATAATGTTTCGTACCAATGAAAATACAATTAGTTTGTTCGTGGGATTCCACTTAACTGTGTGCATTCCTTTTTCAGGCGCAGTGCAAATGCTATTATGACTGCAAAAAATAACGTATGAACGAAAGCTTCAACTTTTTGAAAGATTTTATGCCGAAAACTATAAAACTCGAGGCACATATTTAATGAGGTTGATAAATTTAGTGAAAATAAAAAGACGTCGGCATGGAAAGTATGAAACTGCATTGGACAGTAAAAGACAAACAACTATATCGTATACAGTTCCAGATCAAGATGGAAATTTCGTTCAAATATGCAGAAAGACATTTATGGATATTTTTGACGTTACTCAAAAACGTTTAGTTGGTCTAATAAATAAGAAGAAAATGGGAGATACCACATTTACAGACAGGCGTTCAAATAATAAGCCAAGCAAATTTACAGATAATGACCGTCAGCTGATCCATCAACATATAAATTCCTTCCCCAGAGATGTCTCGCACTACTCACGTGCCAAATCAGAGAAGCAGTTTTTGAGTCCCGATTTAAATATCCACAGACTTTTTAAATCATTTTTAGAAAAAAACAAAGGGTCTTCCGTGAGCCATAAGTTTTATAGGGGGGTATTCAAAAGCGATTTTCCGAAATTAAGCTTTCATCGCCCTAGAGTTGATACATGCCATACGTGTGAAAGGCTAAACTGTGAGTCAAAGCAGAATAATAGGGACGGCACCAAGGCAAAAGCTCAATTGGAACTTCACCATCGGAAAGTGGAGAAAGCTATGGCATATATGAAAAAGGAAAACGCTGATTCACAACTTCCTGGTAGCGATAAATGTTCTATTTCGTTTGATTTACAACAGCGTCAGTGGTCGAGGAGGTAACGAGGTTGCATCTACCCTTCTTAAAGTCTTAAATTCTGGTGTTACGGAAAAAAAGCATTTGCTACTATGGAGTGACAACTGTACGGGGCAAAATAAGAACAGAATGGTAATATTTGTTTTGGTGTTCCTTGTTCTCCATCAAGTTTTTGACACAATAGAGTATAATTTCCTTATTAGTGGCCACAGCTTTATGTGTTGTGATAGGGACTTCGCTTTGATTGAGAAAAGGAAACGCGTTATGAAGGCAATAATACCGAATGATGTACACGAAATGATAACTTCCGCAAAATATGATCCTCCTTTTCAAGTTATTGACATGTCTGTAAATGGATTTTGGAATATACAAGAAGCTGCTGATACGTATCTCAACACAAAAAAATTGAATATAAGTAAAGCGATAAGAATAAAAGTTGATTGTAATAATCCAACGATTCTTCAAATGAAAGAAACCTTCTCCGATATCGAGGCATGGAAACCAGTCAATATACTGAAAAACGGAAAAACTCTTGAAGACCTAAAATCTGCAAAATTATCACTTTTACCCCCTGAAAATAAGATTTCTGTGAATAAAAAAAATCATTAACGTCTATGATTCCTTACCTGGAAAATCCTGAACATAAAGCATTTTACAGAGAACTTCTCAACATACAAGAGGAAAGCTTGGGACCTAGTAGCAGTTCCACTCACCTCTAGTTGGTACTTATAACCTATAAATTAAGTGGCACTTAGGACTCATCTTTTGTTATTACTTATAACCTTTGCTAAGTTCATAACTTGGCACTTATGCCTTTTCAGTTTTAGTTAAATAAAATAATATTAATTTGAATGTTATAATAAAATTTTTAGCCTAATATTTTATGAGTTACTTCTTCCACTTGTTAGGAAATGTTGTGAATTTTTTCAAGTAAAAAGTACAAAAAATACATTTGATACACTTGTTTTCTTGATTATCTCATATTTATGAATTTGGTACTTAGTGCGTTTGGTACTTCCACTCTTCAATTTATGTTTAAAGGAAAATGCTTAAAATTTACACATTTCTTAGGATATCTCGTAATACGAAAAAGATATCGATATGAGGTTTTCGCTAATTTGGTCTTAATTCCTTAATTAAAATTGCATGTTTCCATTCAACATTTTTCAACGATAGCTAGATTTAAAAAATAAATAAATAGCGCCATATAGCGTATACGTTACTCATTAGGTTGTTTCGAAATTATAACCCTTACATTGGTAGAAAGCAGCTCTCTTCAAAAAGACTAAGTTTGCATAGATAGGTTAAATAGAACTGGAATTACAGGCGTTTTTTCGTAATAAATTTCCCGCTCCCCCCCCCCCTCTTATTTGAAGAGATAGACTAAATCTTGTAATATCAAATATACGCTGAATTTCTTGAAGAATACGATAATCATAGTTTAAATGCATCTTAATTAGGCAAAACTTGTGAATTAAACATTTTATAATTTTTGGTATTTAATGACGCCCTCTGACGGTGGACCTACAACTCTGTAAATAATTTCCAGGTTTTTCTTGAGGTCACTTTTGTTGTAATTTTTTTTTCCGACGCTGTACTATGAACGGTTCCCGAGATATGGTCGACAGCCATTCTTATTGGGACACCCGGTACATAACTTTATCGAATTATGTATCCAGTACCAATTATTTAATTAGGAACAAGCTATACTTTCATGCATCTGCCTCGGGGATACCACTTCTTCCTGTATCAATTTTGTTCTTCCATGTGGTCTATAAATTTACACTTTTTTTATATTTAACTACTTTGTCGTGTAACTATTGTATTTTTCCAGCTTTATTTGTGACAGACTAGTTAGGCTAAAAATAAGATATAAAATTCCTAGTTCATACGTTGAATTAATGGATAAAAATATTTTTGAGGAAGATATTGATAGTGACGGAAGCGTGCCTTTGTCACAAGTAGATATCATTAATTTAGCGTGTAAACTTATACCACAACAATTTGACGGAATTTTTGGGAGTTTATTCGAGTTTTTATATGTATTGGAATTGTTAACGACTAATGTGACAGGAGATTTATCATCAACTGCAGTAGCTTTCGTAAAAACCATGCTATCAGGAAAAGTCAAAATAGCGGCAGCGGATGAAAATACTCTAGAAGGAATAATAACTGCTCTTAAAACCAACGTAAAAGAAGAAAATCCAGGGTTATTGTTAGCAAGGATTAGCAATCTAAAACAGATCAACAAAGACGCCGTGAAATATGCAGCTGAACTAGAAAAGCTAGTAGAATCTCTTAGGAACTCATATATCTCGGAAGGCATGCCAAGAGCGTTGGCAGAGAAGTACACGAAAGATGCTACAGTCAAGGCTTTAAGTGGAAATACCACACAAGAAAAAACTAGATGGATTTTAGCTGCGGGTAATTTTTCGTCGGCGGAAGAGGCCCTAACAAAATTTGTAGAGGTGGACAACTCTTCAGAAAGGCTAACAACGGTTCTTAGTTATGAGAGCAATAAGGCCAATGGAAGCAGATTCAACAATAACGTTGGGTCCAGGTATAAACAGGGCAGAAGTTACAACAGAAGGTCCAATCAAGATACTAGGTCGAATAATTACACTCCTAGAGGTAATAACTTCAGAGGTAATCAGTACAGAGGATACAATGCAAGGGGCAGTGGTTGCAGAACCAATTACAGAACCAGCAATCATGCTTAAAATATTAGATGCATTGAGTCAACTGAAGGGTCATGAAACTTTCCAGACCCCCAGCTACAACTGGGGAAACAGTAAATGTAATTGATTCCAATTTTTACTTTTTCGTCCAACCTATCTAATATGCGAGAAAGTATTGGTTTACCCCAAAAAAAGTTGGAAATTTGAAATTTTTTTTAGAGTTATTTTTACGTTTTCCATCAAGAACAACACGAAAAACGGTTTTTAGAAAAAAAATCCTGTGTGTATGTCGTTGTCGTCGTTGTCGTAGGCCACTTTTCCTTGCATGTCTTGTTAGCACGATACAGCCTCCGGAGTGCAATAAGTCACCAATTTTATGATGGAATATTGTTAAGCACATGTCACAGATGAACCCTATTGATTTTCAGCTCACCAGATCCAGTACAACGGGTGCTATGGTATTTAAAGTACGACATTTTATAATTTTTTGAGAAATTTCAGTTTGTTAACACGACACATATGTGTAAAATTATGTATTATCCAGTATAAATTAAGTGCATAATATATCAATCAGTTTATTTGCTTATGATGTATTGTGCCTTACCGAGCGTGAACAGACGGGCGATATTATTTTATTGACAAAGAAAGGCGTCGTCGCCGCGCCGGTTGGTCAGAAGATAAGCAAGCCCAAGCGCTGTTATTTTATTGGGGAATGAAAGGCGTCGCCAGTCGCCACCGCACCACCTGCATGTAATAAATATTTTTTGTTTTGTCGAGCCGGTATCAGGGTAGTGTTTTCAAATTCAAAAAGGAATAATTACTTGCTACCTACTGTGTGTTGTTACAGCAGTGTGGAAGTGTATGTTGTTGTTGTTTAAGATAGAGTGTGATATTTATTTAAATTTTAAAGGATTAACCTATTGCTTAAGTTACTGCAATGTCAGGCAAAAAACAGTCAGGAGCGTATTACAGAAAAAGAAAAGCAAAAATAGAAGCTGAAAATAAACGACAAGCAACATTTTTTAAAATGCTTTTGGGAACCCCTTCCACATCTAATAGAGAACAAACTCAGGAGCAAGAAGTTATATATAATAAAACATCGTTTTCCAACTATTTTAGACAAATTTAATTAATTTTAAAAACACGTGTAGGTATTAAAGATTATTTATATTTATCTAAAATAGTTGGAAAACGTTGTTCTATTTACAAGTAAATGGAAAAACAACTAGTTTTCCATTTACATATAATATAAAGAAAAAACGAGACAAAAACTATTGGTATAAAACTGAAGTTTTGTGTCAATTGCATGAATCAAAGGCTGAGTCGGAATCGAGCGTGGTATTATCATATGATCCAGGAGAGTGGCCAGAAATTATACGTGATCAAGAACGCCAGATTTTGGTTATACGTGGACCTCTACAATTACAAATTAAAAATTTTGATTTTCCCGTAAACAAAGCGGGTCGTCGGTTTACTGTTAATAATTATAAAAGGCGATTAAGTAATGGAGAGGAAGTTTCACGTATTTGGCTTATTTATTCACGCAAAAAAGACTCAATATTTTGTTTTTATTGTCGTCTTTTTGGTACAGCCTTTATTACTTTATCAACCAGTGCAGGATTTTCGGATTGGCGTCACATGTCAGAGTATTTTTCTGAGCATCAAAAATCACCTTTCAGTTATGGTGTGTGAATTCCAGCAGAGATTACGAGTGAGCAAAACAATTGATGCCGAAAATCAAAAAATTATAAATACTGAAGCTAAACGTTGGACTGAAGTATTTAAACGTTTAGTTGCAGCTATGGAATTTCTTGGTTGTCAAAATATGGCATTTCGAGGAAGTGTACGAAAGAAGCAATGGTAATTTTTTTAAACTATTAGAGTTTATTAATACTTTCGATATTATAATGTGTGACCATCTGCGGCGTGCAACTTCCAAATAAATGTACGTTCATTATTTAGGAAAGGATATTCAAAATGAAATAATCAATATAATTGGATCTAGCATCCAAACAAAAATAGTAAATGACATAATTAAATCTAAATATTATTATATTGTGTTGGATTGCACGCCAGATATGAGTCATATGGAACAGATGACTTCAATTATTCGTTATGTAAATATAGAATCTGGAAAAGAAGTAACAATTCAGGAATCTGTTATGGGCTTTATACCTGTTTATACTTCAACTGAAGAAGGTTTACCAGAAAATTTATTAGAAGAACTTAACAGGCTTGATATTCCTTTAATACATATGACAGGACAAGGATACGATAATGGGGCTTATATGCGTGGGAAACATGTAGGAGTGCAAAAACGTATACTAGATGTAAATCCTAGAGCTTTTTTTGTTCCTTGCAGTGCACATTCTTTAAATTTAGCCAAACTCGGTGGGAAAGTCGCATCGACGCGATAACGCAATTTCGTTTTGAAATTGGAAACATATATGATGATTTATATCAAGCGTATACTGACGACAAAATTGATGCATTTGGAAAAATACAGCTTCGAATTTGTTAAGAAACATTAAAAAAATTTATTTTATATGTTGCACCGTGATCTGGTATAACATATTATACAGAATTAATATAATCAGCAAAATTTTTCAACAGAAAGCAGTTAATATACTAACCTCAAATGATTTACTTTCAAAAACCGTAAAATATATAAGGTATGAATAAGGTATGACAGGGGATTTGAAGAAGTACTTGTAGATGCTAGAGAATTGACTGATACTTTAGAAGTATAGGTTAATTTTGAAGAAATTGCAGCAATCCGACCTAGAAAAATCAAACGTCAATTTACGTACGAAAGTAGAGATGAACCCGTGGACGATCCAGCACGATCATTTAAAATAAACTTTTTTTATTTGATTGTGGATAAAACTATAAATTCCCTGGAAGAAAGATTTGAACTATTACGTAATCACAATGAAATCTATGATTTTTTGTATAATATAAGCGGTATTTGTAATATGGATAGTAAAGAGATTTTAAAAAAGTGTCAACGTTGCGAGTTATGTCTTACAGACGGAGATAATGCTGATATTAATGGTACAGAAGTACACCATGTTTTGTCGCCAATTGTTCCTTCAGAGAGTTCGCCAGTAGAAGTTTTAAATTTTGTGTGTAAAAATTATTTGTCTGAAAATTTTCCAAATGTTGTTGTAACTTTGCGTATTTTATCAACTCTCCCTGTTACTGTGGCAACAGGTGGAAGAAGTTTTTCAAAATTAAAAATTATTAAAAATTATTTACGTTCAAGTATTTCTCAAGAGCGCCTAGTTAATCTGACTATGTTGAGCATAGAATTTGATCAAATGATAAATATTAATATTGACTGTCTCGACCCTTACTTCGTGGAATATGCTCATATTAGTGTTTTTAAATGAAACTCGCGGTCTCTAGTTAATTCCACAATATAATACAAGTTATTGGAAATTCTAAAAAAATGACAATTGTTTCGATAAATCAATATCATCGTCAGAATAACAGAAGTTACATTTCATTTTATGCCTACCTGATGTTTAGTAGTTATTTTTGGCTAGACCAAGAAGTAACCTAACCTGTGATTGGCTTAATATATGTTTATAGAAAAAAGAAGAAGATGTGATATTACAAATATTGGAGCTTAGATATTATTAGCCCTATGGTGATATCCTGGATATCATTTTTCCAATTAAGATCAGTATAACTGTGCAATGATATAGAAAACCAGGAAAACTATATCTGCTGATCTTTACAATTATCACTTAAGAAGACAGTTTATTAGTGGAGAATTCTCTAGATTTAACTGTTCATTGACAACTTCATATTGTGGGCTTCTTAAATGTCTTCTAATTTCCAGTTCTTCAAGGAAATCCAGTTCTTGTTTCTTTTCACAAATATGCAGCACTTCTAGTTCTGTGTTAGGTGTCAATGAATGATTGGTGTCAAGTAGATGTTTTGCGTAGTGGGATTTATCTGGTTTTTTTAATCTGTATGCTCGTAAGTGCTCACTGTATCGTATTTCAAAATTCCTAAGGGTCTGACTCAAATAGACGGCATTACATACTGGACATTTGAGTTTATATATACCTGACTTGTTTAATAGTGGTATTTTTGTTTTTACATTTAACAATTTTGTACTAATATTACTTTCTGTTTTAAAAGAAATTGTTGTATTCGTTGCTGAAGATATTATCTTTTAAATATTATTAGAAATATTTCCTGCATATGTGATGGTTTTATAAGTTTTAATTTCATCAGCTTGTTTGGGATATATTAGTTGTAATGCCACTTTTTCCTCTTTTTTACTAATTAGCTTATTTATCATATCTAATGGATAACCGTTAGATGTTGCTATTTGTCTAATTGTATTAATCTCTCTATCAAAATTACATTTGTTCATAGGAACTGAAAAAGCTATATGTATCATTGAATTATATGCTGCTAGTCTGTGTGACACAGGGTGGTTAGAATTGAATGGAATTGTCTAATTAATACAATTAGACAAATAGCAACATCTAACGGTTATCCATTAGATATGATAAATAAGCTAATTAGTAAAAAAGAGGAAAAAGTGGCATTACAACTAATATATCCTAAACAAGCTGATGAAATTAAAACTTATAAAACCATCACATATGCAGGAAATATTTCTAATAATATTTCAAAGATAATATCTTCAGCAACGAATACAACAATTTCTTTTAAAACAGAAAGTAACGTTAGTACAAAATTGTTAAATGTAAAAACAAAAATACCACTATTAAAGAAGTCAGGTATATATAAACTCAAATGTCCAGAATGTAATGCTGTCTATTTGGGTCCCTTAGGGACCCTTAGGAATTTTGAAATACGATACAGTGAGCACTTACGAGCATACAGATTAAAACAACCAGATAAATCCCACTACGCAAAACATCTCCTTGACACCAATCATTCATTGACACCTAACACAGAACTAGAAGTGCTGCATATTTGTGAAAAGAAACAAGAACTGGATTTCCTTGAAGAACTGGAAATTAGAAGACATTTAAGAAACCCACAATATGAAGTTGTCAATGAACAGTTAAATCTAGGAAATTCTCCACTTCTAAACTGTCTTCTTAAGTGATAATTGTAAAGATCAGCAGATATAGTTTTCCTGGTTTTCTATATCATTGCACAGTTATACTGAACTTAATTGGAAAAATGATATCCAGGATATCACCATAGGGCTAATAATATCTAAGCTTCAATATTTGTAATATCACATCTTCTTTTTTCTATAAACATATATTAAGCCAATCACAAGTTAGGTTACTTCTTGGTCTAGCCAAAAATAACTACTAAACATCAGGTAGGCATAAAATGAAATGTAGCTTCTGTCATTCTGACGATGATATTGATTTATCGAAACAATTGTCAGTTTTTTAGAATTTTCAATAACTTGTATTATATTGTGGAATTAACTAGAGACCGTGAGTTTCATTTAAAAACACTAATATCAATATTGACAATATTCTTAAGGATTTTTCACAAACTAAAGCCAGAAAAGTTAATTATAAATAAATTTAGTTTGTATTTAGTAGAATAATATAATTTTTATGCTTTTTTGACAAAATATTTTTATTATGTTTATTGTTGTAATATAATGTTTTAGATGTTTATAACTTTAAGTGTCATTATTAGTTTTTTTAATATTTAATAAACAATTTTCTTCTGTATTCTTTTGTATTTTAATTCACACACGATTCACGATTATGAAAGTGAATATAGTAATGTATTAGTTTTTCTTTGAGTATTTTTATTTTAACTTTGTAAATTGATTCCACATAACAGTTATTGCAAAACTTACAAAATTTTAAAAATATGTGTTTCATCAGATCGAGGGGGGAGGGGGCGGAAAATTTGCCTTTCGCACGGGCGTTAAACTAGCCTTCCGCCGGCCCTGCATAAGCTTATGAAGTTTGATTCGAGACGTTTTTTCTTCATGAATTAAACACCTATTTTCAACAAAAATAGTGACACACTCTATATGCAAATATGATCAAGCGACAGAGGAATATTAGTTTATTATTAGGAACAAACTTTCCGGCTTTGAACACCATGTAAATCTACCTATTCGTCGTGTTATAAGAGATGGATAACAGTTTTCCAGGAAATGTGGCTATATTTCGATAATTGAGTTACGCGTTACCCTAACGAAATTTCCAAGGTTCCACCACGAAACTCGATGAATATTTACATAAAGTCTGATTTTTCTTTCCCATTTGATGATCTAATTAACGAAACTATCCGGGCAACTTATTTTACAAATATGTCACGTATTGAAGCACTAAATGTAATTTGGAAATTTCGAGAGATAGTTGCAAGAGGAATTTGTTTAGTTATTAATTTAATCCGCTAGAAACTATTACACACTAGAGAACAGATCAAAAATTAAATTAGAGTACAAAAAGAGGATACAAGATTAATATTAAGAGAAGATCTAACTTTCAAGAAGCGCAGAAAGCTTTAAAAATCTTATTTTCCGTCTGGAAATTAAGAAATCTTTATATTTTTCATTATTCTTTATCTAAAAATCATAATTATCAATAACCTTTCAGTTATAGTGTTAAGAAGGTTTATTGGCCATCATTTAATAATATTTTGATAAATTAATTCTTCTAGTGAGTTTCAAAAACCTCGTATGTTTTGAAACTCCCTTTGTTAGATACATTCTAGAATATATGAACCCGTGTGTAGCTTATGGTTTGTTACATACCAAAGTACACTTTCTACCCTTCTCACGAAGAACGTTCACAGGATTCAAAAATAATTAATTTATTATTAAATTTTCTACTTGTAAAACTGATACTTATAACGAAACCTCGTATATAATTATTAATAACAAGTATTTTTCTTGCAAATTCCACATTCCGATCTTATAAAAATCTAAATATAAGCGACCTTGCCGCCCCCGGATACGACCCTCCTCCCGAATACGCTCCCTTTTAATCTGTAAGGTAAATGGCACGAGCGCCTCCGCCACTATGAGACAATGAGATAGTGTTACATACAGGGGGTGAGGAGGGACGGCGAGGGGTCCGGTAAGACCTGAGGGCAGCTAGAGCGGGGGAGAGAAGGGCGAGAATGCGTGTCAGCACACACACACATACACTCACACTCACACCCTTCCTAGGCCTCTAGATCAATACCTCAGGGCAGCCTCGCTGGACCCAGGTCCACCACCAGCCTACTTTACATTTCCTTGCCCTCTTCCCCCGCCCTATTCCCCCCTTTAACTTTACTTCGCCGCCGACGACGTTACTTGCTCTCTTGCTAAGCTTGCTGCCAGCGACACAGATGGATTTTGAGAGAAGGAATCGGCTCAAAATTTTTGTATACACTGGAAAAAGTGTACGCTAATAAATGTACACTGAGAAAAATTTCTATCCGCAATTAATCACAAGATTTTATAATTAATGCAATTATTTTATGTAAAACTGTTAAATTACATTAAATACACCATTTTTTTATCTTTATGGAATGAAAAAAAGGTACTCACCAAATTTGAGGATTGTTGTCTAATAACATCTGTAAAGAAGAAAAATAATTATTTATTGAACTATGTTCTATTTTAGTTAGACGAAAAACAAAATGAAAAAGCAAATGGACTTTTTGAACGTTCAACCAACATTAATACAAGCTTTGAACAGCCTTAATGTAATTAGCAAGCAACTGCAGAATATCTGAGCATTGACAAGAGAAAATGAAACATGTATTCTGTTTAGAAAGACGTTTTTAGTCCTTGATCCTATAGCATCTAGCGAGGAGCAATATTATTAATCTTATAAGGATAACAAATCATTAAAACCAAAAATAGCCTCAAGCTTTCTTAGTACTTTTGATTTTTATTCAGTTACTTAAGTAACTAATAGAAACAGTATGATTAATCTTGTATGAGTATCAGCTCAGAAAGTAATTGAGGTTAAAAAAGAAGCATCAAGTTGCAGTTAGGAAGGAAGGCAGCTGCAAGCCCTTTCAACAATCTTGAATAGCGTTATTAACTTGTGGGGAAATATAGGTTAGGTGAGCGGGTCTGTAAGGCCCTCAACTGCGACTCGTTTGAGTCTATTGTGGTTCATACCTATTCAGTTTCTTAACGAAGCTGACTCATTTGTTCGGTGAATGATATTTCAGGTCCGAGATTGAGAGAGAGACCCTGCCAAACATCAGATACCTGAATCGAACCGCGCCGGGGCAGGCAAAAATCATATGCTCTGCTGTTTCATCATCTTCCAAACAAAGACGGCAAATCGGATCCTCCGACAGTCCAAGTTTCAGCATATGATGATTCAAACGACAGTGGCCTGTTAGAAGGCCTGTTAGGCACCGTAGATCGTGTCTATTATAGCCTAACATTTGTTTGGATACATTATTCGAAGGATGTATGAAAGCTTTTGAATGAACCAATCCTGGTAGGTCTTCTTGCTGTCCGTTTGTTTGGCAATACTTGTTGCGATACCAATTGTATGTTGTGGTCCGATAAAGACACGAGCGGCACCCTCCCTTGCAAGAGAGTCCGCCTTCTCATTTCCATCCATACCAGAGTGGCCAGGGATCCAGACCAGCGATACCCTGTTGCGTCGCTACCCTATTGAGGCGAGACTTTTTTGGCTGTCTAAAACCAATTTCGACACTAAACGGTAGGAGCTAAGTGCTTTCAAAGCAGCTTGGCTGTCCGTGAAATTTTTTATTGATTTATGTGTGTGGTTGGATTGGCCCAAACTCTCCACACATGAAGCAATGGCGTAACTTTTCGCCTGAAATACGGTTGCATAGGATCCCAGAGATGTTGAGATTTCTGTCCTAGGTCTTCGACCGTATACACCCGCACCAGAGCCTGAGGGTGTCTTTGAACCATTGGTGTACCAACAGATGTCTGCTCTTAAAAGTTCATCGTTACGAAGAATCCATTCAACTCTATTTGGAAATAGGACGGTATAAGGTAGATTGTAGTTTACTGTTGGGGGCATTATAGCAGAGGTCATTCCCAGAATACTATGACTTTCAGTGTCCGCTAGCATTCTACTTTGCTCTGTATAAGCCTGTTTTGTGCATTTAGAAATATGCACAATTCTATATGCTGACCATCTGGCCTCTTTTTCCAGAAATATATGGAGATGAGGTAGGTACAGGAGGAAATCCATGGCTGCGACGGTGTGGTACTGATGGCAACAGTAATAGCTATACAAGCCTGTCTCTGTATACCAAAGAGCTTTGCTTAGGCCGTTTTCTGTAAAGCTTTTAACCACCAAGCAATGGCTCCATAATGTGATCATTGGATAGTCTGGCCTTATGGATACCTTTTTCCAAGTGAGCGTTCCAAGTAAATTTATTATCTAGGATAATCCCCAAATATTTTACTTCCGCTGCAAATAGAATAACCTCACCATTACAGAAAAGTGGTGCAAGATCCACCGATTTCCTTCTCCTAGTGAAAGTTATTATAGTTTTACCAGGGTTAACAGACATATGTTTCCTCTGGCACCAACTGTAAACAATGTCTTTTGGAGGATATTATATGTTACCCGTCCTGATTTCGTCCTTGCCAGAATAACAAGGTCGTCTGCATATGCTTGCAGTTCTACCCCTCTTCCTACGAGAGTACCAAGCAGGTCATCCATCAAGAGTGACCACAGGAGGGGAGATAGCACTCTACCCTGCGGACAGCCCCTGGAAACCTTAAAGCTAATGGTCTCATCTTGAAAAGATGTAGTGGCTGTTCTATTAGTGAGCATGGCATATATCCAGCCGGTAATCGTTGGTTTAATGCCCTTTTCAGCCAAAGCTGAACCAATGGAGGCCGGTAATGTATTATCAAATGCTCCTTCGATGTTAAGAAAAATGGCCACTGCACTCTCCTTATTGTTAAGGAATTGTGTGATTTTTCCAACAAGGTTCTGTAACGCTAAATCTGTTGATTTGCCAGTTTGATAAACGTATTGTTGGATGTTCATGGGGCAGTTGTATAATGCTACCCACCTAATATAGCAATCCAGTACTCTTCCAAGTCCTTTAAGATGTTAGGATAATTGGTCTGTACGATTTGGGGTGTGGGTCTAGGCGGCCCACTTGGGTATATATACTACCCTAGCCACCACCTAAGTCGGTGGTGTATAATTCCACGCCAGACTAGTCCTATACAGTTTAATGAGGATGGGTAAAAGTAATTCCCGTCTATTTGCAGCAGAGCTGGAGAAATGCCATTCTCACCGGGAGATTTGAAGGGCTGAAATAATTTGGTTGCCCATCCAATCACCGGTGCTGCGATAACTTCCTTGGCGACCTCCGAATCGTTCTTATCGAGAGTTAAACATCCGGGAAAGTGGTTTGTAATTTAAAGCTAACGTTTCTAGTGGTAGTGAAAGTGCCATTTGGTTAGTTCATCGATCCTATCTCAGCAATCGACTGTTTAGAGAAAATCTTGCGTATTCTGGTACTGCGAGGTATACTCACAGAACTTCTTTCAAGACTGCCGGGGGGAGGGGGGGGGGTATATGACAGGTAAATTTTCTTAACTGAAACCACAAGGAAGCTAGTAATAGACAATAATGTTGGTATATAAATGTTCAAAGATCAGAATATTAACAGGGAAGAGCTCTAAGTTCTTATAAAAACATTAATCATCACTGAATCCTTGAAGTAAATTTGTAAAAAGAATGAAAGTAATTTTTTTTAAGAACTTGATCTACAGATTGACCAATAAGATGAACATAATACAAGAGCCCCACACTTTTTTCCATCTAATTGCGAATACTTTTAATCTCATTTGTTATGATTAAAAATATTTCTATAGGTTATACATTATGAAAATAGATGTGTATCATGAATGACGTATTCAAATCACATGAAATGTGTTCATAGAAAACACATTGTAACAAGAGAAAATTAGAACAATTTTAATATATCCGAGCCTCTGTGGAATCTACTCATATTACTTTTTTAAATGAAACTAACTGTTTCTAAATAATTCCACAATATATTGAAAAAATGTTTAAAGTTCTAAATAATTGAGAATTATTTCGATATTACTATCATAGTCATTATAGCATTTCAAGTGATGCTTACCTGATGTTCAAAAATTATTTTTGGCTAGTCTTGGTCTTGACCTACCTTGCCATTGACTTAATATTTATGAATAGAAAAAGATATGATATTACAAACATTAAAGCTTAGATATTCTTAATCCTATGGGGATATCCTGGATATATTTTTCCCATTTAAGATCAGTATAACTGTCCAATAATATAAATAAGTAAAACAACGTTGACTCACTTTTTTTCGATGTAGCAACCTGTACAAATAAATTTGTTTTATTTCTTGTAAGATAATCATGTGATAATTCTTGAAGAGATGTTCTGTTTTTATAAATGAAGATGACAACACTGTGCAAGTACAACTTTCTCAGACTGAGGACACCTGCGTCCACGAATATTTTTTTAGAGGAGTAAACATATTCCTTTCTGTAAATTATTTTCAAAATTTTTTTCTGAAGAATGTCCAACTTCCTGAGATGGGTGTATAATGCACCACCCCAACTAAGGATACCGTACCTTAGTCTGGACTCCACAAGAGCGCAGTACAAAACTTTGAGGTGTGCGGTATCTAATATTTTGTTCAGGCATTTAAATTTGTATGTCAATAATATGAGGCTTTTGGTAATTTCATTAATTTGTTGGTTCCACCTGAGATGAGAGTCAATAATAACACCCAAATATCTTATTTTGTCAGTGTGTCTTATTATTTTCCTTAAATCTTCTTTATCCAAAGTTAGCTCTCGAAATGGGGGTAGGTTTACATTGTAACTCGAAAAAGGTACGTAAAATGTTTTTTCAAAATCCATTGTAAGTAATTTGTGATTGAGGCAGTTTACGATACGTTTCAAATCAGTTTCAATTTTCCTTTTTAGCTCATCCCAATTTTCGGCACTATACAGAATGGCAGTGTCATCTGCGAAATTTATAATCTGTCCCGTACTTTTGTGTGAATTAAGTAGATTATTAATATATAGGGAGAATAATAGTGGTCCAAGTACTGTCCCCTGTGGCACCCCAAATTTGATATTTTTTTCTTCACTAAGCACTCTGCCTACTTTCACACGTTGTTTACGACAATTTAGATAACTTGCCATAAGCCACAATGGTACACCTCGTATACCTGCATCCAGTAAGGCATCCAACAACTGCGCATGACTGACAGTATCAAACGCCTTTGCTAGATCCAGAAACACATAAGCTGTTGGTTTACTCTCATCCAATAATTTGTAAATACCTCCGATTAGCTTCGAAATTGCATCATTAGTAGATAAATTATACTATTTTTAATAAAGAAGTTGCCTAATCTACGTTTTAATGTCTTTTCAAGCACTTTAGCCATTGATGTAATCAAAGAAATTGGGCGGTAGTTGGATGTTTTACAGTTTTCACCTTTTTTGAACACTGGAGTTACTATCGATATTTTGAACTCTGCAGGACATGTATCAGTTCTATATATTTGTTTTATTAAATGTTCTAGTTGTTTAGATATTTCTACTGATACTGCTTGCAAATTCTCTGCAGTGATATGCCTGGGGATTTATTTATTTTCAATTAATTTATTATGTTTAGTATTTATTTCTGTTACGGGCTCTAGAAACAAACTATTTCCTATGGAGGTTCTTTTTGGTAGGGGTGCAGAAGGTTTCTCTATTTTACCAGCATATGTTTCACCAACATCGACAAAATATTCATTGAAAACCTTTACGACTGATTTTTCATCAGATATTAATTCATTGTCTTTTGTAAGTATTTGTTTTACAGTCTCATACTTTCTTGTTTTTGTTGAGTTTACAATCTTCCACAAGTTTTTAAAATAATTTTTATTTTTATATATTTCACACTTGTAAAAATTGACCTCATTTATTTTTATCAGTCTATTAACATAATTCCGGTAGTAATGATATTGATTCTTTTAATCAATATTATCGGGATCATGTGATGTGAATCATTCAAATTATCTTTTAAGTGATTACGAAAGTAAGTTCATCGTTAATAAAAATCCTCATTCTCCACAATTATATGGAACCGTTAAATTACATAAAATAAGGAAACCAATTAGACCTGTAGTTTCGTATGGTAATACTCCTAATAATGTATTAGCAAAAAAACTTAACAATATACTTAATAGTTACGGATATACATCTAAATATTCAATTAAAATTTCAATGATACTAATCAAAAAATTAAAAGCAATCAAATTGCTAAACTAATTTCATTTGATGTTACCAATATGTTCACTAAAATTCCTCCTAAAGAAGATTACTAGAAAATAAAAATATTAATCCAGGAATAATATCGGATATACTTAATTTATATGATGTATGTATTAATATGATGTATGTATTAATCAGAATTTTGACAATAAGATATATATTCAAAATGAAGCCCTATATCACCAATTTTGGCAAACATTTTTATGGACAATTTAGAAAGAAAAATCTTTTACAGTAATATTTCAAAAAATGTCTTATTTTGGTATAGATATGTAGGGGTGTTGGGGTTGTGCTGTAGAGGTAGTACCCGTCATCAAGGACGGTCGTGCTCAACGGTATAACTGGTGAGTAGTCGGCGATGACTGGTCCTCACAGGGCACCCAATTCTCACTTAGGGCTCCACGTGCCACACCCCGGGCAACTGCGTCGACCTGCAGGCTAAACTAAGTGAGGATAGCCAGATATGGTGAAAAATTCGCAGCGTCTGACCCAGAATGGGCGGCTGCAAACAGCGTCTGTTCCCAAAGTGGGCGGCTGACTCAGACACTCACCAACACGCTCGGCCAGCGTGGTGTTTTAAGGCTAAAATCCCGTAAATGAATGAGACGAAAAGGATACGGCCCTCAGTCCCCGGCGAATCGCTGGTTCCCAGCCAAGGTGGCGGCTGGATCAAACAGAGATCAGAGGGTGCTAAGAATCACCGGGTAGGACCAGGCCACCAAGGACGAAGAAAACTATATATTGCTACGTATAATACAAGAACGCTTTTGCAAGACCAGAAAATCCTTGAATTAGAGGAAGAACTTAGCAAATTACACTGGGATATAGTGGGTCTTAGCGAAATTCGCCGAAGAGGAGAACAACAGCTCAGGCTAAAATCAGGAAACGCGCTCTACTTTAGAGGAAATGAGGACAGATCAGAGGGAGGAGTTGGTTTTATGAGACATAAGAGACATACTAAGAATATTGAACATCTTGAGAGTGTAAGCCCTAGAGTTTGCTTCTTAGTACTGAAGTTAAACCAAAGATACAGCATTAAGATTATTCAAGTCTATGCACCTACATCCACCTATTCCGATGAAGATTTAGAGACCTTCTATGAGGAAATTGCCATGGCATTGTCCAAGGTCCCAACACATTTTACAGTGGTAGTTGGAGATTTTAATGCTAAACTCGGAAGAAAGCAGGATGAGAGTGAATTCTCCCTTGGACAGTATGGGATAGGAGAAAGAAACGATAGAGGAAACTTTCTGCTACAGTTTCTCTTAGAACACCGCCTAAATGCTATGAATACCTTCTTTAAGAAACCGGAACAACGGAAATGGACCTGGGCTAGCCCTGATGGAAACACGAGAAATGAAATAGATTTCATCATTACAGATAAGAAGCAAATCATACAAGATGTAACAGTACTCAACCGTGTATCAGTGGGAAGCGACCATAGAATGGTGAGAGCAACAGTGACGTTGAACTTAAGGAAAGAGAGAAGAAAGCTCCAAAACACAAAAAATAAGAAATGGAATACAGTTGCAAACAAAGAAGAGTATCAAAGAACCATAGCTGGAAAATTGGGAAATATAGACACAAAGGATGTAGAGGACTTGAATGACACAATACTGAAATCGCTACGAGAAGCTCAGCAAATACACTGCACCCAAAGGAGTGATAAAAAAGAAAGACTATCGGTGAACACCCGCCACCTTATGAAACAAAGGCGAGAAATGATACACAAACAATCAATCAACAGAGACCAGTTGAGAATATTGAATAGGAATATATCGAGAGCCGCACGGAAAGATATCAGAGATTACAACACAAGATGGGTAACGAGGGTCATAGAGGAAAACAAGAGCATGAGAGTACTCAGAAATAAACTCGCTTTGGGGAGGACAGAAATCATTAAACTGGAAAACGCAGATGGACAAATAGTCACAAATAAACAAGAGATTCTAGAAACTGTGAAAGATTTCTATGCAAATTTATATTGCAATAATGAACAGCTGAGATGCACAGAGGACATCCCTCGAATTTTAAACCAGGGATCGGAGGAAATGCCTATTAGGAAAATCAATATAATTAAACAAATAGCAACATCCAACGGTTATCCATTACATATGATAAATAAATTAATTAATAAAAAATTGGAAAAAGTGGCAATAAAACTAATATTTCCTGAACAAACTAACGAAATAAAAAATTATAAAACCATCACATATGTAAGTAATAGAAAGTAATACGAGTACAAAATTGTAAAATGTGAAAACAAAAATATTCCCATTAAAGATGTCTGGTATATATAAACTTAAATGTCCAGAATGTAATGCTATCTATTTGGGTCAAACCCTTAGAAATTTTGAGATCAGATACAGTGAACATTAACGAGCATATAGATTAAAACAACCAGATAAGTCCCACTACGCAAAACATCCACTTGGCACCAAACATTCATTGACTCCTAACACAGAACTAGAAGTACTACACATTTGTGATAAGAATCAAGAACTGGATTTCCTTAAAGAGTTAGAAATTAGAAGACACTTTAGAAACTCACAATATCAAGTTGTCAATGAACAGATAAATCTAGGGAGTTCTCCACTTGTAAAGATCGGCAGATATAGTTTCCCTGGTTTTCTATATCATTGCACAGATCTGAATTACCATTTGTTCAATATATTGTGGAATTATTTAGTAACAGTTAGTTTCATTAAAAAAAGTAATTTATTATATTTATTAACTAAAGCTACAATTTGCAGTAAAATATCTTTACGATATTAAATACCATCATTATACTCCCATCAATTTTTATAATGTAAGACCTATATTTGAATTTTCATTGTAATTAACATCTTTGTCGACTTATATGCAGAGAATAAATTAAATAAAAAGGTTTCTCTACGTCAGCCTTTTTTTTTTCTTATTACTCTCGTCGTCAAGATAAAATCCTTTCTATTTTTTTTCGTTTTTTCTATACATATGTCCCGTTTAAGTTAAGGATTCGAGACTCGAATAGCTATTTAGACGTTACCCGATGTGATAGCTGAAAGGAAACTTATTCCCTGCTGAGCGTTTAACAGGAATATGTCGCTCTTTACCGTTCAACCAGAACGGACACCGATTTTGCACTTTCACCTTTTTATACAACGCTTAATCTCTTAACTCTATCCTTAAATCTTCGGAGAATCAGGTAAACTATAAATTTGTGTAGCTAACAAGACTGTATATTGTAATTTATGAATTATTAACTTGCAAATTAACGTTTGGTAGAGTAGAATTAGAGAATGGAGAAAAGGAGATAGTTCAAAGTGATATGGGTAAGGTGATGAAAGACATTGAATCAATTAAAAACTATCTTTTGGAAAAGAAAATAAGAAATTAAACATGCTTCATTAAAGATTGCATACAGATCATCGTAAAATATCAGAATTTAATAGTGCTAAAATTTCGTGCTCTAAAAACTTTAGGAATAACCTATGACATCTGCGCTGTCATACTTTACCCATGTTCGAATTTGATTTAATTACACAATTCTCCTGTGATTTTTTTATTTTTAACTTCCCCTGTATAACACAATTCAAACTTCATTCCATATAAAAAACCACAGATAACTATATAACAATTCCTTTTCTCCACAAAACTACATGCATCGGCTAAGTTTTCAACAGTCGTATGACGGTTTCATTTAAATCCCTATTCCCATTGGTTACATTCTCACATAACTTTCCTTGTTATCACCTACTTAAAACGACATATGAAAATATCCATAACAACACATATTCAATTTCTCATTATCATACAAAAAACCGATGTTAGTCAAGTAACAAAAAAGCATAAAGAGACATAACACACATCTTGTCATGAATTAATCATAAAAAAGTAAAAGATATCGATTGCATTATATAATAAGCAGTTGTGATATTCTTATTTGTGACGCAATATGAACAAAATGTAAAACTATACAAATATATAGTAAAGGTGCATGTAATCATCGATTATCATTTAATATAACAATTAATATATATACGTGTAAAAGCATTTATTATCGTCATATTAAGACGATTGGTCCTTCAGACCTCAATACCATGAAAGTGAATACGATATTCCGCAATTTTGCTTTTCCAACATCATAAAAGAGGGAAACGCACAACAACCCACTTGCAGAGTCATGTTTGGGGAAAGACTTAATTAGAGTCTGACAAAAAAGTTCCTTCTTTATTCCACAATGAAAAAGGATTTGGAACAATGGTTGTTTCAAGGAAAGCAGTAGAAAACGAACATAGCATAACAATAGCTGTAACAGGATTTGAAAATACTCGGAAAAAAAAGACAAGAACAACCACAGAGGAAAGAAAAAGTTCAGACAGCCACTGATTTGGTGAAGAAAAGTTCTCTAAAATGTTATCTTTGCTCAGGTGACCATTTCACAGACAACTGCACCTAAACTTCGTCACAGTCAACAGATAAGATGAAAGAAAAACTAGCAAAAGAAAGTTGTTGTTACCGATGTTTGAGATATGAACACATTGTTCGACGGTGTAGAGTCAAAGTAAGTTGCCAGAAATGTAAAGGAAATCATGCCACGATCATGCGTTTTAAAGAAAAATCACCTGAACAGACAAAGAATAATGCAGTTATGACAGAAACAGAAGGAGTAGAACAAAATTTATAAAATTAGACATACAAGGGTATCTTTTCACAGACCATGGTAGTAAAATTAACAGGAAACTATAGAGAAGATGACAAGAGTTATAGTAGATACAGGATTACAGAAATCATATATTACCAAAGATCCTGTCATTGACATGAACTAAAAGCCAATTAAGACAAGAGAAACTCATTCATTAATTATTTGGATTTGGAGGTTATCAAACTAAAATGATAAATAACAATTTCTACAAAGTGTTTATTGAATGACTACACCTGTAATTTTGACGTTTTGGACCAAGCGATAATATGTAACAATGTATCAATTCAGTTGGTTGGATGAGCCGAGGAAATTAAGTATAGAAATAACAGACAAACATGGTGGACCAATAGAGATATTGATTAGAGCAGATATAGCTGGCAAACTGCTGACACGGATGAAATAGAAATTAGACTGTGGGTTCGTGGCACTTCTGACTTCTGACTTTGATGGGAAAAATTAATCAAAATATGAGAGATTCGACCCATTCGATGTTGGCGACAATAAAATTAATAATCTTGCTGCAAGCTTGTTCAATCGATGCCGACTAGAGATTGCGAAATTTGTTCTTCAATTGTGAATGGAAGAATTTATTTATCACAAAATTCTTGAAAATATTTCTAAAAATTTCGATTCAATATATACGAGGATGTTTCCCCGGGATATGCTCGTTCTTATTCTAATCCTGTCGGCATGTATTGTTCGAACAACAACGAAACAAGGATTCTTCCTCCTTCGATGTTTCCATCCCGAAATCTTTTGTGTCTACGCGACGAAGACGCCGACGATGACTCTTCGTTGTGAAATTCGCATCGCATGTGACACGTGCGATGCCAACTAACTGGACGTCTCTTTTCACATCCACCGGCACCTTTAGATTATAATCATGCATAGGCGTACGGTCATTATTTTTTTATTGACAATATAACCATTTCTTCGAAGATTTTGAGTATTAAATGTGTAATACGGATATACTACCAAAACTGATATCTACGGATATCAGTAAAACTTTGCGCCATGTACACGTCTCAAGTGACTCTAGAAAGAATAAAATTCCATTTAATAAACAATTCAAATACCTAATTAAATTAAAATCACAAAAATTTTTGAAATCACGTAAAATACCATGTCGTATATTAAATTTATCCACCTTTTTCTATTTTCAATTGATACTTACAAAGAAACATTCTTCCAAATAATTCTCAATTTATTGACTGAAATTTATTCAGATAAAATTTTTATTTTGCAACTAATTTTAAGCTGATTTAAAAAATCATTTGGCAAGAAAAAAAATTTATAAGACTTGGCCCAATTTTTGCAGCCTTATACCAAACATAGGGCCAAGTCTTATAAATTTTTTTTCTTGCCAAATTATTTTTTAGATCAGCTTAAAATTAGCTGGAAAATAACTATGTATATATAAATATTTCAGTCAATAAATTGAGAATTATTTGAAAGAATGTTTCTTTGTAAGTATCAATTGAAAATAGAAAAAGGTGGATAAATTTAATATACGACATGGTATTTTACGTGATTTCAAAAATTTTTGTGATTTTAATTTAATTAGGTATTTGAATTGTTTATTAAATGGAATTTTATTCTTTCTAGAGTCACTTGAGACGTGTACATGGCGCAAAGTTTTACTGATATCCGTAGATAGCAGTTTTGGTAGTATTTCAATTATTTTTGTAGTTTAATTGTTTAATTCGTTCTATTGTTCATTTAGTTTCATTTCTTCAGCTTGTGACAAGATTATAGTTTTTAATCGAAAATATTTTTTTCTAAGACTAGACTATCTACAAAATATTTTCTTCACATGTTTAAATATTGTTTAATCAAACTATATAAAGTGTGGCCAATAATGTAAACAATTATCGAACAATTGCTTGAAGAATAAGTATCAATAATGGTAATAAAAGAACTTTTCGAAGACTTCATAATACAATTATTTATTGATTTCACCTAGAAAACCACAACTAAAACGGAAAACCTTCTTTTCAATTTTGAAAAGACTATTCAGATTTCTATTTTTGAAATATAATTATTAAACTATACATAAAAAAAATTTAAATACTGAAAGATGAAATTCGAGACCAACAACCCAGAAAATTAAATATTTCACATTTAGAAACCCCAAACTTGCTTATATTGTTACAAAAAAATTCTATAAACAACAAAATATACGTTATTTGATATAGTAAACAGTTATCGAACAATTACTTGAAGAATAAGGATCAATGATGGTAATAAAAGAACTTTCCGAAGACTTCATAATACAATTATTTATTGATTTCACCTAGAAAACCACAACTAAAACGGAAAACCTTCTCTTCAATTTTGAAAAGACTATTCAGATTTCTATTTTTGAAATATAATTATTAAACTATACATAAAAAAAATTTAAATACTGAAAGATGAAATTCGAGACCAACAACCCAGAAAATTAAATATTTCACATTTAGAAACCCCAAACTTGCTAATATTGTTACAAAAAAATTCTATGAACAGCAAAATATACGTTATTTAACATAGTAAACAGTTTTCGAACAATTACTTGAAGAATAAGGTTGCATAATGGTAATAAAAGAACTTTACGAAGACTTCATAATACAATTATTTATTGATTTCATCTAGAAAACCAAAACTAATGTGGAAAACCTTTTCTTCAATTTTGAAAAAACTATTCAGATTTCTGCTTTAGAAATATTTCTATCAAACTATACATAAAAAAAATTAAAATACTGAAAGATGAACTTCAAGACCCACAACCCAGAAATTTAAATATTTCACATTTAGAAACCCCAAACTTGCTAATATTGTTACAAAAAAATTCTATGAACAGCAAAATATACGTTATTTAACATAGTAAACAGTTTTCGAACAATTACTTGAAGAATAAGGTTGCATAATGGTAATAAAAGAACTTTACGAAGACTTCATAATACAATTATTTATTGATTTCATCTAGAAAACCAAAACTAATGTGGAAAACCTTTTCTTCAATTTTGAAAAAACTATTCAGATTTCTGCTTTAGAAATATTTCTATC
Organism: Galeruca laticollis; assembly: GCA_963921935.1. Classification (NCBI taxonomy): domain Eukaryota; kingdom Metazoa; phylum Arthropoda; class Insecta; order Coleoptera; family Chrysomelidae; genus Galeruca; species Galeruca laticollis. The sequence goes on along the minus strand of OY998185.1, from coordinate 58,829,361 downwards.
AAACTATACATAAAAAAAATTAAAATACTGAAAGATGAACTTCAAGACCCACAACCCAGAAATTTAAATATTTCACATTTAGAAACCCCAAACTTGCTAATATTGTTACAAAAAAATTCTATGAACAACAAAATATACGTTATTTAACATAGTAAACAGTTTTCGAACAATTACTTGAAGAATAAGGATCAATAATGATAATAAAAGAACTTTCCGAAGACTTCATAATACAATTATCTATTGATTTCATCTAGAAAACCAAAACTAAAGTGGAAAACCTTTTCTTCAATTTTGAAAAAACTATTCAGATTTCTGCTTTAGAAATATTTCTATCAAACTATACATAAAAAAAAATTAAAATACTGAAAGATGAAATTCAAGACCGACAACCCAGAAATTTAAATATTTCACATTTAGAAACCCCAAACTTGCTAATATTGTTACAAAAAATTCTATAAACAACAAAATATACGTTATTTAATAATGTAAACAGTTATAGAACAATTACTTGAAGAATAAGTATCAATTATGGTAATAAAAGAACTTTTCGAAGACTTCATAATACAATTAATTATTGATTTCACCTAGAAAACCACAACTAAAATGGAAAACCTTCTCTTCAATTTTGAAAAGACTATTCAGATTTCTATTTTTGAAATATAATTATTAAACTATACATAAAAAAAATTTAAATACTGAAAGATGAAATTCGAGACCAACAACCCAGAAAATTAAATATTTCACATTTAGAAACCCCAAACTTGCTAATATTGTTACAAAAAAATTCTATAAACAACAACATATACGTTATTTAATATAGTAAACAGTTATCGAACAATTATTTGAAGAATAAGGATTAATAATGGTAATAAAAGAACTTTCCGAAGACTTCATAATACAATTATTTATTGATTTCATCTAGAAAACCAAAACTAATGTGGAAAACCTTTTCTTCAATTTTGAAAAAACTATTCAGATTTCTGCTTTAGAAATATTTCAATCAAACTATACATAAAAAAAATTAAAATACTGAAAGATGAAATTCAAGACCGACAACCGAGAAATTTAAATATTTCACATTTAGAAACCCAAAACTTGCTAATATTGTTACAAAAAATTCTATAAACAACAAAATATACGTTATTTAATAATGTAAATAGTTATCGAACAATTACTTGAAGAATAAGGTTGCATAATGGTAATAAAAGAACTTTAGGAAGACTTCATAATAGAATTATTTATTGATTTCACCTAGAAAACCATAACTAAAGTGGAAAACCCTCTGTTCAATTTTGAAAAAACTATTCAGATTTCTATTTTTGAAATATGATTATTAAACTATACATGAAGATGAAATTCGAGACCAACAACCCAGAAATTAAAATTTTTCACATTTAAAAACACCAAACTTGTTAATATTGTTAAAATTCTATAAACAACAAAATATACGTTATTTAATAAATAATTATAACAAAGGAACAATTTTGGATTCTGTGTTATTCAATCTTTGTATAAATGAATTGTATAAGAGTGTCTGTCGTCTAGCGCAAAAATATATAAAAGAGGGCGGAGTCGAGACGTGACATGGCGCGAGTGACGAGCAGTCACTCTTGATTTCCAAAACAATCAGTTAAATAAATACTACTTTCAAGGACCGGCAACTATGTTGTGACCTCATCAGTTTACCATTATTATCAATACTCTTTCTACTGAGTTTTCCATATTTAATGGGGTAATTTAATAAAGTGATGTTTCCATTTACAATATTCCATAAAATATATACAGGGTGAGTTATATTCGATGATTAGTACAGTGATGTCGAAAACTACAGGATCTAGAGAGTCGGTTAAATAGAAAAACATTTATCGTCTCTTATGCCCATTTCTGAACACATTCAAAGTTTTCAAAAAAATCGTAACTAACTAGATATTTGAAAAAATTTGAATTTTAACGTTACCTTATATGTCTCAGTTCTCCGTTATTGTATGCGATACTTAAAGATGAAAGTTACAAATATTAGAATAATTTATTTAGAAAAATTAATAAACAGTTTATAGCTCATGTAAATTTTGAGTTATAACTTGTATTTTTACTTTTCCGCCCAACCTTTCTATATGCGAGAACCATCAATCATGCTTAAAATATTAGATGCATTGAGTCAACTGAAGGGTCGGGAAACTTTCCAGACCCCCAGCTACAACTGGGGAAACAGTAAATGTAATTGATTCCAATTTTTACTTTTTCGTCCAACCTATCTAATATGCGAGAAAAGTATTGGTTTACCCCAAAAAAAGTTGGAATTTTGAAATTTTTTTTGAGTTATTTTTACGTTTTCCATCAACAACAACACGAAAAAACGGTTTTTAGAAAAAAAATCCTGTGTGTATGTCGTCGTCGTCGTCGTTGTCCGTCGGCCACTTTTCCTTACATGTCTTGTTAGCACGATACAGCCTCCGGAGTGCAATAAGTCAGCAATTTTATGATTGAATACTGTTAAGGACATGTCACAGATAATCCCTATTGATTTTCAGTTCACCAGAGCCAGTACCACGAGTGCTATGGTACTTGAAGTACGACATTTTGTAATTTTTTGAGAAATTTCAGTTTGTTAGCACGATACAGCTTCCGAAGTTCAACAAGTCACCAGTTTTCAGATTGAATATTATTCAGGATATCAGACTGATGAACCCTATTGATTTTCAGCTCATCAGAGCCAATACAACAGGTGCTACAGTACTTTAGGTACGATATTTTTGTTATTTTTGGAGAAGTTTTAGTTTGTTAGCACGATACAGCCTCCGGAGTATATACAAGGGACCAATTTTATGATTGGATATTATTCAGAGCGTCTCAAAGATGAACCCTATTGATATTCAGCTCACTAAAGCTAGTACAACGGGTACGATGGTACTTGAAGTACCAAATTTTTGTCATTTTTGGAGAATTTTCAGTTTGTTAGCACGATACAGCCTCCAAAGAGTATACGATTGATCAATTTTATGATTGAATATTGTTCAGGGTATCTCACAGATGTTCGCTATCGATTTTCAGTTGACTAGAGCGAGTACAGCGGGTCCTATAAATCCAGATATACTAACTTTTTGGTTATTTTTGGAGAAATTTCGGTTTCTTAGCACGATACATCCCCCGAAGTGTATACAAGTAACAATTTTATGATAGAACATTGTTCAGGGCCACAGATGCGGAAAAGTTAGTTTAAATCTTTAAAACCGTTTATTTTTGGTTATTTTTTGGAGATATTTTGGTTTGTTAGCACGATACATCCCCCCAACTGTATACACGTTACAATTTTATGATAGAATATTGTTCAGGGCCACAGATGCGGAAAAGTTAGTTTTAATCTTTAAAACCGTTTATTTTTAAATGAAACCCATAGTAGGCTACGATCTTATTCAAAAAGGTCTTTTTAAGTGCTTTTCAATTATTATATAAACATGTTTCTAGCAATTTTATTTATTTATTCACGGGCAAGCCCTTTTAAATTCAACGTTGTTTCTAGTGGAGATTGATGAGGATCAGGTGAAATGAGTACATCAACATCACCACAAATCACTAATTCCACGGGTGACAAGATGATATCAAGGAGAACTCCTGGACTGTTGACCACATCATTTCATTGGAAAAGATTGTGGAGAGTGTTGGAAACAGCCTCTAACATATTTATTTGTTATTTTTATAATTTGAGTTGACAATTTGTCGCTTAAAAATATATGTTCGTCAATCTGATTGACGGTTGATAACATCTTATACTGATGTGGCAGAAATGACAATTACTGAGTAGGCTCTGTATCAGCTGACCGAAGTCATCCAGAGAACTCCGAACAACAAATAAATCGCAATGTGTGCATTCCTGGATATATCTGGGGCCTTTGAAAACACAACTCATGTGTCTATCAAAGAAGCACTAAAAAGGCGAGGAGTAAATGAAACCATTGTAAAATGGATGTAGGAGTCGTTGACGACGAGGATAGCTGAGAAACAGGTGGGGAATAAAACCACCTCAGTTAAAGCCACTCGCGGGAGACTACAAGGGGAGTGATATCTCCCCTTCTATAGAGCCTCGTAGTAGATGAGTTCCTCTACATGCTACCGTAACTTGGCTTCGAATGTATGGGCTATGTTGATGACATAGTTCTAATAGTCGGAGGCAAGTTCGAGAGCACCTTGTGTGATTTATTACAAAAGGGCCTCAGAATCATTGAGCAATAGTGTTTGTCAGTGGGGCTAAACATTAACCTAAACAAGACCATAGTAATTCCATTTATACGGAAAAGAACACTTCCAGCCATGAAACCCATATCATTAAACGGGGAAATCATAGAATGGAAATCAGAAGTTAAATATCTAGGGATAACCCTAGACAGTAAGCTTCTGTGGAATAAGCATGTTGAAATAACTGCTAGTAAAGCAATAAGAGCTTTCATGGCGTGCAGAAATCTAGCTGGTATGAGGTGGGACTGTAACCCAAAAATACTGCGATGGATATATGGATGCCATGATTGTGAGACCAGCAATTACGTATAGGACAATAGTTTGGCATACAATAGCAAGTCAGTACAGCACGAGGAAGGCCCTCGACAAAGTTCAAAGGCTTGTCTGTGTGTGCATCACTGGAGCTATGAGAACGTGTCCAACTTGAGCACTTGAGATCATTACATATCTCACACCTCTACATCTGGTGATAGAAAGATCTGTCCAAGAGGCAATTCTTAGAATATCTAAAGAAGGTTCAGGTAATGAAAGTATTAACAATCAGGAAGCCTGGTTCTCTCTAAAAAAAACAGCTCATCAGTGAATCTTCCCAGTGACTAAATGATGAAGAAAGTAAGTATCGAAAAGAATTTCACTACGATGCTAAATAAAAGGAGAGACTGGGAAAGGGAATACACCACCCAAACTCTCAAAGAAAATACCATTAGATGGTATACGGTTGGTTCAAAACCCACCACTGGAGCAGGCGCTGGAGTATTTGGGCCTGGCACCAGATACTCATTATCGTTAGGCTCCTTCCCGAGGATCTTTCAGGCAGAAATACTTGCGATCAAAAGATGGAAATGAGCTTAGAAAGAAACTATCAGAAATGTGACATATCGATCCATTCTGATAATCACGCAGCTATCAAAGCATTGAGCTCCCATGTCATTGACTCAAAGTTGGCATGGGAGTGCCGAAGAAAACTTGATGATTTGGGCAAGAATAACAGGGTCTCTTTAGTCTGGTTTCCTGGCGACTCGAGAAATGAAGAGGCCAATACACTTGCTAGGAAAGGAGCACAAACGACCTTTAATGGCCCGGAGCCTTTCTGTGGTGTAGGAAAATGCTCCTGTAAGAAAGAGTTTCGGAAGAAGGAGTTAACCGAGAAAGAAGCACTCTGACGCTGCCTTCCCGGGCTGAAACATTCCAAAAAATATTTGGATCCTAGCAAAAATAAGCTACATCTTCTTACGGGCTTTCTTACAGGACACTACCGCCTTAGGAAGCACCTACTGTAGATTCTGTGGGGAAGAGGATGAAACTCCGGATCACCTATTTCTAGAAGGCCTCGCCATTGCAAGCCAACGCAAGAAATGTTTCGGACAAGAAACTTGTAAGAGTGAGGATCTAACCTTGCTGAAGCCGTTCATTAGAACCCTGGAACTGCAAGGCGAGATGTAGTAGTAGCGAGAACAGCTCTGATAGGGAGGGCACAATAAACCTTAGGCTTCAGTGCATTGTAACCCTGTTAAAATCTAATCTAATCTACAGATTGAACAGTATGGTCGGTTGCTTGATGACATCAGGTAGCTATGAGTAGAATTGTTAGTCACCTTATCACTGTTAGGTTTCCTCTTGAGACACTTGAAGCTACAAGAGAGTAAGGGCGGTTTAATGAAGGTTGGATCTGGTGTAATTTTATAGGAACGGTGTCCCAATATTGTTGCCAAAATGATCTGAACTTATTCTTGACGACTCGCAATTTGGATATTAATTATTATTTGCTTCTGAATATTAGTATTTTTAAAGTGACTTAATTATCATAATTTCTTCTACGACCATTGGGATTCCTTAAGGCCCTCACTTGGTGCTATTCTATACATTTATCAATGCTTGGCAATCAGTAATTCCCTCTTTTTAGCTGACGATCTTAAAGATTACAAAATAGTGACATATATATATATAAATGAAAGTTGCCAGGGAGCAATTAGAGTTAATATATACTATAGAACAGCCCCACGAGTGACAAGAGGATTATTTGCATATTTTTTTATAAAATATTGGGTAAATAAGTGAAAACAAATGTTTTTTCAAATGATATTCTAAACCAAAAACATTTGTCAATACTTAGAAAACCTTGAAATTTATTTAGAGACATTGCCACTGTCGGACGTTAATCCTTTTCTAGTTTATCTTTAGTATTACCAGCGGGCTGTATTAAAAGGTATATACTTTATTGGCAATAAATCAAAACGAAGAAAATTCAAAAATTCTCTTAGACTTATAACGGTACTTCAACAATTGTTCAGTACACGTGTTCTTGACAACCAGTGACACGCCGTCAAAAAATTAAAATATAGTCTTGTCTGTATTTTCCAAAGATTTCAGTTGAAAAGATATTTTACAACTGATAAGAACCTAGCTTTAACAATTTCTTAAATGATTCATATTTTCTGTTATTTCCAAAAATGCAGTACTATACAGGATGTTCCGTATAGTAAATTGTTGACCGTTAAATACAATTTGTGAGGTATTGATAAAGAAGAAGAAAAAAAATTTATAATTTATATTTCTAGTCCCCTGGAAGATAAATGTAATATAATATATATTTCTTCTGCGCCTTTAAATCACTATCTTCTTTTCCACGTAATGACCCTGCTTAATATATGTGTTTGTTTCCCATGATTACTTCCATTTAAAATAAAGTATCGTTCGTTGAACACACATCAGGAGACTACGCATCGTAATAATCCTTAAAGCAGGAAGGAACAGAAATTGTCCTCAGTCATCTGTAAGACGTGACAATGCAGTGCGGCGACCATAAATTAAACTTTAGTACTTGGTGGAGCGGCCGTCCACGGATGGCCGGGGTGGACAGTGCAGATAAGGCCCTACCGACGCCAAGCCATATATTAGGAGATAGGACCATGCAAATTCTAACGACAATTCTTCATAGTTCCTTCTCTTTCTCTCTGTTTCTCTTCCAATGGTGTACAACTAAGACAGGGTCGGCATCAGAAATATATAGAAATTTTAAATGACAAGTATGTTTGCAACTTTTTTTTATATTTTGAACTTTTCCAAATTGTTCTATAACTACAATATTCTCAAGTAGTTAACTCAGTTGTGTATAAAAAAAAAACAAGCGATCGTATTAAATGTAAATGACAATCACACTATAGGCGACTCTGTGGAAGCCGTAGCAAGTATAGTTGATTCCAAAAATATACTGTTTGCCTCTAGAATGTCAAATAATAGAATATGTATCTACTTGTCAACCGTCGAAGCTTCCCAAGAAACTCATAAATATTAAACTTTAAACATAAAACAACACCAAGTTGGCACTCATTAGCTAATAATCTTATAAAAAGTCTGTCCATCAATAACCACATGACATTAGAAACGAAAATAGGTTTATTAAAAGTCTGACCAACGTCATTCCTCGGTGCAAAACTATCAGGAACGAATACGCACACAGTGTTTCTATCATTCGACGGAATAAGATGCTTCATCTGCATAACTCCAGGACATATTGCCAAGCTGTGTCCAAATCAAGTACCAAACTTAACCAACTCCTACCAAAATACTAGAGTACCAGTTGAACCAACAGTAATAGAAAGTTACATAGAAGATATTAGCCGAATTGACGAGATGAATGATAATTTTCCATCAAAAACCTATAAACGACCACGACAATATCTTTAAGCAAGTTCTAGTGACCTTACATCGGAAAAAGATCTCATGAAAGAAACAGCTAATCGAACAAATCAAAAGTCCAAGAGAAAGAAACCCTGCAATCGAAAAAAATTATATATTTTTGGATAACGGATTAGGCACACTTGTCCCCTTAAGTATAGCTCAACAATACAAAGATAATATTCTCGAATTACTTGCCCTGCTCCACAACATTTGTCCATTTGTACAACGCAGGGCGATGAAATCCCGATGTACAAGAATCCAAACCAAGATACCTAAGCAACTCAGTTTTATCTCGACATCGACTAATGAAGAAGATGAAAATAGTTACGATTCGTCCACTTCTCAACTAAGTTAATACTAACACTTTCTGTGGAATATAAACGGTCCAATTACCCATTTGGAAAAACTAAAACTTTTAGAAAAACTGCAGAAGATGTTATTTGCATACAAGAAACTAACTTCAACTGTAACAAATACTATTCACGAATGTGTCTATAAAAGTAGAGAGTCTGACAGAGCTAGTGAAGAGTGGATAGTTATATAAAAACTCATTTTACTTGGAAAAATAAACGGTTTTAAAGATTAAAACTAGCTTTTTTTACAACTACTATGCAAAACACGCTTTTCAACACAAATTTTTGTGCGCAAAGCAAGACTTTTCTTAATTAGTTTGATATCCGTTAAAAAAGTGATATTGTAGAGTCTGGAAAAGTACTTATGGTACTTTTCCGCACGGAAATGTCACTTTGCCCACGGAAATGTCAATGTCAAATTTTTTTGACAATACTTTATAGTGGATTTCTGGGTGCTCAAATTTTAAATTTAAGCTAAAAATTCTGTAAGTTAACTATTTTTTAGATTATGTATTTCAGTTTATTGATTATAGATTATAAACAAATTCATTTATTACCCATTATTTTAGGAACTATGAACCGTTCTGTTTAAGTTAAATGAAATACATATATAAGTTACTTTTTTCTTGAATCAATAAACGTAGTTGTAGAAAAAATATTGTGTACAACTCGTACGCAAAGCACTTTTCCCACTCGCTGGATTTGCGCTCGTGGGAAAAGTACCGCTTTGCGCACTTGTTGTACAAACTACTATTTCCGCATATGTAACAAGCCCTTAACAATATTCTATCATAAAATTGTCACTTGTATACACTTCGGGGGATGTATCGTGTTAACTAACCGAAATGTCTCCAAAAATAACCAAAAATTTAGTATATCTGGATTTATAGGACCCGCTGTACTCGCTCTATTCAGCTGAAAATCAATAGGGTACATCTATGAGACACCTTGAAAAATATGCAATTACAAAATTGGTCACATGTGTACACTGCGGAGGCTGTATCGTGCTAACAACCCGAAATTTCTCCAAAAAAAGACCAAAAATGTGACATTTCAGGTACATTAGCACCCGTTCTACTAGCTCTAGTGAGCTAAAAATCAATAAAGTTCATCTATTAGACGCCCTGAATTATATTCAATCATAAAATTGGTCACTTGTATACACTCTGCTGGGTGTAACATGTTAACAAACTAACAATTCTCAAAAATAACAAAAATTTGGTACTTGAAGTACCATAGCACTCGTTGTACTGGCTTTAGTGTGACGAATATCAATAGAGTTCATGAAATTAACTATCTCGACCCTTACTTCGTGGAATCTGCTCATATTAGTGTTTGAAATGAAACTCACGGTTTCTAGTTAATTCCACAATATAATAAAAGTTATTGAAAATTCTAAAAAATTGACAATTGTTTTGATAAATCATTTGACGATGATATTGATTTATCGAAACAATTGTCAATTTTTTAGAATTTTCAATAACTTTTATTATATTGTGGAATTAACTAGAAACCGTGAGTTTCATTTAAAACACTAATAAAATTGGTCACTTGTATATACTCCGGAGGCTGCATCGTGCTAACAAAACTGAAATTTTTCCAAAAATTTCGTACTTAAAGTACTATTGCACCTGTTATTCTGACTCTGGTGAGCTGTAAATCAAAAGGGTTCGTCGGTGAGATGTCCTGAACAATATTCAATCTTAAAATTGGTGAGTTGTTGCACTCCGGAGGCTGTATCGTGCTAACAAGACATGTAACGAAAAGTGGCAGACGATAACGACGACGACATACACACAGGATTTTTTGTTCTAATAACCGTTTTTTCGTGTTGTTCTTGATGGAAAACGAAAAATAACTCAATTTTTTTTTTCAAAATTCCAACTTTTTTTGTAGTAAACCAATACGTTTCTCGCATATTGGATAGGTTGGGCGGAAAAGTAATATACAGATAAGATCAAAATTAGAGGAGTAATTCCTTATAAATAGACCTATAATGTGAAAAAGAATCATCGGAATCCAATCAACGGTTCAGAAGAAAAATAGCTTTTAAACTGGTACGTTTAAGATGGTGCGTTAATTTGGGAGAGTATACTCCGTTTTTAAAAGGCATGGAGTAATAAATCACTCGTTTTGGCCGGAACCATAGGCGTACCACATTCAGTCATTTAAAAAAAGTTAAGGCTTCTAAAATTATCTCATTTCCGAAAATAACCGTTTTGTAATATTATTTAAAATGAAATTTCAAATTATCAATAATATAATAAACTGTGGATTATATCACTGACATCAATTTTCCAGAAATTTTATTATTATGTATAAAAGGGCGTAGACGAGTCCCTCCACTAAGCTCCAGGTAGTTATAATCCTACATACAATAAATAATAAAATAAATGTTAATCACAATTTTATACAAATACATATATATATATATATATATATATATATATATATATATATACATATGTCCAAAAGTTTGGAATATTGGAATATTTCATCTTTTTTTTATTTTTATATAAAAAAAATTCTGAATATTTAAACATCGTTTTGCTACAACTCCCACCAATACTAAATAAATCTCAAAGTCAGATAAACAGTATGCAAAAAAATGATTTATTCTTATGGAGTGAAAAATTTACAATGTACCACTTACATTTAAAATTAAAGTAGTATAGTAAAAAATATTTTTTTTATAAAATTAATAATCAGTATTTCCTCCATTGGCCTGTATGCATTACTGTAGGCGATTTGGCATGCTGTCGATTAAATGGTCGAGCTGGGCTTGCGGAATTCTCTCCCATTCTTCACGAGCAGCATCTTTTAGTTCTCGCAGTGTAATAGGGGGATTGTTTCGCTTCTTAATGCGTGTTTTGAGAATGTTCCAGGCATGTTCAATGACGTTCATGTCAGGGGAATTCGAGGGCCACCATATTGTGGATATTCCTTTTTCTTCCACAAAATGTTGTACTGCTGCTGTTCGATGCGGAGGTGCGATGTCATGTATAAACACAAATCTATCACCTACTGCCCCTCGGAATAGACGCACGATAGGATTTAAAACCTCCTCGATGTATACAGCACCAGAGACTCTTCTCTCCAGAAGCAGTAGAGGCGTCCGTGTGCCACTCATAACACTACCCCAAACCATAATACTCCCACCTTCAAATGGGACACGCGGTTGGGCTGTTTCTAGTCGGGCTTGTCGTCCTGAGGCCCTCCAAACTAGTGTTCTTCGCGAATCAGAAACCAAGCCAATTTTTGATGCATCAGAGAAAATCACGTTATTCAAGTTAGGACCATGATGTACCATTTCTCGAGCCCATTGCAACCTTACAATTTTGTGTTGATAGGTTAGTTTGGGAACACGTAAGGGTCTTCTACGATACAAATTTACTGCATTCAGTCTACGTGTTATTGTTTGCCGTGAAATATTCAGACCTTCAAGCCTAACAATTTCTCTGGATATACAACTTGTAGATTCCAGACGATTTCTTCGAACTATCAATGTTATCTGCCGGTCTTGTGCTGCTGTTGTACATCAATTTCTGCCACTTCTGGGGCGTTCCTTCACGTCATTTGTGTCTTGAATTTTTTTTGAATTTTCGATACATCACTCTGAGTGACGCCAATGATATTGGCGATATCACTTTGAATAAAGCCCTGTTGTAACAATGCAATTACTCTAGATCAATTGATATGAGATATCATGTTTCTAGGCATTTTTAAACGGCTCGAATGAAATTTAAACAAGAACTGAAATAATGTGTAAATACCAAAATCAGTTTAATGTGAGCAAATTGCTCCAAAAACGAATCAAATTTTTGATAATTTTAATTTAAAAACGCTCTAGAATAAATATCAACAACAGTTTTTAAACCACCATAGGCGTAGATATATTATTTGTACGTATTCCAAACTTTTGGACATATGTATATATATATATATATATATATATATATATATATATATATATATATATATCCAAACCAACCCCATTTGGATGAGACTTGGTTAAATGAAGGTCATACTGTTTCAATGTTTTGGCAAGACACGAATGTCAGAAGTCGGAGGCAGGTAGCTCTTGAAGGGTGGTCAACAGGCCTCAATCCACCAGCAGGAAAAGGACGTCGACTCATCATTACTCATATCGGAAGTGCCGAAGGTTTTGTTAAAGGTGGATTGTTGTGCTTTGAGTCGAAGCAAACCGGATATTATCATGAAGATATGGATGCAGACGTTTTCGAAGAATATTTCTCACAAATGTTAGATCTAATTCCAACGGGCTCAGTCATTGTTATGGATAACGCAAGTTATCACTCCAGGTTAGTGGAGAAATTACCTTCAACTGCATGGCGTAAACAAGATATCCACGATTGGCTAACATCAAAAAATATTGAATGCCCAGATAACCCGCTGAAAAATGAGTTCTTGCAAATGGCCAATTCACATAAACACAAATATAGTAGATACGTTTTAGATCAAATGGCATCAGCGCGTGGTATAACGGTGCTGAGGCTTCCTCCTTATCACTGTCAACTCAATCCCATAGAATCAATATGGGCCCAAGTGAAAGGGGAAGTTTCAAGAAAGAATACGACATTCAAAATGAGTGACGTAAAAGTTTTATTCGAAGACGCGTTAGGTAACATAACCAAAGAAAACTGGAAGAAATGTGTTGAACACGTGATACAAGAAGAACTAAATATGTGGGAAATGGATCATATAAGTGAACACATGATTGAACCATTTATAATCAATGTTAATAATGGAAGCTCAACAGAATCGTCTGATTCTGATATATAGACTAGTTTTTGTGTTAGTTATTACTATTATTTGTTAGACTTTTTTTTATATATATTACATTAATTCGTACTTTAATCCTGCATTTTTCTTTTTTCCTCTCCTATTGTAAACGGTATATTAGTAGTAAAGTTGATACCTACTGCAAAAAAATTTGCTATTTTTTATATAATATTTTATGTTTATTGTTTATTCATAGGAACACAAAAAAATGTGTTTTTATTGAATCGATATTGTGAACTCTTTTGAATAGTTTTCGTAATTATAATTTCATAGTAACTTCATATTCATATACCAAGTTTGTTTTGTCCTGATTGCACGCCTCTGAGGATGAAATTGTTTATTTGTTCATTCAAATACAATAGAGCGACCCTTTCAATACAATAGGCGACCCAACAGAATAAAGAGTTACGGGGTGTCTACCTGAAATTCGTAACAAATGAGAAATTTTAGTACAAAATTAGATAAACTTCGGAGATATTTTATTATACACCCTGTATCGGTTTTGCATACCTAATGAGTTTTTATTACTCCATGCCTTTTAAAAACGGACTATAGTTGCAAAGTTTACAAAAAATAACCAACCAAGTAAATGCCACAAAAATAATAGTAGAGGATTTCAATTCACATAATACAACATGGGGATCTAAAACTACAGAGGAAAGAGGGAGAGAAATAGAAAACTTCACTGACACAAAATCTTTAGCAGGACAAGATTAAATCCACTAAATCCATTGACTTAACTATTTGTGACGCTCAAATCGCACCAAACCTGAGCTAGTAGCCAAACTAATATTAATATGGAAGTGATCAACTGCCTATACTTAAGCATATAATTCCATTCCAGAATCAACAAGAACTATTTACGAAGCACAATGGAAAGATGGACTTTGAGACGAGCAGATAGCTGGTTTAAGGTCACTGTTTATATATAGAAAGAAATCTCCCAGAAAATGGTAACATTGACGAAATAACGAATGTGTTTACTGATACTATCATACAAATGGTAGAAACCCATATTGGTTGTGTAAAAGCTTTAAAAACTAATATTCCAGTACCTTGGTGGACACCACAACGTGAAGAAGCTATTAGAGCAAGCAAAATAGCATTTTATAAGCTAAAAAATAACATAAAACAATCTAACCTAGATGAGTTTGAAAGACTGAGAGCAAGAGCATATCACTAAGCAAGCTAAGAAGAACTTCTGGAAATTATTTGACTCAAAAATCACCCGAGATGTGGACGAAAATAAAAAAAATCCATTTTGGCCACTACATTTTTCAACTCTCTTATTATTTTATCAAACTGTCTGAAATAATTTTCTAAGCTTCCATCTTCCTGAAACTTTAAACTTAGCAACTTTCTTCTTAGGTATAGCTGGCTGGTTATGCTTATTCTTTCAAACTGGTTTTCTAAACCTTTCCACATCTCAAATCTTGTATCTTTGTCTTTCACACATTCTAAGAAACCATCAGATAAATATCCTATAATAATGGCTTTACATTTTTCACCTTTCTTTACAAATTCGGGTGTAATGTAATCTGGTACCTGTAATATACATTCTTTTACCTCTTGTTGGTCAAGCAGGGCACAAACCCTAAACTTCAAATTGTCGAAATTCTTTCCCTCAAAGGGTTTTCTTCCGTATTTTTCCGAAGACATATTTGACTTTAGCTTAGGGCTTACTATATACTTCAAACAAAACCAGTAACTTAGTCTTTTTTCCGGTACTTAACTTTCAAGTATTTAACTTATTCTTGTTATTCTCCTATATTGAATACTGGGCCCATAACCTGTTATTTGTGTCATCCAATTTGGTAAGTAAACACTTATTAACTTATGGAAGCTTTTATTACAGAAAATTATTTAACATAAAGACATGAACTTATCTTACTCCCCACTAACCTTAAAATCTAAACTGCGGCTGCATCTTACTGCTTCTTCTTCTTTTTTATCAAATGATTTTAGTGACTTTCACAACATTCCGACTGTCTTTTTTGGCGGATATTTTTCAAAAACAAATGTTAAATTAATCGGAGTATCCGAACTCTGCCACAAAATGCAGGTAGTCATTACGGGTTGTTCGAACTCTGCCAGTGTTTAAAATTTTGGAGATTAACTACCAAACCAGTAGGGGTCTAATAGCCTAATCCGATTTAACAATTTACCTTGAACTTTAGGTACTCAAATTCAATATAAGAAAATATTAATAACATACATATATTTTCAACGTATATTTGCCACTTCTAAAAAATTACATCTACATTACATCTACATTACATCTACATTACATCTACATTACATCTACATTACATCTACATTACATCTACATTACATCTACATTACATCTACATTACATCTACATTACATCTACATTACATCTACATTACATCTACATTACATCTACATTACATCTACATTACATCTACATTACAATAAAATATATTCAATATACATAAACATATAAAAAAAACAAAAAATTAAACGTGTGGAAGATTTTTACATGCAACCGTTTTCACAAACATAAAGAGAGAAATAACATTTTTCCTATATTGATCCAAATGATCATTAATGAAATTAATTTTAACATTAATAGTTTTTTTGGTTTTTTTCTGGCTTAGGTTTGCCAAACGAATTTTCGCGTATACCTCCGTTTGTAAATCCAATAACACACTAGTAAATTGAACAATGTTTGGATGTGCTTTGTAAAAAGAAGCACCGAAATGCGAATGAGAACTCTCACAAGAATTCGTTGTTCTCTTAAAAAAGGATGCATTATTTGCCCAAATAAGTGGTGGAAATATCGAATTTTGCGTTATATATGTTTTATTGACATAATTTCGGAATTCTATAACTCTTTCGTCATTCGGAAGCAAAAAATGTAGTTCATTATAAAAAAATTCCTCAGGACTAAGATACATAATACCGAAATGTACTTTTAAGTATTCGCCAATTACAGAACCTTTCTGTCTGTACTCTTGTACCAAATGAAACTCCTGAATCTTACGAAACCAAGCTTGACAGAGATGAAATTTACAACCAAAAAGAATTTGATCTCTGCCAAAACATTCATATATAGCGTTATGAATGCTTAGTTCAAAATCTACTACGACTTCTTTAGGTTGAAAATTTAAGCCTACTTCTTTACATTTTTGTCTTAAAATTAAAAACAAATTTGAATATGTTTGACTTGATTTGTCCGGCAGCAAACAAAAAACAAGAGGTACGTAATAGCCGTTTTTAAAACCATGAATGGTAAACATTTGGTAAAAAAAAGTTGAACAGTATTTAAAAGTCCCATCCATCAAAATACAATCCGAATTACATAAAAAATTAAGGTTGGAAAAACAGGAGAACACAATAATTTTAAATACCTGGTCTGCTGTTAATAGAAATTCCTCTTCTCGGTTCGTTCGTAATTGTAATTCACGACCACTATTAAATACTTCTTCCTGATTTTTAGGCAATAGGGGTAAAATTTTTCTTCTCGCCGCGTGAATATTTTTCCTTATTCGGTCAATATCTTCGGTGTTGATATCCTCCGCGAAATTATTTGACACCAATTCTTGCCGAGTTAGTTTGGAGGGTTTCTCAGTGGGATCTTCAGTCGCTTTCCTTTTAATGCTGTTACTCACTGCTTTTCTTGATAGGTTCGTTTCCATAGTATGATTGTGTTCTCCTTTGACTTCTGTGATTGTTTCTTCATCAGAAACGTGGGAGTACACTCTAACTGGACATTTTGCGTTACAGCACTTCCATCTAATGTTTCCACATTTGCTAGTATTAGCTTTCGAAAATTTATAACTGTTCAACACTATTAATTTATTTCCTCTTTCACTATACATTGTAGATGCTTTGTTCTCCATTTTGGTCACTGTTTGCTATGTGTACTACACTCTTAACTTCTGTAGATCGATATGAAGTAACTGAATACAACTATAACTCTTATATAGTGTAAGTGCATCAACATCCTTCCCCTAATCCCCCAAATATCGATCAAAACAATCAAGATTTCTTCAAAATATTTAATACAAGAAATCTTTGAAACCTTTCAGAAATATACATAATCCTATGGGCCTCCGATTTTATCTATTATAAACCCTAATGACTTTAATAGGATTAAACTAAATGGTTGCGGCACAGTTCGAACATTTCAGTAATCCTCAAATTGATACAAGTCAGGTAAAATTTTATTTTGTGGCAGAGTTCGGATATGCCCAAATTAATTTGCTCATTTACGATCTTAGCCTCAGTTTTTACGCTCTAAACCCATGATACAATAAAATAGAAGATATGATTTCGCGCATGCTGGCTCTGACGCCACGCCGAGAGTAAACGGTTTGAATTAGTTTGCAGTTACATTATTGGATATGTTTATGTCTGTTAATTTTACATTTTTATTGTTGAAAATTAGTATAAATGAGATGTGTAGTGTATGGTTGTGATTCAGACAATCACGTGAAAGGCTTTGCACACGATGTCAGCTTTTTTACCTTTCCAAAAGACATATTTAAATTCCTAAATGGGCAGGTTGATTGTGCGGATCTTTTGAGTCATGTCGAGATTAGCATTCCTTGTCAGGGTCTTCGCCATCAAGTTACCTTTCATGTGCCCTTTCATAGAACAACATATGGTGCTATGAGTCCTATAAATAGATATGTGTGCTTTTTGAATAGCTTTAATTTTAATAATTTCAATACGTCTTTGGGCCAGTTCAAATATTGCTTAGGGCTGTGATTTGTTGAGTAATGTATTACAAATTAATTGGTTATGCTGTATCAGTCTTTATAAATGTCCTTATTGTATTATTTATTGTTGTACTGTAACAGTTAGAGGGGTTTTCCCGTAATAAATAAATCTTTTCTTAAATCCAAGTTGACAAATAATATTTTTAAATATTAATTTGATATTTTGTTATTACCAATAACAATTTCATTATTATTATTATTTTGAAGAATGCACCACAGTACCTGAGTTGTACTTTATTGTTGTTCTTTTGTATACTTATTTTGGAATGAATAACAGATTAAGTATTAAAATTTGCTAATTGTTTTATTCCTTATATTTATTTACAAATTTAAATGTTTATAAAATCATGTCAAAAAATCCAAAAAGTATAATAATATGTTTTTTTTGTATCAGTACAGTAATTATTCACTTTACGAAGTGAGCAAACAAATTTCAATCAGATCTTAGAATTATTGTTTTGCTCTGGTAGGCTCTCCGATTCCACTTTTACATGAATTCTCTTTGCCTCTATAATACTAATAATATCTCATTCAGCCTGAACCATCCTCATTTTCCTTCAAAATGCAGTAACAACGCATGATACGCAAGTTCTATTACATCAAATGCATTAGCCCGCGCTCACGGTTTTAAATTGTACTATCTGCGTGACGTAATGCGCGCGGCGAACGATATTTCAAACGGCTAGAGATCATATCTTCTATTTTGTTGTATCATGCTCTAAACCAGCCATGTCAAACTCAAAGTCACTGGTTGGCCAAAAGCATGAAGACCATAGACTAGGTGGGTCGCAAAACCTAATCTTAGAGAAGACAAACTACTGAAAATCTTAACGAAAAAAAGTACTATTATGTTAGAAGTATATTTATTAAACTTCCAATAAAAAGGACATTACAAAAACTTACAAACATTAACTTCTTTTGCTAGATATTTGACATCTTTTGTCTTTAATTAAGTTGTCTATTTGTGGTGTGAATTTATCGGCGGAAATAACTTTTAAAACTGCGTCCAAGTGTGCGTCTGTCAATCGCGATCTTGCGGAAGATTTGTTTCCTTTCATCAAAGAAAATAATTGTTCACACTTATAGGTACTTCCAAACATTGACAGGATTTTACAGGCAAGTTTTCTCATTTCTTGGTATTGAAAAGGCAAGTACTTATAAAATTCGAATGTACCAACACTATCAAATTTTTCTTTTAAATGGGTTTGACACTGAATCTCAATCACTTCCATCTGCAAGTGAGGGGGAACTTTATCAATATCGATAGTGAAAAGACCAGTAAGTAAAGAAAAATTGTTTTCTTGGGACTTAAAATCCCGAAAACGCTTTTCAAATTCTGACAGAAGGCTTCCCATTTTCTCTGTATACATTTTGTATGATATTGGGCCACTTGTACTTTCCTGATACGCCTTGCAAGTCGGAAAATGGGACAGATTATCCACCGCTAACTGGTTTTTCCACAGCATCATCTAACACTTGGAAGCTTTAACATGATCATGCATATCTGTTATAACTTGACGTGGTCCTTGCAATTTCGTATTTGAGTCCGACAAGTGTTTTGTGATGTCTACCATAAATGAAAGATCTTGTAAAAAAGGTACGTCGGATAATAAGCTGACATCTTGTTCTTTCACTTCAATGAAAAGGCGTATTTCTTCTTTGAGTTTCCAAAACCGATCGAGAACCATAGAACACGAAAGTCATCGGACTTCTGCATAATAAGGTAAACCAGTGTACACACTTTCTAAATCACGTAAAAACGCAGAAAACTGTCGCTGATTCAAGCCACGTGACCTTATGAAGTTTATCATTTTTTTCACTGACTTTAAAACGTTTTCCAACTTGATCACTTTTGAGCATGAAACTTCTTGGTGGATTATGCAATGAACATGATGAGAATCTGGTTTGTCACTGCCCGTTTCTCTGATATTTGTTTGTAATATTTTAATGAAGCCATTATTTACTCCAGTCATTGAAGGAGCTCCGTCTGTTGCAACGGAATACAGTTTTGACAAATCTAAATTGTACTTTTGCAGAAGTCTATAAACAGCATTGAAAATATCCTCCGCAGTTGTTGTATCATGCAATGGTACTAATTCCAGTAATTCTTCATAAACGTTGATATCTCTATCAACAGCACGAAGAAAAACAGCGAGTTGCGCCACACCACACACATCTGTACTTTCGTCACAGGCAATAGAAAATGCAATGAAAGAGTCTGATTTTGTTTTTATCTGTTCGCTTATATTGGCAGCCAACTCGGTAACTCTTTCAGCGACAGTATTCCGGGACAAGGATATATTTTGAAAAGCCTTCACGCTCCCGGGACTTACAATTTCCGGGGCCTTTACAAGGCACTCTTTTATAAATTCACCTTCAACAAAAGGTTTTGAGTGTTTTGCGATCAACTCCGACAGTACGTAGCTCGCTTGAACGGCAGATTCATTTTCTTGCTTTGGACGTGTAAATATAAGCTGTTGATCTTTTAACCGTGATTTTAACTCTTTTAACTTTTCGTTTCTAATCATGCCTGTATACTTGTCAAACTTAGTTTTATGACTATCATAGTGACGTTTTATATTATATAATTTTGGGACACCGACTGTACTGTTACAAATCAAGCAAATAATTTTGTCTTTCACTTCACAGCAAAAAAACTCTAATTCCCACTTTTCTTGAAAGATACGATGCTCATCTCCAAGTTTCCTCTTACTTCCACTTGGTTTTGAAATAGCCATGTTAAAAACTTTATCCGACATAAATAACAATAAGTACTGTTACGTGTTGTAACAATAAGTACGCAACTAAACTCGCAATTCTATCGCAACTGACTCATCACTGACTGAACAACTGAACTCAATCGAGCGGTATTGGCTTATATACGGATTTTGATTTCTCGACAGTTCTTTCCAGAATGTTCAGGTAGCGTCATCTGTGTTCTCGCGCGATAGAACTTTCCGGAACAAGCCAGGCTTTTAGGTTGAGCGCGCATCTTAGTTCATCATCACAGTACTTTATTTTCGGTTTTTAACAGACTCGCGGGCCGCATTACATGGCTGTTTTCAAAATTGATTCGGGGCCGCATGCGGCCCGCGGGCCGCATGTTTGACATGGCTGCTCTAAACCTACATATACAATTACATTAAAAAATTCGGTTACGTTTTTTAGTTATTGTGTTGACAGACTGATCAACATTTTTTTAAAATAGGTTTTTTGGACTATATAATGATATTTAGTGAATGTTTAGTACTAATGCCTCCTTGCGGTCGAAGCAGTCTCAAAAAAAAGTATTTAGTAGAATTAGTTTAATGAAACCCTCCAAAAAACATTTTAGAACGTTACTGAACGTATAATTGTAATTTTTTTTTATCAATTTAGATGCAATGTGAAACGGGAAAGTTTTGGATACACTTCTGGAAATTCTATTTTCCTTGTGTACACGTCAAGCGGATCGGTTAGAGAAAGGAGGGGTGTAAAGTGTAGGCGTTGTTTAATGGGTGACCAGAGGCCCCAAACTACATTTTCTAATTATTTTAAAGTGAATTGGGAAGCTTTAGAATTATAATTTGCCCTTTTTTTGGTATATTACAAAGTTTAACCAAGATACGCATATCGATTCTGCCTCACGAACTACAGAGTAATAGATAATGAAAATAGTTTAGGAGATAATAAGCTCTTTGTATAAAGATATTATTACATCGAAAGTTTATACTTTTGATTGCAAACCAGAAGGGATACTGTGAATCGGCATTTTTTAGAGAAATGTGAAGAAAGTGGTTGTTTTCTTCTTTCGATAACGGTCCAAATTTTATTTTGATAATATTGATTCTCCAATAGAGGTTGTCTTGTTTCTCTGATGTCGAATATTATTTTTATCTATAAATAATCCTTGTCGGTTTTTATCACTTGAGTTACCAAGGTTTCTTTACATATTTAAGAACCATAAGTTTTTTTGAAAAGTTTCAGAATTGCATTAAAAAGAAACAATGGGGCTAATAATATCTAAGCTTTAATATTTGTAATATCATATATTCTTCTGTCATTCTGACGATGATAATTAGTATCGAAACAATTGTCAAACTTCAATATATTGTGGAATTATCTAGAAACAGTTTCATTTAAAACAGTAATATTATTATAAATTACAGACCGAACTAGAGTTACCTCAATTCTTATTTAGTTCTTACCATATAAAGGGTGGTTAACATAGAAATTGAAAATATAAATACAGCGCTCAATCCTTTCATTGTGGTCAATATTCAGGTACTTTTAATAACAATAAGGAAGGTTTTAACACAAAACAGTTTGATACAATCATTTTGTAGGAATTTTTACTATTTTACATTTTTCTTTTATGCTCGATAGTATGTTGTAACAATAGTGAAAGTTTCATCTTTATATAGTTGATTGTTGGGACAAAACTAC
Organism: Galeruca laticollis; assembly: GCA_963921935.1. Lineage (NCBI taxonomy): Eukaryota > Metazoa > Arthropoda > Insecta > Coleoptera > Chrysomelidae > Galeruca > Galeruca laticollis. Next base: position 58,807,121 of record OY998185.1, on the reverse strand, counting down.
TGATATTCGGATCCCTTTGTGTTATGATATGATGAAGACAGGTTGTACTTGACTTACAACTACAATAAATATATTTATTGAATGACTAACGGTAGAAGACGTTGGATTTTATCTACGATCTTATAATAATAATTTTACAATTTTAAATAGGACGCAAATAGAAAAATATTTTTCGAAGATTTTAAAATCAACTAGATCTTGTACAAATTGTAGTGTAATTAGTTTAATTTATGGTTTACTCTTTTGTTACACCCTATACATGAATATATCACAGCTAGTGTTTTTTAAGTTAAATAGTATACAACGAAAATTCTACTGAAGAAAAAATTATAACTATTGCGTGTTTATTAAAAACAAATTTAAATATTGAGTTTAATGGGAAAGTCATTAAGTTAAATGAAGGGATTTTTATGCAACTGTATGTATGAAAATTGTTTAAAGAACTAACTCTATCTGTTCACCCCTTTAAAACGTCGGCGGGCCTACTGAAACGACCCTACTCATTGTAAAGAAGTCAACTTGAGCAAAAATTGCGCCAGCGGTAAAGTCTGCGGTCCAGAATTTAGATGACAACAAATCAACACGAAAGATTTGTTATTTGAAACTGCGCTGCCATCTTTTTAATGATCTTCGTAATCTTGTCCCTTCTGGTTTCTCGTCTCATTTAATATTAATCTGTTACATATTGATCCATTTTCTTATCTCCTTCGTCTTACTATGTGATGGATATTCCATTTTGGCCAGATATTATCGCCATTGTCTCTATCCGAATTAGCTGTTTTCAGTCTCGTCTCTATGGCTTCTATTTTTGCTTTTTTCTTTCTTCACGTTGTCTATAAAAACCGTTTTTCTTACAATGTGTGGTCGAATAAGTCATGACCTAAGTCCTTCACCACAAATATAAAAAACAGTAAAAAAACTGCATTAAATTTATACAAAGTATCAACGGGAAATAGTGGCCAAGAAGAAAAACTTTCTTATTTTCAGTTTTAGCGAAAAATGTTATTCTTGATAAAAGTCTTGCTTGTTCAAAAACCCCATAAAATGAAATAAAATCCAAGTTTTTCGAAACCTGTTTCAATTTAAATTCAATTTTGTATAAAATCATATGTGCATTGGAAATATTATAATCTATTTATAGTGAGTTCCTAGGTATGAAAATACAACATAAATTATAAATAATATTTAATAGAACACAATCAAAATACAAAACAAACTATTTTTTATACATTAAACAAAAAAAAGAACATATATGTACTACTAGGTACTATAAAAAAAAAGAAATTCTTTTCATTGATTACATTGACAAAATATTATTGTTTAGGATCATTCCTAGAAAATGTACTAATAAAATTCTTTTTTTTTATAAATTTCAAAGGTTGGTTCTCTAAAACGATATTCTTCTATCTTTATAAACTCCGCGAATGCTGGTCTACGATCGAATCGGGCGAGAAAAAAGTGCCACGGAAGTTCCAAAAAAACTCCTAGGGAGGAAAACCCGAAGGACAGGGGGACCGCTTTAGACAGGAAAAGGAATAAAAAGGAAGTTCAGGACACGGAAACGGAAAACTTAAGAAGAGAAAATGAAGAGCTGAGAGAACAGCTGGAAAATCTAACTAAACAATTAAAGGAACAAACGGAAAAGGCTGAAAAAAACCAACAGGAGTTGCTTCTAGAAATAAAAACAGGACAGGACAGGGGGACCGCTTTAGACAGGAAAAGGAATAAAAAGGAAGTTCAGGACACGGAAACGGAAAACTTAAGAAGAGAAAATGAAGAGGTGAGAGAACAGCTGGAAAATCTAACTAAACAATTAAAGGAACAAACGGAAAAGGCTGAAAAAAACCAACAGGAGTTGCTTCTAGAAATAAAAACAGGACAGGACAGGGGGACCGCTTTAGACAGGAAAAGGAATAAAAAGGAAGTTCAGGACACGGAAACGGAAAACTTAAGAAGAGAAAATGAAGAGCTGAGAGAACAGCTGGAAAATCTAACTAAACAATTAAAAGAACAAACGGAAAAGGCTGAAAAAAACCAACAGGAGTTGCTTCTAGAAATAAAAACAGGACAGGACAGGGGGACCGCTTTAGACAGGAAAAGGAATAAAAAGGGAGTTCAGGACACGGAAACGGAAAACTTAAGAAGAGAAAATGGAGAGCTGAGAGAACAGCTGGAAAATCTAACTAAACAATTAAAGGAGCAAACGGAAAAGGCTGAAAAAAACCAACAGGAGTTGCTTCTAGAAATAAAAACTCTAGGAATAGAAGCCGTAGCACTAGAAGCAAGAGCAGGCCAATCGAATCAACAAAAGAAAAAACAGGAACACCAAATCAATGGCTCGGAAAGGACACGAATACAGACGACTACTCGGCCGACATTACAAACGACCCCCGATTCCATAAACAAGGCAGACGCGCATGGAAAAACCGAGCTAACGAACTAGCTCGAGTAGAAAATGGAAAAGACGCAGCAAGAGGAGAAAATAAAGAAGCGGAAAAAACAACAGACACGCAGGAAATGGACACAGAAACGATATACAACAGAGAGAAGACAATTGAAGATATTCAAAAAATCAAAGAAAATGAAGAAAAAAAACGAAAAAAACGGCAAAAAAACCACCCCCAATAAAACTGAAGTCCCAATTAATGTGCACTGCAATCCAGAGAAAACTGTCACCAAGAAAAATCGAAGCCCAATGCAAAGTATATACTAGATTACACAGTTATAAGCGGTAGAATATCAAAATTAAGATTAAAAAACCACATGGCAAATATTGCAATAATTAATTGTTACGCACCGACGGAAGAAGCAAAAGATGAAGACAAAGATGAATTTTACGAGAAATTGGTAAAGGTATGTGAGGAAACCGCAAGACATGATACATTAATGATTATTGGAGATATGAATGCGAAAATAGGAAAAGAAGACTACTTAAATAATGTTGCAGGGAAGTACACTATACATGAAACATCTAATGATAATGGACGGCGACTATGCAATTTAGCTGAGGAGCTCAACATGTATGTTAGCAGCACTAGTTTCAAGCATAAGAAAGAACATAAAATTACATGGATTATACCTGGGACTACTACGGGGAACCAGATAGATCATGTTCTGATAGCAAAAAGAAGATCAAAGATGATACAGGATGTAAGATCATACAGAGGAACAAGTGTTGATACTGATCATCAATTAGTAATTGTCAAAATGCAAATGAGAATTGTAAATATAGTAAATAGGACAACAAAATGTAGGAAATGGAACGTGCAGAAATTGAAAAGTAGTAAAAATGAATATGGGGAAGAAGTAAAGAAGCAACTACAAAAGAGCAAAGAACAAGATAATATCGATGAACAATGGAAGGAAATAAAAAGAAGTATAATAACGGCAGCAGAGGAAGTGGTTGGTACAAAAGATACAAGACAGAATAATAAATGCTTTGATCAAGAATGTAAAATAAAGATAAAAGAGAAAAAAGAAGCCAGACTAAAATGGCTGCGAACTAAGCAACAAAATTTTTATGATGAATACAGAAAAATAAGAAAAGAGAGCGCCAAGTTGATAAAAGCAAAAAGAATAAAATGGTTAAATGAAAGCATGGACATATTAGAGAATGATAATAAAAATAATGTAAAATTATATCAATATATAAAGAGACAAAGCAGAAAATCAACTGCAATAAATATCAAGGAAAAAGAGTGGAGTCAATATTTCAAGAATTTATTAACGGAAGAAGATGGGGAGTATGAAGAACATGATATGACTGATAATGATACAGGGATAGAATACGAAGAAAAACCGACCGAAGAGGAATAATCATACCAGTGATTATACCAATGATGAAGAAAGGAAATCGTAATATTTGTAGCAATTATAGAGGAATTAGTTTACTCAATACCGTATATAAAATACTAACAACGATAATAAATGAAAGGCTAAAAAAGGTAATGGAATCAAATATGGGGGAGTATCAAAAAGGTTTTCGGAAAGGAAAATCAACAGTAGATGCCATACATACTATAAATCAAGTAATTGAAAAATGTTATGAACACAATGTTGGAGTCCAAATGCTATTTATTGACTTCAAGCAAGCTTTCGACAGCTTGAAACGGAGGACAATCATAAAGGATATGGAACAACTAAATGTACCACAAAAGATCATACGGTTGGTGAAAATGACGATGAAAGATTCTAGGGCAAAAGTAATGACAAGGGAAGGTCCATCAGAGGAATTTGAGATAAATGCTGGAGTAAGGCAAGGAGATGGGCTGTCAGCGGTATTGTTTAACATAGCAGTTGATGGCATAATTAAGACTTGTAATATCAATGGAAGCATAATAAATAAATCAAAACAAATGATGGCATATGCTGATGATTTAACCATAATAGCGAGAGACCGAAAGAGCCTTGAAGAAACGTTAGAGAAAATTGTAAAGGAAGCGGGAAAAAGAGGATTAAAAATAAATCAGGAGAAAACAAAATATATGAAAATGAAAAGGAAGAAGGAAGTCTACCAACCAGAAGCAGTAAAGTTAAATGAATTCACTTTTGAAGTTGTTAACACCTTTAAGTATCTGGGAACAATTATTAGTAACAAAAACGACACAAAAATCGAGATAAGGCAAAGAATTCAAGCAGGGTATAGAGCATATAATAAATTTAAAAACATCATGCAGAGTAAGAGAATAAGCCGAGCAACAAAATTTAGAGTCTACAGGACGGCGATAAAACCGGTAGTTACATATGCGGCAGAGACTATGAGACTGACTAATGAGGACGAATAGCAACTAAGGATATATGAAAGAAGAATAATTAGAAATATTTATGGACCGGTCAAACTAGGGTATAACGAGTACCGAAGACTTATGAATTATGAAATATATTAGAAAATGAGAACATAGTAAACACAATTAAATCAAAAAGGATTCGTTGGTACGGACATGTTAAAAGAATGGAGAAAGGACAGGAGGTGAGGAGAATTACAGAATGGAGACCGAATGAGGAAAGATTACCAGGAAGACCAAAAATTAGATGGGAAGATCAGGTTGTGAAAGATATAAAAAATTTGGGAGCACAAGGCGGGGAGAGACAGATGCAGGACAGAAAGGAGTGGAGAACAATTGTCGAAACTGCAAAAACCTCTAATAAATTGTAGATAAACAGCAAGAAAAACGTGGGCTGACCCCCCACAAGATACAGGGACAAAAGAGCTCAATCTGAGCGGCTACAACTCCAACTGGAGTGTATAGCCTTGTATATATATATATATATATAATGCAAAGTATGATCGTATACGGCTAAGATAACAACACCCTCAATAGATAACTTTAATAAAATAAAGGCTCAACTGAGCAAATATAAAGATATCGAGTGGTACACATATGCACTCGCGACAAGGAGAAAAAACTGGTAATCACAGAATTAGCAGCGAACGCACCAGCTACGAATATCGAAGAGGACTTCATGAAACAAGGCTTAAAACCAAAAAAAGTGTGGCAATTACAAAAAACTCGAAACTCAAAAAAATAACGACGGAACAAGAAAATTACTACCAATTTTCATGGTAGTAATTGAACAGACGGAGGAAAAAACTTACCAAAAACCTAAGGTATCTATGCCACACCAAAGTGAGCGTAGTAGAACAAAAAAAAACATAACGGACCTGTATCTGTACAATGCTACAGGTGCCAAGGTTTTCACCATAAACAAAGCACGTGTAACATGGACTTGCACTGCGTAAGATGCGCCGGGGGACACAGGGTAGCGGTTGCACCCTGAGCCAATCAGAGAAACCCAAATGTCAAAACTGCGAAGAAAATCACCCCGCCAACTACAGGGGGTGTCCCAAAAACTCCAAGAAGGCGGAGAGAAAAACAATAAGACCAAGTGCAGTAGCAGCAGGAGTTAGCTACACACAAGCGATGAAGAAAGATCCCGAAGAGGCGAAAGAAGCACTCACCCAGACTGCCCCAAACGTAGACATCATGAGTATGTTGCAAAGCATGGAAACACTCATAACCACATTAATTACGCTGCGGAGTAATTAATGGCTGACAACCTTTCCTATCAACTAAAAATAGGATCGTGGAATACAGGAGGACTGAGAACAAATCAAAATACCATGGGAGTGATCTTGGAGCAAGGAGATTTCGATATATTCGCGCTCCCAGAAACAAAATTACCGGGTGATCACCGCAGCATCTTTATCTACGAGAAGAAAAATATTGACATTGTCATATGCTACCTCTATATTAGATAATACTGAGCATCCAATGTACCCAAAAATTCATACCGATAAAACTGACAATATCACTCAACAACAACCGAGTCCAACTTTCTGTAATCGCGTTTGACAATACAAATCAGATCTTCAAATCAAACATGTTCCTATATTTAAGTTTGAACAAACATATCCTCCTTGGCAAAATTCCAAACCAATAATTGACACCACTCTTACCTCTTTTAAAAAAATATGAACTACCCAGTTTGCTGATGAAAAATATCTTCCAGACAAAACTCATTGAATATAATGACCATTTCAAAATATATACGGATGCCTCGAACACTCCAGCTGGCGTCGGACTCGCGGTTGTTACGACAAATCATAACTTATCTTTTAAATTACCTACATGCAGTACAGTCTTCACTGGAGAAATATATGCATTACTACAAGCCCTTAAACTAACTAAAAATGCGAATGCTTCCGACATCCTTATAATCACAGATTCCCTAAATTCATTAAAATGCGTCCAGCAAGTTTATAGTAGTCATCACATTGCTATGGAAATAAAGAAGGAACTCTTCCAACTACAAGAATCCCAAATAAATGTAATCTCCTCCCACATAGGAATCCAGGGTAATGAAGAAGCAAACCAACTGGCAAAACAAGCAGCGGAAAGTGATAGTGCGGTACATAGAGAAAGTAATAAAAGAGTGTTCGTTCCCGTACAAACAGCTGGCATCGCGTCGATCTGAGCGCACCCCTTGCGGGGTGCAGACTAATTCTTACAGGCGGGATATTTAAATTTGGTAGTTCGGATTCTGGGTAGGTAAATTTTACACTTTCAAAATTGTTTATTATATAATTATTTCATTCCAAAAAATAAAATTATATTTCATTTTTCGTAATAAAATAATTATAATAATCAAGTTTGAGACAAATAATTTAGATAAATAAGAAAACATTTAAATTTTTTATTAACCTGCACATAATATAAAAAAATATTAATCACAATTACATATTTCTACTAAAATTACATTACATATTTAAGAAAATTAATCCAATATCACATCAGATTGCACATTAAGTTATTTTAAAATTATTGACAAAACCAGCAAACATTTTAAAAAAAGAAGTTAAAAACTAGTTTCTCCATATCCATGAATGCTGGAACAGGTTTGTAACAAAAAATAAATTAAAAGTAGTACATTTTAAGCTACATAAAATATTTTTGTTTCTAAGTCCTCTTACCATCATTATATTTGACTGTCTATCGACCCTTACTTCGTGGAATATGCTCATATTAGTGTTTTTAAATGAAACTCAAGGTCTCTAGTTAATTCCACAATATAATACAAGTTATTGAAAATTCTAAAAAATTGACAATTGTTTCGATAAATCAATATCATCGTCAGAATGACAGAAGTTACATTTCATTTTATGCCTACCTGATGTTTAGTAGTTATATTTGGCTAGACCAAGAAGTAACCTAACTTGTGATTGGCTTAATATATGTTTATAGAAAAAAGAAGAAGATGTGATATTACAAATATTGAAGCTTAGATATTATTAGCCCTATGGTGATATCCTGGATATCATTTTTCCAATTAAGATCAGTATAACTGTGCAATGATATAGAAAACCAGGAAAACTATATCTGCTGATCTTTACAATTATCACTTAAGAAGACAGTTTATTAGTGGAGAATTCCCTAGATTTAACTGTTCATTGACAACTTCATATTGTGGGTTTCTTAAATGTCTTCTAATTTCCAGTTCTTCAAGGAAATCCAGTTCTTGTTTCTTTTCAGAAATATGCAGTACTTCTAGTTCTGTGTTAGGTGTCAATGAATGATTGGTGTCAAGTAGATGTTTTGCGTAGTGGGATTTATCTGGTTGTTTTAATCTGTATGCTCGTAAGTGCTCACTGTATCGTATTTCAAAATTCCTAAGGGTCTGACCCAAATAGACAGCATTACATTCTGAACATTTGAGTTTATATATACCTGACTTCTTTAATGGTGGTATTTTTGTTTTTACATTTAACAATTTTGTACTAACGTACTTTCTGTTTTAAAAGAAATTGTTGTATTCGTTGCTGAAGATATTATCTTTGAAATATTATTAGAAATATTTCCTGCATATGTGATGGTTTTATAAGTTTTAATTTCATCAGCTTGTTTAGGATATATTAGTTGTAATGCCACTTTTTCCTCTTTTTTACTAATTAGCTTATTTATCATATCTAATGGATAACCGTTAGATGTTGCTATTTGTCTAATTGTATTAATCTCTCTATCAAAATTACATTTGTTCATAGGAACTGAAAAAGCTCTATGTATCATTGAATTATATGCTGCTAGTCTGTGGTTAGAATTGAATGGAATTGTTACATCAGTTTGTGTTGGTTTTTGGGTAAATTGAATAATCAAGTACATTATTAACTCTTTGAATTTTTAAATCAAGAAAATTGATTGAGCTATTTTCTTCAATTTCTAATGTAAATTTAATTTTCGGGTGTAAATTATTGATGTGGTTGAAAAATACATCTAATTGTCGTTCACTACCCATAAAACAAGCTAATATGTCATCTACATATCTATACCAAAATAAAATATTTTTCGAAATATTACTTTCAAAGATCTTTCTTTCTAAATTGTCCATAAAAATGTTTGCTAAAATAGGTGATATAGGGCTTCCCATTGGTAAACCTTCATTTTGATAGTAATTTTCTTACAAGTATTAGACATTCTTTAGGAGGAATTTTAGTAAACATGTTAGTTACATCGAACGATATGAGTTTATAGTTATCTTGTAAGTGGATTGCTTTCAACTTTTTGATTAGTTCTATTGAATTTCTAATTGAGTACTGAGATTCATATCCGTAAGTATTGAGTATATTGTTGAGCTTCTTTGTTATTTTATGTAATTTAACTGTTCCATATAATTACAAATGACATAATGATATCCAGGATATCACCATAGGGCTAATAATATCTAAGCTTCAATATTTGTAATATCACATCTTCTTTTTTCTATAAACATATATTAAGCCAATCACAAGTTAGGTTACTTCTTGGTCTAGCCAAATATAACTACTAAACATCAGGTAGGCATAAAATGAAATGTAACTTCTGTCATTCTGACGATGATATTGATTTATCGAAACAATTGTCAATTTTTTAGAATTTTCAATAACTTGTATCATATTGTGGAATTAACTAGAGACCTTGAGTTTCATTTAAAAACACTATCATTATATTTTTTAATTAATACAAACTATTATGAGTTGAGAAAATACGTATGATTTATGTTCTAGACAGGTGAATCAATCAAAATTTATATGACCTTTTGCAAAGTGTTAATTTTTTTCAGTAACATTTTCTACATGAACTAAAAGTGGTAAATATGATAACAAAGTCATGCAGTACTGAAAGAAATTTAACGACTTCCCTGTACATAAATCAGACGTATTTTATCATCATCTTCTTTGAAGGAAGTGAAACTATGGTGAACAACTGAAATATCTGTCAGCAAATTAGCCTTACATTCTTCGCAATTAAAAGTTGTATGAAACCAGAAACATAGCTTATTGTTTGAGTGTCAACATTTAAATAATGTTATGTATCTAAGAACGGGAATTCAATTTTTTCCAATTCATTGATAGTCTTAGAAGTGAATGGTTTTGGTTAATTATGAAAATTTTAAAAAGACTAAGTTATCTAATAAATTACATCATCTGTTTCACAATTTGTGTTCTCGACTATCAATCTCACAAAATATAAGGTGTCTTTTTACAGAAAATACTGTACTTTAAAAAGCTTGGATATTATTATCGTGTGGTGGTGTATGATGTAAGTATTGAAAAGGTAAAGCAAATTTAAGTATTTTGCGACATGTACTTGTAAGTGTATCAAGATGATCTTCACAGAACCTTTGTTCTCTTTGATTAATGTGATTAAAATTTGAAAAATGTTTTGTTCTTAAGCCCAAATTGCGAAGTGGCCAAACATATTTACTATTAACAATTTTTTGCAATACAACTATGACGAATTATACCTGGTAATGACATTTTAAAAGTTCACTTACTTTTATTTACTTTATTAGAACGGAAAACCTAAATAAATCTTAAAAATTTATACTTAATTTTACTCATCCTTACAACTTGCAACCATAACCATATTTTTAGTAATTTTTATTTTTGACACTTTACTTTGACAAACACAAATGTAAGATTGATTTTGTATATTTTCATTTTTAATGACTTAAAAGTTAATATACTAGGATATTTTATAATATTTATCCACATTAAAGGCAATATGTTGAAATTTATTGTCATTTAGAATATTTTAAATTGTTTTATTCTATTTTGTTTATGTAAAACAGTCTTGTAGTTCGCGCGACTGCAGAGACTCCATGCGCGGGCGGCGGCGCAGAAACGTTATGTCACTTGCCATCTATGCATCAAACCGTCTCTAATATTATTTGTCTATGGTGCGGTAGTTGTAAACGCGACGACCATCAGTAATTTGAAGCATACCGTGAAAGGAAAAGCGATAAGTGCGTGGCAAAATCAGTGGCTTGATTTGAAAGCAAAATTACGCGAGGTGAAACCCAGTGTAAAACCCTGGAATACAGTACCAAGCAGGCGGCCCAACCAAGTACTACTGGCAAGACTAAGGATAGGACACACTAAACTGACGTATCAACATTTACTTGCCAGGACCGAAATGCCTCAGTGTACTACATGTTCCAAGCAGATAACAGTAAAACATATTCTGGTTGAGTGTCCCAGATATGAGGACGACCGAGTGAAAAACAATATACTAAGCACATTGAAATCGGTATTAGATCAAAATTGCGACATAAATGTATTATAGTCTGTTTCTTATTGTCTAACAGCACGCGAAAAGGTCACAGATGCTAGTCAGGTACTAAACCATAGGCGTCACCGTTCATCTAATGAATTTATTTACAATTTAATTTTATACCCGATCTGATATATAAAGGTAATATAAATGTAAATTCGGTTAGTTAAAACAACTAACTGACCTTCATACATTTGTAGAGTACATACAGTTAAAACAATAAATTATTTTTGAAATAATCTTGTAACGCAACTATTCTGACTGAATATTTCATTAATTATCTTGAGAATTTGGAGCAGGTCAATTCTTGGGAGACATATTAACAAACCATTTATCAATTCATTCTCCAGATAAGGGGATGATACATTAATTAATTGTCAATAAATTTGAATTATGAAAATTAAACTATATTTTCTTTAATAAATTTAATTTAATAAAAATGAAAATGTAACTTGTTAATAGGCCTAAACGAATGAATTTTATTTCAACTGTAATGTTGACCGAATCTAATTAAATACCTAAGCAAAATGAACTAATATCGTAATCTCCGCCACTGCCGCACTGTTTATCCTTTTGCTGGCATTGTTCAGTTTTATTACCATATTGTATTTTGAGCTGAAACAGGGATGTACAGATAACCAATACAGACACCTACTTGTTTTGCATTACAATTTTAGTATTTACTTGTAAAATTCTTAGGATCACTCTGTAAGAGTATTTGAATATTTAATGAGGCAACTGTGCTGTCAGACATTAAGAAATAGACTATAGTTCGATATCTTACTGAAATTAATGTAATCAAAATCTGGTAAAATAATATTTGTCGCTAATAACCAACATGGTTGATGCGACAGTAAAAATGGAATTAAAAAAAAAGTAGTAACTGTTACATTGCACTTTTATTATGATTATTAATAAAGAATACATTTTTAAAAACAATTGTTTTATTGAGGGGTTCCGTCACATAAAAGGTTTGAGAACCGCTGACTTATGATTTTATAAGATATATTATTTGTTGAAGAGTTTTAGCATTGTTGAAAAAGAATGACAATTTGAAAATTTATTCAGTTACCTAGGAACACAGCAAAAGACACTCACTAGATTTTTACTATATTCCCGAACTTAGTGCAAAAATGCATAGGGTTTTACATGAGAATGAATATAAAATGTAGCAGGTTTTGAAAAACTTGAGTTTTATTTCATTTTATGGAGTTTTTGAATAAGCAGGACTTTTTATCAAGATTAACAATTTTCGCTAAAACTGAAAGTAAAAAGGTTTATCCTTTCGGGCACCCTATCCGTAGACACACTGTATAGACATCATTACAATACCATTAAATTTGTGTTTCTGATTGAATTAAACAATACATGCTCAGATTCACCAACAAGAAAACATAAAGAAGAAAGAAATAAGGAATTAATTTCAGAACGTTACTTATAGTGTAACCCCGGTATTATTTACAAATAAATGAACAAACTGTGTGTCCTCTACCAATATAACAAACAATTTATAAAGAACCTAATTACCTAGTAGTTTTTATATTAAATTTTTAAACGTTTTATTTAAAAAGTGTTGCTCCGATTTTTTATTGCCAACTAATTTTGTGATAATATGGTTATGATTAGATAGATTGGTAAACCTAGACCTTGAAAATCAAATAGTTTAAAAAGAGACGGAGTTAGAATGAGAGGCAACAGCCGAATTCGAGAATGCCTCGAGGATGCAATTAATGCATGCAGACGGAGTCTGGCTTGCAAAATAAAAAATGAAAAAAAAAATTCGCCAAAATAAGTTCACAAGAGTTTATATTCAGCGCCGAAAAGACGATCGCTCTCACCTTGACTTTGCACATTTTCATCATTTCAAATGTGTCTAAAAGAATCGGTTTTTTCACGCAAATTAATTTATTATTTAATTACAGTAATTTACAATTTTTTTATATAACCCTAAGTTTTTCAACAACGAAAACTTCTTATGTTTCGCATTTAATATCATTCTAAAACAAATGTTAAAATGAATATTCTGGAATCGAACTAAACAACATGGATTGTAATGTCAAAACTGCCATTGATAGATATAAATGGCATTGTCAATTATTTAGAAAAATTTAAATTTAAACAAAATGAGGAAAATACCTCATCTGATATTAATAATTATGCTGCTGCAAATATCGAAGTATGAACATGTAAGGGATTAGCCCAATGCCTATCCAGGTTCAACGAATTACCGACAAGCTGAAATTTAGCATGGTGCTTCATTTTGTAGACCTTTAAACATGCTGAAACCCCAGCGATGAACCATTGAGCCCGTCACCCCAAAATCGCTTTTTACGAAAAAAATATAAGAATAAAAAGTTGTAGAGAAGAAAATTTCCTACCAAATAGAGTTAGAGTTTCAGCGGCACAGATACAAACTATTTAATTTAGTTAATTTTACAAACTATTAAATTTAGTTAATTTTATTCTGAAAAGTCACCATTCTGATTTTAACTCCAAATGTAAGCTTTATTACGATAGAATTTTGTATAAAATGTTTTTTTCGTTAAAAGTAAGTTACCAGTGGCGGAGATAAATTTCTTAAAAGTAATTTTTTTACATTTCAAAAACACTGAGTGAGAAAAACTGCAATTCTGCAATTAATAATCTCCCATAAAAAAGCATATTGAATAATATACATGTTTAATAACAAAATAAGAACAAATTAAGATCGGAAACAAGATAACTTGTCTTAAAGGTGGTCCTCAACCACTTTCTTATTTGTTGGGTTCATACAGGTAATGCCATTACATTTGTGAGTCCCATTCGCTTGCATGGACAGTTGCGGCTAAAAAAATGGGACAGTTGTTGTTGCCTATTGTGACTGCGACTTTTCCGTTTCCGGGAAAAATGGGATAGTTTTGTCGTATATTGAAATGATAATAACACTAAAGTGTAAATAATATTGTTTTTCATTATTAAATATTAAAGGATACTAAATAATTTTTAATTTTCAATGAAAAACAACAATTAATATTTAGTAATCCCGCCATTATGCTTTATGACTTCTCTTAATCTACTGATCATCTACCTATACAGGGTGGACCGGATTTAATTGACGTATACAGAGATCTTGTAAACCGCAATAAATACAATATCCATTAAATGGAGAAAAATGTTGGTATATTTATGGGGAATTAGATGTTTCAAAAAAATTTGAAATATCTCGACTAGTTCCGGAGATATTCGACAAAATCCGAAAATAGTCCTTTTCGTTTATTAAATGTGCCGTTGTTATTATAAAAGATATCAAAAAAATTATTCTCAATTTTTTTTAATAAACGAGGTTTTCTATAAATTATCATACCAAAAATTTCTATACGACGTTTCGTATTTACAGGAACACCATCACCTTCATTTTTTTAAATTCGGACCTGGATTTTTTATTGCAATATTTTTTAGGTTTTGAATAGATACATACAATGATATAGCATACTTGACGATACTACCACGTTTCGTCTTTCAAAAATCAACATCTTATTCAAGTCCGCTCTTCTTTACTAAATTCAAATTAATAATTTTAAATATTGGGCATTAAATAAGAATTTTGAAAGAAAATGAATGCACTAAACATGTGTCCAAAAATCTGTTAAATTGCTTAACGGAAAATGTATGAAAATCAGTTAACAAGAACTAGGTGTTATGTGCCGAACTAAATAAAATCGTTCTATAACTTCGTAGTAGTATCTAACTTTTGAAAATTTGAAAATAGTACCGTTTCTTTTTTATCAAATCAAGCAGTCTGTAAATAATTTACATAATCGAAATTTCCACAAAATATTTCCTAACATAAAGTTGAATACACTCTATTTTCTTACACGTTTGTTTCTATCTTTAATATTTCTAGATTTACATTCACGATTTTCTTTAAAAATAATGTTAGCCGTGGATGTCACAACTAAAACTTTTTGTCAAACTTCTTATTTATCTGTCAATTGAAATGGGGGTTACTAGGTATTTTCTTTGATTTTTAAGTTTCAAATGATTTAAAAAGTAAATAAATATTATGGCTCGTTACACTGACGAAGAAAAGAAAGATATGTACGATGTCTACATAAAATGTCGTCGAAATGAATTACAGGCAGCTCAGGCCTATTTCGAATTATATCCAGAAAGACAGCAGCCATCGTCAAGGATATTTTCGCGTATATCAAAGAATATGAGTGAGTGTTGCAGTGTTATAAAAAGGATAACCAAATATCAGGTACGAGATACGATTAACGAAGTTAATGTTCTTGCTCAAATTTACATTAACCCTGAAAATTCGACTAGACGAATAAGTAAAGAATGTGTAGTAGGTACTAGAGAAGGTAACTTAAAAAAATTAAAACCATTCTAGCAGAAAACAACTACTAACAAAATTATCAATAAACGAATTCATTCCATATATAACAACTCCCAAACCAATAAAAAATCCAATCCTCATATTTCGTTTCCTTACGTAAATGGTCTGTCAGAAAAAATAAACACAATAACACAAAAGGAAAAAATATCAATTTCCAACAAACTGAATGATACCAACAAGATGTTTTTCTCAAAAATAAAACCAAAAATAAATAAAAACAAACACATACAGTGTATCAAATTCCTGCCCCAGTACATACATTGGTCAGACTAAACAATATCTGCAAAAAAGACTACAAGCTCACAAATATTCCAAAACAGATGTAACAGCACTCTCACATCATAGACAACAAACAGGACACTCTTTTAACTATGACCAAACTAAAATTCTCGCAAAGGAAAAAAACGATAAGGTTAGAACTGTTTTAGAAATGATTCATATTAAACAAAATTCCAACAGCATTTCCAGAAATGACATAAAAAACCTAAGTATTATTTATGGCGGCATATTAAGAAAATAATAACACAGATAAGTATTTGAGTGCCACCTCTGAAACTTTTGGTACCTTACTATTGAATATATACTAAAAATTGTGAAATTTCGCTTGTACTATTAAATAAAAATTCAAAGTGTAGTTGGTATGGATTAAAAACCAATAATGTATGTTTTGCTAATACTATTTTAATACTAATTAAGCTGTGATAAAGGAAGGATAGTTTTTGACATGGAAACTTATATTTTTTGAAAAGCAATTTAAATTTGTTTAAGATCTTTTAACCATGTGATGTCCCAACAGGCAATTTATTTCATTGTAAATTAAACAAATTTGAATATTTTAAGAGTAAGAATTTTACAGTTGTTACTTTTTAATTATAGTGTAGTTTCTGTTGTAAAGATGTATTTTAATTGTATTGTAGATGATTTGATAATGACAGGATTATGTCGAAACGTACGTAATCAATAAAAAATTTATTGAAATTTCCATATATATATATATATATATATATATATATATATATATATTTCCAGACAGGAGGGCTTTTTGCGCCTCCGTGTTGATATTGGTTGTTGTTCCAAAATCGGAATCTTCCAATTGATGGCACAAATGTGCGTTTGGTTGTCCTGTTATTTTCCGTTCTTTGTGTTCTTCCGTGTTTCATTCAACATCGTTGCTCCCAAGTTTCACATCCTTACTTGGTTATACCGTACTGATGAAGGCTAATGAGCTAGAAACATGCATGTTTACGGTTACCACTCCTCTTCAGTAACCTCTTTATTTTTGCGTGCTTTCCCATGATAACACTTGTTGTTTGCTCTTTGTTTTTGTTAAATTCACGCGTTATCCATTTTTGATCTTATATATATATATATATATATATATATATATAACAACAAAGATATTCATAAGTAATTCACGCAAAATAAAGGGCTACTGAAATAGAGTGGTAACCGTGGACATGCATGTTTCTGGCTCATTTTGCCTCATCAGCACGGCATAACCAAATAAGGATGTGAAATTTGGGAGCAAAGATGTCAATCGAAACATTGGAAAACACAAAATAACGGATTTCAGCAGGGAAACCAAACGCTCATTTGTGTCTTCAATTGGAAGATCCCGAGTTTTCAGGACATCAACCAACATCTTTGTTGTTGTTGTTAACATATCACGCGATATTCCTACATCTCTTTGTTATTTACTATGGGTCGGAAGGTTCATGGCGGGGGGGCTATATGCGCCTCCGTGTCGATGTTGGTTGATGTCCTGAAAACTCGGGATCTTCCAATTGAAGACACAAATGAGCGTTTGGTTTCCCTGCTGAAATCCGTTATTTTGTGTTTTCCAATGTTTCGATTAACATCTTTGCTCCCAAATTTCACATCCTTATTTGGTTATGCCGTGCTGATGAGGCAAAATGAGCCAGAAACATGCATGTCCACGGTTACCACTCTATTTCAGTAGCCCTTTATTTTGCGTGAATTACCCATGAATATCTTGTTGTTGTTAACATATCACGCGATATTCCTACATCTCTTTGTTATATATATATATATATATATATATATATATATATATATATAAAATCTCGCATTTTTGAGTTGTTGAGGTGTAAAGCTTATAAAATTTCCCTTTCATCCTTCTGAATTAGTTTCGATTTTTTTTATTTTATACTTTTTGCATGAAGTGTCTGTTGTTAAAAGCGAAGCTGTTTCTTTGAAAGAATAACGATGATTTTCATATTTGCAAGAAGCAAATAAGAAAAGAAGATACACAAATATTATTCAAATTGACCATACTAAAGAGGCGTTTGACAAACAAGATCAGAAATTGAAGTTGTTAAATTCAATAATTGACTAATATTTCTAGACTTCCTGTATATAAAAACGTGTTTATGATGATGATCGATTCGAGCGTTAATTAGACGATATAACATTAACGATATTACGCCTATGTTGATTACAAAATTATCATTAATAACTTCTAACGATTCGCAATCATTACGAAATTCTTCTCTCAAGTCAAAATTTTTTTCGTGAAACAACACATTAAACCATGACGTATAATGGATGAACATTAATCCAAAGGCGTCTAGATCTTCTCTTTCGTAAAGGTAAACGCACCTTTGTCCTTGCAGTTTTACAAATTGCATGTTGTTGTATATATACTTGCATTCAAAATTTAAATTTCGGCTTACGTCACGGTGATTTTTAGATGGAAATGAGGCCCATTCACTTGAACAATCAGTATAATGTGTAAAACAATCATTACTCACTTTTTAATAGATAATTACAATTGTCTGCGTTTGTTTCGTTCTACTATTATAAATTTGAACTGCATTTTTGTTTTATCACGGTGTGATCTATAAATAAACGGACTATTTAGTTATTCTATAAACTTTGTGACTTTTCCGCCCAACCTAACTTGTACGCGAGAAAAGTATTGGTTTACCCCAAAAAAGTTGGAATTTTGAAAAAAAATTTTTACGTTTTTCATCAACAACAAAACGAAAAAACGGTTTTTAGAAAAAGATCGTGCGTGTATGTCGTCGTCGGCCACTTTTCGTCACATGTCTTGTTAGCACGATACAGCCTCCGGAGTGCAAAAAGTCACCAATTTTATGATTGAATATTATTCAGAATATCTCACAGATGAACCCTATTGATTTTCAGCTCACCAGAGCCAGTACAACAGGTGCTAAGGTACTTGAAGTACGACATTTTAGTCATTTTTAGAGAAATTTAAGTTTGTTAGCACGATACAGCCCCCGGCGTGCAACAAGTTGCCAATTTTATGATTTAATATTATTCGGGACATCTCACAGATGAACCCTAGTGATTTTCAGCTTACTAGAGCCAGTACAACAGGTTCTATAGTACTTTAAGTACGCCATTTTTGTCATTTTAGGACAAATTTCAGTTGGTTAGCACGATACAGCTTCCGGAGTATATCTTCTTTCTCAGCCACTTCTTATCCACTCCTGGACGTAAG
Source organism: Galeruca laticollis (assembly GCA_963921935.1). Classification (NCBI taxonomy): domain Eukaryota; kingdom Metazoa; phylum Arthropoda; class Insecta; order Coleoptera; family Chrysomelidae; genus Galeruca; species Galeruca laticollis. The sequence continues at coordinate 58,788,166 of OY998185.1, read as the reverse complement.
CCTTTTTCATATTTCTCCATGCTGTCCTGTTCTGTGCTTGTTGAAAAAATCTGTTTCCGGCCTGTCTTTTAATATCATCAAGCCATCTTCTCTGTGGTCTTCCTGTGCTTCGCCTTGTTTGTCTTGGTCGCCAGTACGTTAGTTTGGTTGTCCATTTAGCTTGATCCTGCCGGGCCACATGCCCTACCCATTGCCATTTCAGCTCCGCAGTACGCTTTATTATATCCATGACTTTAGTTCTTTGTCGGATATCTTCATTCCTTTTTCTGTCTCTGAGAGTAATTCCGAGCATCGCTCGTTCCATCGCTCTTTGCATCACTCTTAATTGATTTGCTGTCCTCCCTGTCATTGCCATTGTTTCCAGTCCATAGGTCGCTATCGGTAGTATACAGGTATCGAAAACTTTTCGTTTAAGGTTGATCGGTATGCTGCTATTTCTGAATATATAGTTCATTTTTCCGAACCCCGCCCAGGCTAATTTTATTCTTCGTTTAATCTCAGCCGTTTGATTTTCTTTTCCTATTTTTATTGCATGTTCCAAATATATATACTCTTCCACGTTTTCTAGTTTTGTACCATCTATATATATTTGTTCGTTGGTGTTACTTATTATTTTAGTCTTTGCGATGTTCATTTTTAAGCCGATCTTTTTTGAAGCATTATTAGGTTGTTCTAACATGTTGCTCAGTTCGTGCACGTCACTGCTTATCAGGACAATGTCGTCAGCAAACCGAAGATGGTGTAGATAGGAGCCGTCGATATTTATTCCTTTTGTTTCCCATTGTAATGTTTTAAAGACGTTCTCAAGCGCCAGAGTAAATAATTTTGGTGATATTGTATCACCCTGACGTATTCCCCTATTTACCTTAATCTTATCAGTTTTTAGATCTTCATTTATTTTGACATGAAAAGTGGCATTTTTATATATATATATATATATATATATTTTAATAAGTTTGTGTACCTGGAATCTATTCTAGCATCGTTCATAGCTTGTATAAAGGCCCACGTTTCGACAGAATCGAACGCTTTGTGAAAATCCACAAATGCCAAGTGAAGGGGTATGTTGTATTCCGTTGTTTTTTCTATCAGTGTTCTAATAGCTTGTAGGTGATCTATAGTACTGAACCCTTTACGGAATCCCGCTTGCTCTACTGGCTGGTACGGAGTATATACAAGTGACCAATTTAATGAGTGGATATTATTCAGAGCATCTCAAAGATGAACCCTATTGATATTCAGCTCACTAAAGCCAGTACAACGGGTGCTATGGTACTTGAGGTACCAAATTTTTGTCATTTTTGAGTATTGTTCAAGGTGTCTCACAGACCCAGACAGCAAAAATACATCTTAAAGACGTCCATCGTAAGATGTTCAGGACGTCTTGAAGAAGTACAGTAAAATCTTGAAGGCGTCCAGTAAAATCTTGAAGACGTCCAAAATATGTCTTTAAGACGTCCATTGTTACAAAACGGGACGTCCTAAAGACGTCTTCAAGTCGTCCATATGGACGTAAATAGAACGTCTTTGAGATGTCCCAAGATGGACACAAATAAAACCTTTTCTGGTTATTGAAATACTTTGATATTCAGTAAATTTCAGGTATAAAATGTAATTGAGAAATACAAAATGTAGAAATTTTTTTATTGAATTTATAATTTTTTATTTTGTTTATATAATATGCGGTCTCCCGCCCTCTTCAACCATACCTGAATCGATGTTTCCGCTCCTTTCGATCTTTGTCATTTGTCATTTCACTGGCACCTACAACAATAAATTTATAAACTGTAGAATAACAAATACAAAATCTTCGATTTCTTGTGAATGCGTTTTTGGAATGCAGGAATAAACATTGTTATGCCTTTTGGTACGCATATAATATTTCTGTAAAGCCATTTTTATAGTATAGAGTTGACTTACCTCGAGTGATTTTTTTTCCTTAATAAACCTATTCGATATTGTCCTGTAGTATGTATATAATTGGTCAGCCAAGAAATAGAAATACAATATGAACTTTTATTGGATATCGAAAATAATAAATACTACACAATCTCAAATAGAACTGGCGCCACAAATGAACCTTATTCTATAAAATCCACGAGGAAATTCACGAATTAGGCTTTTTTATTGTTAAATGTTTTTCTCGAAGGACCGAATATTGTATTCACTATTGTAGGATGTTTGATTAAATGTTTTCTCGAAGAAATTAAACACTTATTTCACTTTCATGTTGCTATATTGCAGGAATTTATAATTTTTTCTTTTGCGTAGACAATTAAGAAATTCACTTGATCATACGCGTTACATTTTGATTATTTAGCACATAATCTGCTGGAGTAATGAATGTTTAATGATTAATTACACATGTTTTTTACCAGGACCAAATGCCGGGTGCTCTTATAACATGAGTACCATTATGTACGACAGTTAAATATGATGAGACAAAATGTAATGTAGTTGACATGTTTATATATCGGTTAACGTGGTTACGAGGAAGGAGAAAAAAATAGAATTTGAAACGTAAAGGTCAGATACAGCGAGTGAAAATCTGCAGTTAGGATGATTTTTGTTGCCTGAAAAGGTTATATGTCTTGAGCAGAATATTTGAATTGTGTTATACGGGGGAAGTTGAAAATAAAAATCACAGGAGAATTTGGTAATAAAATCACTGGTTGTTATATGCGCAGGGTGTCTAGAAAATATCGATATTGCTTAGTTCGATATACCGATTTTATTTAAGTTTTCGATGTATCGATATAAAATTTCGAAAATTGTTATTCATTATTTTAAATAATTAATATTTGATTGATTAGAAGTAATGTCCTTGATGGGTATTTATTATGTATGTGAAATGGTTGAGCTATATTATGCAAAATTCCGATATTTTTTATTCTATCAAAATAGATATTTGGAAAAAATATTAATACGATATCCATCGATACTTTTTGATACTTCCGATACTTGTGACTTGAATAGTAGCTTCCGACATCCCTAAGACGAAAGATGGCGAGGAGTCCCGAGTCCCGACGAGTCTAATACTAATGCATTTCTGAGGATTCCTTTATTCTAATTTTATGATTGGTTGACAATGGACATTTGTCAAGTTTCACCAATGAAAATATCGGATTATCATTCTCATATTTCATGGTACAGAAAATTGGTAAAAAAACGTTAATTGTCTATCATTCGTTCATCGTATCTAGATGAACAAAATGAACACATTAAATAACGAATCGAACTGCAACATCGACGACCACGACGGCATATATTAGGTAGGTATATAGGATAAAAATGAGGAATGTTAACATCTTAATTTTTTTCACTTCATTAATGAAGTAAATTGGCAAAATTATTAAAATCTCGAATGTTCTCACACGGAAAATTTTCAACAAAAACATCCTCTTATAAGAAAACTTTGATGTCACTCATTGGGTAAAAACAACAATCTGGAATTATTTGGGACGTCTTTAAGACGTCAATTCATGCACGTTATTAAGACTTCCCGAAACAGACGTCTTAAAGACGTCCATTAAATACCTCTGGACGTTCAGACCTTATACGGACATAAATTGGACGTGTTTAGGATGTAAGTGCTGTTTGGGGATGTACCCTATTGATTTTCAGTTCAATAGAATGAGTACAGCGTATCCTATAAATGCAGATATACTACATTTGTGGTTATTTTTCGAGAAATTTCGGTTTGTTAGCACGATACATCCCCCGAAGTGTATACAAGTAACAATTGTATGATAGAATATTGTTCAGGGCATCTCACAGATGAGAAAAAGGTAGTATTAATCTTCAAAACCGTTTATTTTTTAAACATTTTTCGCATCTTTTACGTCTAGAAAGTCAACGTAATTAGCTCCTTTAATTGCACTTTAATTGCTGCAAAAGTGAAACATTATTAAAATCCTCTCAAATTACCACTTACAATATACAGGGCCCTTATTAATTCAAAATTAGATTATGGTTGTCACATATCTCTTCTTTGATCTTTTAAACTCGCTGCAGTACAGTTCTACGTCTCTGTCTAGGTACTTTTCGATCTAGCCCTGCAGAAAGCATCTACTGCGAAGCTAATGAGCCCCCACTTTGGATCAGACGGTAGCAAGTTCTGCTCTCTTATGCTGCCTCCGTGTCGTCTAACCCCTTCAATCCTGTCTACCCTGTATTCATATAAACTTCTAATAATTCACACAACTCCTCTATCATACCAATCATAACAGTCCCATTGATGTTATCACAGCTAACATCTCATAAACAAGTGCTCATCCTATTTCCACTAATCCTCCATGGACTATCAACCTTCCTAAATTTAACACATCCCTTATGAGTTTCGACATATAACAATGTCATCCCCAAAGTATGCACCATATGGGAACCTTATTTATTAAGGGTTTTTCGACGAAAAGTTATTCTTGATAAAAGTTTGTGCATCCCCTAAAACTAAACATGCACCAACAAAATACAGTAAAATACACGTAATGTACGAGGAGCCTTCAAATATTTGATTTTAAGACAAGAGTAAAGTACTCTTATTTTGAAAAATCTCGGGATATGTTATTTAGAAAAGTTGTTCAGCATCAAAAAATACATCTAGTTTTGAAGTCATGGCCATCTTAGTGAAATTTTATTTTTTTACCCATTTTTTTTAAATGGGGACTACGAAAAAATTATTTGCTAAAACGATTAATAGACAACATCCTGTATACGACGCTTTATTAAAAAAGTTTATAGTATTTCAAATGACATAACAAATGTGTTAACCACGGTCAATTTTTCTGAGGAGTAAAATAATTTTCAAATTTTTTTGGGCAAAGTTATTTTTATTTTTTGTTAACACCGAAAATTACTCAAAATTATACAGTTCAGTAACAAGAACTTAATATTCAATAATATCAAATCACAAAACATCTAAATAAAATAGGTATTTCGGAACAAACTCATTGATTTTCTGGAGATTTTCTTGTCCAAAATAATTCTTATATTCGCTTTAAAAACAAAAGCATGTTTCCGAAAAAAGTATTTTACTTCTCAGTATGATGTCCATCCCGCAACATGCACAGTTCGGTTCTTCTTACACAATCCTTGACTGCATTCGTAATTTGCTCCGGCTGAATGGCCCTGACACAATTAGTAATTACATTTTTTAAATGTTCTCTATCCCTAAATGGACGATGTTTGTAAACTTCGTTCTTCAATAAACCCCATAAGAAGAAATCCATTGGGGTTAAATCTGGTGAGCGCGCTAGCATTGGATACTCTGAGTAACGTCCTATCCATTTTCCATTGAATGATTCATTTAAAAATTGTCTTATTGCAACACTACAGTGAACACTAGCTCCATCTAGCTAATACCAAATTCTTTCTCGTTGTCTACGCGGCATTTGATTTAAAATTGGTAATAACTCTTGTTGTAAAAATAGCAAATATCGGTTGGCATTAAGGTTTCCATCAATGAAGAAGGGACCAATTACAGTATTGTTTAACAGTCCACATAAGATATTTACCTTGAATGAGTATTGGTCCTTGCACTCTATAGTGAAATGAGGGTTTTCTAAAGCCCACCATCTACAGTTCTGTGAACTTACGGTTCCATTAGTTGTAAATGTTGCTTCATCAGTCCATCAAATATTTATTGGGAACCGTGCGTTTTCTTCGTATTCTCCCTGATACCATGCGGAAAACTCAAATCTTGGAATAAAATCCCATTCTTTTAGAGTATTTATAAATTTTGGTTTGAACGCTTTGAATTTATTTCTTCTTAAAATTTTTTGTACGGTTGTAATAGGTACATCAAGAGATGTTGATATTTGTTTAATTGATGTCTTACCATTTTCGATAACACTTAAACACACTTCCTCTTCCACTTCACTAGATACTTTTGCAGCTGAGTGAGGTTTTTTGAAATTGTTGTTAATACTGCCTGTTTCTTTAAATTTATTTAAAATACGGGTAATTGTAGTGTGATTTACATTGCGATTTGGATGCCTGGCATTAAAAATGTTTGTAACTTGTCTGCTTGGAGTATTTTCCCCACACAACAATATAATCTCAACTTTTTCTTCTTTTGTAAGCATCTTGATATTATTTAAATAGTACTTATTATCAAACGTTAACAAAATAAGCAATAACAATAACTACGTATTGAATATTCAGCAAATATGTCACGTACTTAATGTCAAACATACGTTTGGTTTCAAAGCCAACTTAAAACACGTATTTTGGACAAGAAAATCTCCAGAAAATCAATGAGTTTGTTCCGAAATACCTATTTTATTTAGATGTTTTGTGATTTGGTATTATTGAATATTAAGTTCTTGTTACTAAACTGTATAATTTTGAGTAATTTTCGGTGTTAACAAAACATAAACTTTGCACCAAAAAATTTGAAAATTATTTTACTCCTCAGAAAAATTGACCGTGGTTAACACATTTGTTATGTCATTTGAAATACTATAAACTTTTTTAATAAACCGTCGTATACAGGATGTTGTCTATTTATCGTTTCAGCAAATAATTTTTTTCGTAGTCCCCATTTAAAAAAAATGGGTAAAAAAATAAAATTTCACTAAGATGGCCATGACTTCAAAACTAGATGTATTTTTTGATGCTGAACAACTTTTCTAAATAACATATCCCGAGATTTTCCAAAATAAGAGTACTGTACTCTTGTCTTAAAATGAAATATTTGAAGGCTCCTCGTACATTACGTGTGTTTTAATGTATTTTGTTGGTGCATGTTTAGTTTTAGGGGATGCACAAACTTTTATCAAGAATAACTTTTCATCGAAAAACCCTTAATAAATAAGTTTCCCATATGGTGCATACTTTGGGGATGACATCGTATAACAGCCAAATAATTAATAAAAAATTACTTTAATGAAATAATAACTAATAGTAACTATCACTTAGTTTTATACACCGATACATCCAAAAATGAAGCAGCAGTAGGCTGCGTTGTTACATCAAAAACTTGTAAAAAACCTTCCCTAATCCCACGGTTGAACTATTTAGCATACTCCAGGCCATCAATTCCATTTCCCCACACCTTATTAGCTCGTTACCATATATACTTGCTTCAATTTCATCCATGCAAAATATATTTATTGAACATCCTACTGTCCAATATGTACATAGCTCCTACCAATTTATCATATCCCAAAAAATAGCAGTAACTGTAATTTGGTTACCTTCCCACATTTGCATCGAGGGCAACGAACTTGCAGACCAACAGGCAAAAATTGCATCTAAATTTACTGTCACTGACCATAACTATCATAACTTCGAAAAAAAATAACCAAAGTAACATGGCAGTAGAATTAGGACACCGTTGGTACATCCTTACGAAGAATACAGCTCACGATAGGTCATTCTCAACCAAATAGTTTCGCAGGTTTCTCAAAGCGTAGTAAGAAGAATAAGAATAGGTTATTCAAGACGTCTACTACCTCTAGAAGCATTTGTTGCAGTTCCGAACTAACTATGAAACACATTTTGATTGAGTGTCACAAATATGAAGCCTAAATATAACCGTATCAGCTTGATCTGATACGACAAAGGTATCCTAAACAAATCTGAATAAATTATCTAGCTACTTCAGTTACTCAAAGATGTGCAGCTTTACCATATACTATAGAACATTTGTGTGATTGTGTACTCATATTGTATTGAACCATTATGCATTGTATATTGTAACCGCTCCTGTACAAGTTGCCAAGCACATTAATTTGTAATAAAAAAAATACAGTTTATGAATTTTGTGAAGAAAGAACAATCGCATGGTTATAAGTCAGATGAATATAGAGGGTGTCAAGTATTATATATAAGGGTTTTGTTTTATTTTCGTAAGAGACTGTTGTTGCATGAATGTTGGGAATTATTTGTTTTTTATTGTAAAATTGGCATCAATCGATTTGATTCAATGGCATGACGCCTGGATATATAGTGAGGAGGCACCCGAAGATGGAACAGGTGCGAGCCAATTAAGGAAGCAGGAAGAAGAAGCGTTATGCGTCATGTGAGATTACGTCGCTTTCGCTTTTTAACGGGGGATCAGTTCCCATACTCGGTTCATCATTGCACTTGTTTGTTAAATTGTCGTAATTTCTTCTGATCTCGTGTTCTCCTGTTTCTTCTCTTCTCTTGATCTCTTGTTCTCTGCTTCATCATCTTGTAACTTCTGCCCTGCGTAAGTCCTCTTCTACGTCTGTTAACTGTTTCGATATGGGTCTAACATGCCTTTTTCCTCCAGGTTGCCATAGTAATATAGCCTTTATTACGACTTCTGGTCCTTGCCTCTATACATGACCCAATCATTTGATTCTCTAAGCTTTACTTTTCTCTATTGTGAACTAACATGTTTGACATAAAGGTGCCATTTCTTATGTTAAGTGATGTTGATTTATTATGCGCGAATGTCTTAGAAGGTTCACTGGTTCTATTCTTTTATTGGGTAGTAGAAGTTTGGTTTTAATTTCGGACAACTTTTTTGAGGGTTTTTTTCTAGCAAAATTTATAGTGATCTTTTTAAATGTGGAGGAATAGGACAAGTTAGCGTATTTTAGGGAAAGCATTTGTCAGCGTAGGTGCAATGGTGGTTCATTTGCTAATGCTAGGAGACCGCATACTTCTGAAATCACCTAGTGATGCTCATATGGATAGGATGTAATTTAATTTTTTGAACGAAGTTATGTTGACTGTTTCACATAGCAGATAGCTCCATAGTTCAGATTGCTCCATATCAATGATTTGTATACACTGAGTACGGTTTCAGTGTCTGAATCCCAAGTACTGTTTGATAAAATTTTGAGCAAATTTATTGTTTGTTGACACGATCGCTGTAAATTTATGTGTGTGTTTCCCATTCCAAACTTGTCATGTTAGTATAAGAAAAAAAGTGTCAAATTGCGTATTTCTTTATCTAAATAAAGAATATTGTCGGTCTGATTTGATTGGTCTTGGAAATTTTATAATTTTATATTATAGTCAGGTTTGAATCGTTTCACTGACCTTTTTAAATATTCAAAACTAAGGCAAATGAACCTGTTAAGTGGCTTGTGGCTCTTGTTACTTTAATACCAATATAAAATTTCATATCATTCCAAAATCCTGTTTTAATTTCAAAATAAACATTTGATTCATTTGTATAAAACTAAAACCGCTTTTGATTTTTATTATTTTAGATATAGACTGGTTCAACTAATCAGGGACATATAGTATGTACTTGCTTGTATACATTCCTTGTGGAACTTACGTGAAAAAGGATCAGATCAGATACTTATATACTCATATATCTCTCAAACCGCTTATCCTACAATTTTTGACATAATATAATAACGATTAAGGAAGAAAAACTCAATAAACTTTCAAATTTATACTTTTCTATAGCCACTAGTTTCCGATATACAATGCCTCAAAGTTAGACTTGTAGACTGGGCTTTCCTTCTTTGATTTCAGTTTTCAATGAATCAATTTTATCGCAATTGATTTTTTTATGATTTCCATTGTGGAGTCCTGTCATGGTCGCCAAAATGTAAATAATGCTAATATTTACTGGCAAACTATAAAACTTTGCTGAATTAATGAATATATTTTTTGACACATCAATCATAATAATATTTATTTTGTTTTTATAAAATCCTCAAGGGAAACATTTTAAACAACATAAATAAATTGTTTTCAGAAATTAGATACTACTTTCATTCCTAACAATAAATAAAAAACCATTTTTAATTTCGAACTTTAGAGCCCTATAGTTCGTTAACGAAGGGCGTAAAGAATTTTTTTTATATGAAATCCCATCATCTTCCAAGTTTTTGTTACGAACTCATGGGACACCATGTGTAAAGCTCCCATTTCGTAGAAAATTGTTTGACGAAAGGAATTTCGTGACAGGAACAAATATTTTTTATGTAATTTAGCATTTCACCTACATTTACAAGATTCGATGTATCAATAATTGAAATATGAAGACTCATTCCGCAAAAAATTGTTCTAAGAATGAATTTCGCTGCTGCAACAAATTTTTTTTATGAAATTCAGAATTTTATCTACATTTACATGATTCAATGACTTAATAATCAAAATATAAAGCAAGCATTTCGTAGAAAATTGTTTGAAGAAGGAACTTCGCGATAGGAACAAAAATTTCTTATATAATTTAGCATTTTATCTACATTTACTTGATTGGATGACTCAATAATTAAAATATGAAGACGCTTTTTGTAGAAAATTGTTCTAAGAAGAAATTTTGCTACTGCAACAACAATTTCTTATGAAATTCAGCATTTTACCTACATTTACACGTGATTCATTGACTTAATAATTAAAATATAAAGCACGCATTTCCAAGAAAACTGTTTGAAAAAGGAACAAAAACTTCATATTATGTAATTTAGCATTTTATTTACATTTACATGATTGGATGACTCAATTATTGAAATATGAAGAAGCAATTACGGAACTTACAGGTGATAGCAAATTGAAGCCCATATTTTTTAATTCTGCCTCTAGAGTTTCATCGGGAATAGAGGAATAAACATTTGATAGTAAAATACAACTTGATGGGGTAATCAATCTTCTTGCTGATATAATTTCGTTATTTATAGATATTTTACCATCTTTTGTTAAGTATTCTTCTAAAGTAGATTTACTTGATAAAGATATGCAAATTCGGTTGTTTGAAATTCTTGATGCAAACGTTATATTTTTTGGTTGAACTTTAGGACCTAGTGCATATACATATTCTTCTAATTTCACACTATCTAAAGATGGAAATATGAAGGCCAGTGCTTTTGATGGGTAAAATTTCTTAAACGCTGGTAGGTTGAGAGATGGGATGAGTTATTGAGTACTTCTGTAGTCAGAAGACTCAATTGTTGTTGATGGTATATTAATGAACATTTGTTTAAATGCGGTCTTGTTCGCTATTGAACAGTCCGGCTATTAAAACCGGCTGCCCAAGCGATAAGATAATTAAAAACTATCCTATCTGATTGTGTTTCTGTATGGATTTGAATCTATCATCAAATTATGGGGAAGAAAAACGTAACTCACTGGTTTTCCTCAAAGTTGATAACGTTGTTGGTACACTTACACAAACTAAATACAAATTTGAATAAATGTTCACTACTAAATTATTAAAATAAAAAATCCCAATGGCACAGGACCAATTGGACAGGCTTATTTCAGTAACATGTTTGCATAAAACCGAAAATAAAAAATTAGATACAAAAGTAATAGAAATGTACAAAAAACCTTAGTAACATTCTGGCATCAAATCAAAAACAAATAAATAAAAAAAATTTCTGGTAAATTTGTGAATTTTCTTAAATGAATGTTTTAATGTACGATTTAGAGAAAAATTTTACATACAAAAGTTGTAGAACGTGTTTTGGTCTATGAAAAAGCTCAGTAACTTTTTTGCGTCAAAGGAAAAACACAGGAAATACGATTTTTTTTCAACTTTGACAGGCCGCCATTTTGTTTTTACTGGGGCAATTTGGCTCATTAAAGAACTCGTCCAAGATTTTGGCTTAACCGATTTTTGTAGCGAGTTTGGTTTCGATCCGTCAAAAAATACGCCCTCTATCGTGCTTACAAATTCCGTTATAACGGAGGGTGATTTTGGCATCTAGAAACACCAAAACGAAAAACTGCATTGAAATTTTTCCGAAGTCGCGTCATGCTACTCTCTACAATAGCCCTATTTCATTCTGAAATAAGCCTAATAGGAGTTGATATCAACACACCAGTATGGTATCAGCACCTAACTCCGAAGTATGATATTATAAATATTAAAGCTTACATATTAAATCTGAAAGTAATGTGAGCAGTGGCGTAGCTAGGAACCAAGGGCCCTGGGGCAAATTAAAAAATGGGGCCCCACTGCTATATAAACTGATTAGGTGTTATCAAATAAAAATATGAAATATACAAATACTTTAAAAATGCTAAGCTACTTAACTTCTTAAGCTCTTTTTTGTGCACTGCAGGGCAGGTAATAAAAATATTAAACAGTAACAACATAAATTACAATTAATACTTGGTGTAGGTTTGGCTAATAAAACGAAATAGAGAAGATTCAAGGGTTTATTATATAAAGGTCGGGCCTACCAACTGACTAAATAACAATTATATTTACAATTTTTTCCTAGCTTTAGTTTTCGCAAAAGTATCAATGATTTCGTTTAAATCCAGGCTTGAGGCGGTTTTGTTTTCAATTGCTATTAGCGATAAATGTCGGAGTCGAGTTTGGCCCATATTATTTCTTAAATAATTTTTTAATATTTTTAATTTGCTAAATGACCTTTCAGCTGATGCAGAAGTGACAGGAATTGTAAAGAATAATAACATTGCTGTAAATACTTCCGTTAGGTCGCATTCTAGCACTCCATAGTTGCTCATTATTACCTTACATAATTGGTGAGCAGTCCATGCTTGAGTTAGTTGAGGTAAAACTAGGTGGTAAATATTAATAAATTGAAGTGAAAAACTAGGGCCTATTATATCTGAATATTTCCATTGGAATTCGTCACACTTTTGTAATAAAGTTGCTTCATCAACATGTAATAAAAATGTGTTAGAAAATCGAATTTATGACAGGCTGCACTCATACCAATAAAACGTGTTTCTAATTGAGATATTACTGTGTCTAGTACATTATTGAAGATCTTAATTTTAAATGTTTTTTCTCGGTTTGGAAATCGGTGATCAGCAGCTAATTCATCAAAATGTTTTTTAACTTTTCTTTGCTTTTTTCTTGAAAATGGGGATCAATACCATATTTTCTTGCAGTTTCACTGCCTTTGCTCTTGAATAATTCGAAATCATTTCTATAAATTTGCAACTTTGCTTTGGTCTCTGCTAAAACTTTACTCGCCTCGCCCAAATTGATGTCGCATTTTTGTTCGTGAAGTTTCCCAAGTCATAAGAAGATTTGTCGTACACATTTTCGAAAAATGTAGAGGTCTGTGGTTCCTCCAAACCCGCTCTTATGTGTGTCATGCAAACATCATCCACGTTCACATGATCGGCGGCGGAGGTATCTCCAACTGCAATAATTGTCGAATCTTCTTCAGTAGGCTTCTCAACCAACACTGCAGTTACCACATTATTTGAGTCACTATCAATAGAAATATTTTGGCCAGATGTACTTGCAGAAGGCTGACTAAAAAACTTGTCAATTTTGGGCAATTTTTGTTTACTATCTTCTCTTTCTTGGCGTTGTTTGCGTTTAAATGCACCACTGGGTCTCTTCTTTTTATCCATAATTTTAGTTTTCTTATTTATTGAAACAATACAGTATTAGATTGTTCTCGAGGTAGGTACTCAACTCACTGTAGTCACTGTTCACTGACGAAGTTAAAAGTAAAATAAAAGGAAAGAGAAACAAAATGATACGCTACAAGCTACAAGTGTTGTTGGGGAATCCCCGGAAAAAAATTATCACCGTTAGTGTTACCACTGTTGCCAGTTTAGCCGAAATCTATAGATTTGACACGAGTTATTGACTTAACGGACATCAATATGAGTGGTAAAATCAAATAAAATTGAACCACTATATTCTATATTGACCAGTACAAAAAAGTTTATTGACATTAGCTTACTTACTCCTGATACAGCTTTAATTTTTTAACCGTTCTCGAAAAAAATCTTTCGAATTCACAATAAAACGCACATCGATGAATAATAAAACGCACATATCACTATCCGTCAAATTGACAACACTGCCAACCTACAGAAAGAATTTAGGGGAATTCCATAGGCATAACTTTTGAATTTCTCTCAACTGAGTTTTCATGATTAAAGTGGGGTTGCAACCTGTCATCTGGTAAGGATTCGAGGGCCCCCTGAGCTTGAGGGCCCCGGGGCACTGTCTCGCCTAGCCCATAGGCAGTTACGCCACTGAATGTGAGTATGAAATTGTAAATGTAAAAACAAAAATATCCCCATTAAAGAAGTTTGGTATATATAAACTTAAATATCCAGAATATAAAACTGTCTCAAACCCAAAATTGAAATTAGATACAGTGAACATTTACGAGCATACAGATTAAAACAACCAGATAAATCCCGCTACGCAAAACACCTACTTGACACCTGACACAGAACTGCATATTTGTGATAACTAACAAGAACTGGATTTCCTTGAAGAATTAGAAATTAGAGCACACTTAAGAAACCCACAATATGAAGTCGTCAATGAACAGATAAATCTAGGCATTTCTCCACTTTTAAACAGTCTTCTTAAGTGATAATTGTAAAGATCAGCAGATATAGTTTTCCTGGTTTTTTATATCATTGCACAGTTATATTGATCTTAATTGGGAAAAGACATCCAGGACATCCCCATAGGGCTAATAATATCTAAGCTTTTATATTTGTAATATTATACTTCTTCTTTTTTCATTTAACATATATTAAGTCAATCACAAGGTACTTCTTGGTCTAGCCAAAAATGATTATTAAACATCAGGTAGGCATCAAATGAAATGTAACTTCTATCATTCTGACGATGATATTTAATATCGACTATTTCCCTCATCTTAATTTCCACCAATCACAAACGCGCAATTTTGAATTACAAATGGTTTCTCGATGGAAAAACTGTATGACAGCACCCGTCAACAGTTTTTTCGAGTTTACTCGCGGCAAAACTTGTCAGCTGTTGTCATCAAAAATTCCAATTTATATTTTAAATGTACCATAAATAATTAAGTTTCTAGTATTTTGTGATTAAATAAATTACCTGATGTTTTTCAGTTTTCAAATTAATACCTACATACTTATTATGTATGCATGTAAATAGTCTTGTCAAATACCATTCAGGCATCTAATTTTTCTTGTGAAAAAAATCGAAAAAACACGTTGCTAAGTAATATTTTAACAAGAAGCATCGTACAGTGCCACCAGCACTTATGCTTCTTGTTAAAATATTACTTAGCAACTTGTTTTTTCGATTTTTTTTCGGAAAAATTAGATGTCCCTATGATATTACTTACGAAACAATTGAAGATTGCAGAGAAGAGAGGGGGAAGGTCAATTTTTTGGCAAAACGAGTTTATGGTGGAAACGCTTAGCTAAATACCTATAGAATTAGTATGTATGTCTAAACAGGGAAGAATCGAGGTCTGTCAATATTAAAACGTGTTTATTAATATACCTTACAGTGAAGAAAAGGGGAATGTCCGTGCGGACAGCGAAGAACTGGGAAAGGTCAATCTTTTCGAGTCGAGACTTGACTGGAATTTGCTTGATTTGCCGACATATTTACACTGTTTTAGTTCACTCGAGCAATCACGCGAGTGTGACGTGCTTACTGCTGGTATCGCTGCGTAAATTGTGTTTGACAAGATCGTGTTCCTAGCTGAAGTTTCAAGTTAAAAATGGCTAGCGATACTGAAGCTATGATAGTGAATAATAATGAAGGCATAATTCCTTGTGCGAAAACTAGGAAGAGAAAAGTTACGGGTCGAGTCAGTAATGTGATGAAAAAACATCGAGAACAAAGCCACGAGGTAGGTGAAAATTGCCACTGCAAAAGACTAAAGTGTTTCAGTGTTGTTAACGAACAAAACCGGTCATTTATAATTAACCATTTTAATTCTTTAAATCGTAATGATCAAAACATGTACTTGGGCGGGCTAATTACGGTACTACCGATATAACAAAGAAGACCTAAAAATGAACTTTGTGCTAACTTACAATATGCTTCTTATGCGTTTAGGGTGAGAATACGAACTGTAGAGGTGCCAGTATGCTTTAAAGCATTTTTAAGCTTGCACGGCATTGGAAAGAAACGAATTGAAACTATTCAGAAATCTTTAAAAAATGTTGGCAAGGTATCTAAGATCTAAGATCTAAGAAGCATAAGTTACCAGAACACGTATTAAGCACGATTAAATCACATATTTCCAGTTTTAGGGGACGCAATAGTCATTATAGCAGATCTAAGACAAGAAAGCTGTACCTACCTGAAGACCTAAACATTAAAAAAATGCACAATTTGTATCTGGAGGCAAAGAATCCTCCTGTGTCATACGAAACCTATCGACATATATTTAATACCAATTTTAATATAAGCTTTGGTTACCCACGAAGCGATACCTGCAGCTCGTGTGACCAGTTTTTAGCTGAACTTAAGGTTCTTCAAAGCAAGCTACGTGGTACAGATGTTACTGACGAAATGAATAAAAGTACTGAAGCAGAGATAAGAAAAAAAACAGTGGAGAATAACCTGCATAAAAGTAAGGCTGAAGTATTTTACCAGCGAAAAAAATTGGCCATGAAGCAAGTTGATTTTGAATGTATTGCGATGGACTTTCAAAAGAATCTACCTATGCCAAATCTATCTACCAACGATATCTATTATAAAAGGCAACTTACTTTACATTCTTTCAACATTCACGTGCTATCAACAAACAGTGCTACCTTTTATTGTTATCCAGAAATAATTGGCGGAAAAGGATCCAACGAAGTCGCGTCTTTACTCCACTTTTTTATTTTTGTTCAACTGAGTAGTAAGGTTAGACATTTGCGCATCTTCTGTGAATCGTGCGGGGGTCAAAATAAGAAATTTACAGTTTTTCGGTATTTGCATTACGTCTTCCATGTTGCTAAAGGATTGGATACTATTGAAGTGATTTTTCCGGTCCGGGGGCACTATTACATGGAGTGCGACAGGGACATGGGGTTAATTAATCAAAAAATTCCTGCTGAACTTTCAGAAGATTTCTGAAGCAAATCCACTAGAGTACGAAAAAATCTTCAATATAGGTGAGGGTAAATATATTAAAATCCTTAAAATTCGTACAAGTTTTTTAATTACCACATGCCAACTAGTTTCGACTTAACAAGTCATCATCAGGGCGGGTAAGCAGTCAATCAAAAAAAAATTTCCACAGGACGTATAACAACATGAATTTAAAATAAACAGCGAAAACAATACAAGACAACAGAACTAGACGAACTAGAGTTCATCTAGTTCTGTTGTTATACGTCCTGTGGAAATTTTTTGATTGACTGCTTACCCGCCCTGATGATGACTTGTTAAGTCGAAACTAGTTGGCATGTGGTAATTAAAAAACTTGTACGAATTTTAAGGATTTTAATATATTTACCCTCACCTATACTCCAGAAGATTGGTTTAATGAAATAAAATCATGCAGAGTAAAACCAGAACCTTTTACTGTAATTGAAGTTGACCAAGCTCTTCATCGAAATTGGACAGAATTATTGGACTCAATTTATATGACCAAACCTTCATTTAAATCTCGGGAGATTAGAGAAGTGAACATTTCACAAGATCATTCTAAATTAATTGAGTTCAGGAACACATACAATGGATGCTGGAACACCTCAGTAATCAACAACCGCATTGTTGCATCAAAAAATACAATCACACCCAAGCTTCTAGAGGGTCAGTTTGTCCTACCACCTAAACTTTATCATAAAGAGAACCTTGTTTTTTTAATTACATCTTATTCGATTCTTTTTCAGATTTGAAGCCAATATCTGCAGAGAAATATCGCGATTTAATACATCTTAAAAAACTATGCAGCACTGAGAAGGCAATTAACTTTTATAAGAACTTACCGCACACCGTCATCCCAATTAAGAAGAAGTCCTTAACCAAGAAGAAACAAAATACTTCGAAAACCTAAATTCTAATTTTACATACTTACTGTGTAAAAAAATAAATGTAATGATAAGTAATTTTCATGTTATTCTTCACGAAAATGTTCCAGGTACTTATTTGAATTATAAAAGTAACGAATAAATCTGTATTCTATTTAAAATAGGCTTTCAAAATTCGAAACCTAAAATATAAGTGTACTTACTGTGTAACTCTGTAAAAATAATTTTTTTTCGCACCCTGTATAAGCAATTTTTTATTTTATTCTTTATGAAAATGTTACCAGGTATTTATTTAAATCATTTAAATTATAAAAGTAACAAACAAGTCTTTATTCTATTTAAAATAGGGTTTCAAACTTTAAAATTGAAATTTCTCAAAAACATTCAAAAATGACCTTCCCCCTTTCTTCCCTGCACTCTTTAATTGTCAAATTTCTTAGAATTTTTAACGTTTTTTCAATATACTGTGGAATTATTTAGAAACAGTTAGTTTAATTTTAAACAATAATACATTAGTTAACCAATTGAGTTATGAGTGTATGACCTTGGTATAAAAATGTTCACAGCAATTAAATCTAATGTCAGATTATGGAAAAAATCAAAAAATAAATTACATTTAAACGATTCAACACAATTTACTAATTGCATAAATAATTAGCAAATTATTAATTATTTTCGTTCAATGTAAAAATAGCTTCTTAATTACAAATAAAAACTCTTTTTCAATCTCTAATTAAATAATTAGATAGTGAAAGTTCTAAGAATCGAAAAAATAACGAAACTTTCAACAATTGATGAGAATTAGTGTTTTTAAATGAAACTCAAGGTCTCTAGTTAATTCCACAATATAATACAAGTTATTGAAAATTCTAAAAAATTGACAATTGTTTCGATAAATCAATATCATCGTCAGAATGATTTATCGAAACAATTGTCAATTTTTTAGAATTTTCAATAACTTGTATTATATTGTGGAATTAACTAGAGACCTTGAGTTTCATTTAAAAACACTAATATGAGCATATTCCACGAAGTAAGGGTCGAGACAGTCAATTTAATTGATGAAAAATTAATATTTTCGAATGAGGAAATGCATATTTTAATAATTTCTTAACTATAGTGCTGGATAATTTTTCTTCTTGCATTACCTAGGCGAAATGCTGGCAGAAGTGAAAACATTATAATCCCAAACCCGAATGTGTGTTCAAAAATGCAGCATCTTACCCCCCACTACCCCGAACGCATTAAAGCGGGCTACGCCATTGGCCGAAAACGTCTCGGCCAGCCTATGCGATACTCGCAAAACTACGCACCAGTACGCCAACTTGGACCACCGAATTTCGTGAAGAGACACCGGCCCATATCAGTATACAGTTGAATTTGGCACAGTGAACAACACGTCCACACAGCTAAGTTGATAAATCGGAGTTACGAGTTTGAAAAAGTTATTTTTTTTCGGTGCGTTGTTACCGTTTACTTTTTACATCCAACATGACGTCGCGTGTTGGATTTTCGTGTACAGAGTGTCGGACAAATAAACAATAATGGGCTAAACAAACAATTAAATCGTTTTTTTTTTATTTATTTGTTTCGTTATTTCTTTTAAAATTTACAAAGTGATATATCGATATTATGCGAGTTTTAAACAAAAACGGTTTACTTTATTACATTCTAAACGTTATACCGCCTGGACTGAACAATGTTTGAAATGTTATGATATTTAAAAAGTGACTGTTGTATTTTTTGTTTTTGAAAACTTTTTTGAGTTTTTATTATAACTGAAGAAAAAACAAACTGTTACAATTGTGTGCAATGGCAAATAGCAGCGGTGTTACACAACAACAATTTATGCAACAAATGAATAGTCCATTTCATTGCAAAGAATGTGGAATTTCCCTCAATTCGGCTGAATCATTGGAAGTACATTTGCAGTATCACAAGGAGAATTTATTGAAAAATTGGGCAGTGCAAGCGCAATCGTCTAGCAGTTCGCATTCCGAAGAAGCTAACAACAACAACAACGCTAAAAACAACATAGTAAAACGTGAGTTAATTTCAAATAATACTGTAGCTGCTGCTGATAGTTCAGACTCGATGCAAAAAAAGAGTCCAGATTATAGTAGGGCCACCCCCGAAACAGTTTTCGGTCACCCACCCACTCCTCAAAGTTATCAAAGCGCATCGTCGCCTTATCAAAATCAAGAAAATACTACGTTTTCTACGAATTTTCCAAATTTCCCCATTAAAGTCGAAAGACTTTCCCCAACTAATCATCAATATTATCAAAATTATCCCGATCAACAGCAATATTTTTCAATGGAACCTTCCAATCAACAATTTAATCAGGAATCTTTTGTTCACAAATCCGCTTACAGGTATCACCCTTATAACCAGTCTCAAAATAGTTCGTACGACCGGCAGGCACAGGTGCCATCTTCAAGTCC
Source organism: Galeruca laticollis (assembly GCA_963921935.1). Classification (NCBI taxonomy): domain Eukaryota; kingdom Metazoa; phylum Arthropoda; class Insecta; order Coleoptera; family Chrysomelidae; genus Galeruca; species Galeruca laticollis. The sequence goes on along the minus strand of OY998185.1, from coordinate 58,768,079 downwards.
TGCCTACCCTCCACAACCGACCCCGTCACCGAGCCCTAAACAATGCGATAAGTGTGGCTACGTGTGTGAATCCGCTTCACAACTCATAGAACATTTAAATATGGCTCACCCTACGACCCCAGCGGGCACGCATCTCGCCCCTTATCAATCAAATCAGCATTTTATGTTCGAGCATGTTGTTATTAAACAGGAAGACACTGCTCAAAGCGAGATTTTAGATTTAGATTCGCATAAAGTCGTTCATAATGTTTTTCCCGAGGATGAGAAACGTCAAAACGGCGATCCGAATCCGCATTCCGTTTCCGCTATGTTAAATTCTTGGCATACGCCACAACAGCAAAATCCTCAGCAGCAGCAACAGCAACAAAAATGTTTCCAACAAGATCAAAGATTATATGCAAATTCTGATACTAAGTTATTCTCGCAAAACATTCCCGATAACATTCCAGAACAACAAAAGTTATTTCAACCTCGCCAAATTCACAATCAAGAATTTATCGGAAATAACGTTACAACTACAACTCAAGATGGTGTCGGTCAAACAGCTCAAAGTTACCGACCATTCGAGCATATGACGTCGCCTACGAATGCTTCTGTTATATCGAGTACTCAAGTTCCTAATAATCCTGTCCCTCCACCGGCTCCAGTGGGGAAAGGAGCAAACTGGAAATCGAACGAAGCGAGAAGACCTAAAACGTACAATTGCACAGCTTGTAATAAATGGTTTACTAGTTCGGGACATTTGAAGAGGCATTACAACACTACGTTACACAAAAACGCCGTTAAATCCAGCGGACAACCGGATCCGGCAGGTCTACCAATTAGTGCGCATCATCATCCAGCTAGAGATAATTCTTCGAAGCAAGAAGAACGCCCCCAATCCGGAAGTTCAGGCGATGAAGTGCGCAGCGACGAAACCAACAGTATGTCCCAGTACGACAGGTTAGGTCCGATGGCGTACGATAGGCAACCGGCACCCAACATTCATCATACGCCGCCTCTACATTCACCGATGGGGCATTCGTCTATGCCTCTATCACCGATGCCACAACATCCTAGTCCTTTAGGACATCCACATTTATCGAATAGCAGTCCCCCAAACGGGGATGCAGGTCCCTCAACCAACAACCTGGGGGGCCTGCTAACACTGACCACTCCCTCAATCAATACGGCCAGTACTCCCCATGGGTTCAATATGCATCCCCAGCATATGATGTCAATGGAGAACAACCAGTTCCAGATGTACCCAAACGAGCTTGCCCCCCACGTTATGCCGGCTATGGTTATCAACAACCACAATATTACTGGTGAGTACCAGTTTACTTTCCACCAACGCATAGTCGAAGACAATCAGCCCCTACCGAGTTTTGCGCAAATTCAAGCGCATAGATACAACGGTCTTGCTGGATACGAATCAGCTAACGTGGGGGGCAGGGAGTCGGTAACGACTCCTCTGACAAATTTCTACGAAACGGATATGTCTGAAATGAGGACTGTCGTTTACAAAGACGATGAACTAACTGTGATTACTCAAACGGATTCCTCTCCCTCTCAGGAATACATTCTAGGTTATTCTCCAAACGATCAAACTCCGGAAGAAGATCTAAGTATGATTTCCATGACTTCCGAAAACGAATCGAAAATTATGGAAGAAAATAAAATGCAGATAATGGACGATATCAAGCTGAGGTTGGAAGCTCAACCTAAATCTCCGGAAAAAGCTCACATTAAAAGAGATTATGAAGAACATACTAGCATTCCTTTGATAACTTCTACAAGTAAACCCGGTTTACATAAATGTTACGATTGTGATAAAATTTTCAATAAAGCTTGTTATCTGACGCAACATAACAAAACTTTTCACAGTGGAGATAAACCTTTTAAATGTACGAGGTGTGGTAAACGGTTTTCATGTGAAATCACGTATCAAGAGCATCTAACCAAACACGCTGGTGATAAACCCCACAAATGCGAGTTATGTCCTAAACAATTCAATCATAAAACAGATCTCAGGAGGCACATGTGTTTGCATACAGGACAAAAACCGTACGCTTGCGAAACTTGCGGCAAGGGTTTCATAAGAAAGGATCACATGATGAAACACTGCGAAACCCACGTGAGAAAAACACAGTCCAAAATGATGGCTATCCGTTAATAGAAGCACTTTGTGTACTTAGAAACTAAATGGTTTGACATTTTTTTTAAAGCTAAATGTGAACTCTATTTGAAAAAAAAAGTATTTTATTAGATTTTGTAAATATTTATTTTAAATGTTTTATTTTTCGATGATCGAACGGAGACGAAACAGAGTAATTATTGAAAAAATATTTGCTTATTTTTGAAAATTTTATAGGTACACTTTTTACATTATAAAGATTGATGCACATCATAAATTTTTTATTTTTAAATCTAGGATTTTCTATATTAAAAGGTATAAATTATTAAGTATGATAATTAATTATAATATACATTTTAAATACGGTGAGTTTCAAAAAGTCTGCACAATATGGAAAACTTTTTTATTATTAATTTTTCAGAAAATTTTATTCTTTATAAAAAATGGTGCACTTTGGAAATTGATATTGGTGTTATCGGAATTTGAAATTTTCGAACGGTGTACAGGGAAAAGCAAAAAATAGGAATTTTGATCTTTATTTTCCTCATTATCAAAAAACAATATTTAGATTTGAAATTTGGTCTAACTTATTATTTGTACTATGATATGATGTTTGTTGAAAATGGTTTGAATGTTTACTAGTTTTTGGTGCAAACTTAATATTTTTCACTCTTATAGGAGTCAATAATAAATACCAGCAATTATTAATGAAATAACATAGTTAAATAAATTAATTAATTATTTGGTCAATAATATGAACATACATACAGATTTTGCAGCAAAAAACTAGTAAACATTTAATATCACATAAAAAATTGCTAAACTTTTCTTAACAAATTAAGATGAAAAAAGCATTTTGTTTTTCGTCGATATTTAATGAGCTATTAATATTTCAGAAATTAAAAAAAGGATTCCTTAACAGGAGAAAATATCCTAAAAAACGCCTAATTCCTGAATCTCTATCTTTATTATTAATAATTTTAATTTAATTGTGAATGCGCGTCATTTTCGGTAGTCAAAAGCTAGTACGTCACATTAAATGATTTTTTAAGGTATTAAATGTTTATTAGAAAATTCGAAAAAATTATGTCGTATTCAGAAAATTTCGAAGAATTGATTCCCGTTGAAAATTTGTCTTTAAGTTAATTTTATACCATGTTAGACGATTGTTAATTAACACAAATTTTCTGCAACTTACGTCTTCATTGTAAATAAAAAATAATGTTTAAATAATTGGTCTAAAAATATTTCGTTTCGTAAAGCCCTTCTGATATACATACTTAACAAGATCATGTCATAAAATACATTTTTTTTCATAATTTGTTTATTAAAATTTTTTTGATTGACAAAAAATTAAAAATCGAAGTATTGCGAAATTTTTCTACCGTTTTTGTATTAATGAAAAACATTAACTTAGAAAATAATTTTTTCCATCATTTGTTTATAAATTTTTTCTAAACAAATAGACTAATTTGATATTTAAAAAAAATATTTTTACAATTTTGTTGTCTTCTGAATATGATTAAAAAAATTTTCTCTTAATAACTTTTTTTTAATTGGTTATAATCTTTTTTTTCACATTTTAAATGTTTAAATAATTTATTTAGAATTTTTTTTTAAAATCATATGATGGTCTTCTATATAGTAACAAAGAAAAAAATATTTGTCAATTTAATTGTGTATTAACTTAACAATTTGTTATGAACAAATTCACATCCTTGCTTTATTTTTTCCCTGTAACTACTAAAAATTACGAAAACAACCATATATGGCAAAGTACCGAAAAAATGTGTTTGTACTTTGGACTCTGGTTACAGGGGCTGCTTGATATTCCAACTAAGAAACAAAAATATCTTAGAAACTATTTGAGATATGAATATAAACATTTAGGTCAGTGTTATGAAGGATTAAACGATCTTTTAAATGTGTCCTTAAAAAATTTTGCAATTGTTAATCACTTGCTATGAGTATTTATTTAAACAGATTAATACTGTTTGCCACGTTTTTCGATATTTTTTATTTCTAACTTTTATAATAATACATATTCGGTTATAGACAATTTTGTTTAAGTAATAAAATATGCCACAGTTGCAATTGGTTATTTATAAATAAATTAAGTACATACTTTTTCCACAAAGTTTTCCTATTGTCTTCATCTATGAAAGTTTTCCACATTGACTACATTTTTCATAAATGTATCAAAAATATTTTTTTTTCGTTTAATACATAATATAAATTGATATTTCTATTATTATTTTTGTAATTAATCAAAATAAATATAAAAAGACCGTAGCAAACAGCATTAATTTTTATAAACAAATTCCTACGCATAATAACTGGTTAACAATAACTGCAAAATTAATTGACTTATTTAAAAGATCGTTTAATCCTCTATAAAAATGACCTGATTGATTTTCCTATCAAGTACTTTCTAAGATATTTTTGTTTCCTAGTAGGAAAATCAAGCAACAATATAAATATATGATTGTTTTTGTAATTTTTAGTAGTTTCAGGAAAAAATAATGAAGAGTTGTGAATTAGGATATAAACAATTAAATTTTCAAAAACATTTTTTTCTTTGTTACTATATAGAGGACTATCAAATATAATTAGCGCACATCGAAAAAAGGTGGCAACACTGACTATCACACATCTGTCACATGTTTTCGCTTAAAAATGATAAATGCCAATAACTTTTTTGACTCATATACATACATACTTTGAAAAGTAAATCTTAACACATTGTTTGAAATATTTATTGTACCGAACGAATGTTGCGGTCATCTAATTAGAAGCGGCCATCTTTGCTTCGTTTTAAAATATACTGAAAAATGCGGGAAAATCTTGAGGAAATGCGGCGTTGCCCATGCTGTTTTAGGTGTGCATTTTCCCCCATATCTGGGTCTCGAGCCGTTATGCATCCCCAATCTTGAATTATCGTTAAATTCTAGGGAAATTTTGTTCGAATGGCTATAGAAATGCGGTGTTGCCGCTATGACTTTATACATATGCCTTATGGCGTTTTGGTGTACATTTTTTCCTAGATCTTGCGATTTTTTAGGGAATCTGTTTCCAAGTGACTTCTTATCGAGGTTAGGCGCTAGCTGTTTAAGCAATTCAAATATGGAAAAAAAACGATTATTAACAATTTTTTTAAAATTATAATATTTTCAAGACAACAAAATTGTAAGAGATTTTTTCAAGAATATCAAATTAGCCTATTTGTTTATAAAAAATTTATGAACAAATGACGGAAAATATATTTTCTTACGTTAATTAATGCCTTTCATTCAAGCAAAAACGGTAATATGACATAAAAAAAAATTGCACAACATTACTTCGATTTTTCATTTTTTGTTAACTAAAAAAAATTTTAATAAACAAATTATTGAATTTTTTAAAAATTTTATGACTTGATCTTGTTAAGTATGTATATAAGAAGGGTTCCACAGAAGGAAATATTTTTAGGCCAATTATTTAAATATTTTTTTTTTATTTACAATGAAGAAGACAAATTTCCAACAGGAAGTTTTCTGAATACAACATAATTTTTTCGAATTTTTTAATTAACATTTAATACCTTGAAAAAATTATTTAATGTGACGTGCTAGATTTTTCTCCTTTAAGGATATTTTTCTTTAATTTCTTAAATGTTAATATTTCATAAGATATAGACAATAGATCAAGACAAAATTTTTCAATAAAATATAGTAATATTTAGTAGTCGTCTCAGGTGTAAATATGGTTTCAAATTCTAAACAACTTTTCTAAATAAACTTTTTGGATAATGTCGAAAATAAGGGTAGTTTATTCTGGATCAAAATTCCTATTTTTTGTTCTCCCCTGTACACTGTTTGAAAATTTAAAATTGCCATTTTTCCGCTATCTCCTTTCTTGTAAATGTATGACCTGCATCAATCTTTATAATGTATGAAGTATAGATACACTTCATCAAAATCTACGAATTTTTTCTCAAAAATAAGCATCGTTCTTGGTATCGGTTCTCGCAAAATTTAAAAATTAACTTGTCAGAAATATTAACTGATTTTTTTTTGAAATTTGCGGATGCTGTTACCCTAAATGTTAACAAATAAAGATTGCTCAAATTTTATTCCATATATAGTGTCCGATAATAAATCAATATTCAAAACAGCAATACCTCAAATACTCAGTTATTAAATATATAGAGATATAAATTATTTATATCAGATTTTATTATTAAAAATCTTTGATGTACAAAACTTATAGGATCAGGTTTGAAAAAAAAAATGTATAAAGTTTAAAAATAGATCATCGTTTTCCATTTTCTATTGATCAGGTTCAAGATAATCATGTTCTTTCAATGTTGCTAATTTCGTTAATAATTGATTCTTACAATTTTTTTTTAAATTTCCAAATACTGGATTTCACAATTAAATTTGAATACGAATTAATCATTTTATGAAAATACTTCTTAATTTTGTATTCTGAATTTTTTTAATAGGATCTTATTAAATTTTTACAGATTCAGGTTGGTGAAAAATAACAGACAAGAACCAGGAGGAAAATATATTTGAGATTCCAACTTTAAGGAAAAAAAAATTAAAAGAAGATAATATTCAAAATGGTGAAATGCGTATGCTGTTTGGGGGTTGAAAACATTTTTTTGATATTTGCTGTGAAACTGAACTTTCTAGCAAAAAATCTTCAATACAAAAATTGTAGATAATAACAACATCTAAAACGTTTTTTGACGTACCCTCAAATTAACCGTCATAATGGCAAAAAACCGATTTTTGAGTATTTAATTTTTTTTAAGTATAAATAATTTAATTTACATAAAAATTTGTACTTTTTGCTGTCGAATGAGCATGATGCTTTAATTAAATAAATTAAATCATTTATAAGTAAGATAGACATTAAAAACTGAAAAATCGGATATTCGCCATTTTGACAGTTAATTTGAGGTTATGTCAAGAAGTGTTAGATACAATAGTTTGTTATCAACAATTTATGTATTAAACATTTTCCGCTAGGAGATCACGTTTCCTTGCAAATTACAAAAAACCGTTTTCAACCCCTAAACTTCATTCCCATTTTACCACTTCCAGTGTTTTCCCATTTAAATAATTTTTTTTCCTTTCAGTTGAAACATTTTACACCTGGTCCTTATCTGTTATTTCTTTTTCACAAAAAATATAGGCTCAAACAATTAGACTGAAACATTGAAAAAACAACTTTTGTTTAAATAATTCTTTACTCAACCTCGTATTTTTTATAAAATTTAAACGAATTGAACTTGATAGGTATTGACGGATCAATAGAAAAAATAGTGATTCTACAGGGTGAAATTTAAACAAAAAAGCTCTGCTAGTTTTTCAAAAATTTTATATTAAAATAATTCTTTCCAAAATTAATTTTTTCTAAATACTCTACTAAAACTTTTGAAAAATTGGCTGTACTAGCTCAGAATGAGTTTTCGTAACGTATATACAGGGTTTTCCAGAATAAAGTTGTAAAAATTTCTTAATTCCTGATGCTGAGTACAAGCAATATTTCAAAATGTTTTTTTATTAATTCTAAACAATATACAATCATTTTTCGATTTAATTTTTATAATTTTATTCTCGAAATAGCGACAACAATTATTTTTTTATTGATAAAAACATTTTCTACCATTTTTTATTGAATTAAATACTAAAATTCCGTCTGATCTTAATTAAATTTCGCCTTGTAACTAACTGAAAGTAATAATATTGCAATAATGTTACAACGCAAATTTTTTAATATTTCTTTCCTGTTCTATAAAATGTAATAAATAGAAATTTTGAGTAATTGTGTAAATAACTTAATAGTTAACGTTTAGATAATTGACAAATCTACCTCATTTTTTCATATGTCTATGTGCCAACCTCAATCTTTTATGTTCCATACCCTTAAGGGGTAAACGATTAGACAATTTTTATGTGCCAAATATTTCGAGCGCAAAAACGTGCTATATTTTTTTATATAAAAATATGTCGAGTTTTTGCCGAACCGGGCATTTTTATGTATACATACGGGATGTCTCTGAATCGATCTCAGCAATATATTCGTTAGAATATTGGTCTTCCTTTCATTTGTATCTATATTTATTTGACTCTTGAAATGTTCTCGTATTTTTTTAAATATTATGATTCCAAATTAAAAAAAAATACAAAATAAACAATATATTTTCATTCCCCGATATAATTCATATAAATATATGCCCAAAGTTTTTTAAACCAAATTTGGATTTTTCCATTATAGAAATTATAATTTATAGCAAGGAAAAAACGAAAAAAAGTACTAAAATTAATTTATTGTGTGGACAATCTGACGTGACAATTTTTCCAAATTTTGAAACTAAACGAACCCAGCCTTTATCAATTTTTTGATTCAATTTAAAAATTAGGATAGGGATATGTAGGTCGTATTTCCTAATTTTGAATTAAAAAAATTTAGACAACTATGTTTTAAAATATTTATAAACTTACTGCTCAAACTGTTGAACGTAAGTTAACAGAATGTTCCTGAAATGGAGCTCACTACAACTCCTGTAACTTTTCAACTAAACGCCATATTGGCAGGCAATTTTGATATTTGAAGGTTACGAATTTTTAGGTGGGCGAAAAATGTATATTTTGTAAAATTATTTTTTTATATTGTATGTACATTATATTATTATTATTATTTATTTTTTAATAAATGATGTGTCGTTTTATATTGAATGTGTAAAAATTGCTGATCGATTTTTGAGACGTCCTTTATATTTAGTGCAATTTATCTATTTTTGGCATCGATTTTAAAGGTTATTTTTTAATTAAAAAAGTTACCAATATTTGTTTACAAATTGAATTAATTCACAAGAAATATTCTTTTATAAAAATTGAACTGACAACAGGGGGGGGGGGCGTAATAATTATTGCTAATATTTTTTTAATATCCTTAAAAATATTTCTAATTTGACAATTTAATCAATATAGGGGTTTTGCAATTATATACTTCCTAATGACCCAATAAATTCAAAATATTTTTTATTACTTAAACTTTTTGTCCTTTTTTGTATTAAAAGAATATTTATAAATTATGACACGTTAAAATAATGTTTATTGTGAATTATTTCAATTTGTGGCGATTGTTTTGTTATGTTGAATATTTGTGAATGTGAATTTAATGTTATGTTCAAGATATTGGACAAATTTCGCTGTGGTTTTTGGACATTTTATACCCTTTTGTTAATAATGCATATAGTCAACAAAAAAATGTGTAGGGAATGCCAATACACCGATCACAATACTTGACCGATTTTTTAAATTTCATATTGTAGAAATTTATTATTTAAAAACAAAGCTTAAATTATGTTATTAATTCGTTTATTTTCTTTTATAATTTACTCCTGACAAGTTGGTGTGATTGGTTATTTGTCGGCCTTACATAATGTATTATTTGTTTAAGACTGATTATATGTAGTACTTTGTTTTTTGATAATTGTGTAAATTTAATTCCCAAAATATATAGTTTTTGAATGTTCTGTTAACTTCAAATCCTAAATTCAATAAATATAGATACTTATTATAAATATAGTGTTTTATTTCTTTTTGTAGTAGTTTGAGGTAAGTTTTTTTCAAATATTTCTAATTAATCTTTAAATATTTAGAGTCTCCTAAAGGAACTTGACTGAAACTTAAGTATATTAGCATTTTCTGGATAACATAATTTATCTATGAACAAGCAGATTCAAAAGGTGTATTTAATTTTTTTTTAATTTATTAAAATTAAGTTATTAAAACGAGGCTCTTTAATATATCCACTCACCTTAGTTCAAGAAAAAAATCGATTAAATCGATATTTTAAACAGTCTTGAATGTTTGACATAATTTACTCTGAAGTATCTACAAACGAAACATGATATTCTGTTTTAACCCCCCAGAAAGAGGTTCAAAAAAATTATTAGTGTTTTTTTTTTAATTACAACTAAATGCTTAGAGTTACAAACAAAATTTGTAGATCTTTAAATTTTAGAACGAAATGATCTCTATCATTTTTCCTCAAGTGACATTCGAGTGGTTATAAAAGATAAGGGATGGTAATTTAAACTTTAAAAAATCACTTTCAATCTGACAATAAGGGCTTCTGTCATTTGTCGACTTACAGAGGTTTATTTGAATCTAATTTTCGAAGATATTTATAACTTTTTGAGATAAATATCGCTATCATAGAAAATATGTTATTCTTAATCCTTCTGATATGATTTCATACGCATGAAACTAGCCCATTGTTTTATAATAGTTAATGTAAACAATGTAAGCTGCAACATGATTTTTGTTTCTAAAAAAATATATAATAATAAAACTTGAATGCTAAATTTTATTACAGATTTTTTATACATTTGAAAAAAGAATAGTAATTTATGCAAAACAATTGCATAAAGTGGCAATTTTTTTCACGAATGGAAAAGCAATTCCATGAGTGAAAAAAAGACACTTTATGTACACGTTGGATACATTATTTTTTCTACAGCCCTATACAAAAAAATAAAATTCAAATAGAAATTTCGGAAATTAACTGATATTCATTTTTTCTTTTTTAAATGAAAAATGTGCTTCACAAAATCATCATGAAGGGTTCATTCGAAGCTCATTTTTTTGTTTTAACATATACTTTAATATAAAATAAAGATATGTAGTAGCCATTAAAACACATGTTCAAAAATCCAAAGAAGCAAAATAGTATATTAAGTGTCAAAAAGGTTACTTTAGTCATGAGTTTTATTACGCAGCGAAGTGGAACGTGTGCCTTGTGAAACGAGTGACTAAAGACGTTTTTAACACGAGGTGCTTACTATACTTTTTCTTCGCCCGCAAGAATGAACAAATTATATATTTTGATTATATTCATAACATGACGGATGATGACCGAGGGCTGTTTTTAATTGTAATTAAATTATTAAAAATTTAGTGGTTTATTATTAAAATATTGAATAAAATTTATTTTACAAAAGTGTGCAAAAGAAATAATTCTATAATGATCTCGGTCTTTTTTTAACGATGGCAACATCACTTTCATTCAAGACTTAGCTGCTATATTCATAGTCCAGTAAATGAAGGCAAAAAAATGGTGTAACCTCCGAATTTTTTCGTTCTGATCCGATTTTTATGCAAATTTAGAAATAAGCTTATTTTACCCTCTAGATCAAACCTAATATACTCCTGATGTATGCTTTTAATTTGGAAGGGGTGAAAACACCCCTTATGTTAAAAAATTAGAAAAATACAAAAAAAGATTGTATGTCGATTAAAATCATATGTAAATAGGTAGAATACATATTATTTTAAATTACCGACTGTAATTTACATAATTTGTAATACATTTCAACCCTTAATGCCGCATATGTAACTACCGGTTTTATCGCCGTCCTGTAGACTCTTAATTTTGTTGCTCGACTTAATCGCTTACTCTGCACGATGTTTTTAAATTTATTATATGCTCTATACCCTGCTTGAATTCTTTGCCTTATCTCGATTTTTGTGTCATTTTTGTTACTAATAATTGTTCCCAGATACTTAAACGTGTTAACAACTTCAAAACTGAATTCATTTAACGTTACTGCTTCTGGTTGGTAGACTTCCTTCTTTCTTTCCATATGTTTTGTTTTCTCCTGATTTATTCTTAATAATCATTTTCCAGCCTCCTTTACAATTTTCTCTAATGTTTCTTCAAGGCTCTTTCGGTCTCTCGCTATTATGGTTAAATCATCAGCATATGCCATTATTTGTTTTGATTTATTAATTATGCTTCCATTGATATTACAAGTCTTAATTATGCCATCCACTGCTATGTTAAACAATACCCATCACCTTACCTTACTCCAGCATTTATTTCAAATTCCTCCGATGGACCTTCCCTTGTCATTACTCTTGCCCTAGAATATTTCATCGTCATTTTCACCAACCGTATGATCTTTTGTGGTACATTTAAGTTCCATATCCTTTATGATTGTCCTCCGTTGCAGGCTGTCGAAAGCTTGCTTGGAGTCAATAAGTAGCATTTGGACTCCAACATTGTGTTCATAACATTTTTCAATTACTTGATTTATAGTATGTATGGCATCTATTGTTGATTTTTCTTTCCGAAAACCTTTTTGATACTCCCCTATTTTTGATTCCATTACCTTTTTTAGCCTTTCATTTATTATCGTTGTTAGTATTTTGTATACGGTGTTGAGTAAACTAATTCCTCTATAATTGCTACAAATATTATGATTTCCTTTCTTCATTATTGGTATAATCATTACTCATACCAGTAGACCATTCTTTCGGCATTGTTTCTGATTCCCATATTCTTTCCATGATTTTAAATATTTTATGTCTTAAGTCATCTCCTCCATATTTTATAAGCTCATTTATTATTTCGTCTGTCCCTCCTGCTTTGTTGTGTTTCAATTTATTAATTGTGTCGTTACATTCCTCTTCTGTCGGTTTTTCTTCGTATTCTATCCCTGTATCATTATCAGTCATATCATCTTCTTCATACTCCCCATCTTCTTCCGTTAATAAATTCTTGAAATATTGACTCCACTCTTTTTCTTTGATATTTATTGTAGTTGGTTTTCTGCTCGGTTTCTTTATATATTGATATAATTTTACATTATTTTTATTATCATTCTCTAATATGTCCATGCTTTCATTTAACCATTTTATTTTTTTTTGTTTTTATCAACTGTGTGCTCTCTGGATAATCCGGAGCTGTTTAATTTAGGACCCTCAGTTGTAAATGATTTGCAAGAGCTAGAGGCGCGAAATATGAATACAAACAGCAATAAAAAGTGGTGTTCTAACGTTTTCATCTTCACTATTACCATCCTCAGAAGAATTCGACCAATCTGACAATAATGCACTATTTTACTTGTTTAATCACCTAACCTTAAATTTATAATTACGACATAATACAAAAAAGTTAACTGTCTCGACCCTTACTTCGTGGAATCTACTCATATTACGGTTTTAAATGAAACTTACTGTTTATAGATAATTCCACAATATATTGGAAAAAATGTTAAAAATTCTAAGAATTCTTTCGAAACAATTGTCAAATATCTTAGAATTTTCAACATTTTTTTCAGTATATTGTGGAATTATCTAGAAACAGTAAGTTTCATTTAAAACAGTAATCAACATAATATACTTGTTGACAGTCATGTCTCTCTCTTTCTCTTACGTTCAGAAATTTGCTGGTTCTGGGAATGCTTTTACTCTAATCGATGACGTCAATTTACCGGATAAAGTTTACCTTTCCTCAACTACCTTATTTCTGAACACATCCCTCTGGATACAGTTCAACAATTGTGGTCATTCAGGACACAAAAAGGTATATTTTCTAAAAGTTTTATTTAAATTGCATTAATTTTGAGCTAATGAAAAATAAAAAACACGTTTTTTGCCATTTTCTTGGAAATGTTGAAGCTATATTGAAAAGTAATTTATAAGTTGTTAATTTTTGCATGATTTTCAACTCTTCTATTAAACACTTTCCATTTTGACGTCAACTTCTGCCGCAAAAATATGGTTTTCTACCCCTTATCCATCCCCCCAAAACATCCTTAATCTCCGCTATGTGTGCTCGAATTTTTTTTACGTTTCTTATAACCACTTTCACCATTTCCAATTGTTAAAGTGCTGTCTACAATTTTCTTTATTAAAAATATGTTTAAAAACCTAACCTATTTCTATTAACATAAACCATAGCAGCATAAGATTTTGAAAAACGCTAGTGCGGTAAATTTTTATTTGAATGTGTATGAGCCGGTCCTGATTAGCTTTCTACAGTAAATTTGGTTGTGTGAATCATCTATCTACATAGTCAATGAGACGAGACCTCAAGGTAAGTGACTCATTATTATATTTTTTCCGAACACTGTATATATACTAAATTTTAACTGCAACTTATAAAAGCACAATAATCTCATGAATAGAATCTTACGAGTAATCAATTTAAAAAATTGTCTTTATTCCCATCGTACATAAGAGGGTTCTGTGTGTATGGTATCGTGCGCCACCTGTTCTCTCATTAAACCATTTCCGCTCATAAATCAGAACCTTTGATACGTCAAGCGCCCACTATCATCAGGTACCCACCAGGTTCAGCTTAAATCTGATCAAAAACTTGTTGGTTACACTTTCGATAAAGGAACCAACCACTGATTACATCCGACAGAAGATGATGCGGTTATTTTCAACATGCAAATTTTCGTTTCGATTAAAATGAAATGAAAACAAATAATAACGTCTTGAAATTTTGGAATTTTAACGTTATATTTTTTCTATAGTTTATTTCATAGATACACGAACATCGATACAAAATGTTGCGGTCTTTTACGAAGAAAATGTAGATGAAATAAACTGTAAGGAGTTAATAAAAGTCTCATTAGATCTATGAGCTACTAAAATAAAATAAATCACGAACTGATCCTATACATGTGGATCATGTAAGAGTATACAACAAGAGGATGAAAAGATAGGGGACTACTATTTTGCTGGTCGACTGATATAATCGTACTCGAAAAACTGATAAGCTTTAAATGATGTATATTCATGAGTGGGGTGAATAAAATATTAAATTGCATCTTTTATGTATATATACAAATTTTGATATTGTTTAAAAATAACAACGAAAATAGATTAAAACAGAAACCTTTAAATAATTGTATTTTCGTGAAGTATTAATATAACAATAATTATAATAATAAAAACCTGCAGTTAGTTCATTCACTATCATCTAATGAGGCAGTATCGCTAATGCTTTTGTCCAATATTAATTTATTATACACTTTTTTTACATGTTCTATACATTTCTTTCATTTTTCGGCACTTATTGCGTCAATAGCTCTCTAAAGAAGTACCTTAACATCTACTAAATTGAAAGTAGTGTTCTGTCTAGCAACAAAACTTTTCACAACAGCCCAAATGAGCTCAATGGGACTCTGTTCACAATGATATGGTGGTAGTCGCAAAACTTGTACATCTCGAGCTCGGGTCATTTCATCTACACAATATTTATTGAATTAAGGAAAATGTTGCTTGGCAAGTTTTAATAATTCTGGTTTAAGTAAGGAAATATGCAAATCAATATTTTTCCCGTTCAGCTAATTTTGAACTTTATCTTTTCTCCAGGCATTTGTAGGCAACTGGGCAAATTAATTTCTTTTAGGACTCTCCATAATGTTGTTTCACTCATATCTGGCAAATCAGGATCTTGTTGTAAATCTTGAGCCAATTTTTTCATAGTGGATCTTTCGTTTTAGGAGGGAATTTTCCGGCGACAAAATTCATCAATTGTTATTGTAGACTTTCTGCCAGGGGTTTTTTTGGTTCTTGATTTTCCCCATGTTCATTTATTTCCTTTAAAATTTTGAAAATACTGGCTCTGCCAACCTTTGTATATTTACAGCACATATCGACAAGTTCTACCTTATTTTTCATTAAGATGATCTTCAATCAATGCAGAAAACACATTCACAACCATTTTTTTCCCGAACACTTAATTTTTTCGAAGTTTCGTAAGCTTAGAACAACTGCTAACAGATATTTTATTTTGCAAAAAGTAAACAAAGGCAATAAGCACCAAAAGAACAAGTCGACTTCAAATCTACTATCGTATTAGTAGATCATTATCTACTATACTATCAAAGAAAGTAAAACCGAAATTTTAGAAAAAAACATCAGAAATGGGAAATGGTTAAAAACTATATATAAATCAGTTGCCTACAGAAAAGTTTGTTTTTTATCCATTTATGAAGATTAAAGCAGCACGCCACTGCATCTTGTTTTGTTTAGGTTCGTGTTTCTATGAAATCAACTAAACTTTAAAGTTTTTTATATGTTTACTGATATACTGGATAAAAATCATACATATAGATTGTTCTTTCAGTCAAAAAAGAAGGAAAAATGTATTTTTTGTTGATAATACAAGTGGACACGTGTTTTGAGCCTGAAAGCACATAAAGAAGCTTTAAAAATTAATATTTTTCGTATTTTTTCAATTGTATGAAATACTATAGAGAATAAAACATAAGCTTCCTATCAGTACCAATTTGTAGTATGATTGTACATTAATTACATCCATAGAATTCATCTTTATTTTTATTTAGTACCAAAAACATTTCTTGGATGTGATTTTTATCTCTTTTCAGGTATCTATTTCAAGTGTCTTGTCTTAATATTCTTCTCTATTTTTTTCATCAGTCAATATAAAGTTGAAAGAAGTATTTGATAGGTACAATTTCATTAATTTAAAAATTATTTGGAAAAATTTTATCATTAATAATGATAAGAATTATAATATCCAACTTTTGGTATAATCATTCCAACTTGTGATCAATCAATATTTTTTTCTGTAGGCTTGTATTAACCGCCAAACATAATCAATCATTGTATTAACCTTGATAACATTACATTTTGATGAAATTAGTCCTCTAACTCCTCTGAATATACCCCAAATCACCTTTAAACTTACTGTTATGGCTCTTACCGTGTGGAACCTACTCATATTATTTTTTTAAATGAAACTAACTGTTTCTAGATAATTCCACAATATATTGAAAACATGGTAAACTGTGCAATGATATAGGAAACCAGGAAAACTATATCTGTTGATCTTTACAATTGTTACTTAGGGAGACAGTTTAAAAGTGAAGAACTCTTTATCTGTTGATTGACAACCTCATATAGTGGGTCTCTTAAGCGTCTTCCAATTTTTAATTCTTCAAAGAAATCTAGTTCTTGCTTCTTATCATAAATAAGTAGTACTTGTAGTTCTGTGTTAGGCGTTAATGAATGTTTGGTGTCAAGTAGATGCTTTGCGTAACTGGATTTATGTGGGTGTTTTAATCTATATGTTGGTAAGTGTTCACTGTGTCTAATTTAAAAATTTCTAAGGGTTTGGCCTGAATAGATAGCATTACAGATGTATAACTGTTGGATGCTGCTATTTGCTTAATTGTATTAATTTCTCTATCAAAATTACATTTTTTCAAGAGCACTGAAAATGCTCTATGTATTATATGCTGCTAATTTATGTGATACGTGCTAATTGGAATTATATGGTATAGTCACATCAATGTTAGATGGTTTTCTGTAAATTGAATAATCAAATATATTATTAACTCTTCACTGTGTCTAATTTCAATTTGAATACATACAACATAGCAGTCAAAACTGTAAACTTTATGAAATTGTAGGTACTTATATATCAACACACTTTGCACCACGATTTGAAAACCTTTCAGACACTAATTTTACAAATAGTGAAATAGAATTTTTAAATAAATAAAGTAAAGTATAACACCAGAATTTAAGAATAATACAATCTATTTTTATGAACGAGAAAGTAATAAACCTTATTTTTGTATTAGCTCAGTTACATTTATAAAAAGTGTTGCATTAGAAATTATAAACAAAATATTAGCTTGAGAATCAGAAATAGCGTTAAAAATAAATTCAATTTATTTTTTTATGAGAAATTACAAATTGCCAATTTAATCAAAAATATACCCTCCAATTTAAAAAGTTACACAAAAAATGACATTTCTGCTTTAAATTCAATAAAAAAGAAAGTAGAAAATTATAACCTCACAATTACAAAGTCTGACAAAGATAATACCACTGTAATATTGAAAACTGAATATTATAATTCCAAAGTAAATAACTTTATAGAATCTAGTGATGTCCAAATTCTAAAAGCAGTTCCTACAACAAAGTTTTCTAATAATGTAAGAGAGATTGTTAATGAATCAAATTATTTTTTAAACACTTGCAACACTTTTAACGCATTTCAGAATGTAATAGATATGTTGTTTTTAGTTCGTTATAAAGACTTCCTTTTGAGAAAGTTCTAGTAACATCACAGTAATGTAAAAAGGCAGCGCTTTAACATCGCTGAGAAGTTAAGTTGAAACATTACAAAAGTTAACAGCCACAAGCTGGACATAAGCGGTTGTATAGATGTGCATGTGATGAAAACAAGAGGAAAAAAAGGAAGAACATTATCACAATGTGATGTTGAATTAACATAACTGTAATATTTATTTGCATAGTGGGTAAAGTCGTAGCCGTCCATAAACCGGGAAGATGCCAAAAGCTACCGCCCGGTGTCACTGTTGTGCTCCCCGTTCAAACTCTATGAACGCCTCATACTGAACATGTATGGGTCCCAAATAGAAAACCATCTAATCTCTCTGCAAGCAGGATTTAGACCAGGAAGATCATGTACTGGTCAAGCATTAAGTCTCGCCCAACACATTGAGGACGGCTTCGGAAGAAAGGTAAAAACGAGGACCGTCTTCATAGATTTAACGACGGCATATGATACTATAAATCATAAAATATTACTGAAAAAACTTTTCAAAATGACAGGAGATTACCAGTTGATGAAAGTGATAAAAACAATGCTATCTAACAGCTAACACCCATGTTCTTCAATGTATATACTACCAGTTGATGAAAGTGATAAAAATAATGCTATCTAACAGCTAACACCCATGTTCTTCAATGTATATACCAATGACCAACCAACCGGCCCAACAACAAGGAGCTTTATCTATGCCGACGATATAGCTATCACCTGACAGTCAAAAAACATCGCAGAGAGCACATAACAGAATCAGCTCCGCCCGCACCCACCGAAGACGCAGACATGCTTATTCCACCTCAATAACCGACATGCGAAAAGGGGACTGCAAGAGTGCAACATTGCCCAAACTCAGTTTACCTGGGGGTTACATTAGACCGCTCTCTGACTTACAGAAAGCATATCGATAAAACCAAAGCGAAATACAACACCAGAAACGGCATCCTCCAGAAACTGACTAATGCTCGCTGGGAAGCAAACCCTAGCGTCCTACGCTCCTCGGCACTTGCACTATGCTACTCTGCAGCCGAATATGGATCCCCCGTATGGAATAGATCAACAAACGCCCATAGGCTGGACTCCTTCCTGAATGACACGTGAAGATTAATAACGAGATATCTAAAACCCACCAACCTTGACCAACTCTACATGCTAGCCGGAATTGCACCACCGCAAATACGGATGGAAATCTTAGCTATGGCCGAACGAAGCAGGCAATGCGACGACACCAGACATCCTTTGTACCAACATATACCGATAGGAGCCACTCTAAAATCAAGGCGAAACTTTATGTAATCTACACAACCCCTCACAGCCTCTAAAACAGTAACCAAGGAACCAAGGACCTTAGCAAACAATGACATCCCAACCTGGAATCCAAAAGAAACTTTCCTGTAGGATCGGACCTAGGCTGGGATAGCTGGAAAACCCTCAACCGACTCCGGTGCCAAACGAGGAGATGCAAGTACAACCTCCTGAAGTGGGGATATGCGGAAGAGGAAGCATGGGAATGCGGAGAAGCCCAGAAAATGGAGCACCTGTTAGCATGCCAATCCTTACAAGCTGCATGTACCAGTAGATATCGGCAGTGGCGGCATAGTAAATTTGTACTGTTGTAGGTGGCGACTAAGTTTGGTTGCGTCTCGTGATACGCCCACGTCAAAGCGTTCGACCAGAGAGACGATTTTGATTTTTTTTTTGAATTCTTGCGAAACCCTTACGCAGCCTTAAGGTTCCGCGGAGCACATTTAGAAACAGTTAGTTTCGTTTTTAAACCGATTTAAGTGAGCATATACCATGTGTATTTAAAGGGCCCTGTATTAGGTACTGCTTTAAAGTTTCAGTAACTGTGCAAATTATTCGTTGGCCATTATTTTCTTTATTTTTTTAAACAGTTTCAACTTTAGCCTTTAAATATGGAAAAGCTTCAGAATCTTTATCTTTACAAATTGAATCATGGCTACTTTTATATGTAGCACATCAGCCTTCACATTCGGTTCCTTTTTTAACATATCTGAAATTAGAGATGAATCCGGCCTGCTGTAATCAGTATTTTTGTTACAGATCCGAAGGAGACTAACGCAAAAACAAAGATATGATTGATATTTAGTTGTATTTCCATCAGAAAAGCAACAATTTTGAAATCCCCAATTACTAACTAGTCAGACATATTCTTCATACTTTAAAGATTGAATCACTATTTTCAGGTTTTCGTAGTTTTTTTAGAGAATCACAGCGTGAACCTTGCTCAGGCCAATAGTGTCAGTTTTATCACTTAATCCCTTTAGTTTAGTTTCTGTTATCAACCTTCACTTTTTTTGCCACCCACTGGTTTTTTACTAACAATTTCACTCTGACTGTCAAATTTATGTTTAAAAAGCATTAAAAGTTTGTCATTGTAACCATACTTAATTATTTTTTGTAAAACAGAAATTTTCAGATTTTACAAACTATCCCATTGCGACTCTCTTCTTGTGTGGTAAATTTCTGCTGTTGTATTTGAGATATATGACAAGTCACGATTTGAGCAGATGTTCACTTGTCTCATTTGTTGATTTGAGACAACTGCCATGCAGAAGTTGTATACCACCTTCCCCCACTCCTTCCCCTTCGAATCACTCACCTATGATCCACGACGAATCTATTTTGTTTTATACAATAAAGAAACTAAACAGGGAAGATATGGATTAATCACGTTTCACCCCTTTTTATAGATTTTTTTGTGCGTTCAGAAGAAACAGGAAGGAACCTTGAAAGATCGTAACGGTAGAATTCCATCGGCAATTAAGGGTTCTAGTTAGTATTAGCCCCATCGAACATTTTAAAAGAAAGAAAATTTTAATATCGAATGAACAAGTAAAAATGAAGAATATCTTTTCAAACACGATTCTTTTCTAGTGTAAATACAATTTTAGTAAAAATAAATAAACCACAGTCCAGTCATAGTGAAGTTTTTACTAAGTTTTCGAATTAGTGGAATGGTATTCCGAATATTCAAACTTCGAGTGCAGCGGCTCTCAAACATTTTTGGTGACGAAATCTTTTGGAAAGCGAAATTCTTGACGGAAGCCTCCAACAAAACAATTGTTTTTAAAAATGTATTCTTTATTAATGAGCATAGTAAGAGTACACTGTAACAGTTACTACTTAGTAAATTACTATATAACAAGTATAATAATTGAAGATATTGAAAAAGAAAAAAATCTAACTAATGGGAGGTATGAAACTGTTTTTTATTTTTCGTCAACTGGTTGATGTCAGGTTTGATAGAAGACAGTTGAAGTCTCATATCAGGTTCGGCGTCCATTCTATTGAGGTATTTTATTTTCGTGGCTGCATAGGTGGAGAATATGTTATTGGGAACGGAAGAAGAATATTCAGAGCCATTTTGGCAAGCATTGGATATTCATCACGAATTCTGCACCAAAATCGTTTTGAACAGTGACTCCATACTTGTATCTGATGACATTTCTAAAAGATATTCATATATCTCGTTTGACATACTTTCAGGCTTTTGCGCAAGTTGGGTAAAAAATGATGAATTCAGTTTCCTTTTTGTTTTCTGATCTTCGGGAAAATACTGCCCTGCTAAGATAAGAGGTCGTATCTGAAAATATACCATTTGTGGGAAAATCCAAATTTGTGAATCATATTCTGCCAAGAGAACGTATTATTGTCGAAACCTGATGTTGCACAGGAATACAAAACAGAGTGAGTCAAACTTATGACTAGAATCTATCTATATATATAAAAATGAATTGCTGTTCCTTAGTCTCACTAAAACTCGGGAACGGCTGAACGGATTTATCTTATCTTAGTATTGAAATGTTCGTGGAGGTCTAGGGAAGGTTTAAAAGGCGAGAAAAAATCGAATAATTTCCGGGAAAACCCTGAAAACAGCCCTTTTCTATTTCCCATACAAACTAGAGTCAATTTGAACTTTATTGTTATTCAATAAAGTTCATATTAAATTATAATCACTCACTGTTGTCTAAGCAATTTAGGTGTGTTCCTAACGTCAAAGAGTCAATTTGCAATTTATTACCGCTGCATAAAGTTCAAATTCAATCATATCTATGAAAATAGTCTTCGCGTGCGCTTTGGAGGATCTAATGTCGCGTTCCGAAAATAAACAAAAGTGAATCGCGAACGCGACGAAAAATGTAATAAACTATTAGTAGTACTGATTTCCAATTAATTTGGTCGGCTTCGCGAAACTTAATTTTAGCTAACTTCAGTTGTAACTGTATCAGATTATTTTTTTAAGTTTGATAAATCTTAAGTTTTGTCACAAATTAAGTTTCTGAACACAACCATAATATTTGACATTAGATTTGACAACTAACTAATATGTCAATTATTCTGTCGCACTTCAGAACACGGAGATTTATGGCTTAAAGGTAAACTCCAAAAAAATAAATAAAAAAATCAGAACAAGGAAAAAAGTATTACGATTGACGATATTGTGTTACGATCATGGTTACGATATTCTATGAGTGCATCCTTCTATCTTTGTGAGTGACGATTACCGCTACGTGCGCGAGAACTTTCTTTACTTTTGTGATCCTTTGTGATAGTGACATTCCAAGTAGTGCGCTCTTTTTTTGTTGATATTTTGTGATAGTGACACTTTACTGTTAAGTTACTGTTAAGTGAGCGAGAAATTTTCTCACTTTGATTAATTACGTTACGATGCCGATGAGAAGACGACCTGACTTAGGTCGTCGCAGTCAATCAAATGTTCAAAGAGCTACCTCACGTGCCAACCGCACTGATGACCAGAGAGAGACAGATCAAGAAATGTCAGAATTGCGTTATTTAGTGAGTGACAATGAAGTGGATAGGCTTAGAATGCAACGAGTTCGTGCACATCAAACACAACAACAGCGAGCACGACATAATGAAATTGAGCGAATCCGCAGACGCAGTGCTCCTGTGATTATTGAACGAGCTGCATTCCACTATGATCCGGCAATTGATTATTGTGCCGACAAATCGGTAACAATTGGGGAAATGAAAATAATTTGTAAATATTGTAAGGCGTTAAAATACACTGGTGAATCAACTGGATTATGTTGTGCTGGAGGCAAAGTAAAATTACCACAATTGGTCCCACCACCAGATCTTTTACGCTCCTTAGTTTCTGGGATTGGAAATGATTGTAAGCACTTCTTGGCCAACATTCAGAAATATAACAACTGTTTCCAGATGACATCATTTGGCGCTACACATATTATACAGGACAATTTCATGCCCACTTTCAAGGTATTATACCAGAATATTTTTTTATAATATTCAAGTTTGTACTAAAATATATATACAGCGTGTAACGGAAGGGGGTATCAACCCTGAAGGAGGTGAATGTGCTCATGAAACTCAACAACTTTCCCTAAAGAACATAGGTCGAAATATGAAAAAAAAATTTGGCCCTTCCATAGTAAATCAATCAGCTGGTAGTCAGTTTTGTAAGGGAGGGCCAAATTTTTTTTTCATATTTCGACCTATGTTCTTTGGGGAAAGTTGTTGAGTTTCATGAGCACATTCACCTCCTTCAGGGTTAGATTAGGTAAGTAAGCAACATAATAAAACTTCATGCTTCATTAAAAAAATGCTTTTTTATTCAATACGTTTTGTTTGTTTTGAAATTAATTTATACAAAAGTTTAGGTCTTTTATTTATCGATGAGGCAGTACGAAGTCTGCCGGGTCAGCTAGTTTTGATATATTAAAATCATACTATTTCGAGATATTTGAAATTAAGTAGATACGACTAATGAACTTAGGAATGAAGAAACTACGATTAAGGTTCTGATGTCGTATGTACCATATAGGAATTATTGGTTAAGTATTGTTCTTTTTATTATTTATTGTTTGATCAGCAATTAAAGAAAGTATTGTTAGTTGATATTACAATGATGCGAGTAATAAGTTATGTTAGTTCACAATTTATTAAACACTTACATGAAACAATTTAGTAATTGAACAATGTAGAATATCTTCAGAGACATCCAGTTGCGACAAACTTGATTTTGGTAAGTCTTTCCAGAATTGAAGTCGATTTTCTGGGAGAATTTCTGACAATTTTGAGATGAGATTCCTTTTTCTAATTTTGTCCACACCTCTAGGATCTTTTCTAATCGCTGGCTTTGGAATGCCATTTTTATGTGCCTGAGCAGTTAGAAAGTTCAATTCTATGACTGGGTCTCCAAATTCAGTTTTATAAAACAGAGTATTATAACCTCTTTTGAACTGTACTTTATAAAAGTTACTCAGGTAAGGTTTTGGTGTAGTTTTTCCAAGCTTGAATCTAGATGAATGATCTTTGGCATCGTAAAAATTAGTTACTTTCATGTTTATAACTTCGACTCTGCAATTATTTAATTGTTTGACGCAGCTGACATAATCTTCAAAATCCAATATTTTTTTGTTCTGTTTTAGTGATTTTTCCGCTTGGTGATGGAAAGAGTCTGCCGACATGAAGGTGTGGCCAGTCTCCAGATATTTATGAGTGATTGTGTTGCAATCAATTTCGGATGAGTCTATAAGATACACGAAAAAACAGTAAAGATTCCAATTTTTATTTTGCGCCGCGCAATTATCCATCCAAAGAGCGAGTTCTGGTGCATCTTTATGCAGCAAAAAAAATTATCGAAAGCTGACTATGTCAAATTTGTTACGTCCGGCAACTTCTTCATGCAATATGATAGCTATGGGCATCTTTGTGCTTGTTTGTTTTCCGATCGGTACAAATGATTCATTACAACAGATAATTCGTGGAATGAATATTATTTCTTTAAACATCTCACATCGGGGTAGCATGACAACCTTGACGCAAAATAAACATATATAGATAACCAATAACTTCAAATTATGTAAACAAATTTACCCTTTCTAGATCAACTGAGAAAAAGAACCTCCCTTTCGATGAATCATTTTGATACTCTGCACGTGCAGAAATTGCATGTTTGTAGTGTTTGTTTCAGTGATCACATTTTTCGCAATCCGGCGGAATATTTTGCTTATCATGGTTTGCACTTTTTGAATGAGCATCCAAAGATTCTCAGTGCCAGCATTCTTCATGTCCTAAAGCAGCAAATGAAATGTTCATATCAGCGATTTGTTTACGATATAACTCATATGATATGTTTTTATCAGGGTTTTTCTGTAAATAATCTCGATGCATCATTGTAATATTTATGTCACTTGGGAGGTATTTTCGGTTTGGAGCGTGTTCTCGTCTATAATGGGAAATGGTGGGATTAAATGATTTGATATGAGTTGTGATGTTATCTCTATCAATCTTTTTTTCAGATAGATGTCCCCTTTTCTTGTATGAAATACCAATTTTTCTGACGACGACACATTCAGGACATCTCTTACCATACGGTCATTGGAGACAGCATACCCCAGGGTCCCCAGAAAAAATTTTTTGCACACGCGACAGTCCATACCATTTGAATCTTTCAGGAAATACAAAAACGTTTCTTGTCTTCGGGAATTATCTACATCAGTGTTTTCAGTTGTTTTTCTTTTTTTTTGCTATTTTCTTGACAGCGTTAAAAATGAACTGTTTCTGTTGTGGATCGGTTAGTTCCCAAAATTCAATATTGATAATTTCTCGTCTTTGCTCAGTAATTTTTTTTGAACATTTTTGCACACATTTTCCTAGGCAAGCAGTTTGAATGCCATGTTTGCCAGCTTTTAATTCTCTTTTTTGTTTTTTCCTTTGTTGTTACGGAACTGCATATCTTCTCTTCTTTTACGTTCAGTTCCTTTTTTTGTTATTTCGTTTTCACGAGATTTATCAAAAACCGTTTCAACAATATTTTGGAGAATTGGGTTCACAAAAATCGAAATATTTTCTTCATTACTTAATTTCGGGTTATTACCACTTTTGAGAGTGATATCTGATAATATGATAATTTTTGCAGGCTCAGCTAGATCTGAAATGAAATCTATAGTTATATAGTTACAAACAATAAAGCGAAATTTTACCACTTTCGCTTTCTGCAAACGGTATTTGAGATTCAGGCGAGTTTTTGATTGTATCCATCTGGACATCTTGTCCAAAAACATAGTTATTTCGATTGGTTTCAGAAAGATTCACTTTTACCTTCACTGGTTTGGGTTTTCGTTCTAAAACAGCCACAATATACAAAAAGCTGTATACCTACAAACAATAAATATATACCTGAAAAGTCCGGATCATTTTTATGGTCATCTCCCTCGTTATTTTCAAACTTTGTATTTTTACGCCTAAATGTAGCCAAGTTCTCAGCCAGTTGTTTATTTAAAACTAATGTAACGAGCTTTCTGGAACGGCCAGACATAGCTTACCTAGTAATTATAACAGGATTAATTCAAATATAACTATTGAATGAGTACTTACGCTTGTGTATTTAAAGTACTGAAGGTACTTAATATAATATAATATCCAACTGGAACATAACCTCACAGTTTTTGTTTTTGACATTGCCAAGGTCGAATGTCGTAAATGATACCAGAGTTGTTGGACACAACTTATTGATGTAGTAAGTGTCAGATACGATATTCTGACTATGGAAACCTCCTATATTTGTAGTTACGACTAATCTTTCACACTAATTTTGACGGTTTTACGGTGAAGATACGACTTCTAGATTTTGTAGACTGATAAAATAAGCGTTCACCTTACCGAATATACAAACATCAGGAAATCGCAATTTTTGTAGATACGACTTCCCAGACAGCAAACAATATCCACTAGATATCCAGTGGATAGCCCAATATCCACTGAATATCCAGTCCATGTAAGATATCTAATGGATATCTACTGAATGTATTTCATAGATATGGAAAAAAAATTATTTCCTATTTTACTGATAATATATTGAATAATCACATAAAACAATTATTGAGAAGGAAGTTCTAATACATAATACATAAATGTCTTAATCTCCTGATATTATATCCATGAATATCTATTATTATTTTCTGTCGCATTTTTTGTCTGTGTTCAATGTATTTTTAGTTTTATTCAAGTGGAATTGAAAAGATATGCCTAAATTGTATCAGACTATAATGAGTTTAATTAACAATACGAATGCGGCATAATACGTGATGTTCTTAACACACAACAAAAATATTTCATGACTTAACGTTTAATGCTATTATACCAAATGTGAATATAAAGTATCCTATTAATATCCATGGGACGTTAATTGGATATACCAATTGTGAAAATAGGATATCCATGGGATATTAACGAGATATCCAGTAGATATCTCCGAAGACACCCATAAGATATTACATATATCCTGGATATAGGCGGACATACGGATATCCATTGTATGTCTATAGGCTATCCATCTATATCCAGTGGATATACTGGATATCCATAAAGGATATCTTGTGGATGTCTAATGGATATTGTGTGCTGTCTGGGTTCTTGTCTTAGCAGGGCAGAATACTTCTCAAAAGATGAGCGTATCGAAGTGAGATATTGGACCAATTCCTCAAATACATCATCTTGAAACATTTCTGAGTCGTTATCGCTAACAAACTCAAAGTGACCTAATGCTTTCGATTTTTCTCTTACCAACGCAAATAATCAAAAAATCTAATTTACTTTTAAAGGCATTTATTTTGTTACAGGCCTGGAAAGCTGTTGCCTGTTTACCTTGCGATGATAAATTTAATTCATTCAGTTTTTGAAAGATATCCGCCATAAAAGACAGTCGGAACAAACAAGTTTTATCATACAAACGATATTTCAAATTAAAAGAAGTATCTGAAAGAAACATTTGTAACTCGGCTTTAAGTTCAAATAGCCTCGTTAAAGTTTTACCCCGAGACAGCCATCGCACTTGTATATGGAGCAGCAGTGTTTTATATTTGCTACCATAATGAGAACAATCGGGATTGTAGTGGTCGTAATTTGATTAAATTAATTATTTTTACCACTACATCCATAACTAATTTTAAATTTGACGGCATTTGCTTCATCGAAAGTGCTTGTCTATGCAGGAAGCAATGGCAGGAACTAAAATTAGGTGCTTTATTTTTTATTAGTGACACTGCTCCTGCTGTATTACCAGGTATTGTTTGTGGGCAGTGATGAACACATAAGCATGTCTTCTTCAAAAGAACTTTCATATTGATATCTCACGATAACCAGCAAGATAGCCAGAACAGCGATATCAGTCGACTCATCCATTTGCAAGACGAATCGTGTTTTTTGTAGACGAATTCGCCGTGAAACAGTATCGTTCGATAGCGGCACAGTAGAAAGATGCTTTGCAGATTTTTTATCAAGCATACATTTTACTTTGTCTAATACACATGGGTTTATTGAATTCTCAGCGACAGTGTGTGCTTCACCTGCTCGTGCAATGCGATAGCTAACTAAATATGATGCCTCCGTGGCTTTTCATTGATAGTTTGGGTTACAAGAATCATAGTTTTTTGACTTTCCAATAATTGTTCTTTTTTACGTCTTTAGTCTCTAGGTGTACAGTAGTACAGTTTACAAATGTCGGCGCAATTTGGCAGGTGTCATGGAACTATTAGGAATAAATTTACTACATAACATGCAGAGAGGTGAACCGTAGAAATCATCAAATCCGAAACTCATATATGATTCATCATATTTCCTTTTTTTCGCCTTTGAATCCGTGGAGCTTGACGTCGTTGCATCATCGTCTAGATCGGTAATTGCTGTATAGTCCGCGCGTATTGTTTTTGAACATTCGGCTTCGTTAGAAATTACACAAAAAAGTGTTGTACAGATCTGTCAGTCTCAAAATCAGCACATCAACTTTACAAGTTTCACTCTGAAATCCTTGTTTATTGTATTTACAAACCCAAGAGCATACGATAGGAAAGAGAAATAAATTTTATAAAATGGGTTTTTTAAATGTTCCAGTATCTGTGAAGTTACTCTCAAATCTTTAGTATAAACAACACTTGTAAAATAAAGCACAAGTGCATCCCACGACTGAAGATTCAACAGCTGCCTGTAAAAAATCAGATATTACTCACAACATTGATTATAGTTATTATTAACCATATATTTCTGTTATTTCAAAGTTGTAAATAATTTTACCTGTAATAACAACCACCTCGTTTGGCTTGTTTTCAGGCGTTTTAGAGGTTTTATATTAACAAATTCTTCTATTGGCGATTTCGACTACCGATGACATATATGACTATTTTGTTATTTGTGTGAATTTCGTGGTACAAGTTCAAAAAGTTTTTATCTGAATTCGATATGTATTGCATTGCTTGTAAAATTGCTGTTTTTTCTGCTGTATACATAGAAGCCTCCTTTGGTAAAGTATATTTGGAATGATGTTTTTTGTTTATGTGGTAGAAAACGCAGCCTGTTTGTTCATTTGCCTTTGAACCATCTGTAAATATATATTCGTAATTTGGCCAGTATTTGTTTTTGAATTAATTGAATTTGTTTTGAGTCTGGTTTGGTATTCCGTCTTGAGTTTCGAAGTAATATGTTGGTATTTTGTGAGCGTCATTGATGACGTTTTATAATGTATGACCTACGTGATATTCAAGGCAACAATCTTTCATTTTTGGCTTTTTGAAGTTATTTCATCAACTACCTCTTTCTCCGTCACTGCACTGCGCGATTTCAAATTCCATCTAAAAGCTCGCAATGTCTCAAACTACTTGTTCCACCCTCTGATTTATTTATTTAGTTCTTTTTTTTTCAAAAGGAAATGAAATTAAATACTCAGCATTTCCAAGTGTGGTTAGGTGTACCTCTTTGTATGGGTACTCGTTCATAAAAGACTTCCGGTGTATTTAAAGAAAGCAAAAAACTAAATAATGTTAAAGTGCGTGTGTAAACAGGTTGAATCCTTTAAATCTTTTAATGACCGCTTTTGCACGTGATTTTAAAAAAACTGTTTTTTCGTTGGTAATTTAGTTTGCAATTTATTTATTTAGTGTATATCATTAAATTATTGCTAATTATTTTTAATATTTGTAACGCGAAAAATTCGCCGAGCTGTCGTAAATTTAATATTGGCTAACCTGTCGACTGGGAGAAGTCACAGCGCTCTCGGTACGTAATTAAAAATTTCAGTCCTCCATTTGCCGTCAAGGTGTAAACACACCGCTTCAACTAAAAATTTTCGCATGTGCTCTGGGAGCCATAAGTGCTTATTGGAAAATCCGACAATTCCGACATAGGGGAAGAGAAATACGGCTGGAACCAACAATTGGCAGCTCCGACCCGATAGGTTTCTGGTCCAAAAACGGTCGATGACTGTGGGTTCCATAAAAATTTAGTGGAATTGCGTTTTGAGGTAAATTTCCGTAGACGGCGTTAGCTAGAAGGATTCATTAACAAGGGGGGTTTTTGTATATGGACATTAAAAAAATCACTGATTGGAATTTAATGGATCAGTGAGACCAGTTCCAGGAGAGCTGGGATATTCTGGAGAAACTTCAGTTCCTGTTCTGGTGCCGGAAAAGGATAAGTGAACAGTTTTGCTTTTCTTATTTCTTCAAACTCATTAGTAAACTCACATTTATGCTTCACATATTACCGTTTTTTTTATATAAAGTTTTATTTCTTTTTTTCTTGCGGCATTTACTATAATCTCGCTTACACTTGTATTTTGTATTTAAAAATTTGAAATCTTTGCTCATAGTTTAAGATACGCTAGAACACTACGGTACGTACCTGGTATTGCGTTATTTAGTGGTTTTTTACCTATTTCTAATGATTTTATGTATATAACTTGCGCCGTACATAATTTTGAGTTGTATTTTCTCTAGCAACGCTAAACTCGTTACTATTTAAATTTTTGGCTTATGCAATTATTTATATTTATATTGATGTTGGTATAAATTGCGGAAGTGTGGACCCTTGTAACTATACATTGTTGATTTTGATATATATATTATCGTTGTATTTTTGGAATATTGTACATGAACAATTTGGTCGATTCTCTAGAATTTTAGAATTGAGATATCGGTGTAGTTTGGGGCCCTCAGCTCTTCTGCACCCTGAGATTACAGCCTTCAGCTGAGCTCAGACGTTATTTGTAATATTTCTTTTTGGTAGTGATATTGTATTAAATATTTTGAAAAGAGACCTTTGGTCCACCAAGACTAATTAAAATTTCAATCAGGGGATACTTGCTGACTTTTATTTACTTATGATAATTTACCTATCAGTTTAACCTTTGGAGTGTGTAGTGAGTGTTGTTAACCCACTGAGGAGTTGTGGGCTAACTTTGGAAGTCTTGGGCGCTTGCCAAAACTTCTCTGGCGCCCTTTTGTAAACTTAATAATTTTTTTGAAGAATCCACCCCTTCTTCGACTTGAAGCTAGTCGACTGGCGAGCACGGGTTGTACCACGTGAGACAACCCGCATACCTATAACGAGCACTGAGAGGGTTTGTAGGTTTTTCTCGTTATATGTTTTTGGTGCCCATAACGTGGGGCCGTTAGTAATTTTTTTTTGTTGTCAGCAATACATATCCCGTAATTTAAACTTAAACTATTAAAATAAATTTTTTTTTTTTAGCATCTTTGATTAAACTTAAACTTTTGAAAAATCAAAATTTTAGTGTTTTTAAATGAAACTCAAGGTTTCTAGTTAATTCCACAATATAATTCAAGTTATTGAAAATTCTAAAAAATTGACAATTGTTTCGATAAATCAATATCTGACGATGATATTGATTTATCGAAACAATTGTCCATTTTTTAGAATTTTCAATAACTTAAATTATATTGTGGAATTAACTAGAAACCTTGAGATTCATTTCAAAACAGTAATATGAGCATATTCCACGAAGTAAGGGTCGAGACAGTCAATTTAATCAAAATTTTATTTGTAGCCATTTGATTAAACTTGAACTTTTGATAAGTTAGATTTGCAGATACATTTTCAGTTTGTTTTTTTTTGCTTTTTTTTAGCTATTGGCTGCACGAAATTTGAGTGGGTTTTGTAGGAAATCTGGGGCTGGCTTCAATTTTGTGGGTAATTGTTTTATTGGGGCGTGCCTGGAAATAATTTCCCTTAATATGTTTTCTTTGTGCCAGATTTAAGTGTTTTTCGTAAATCTGGGGTTTTGTTCAATTCGAAGGGAATTGTTTTACTGGACGTAATTTGTAAACAACATACCTCATTCTGTGAGACTATAATAGATATCAAACTGAAAATTTTATGGTAGAAATCGGACAAAAGTTCATTGGCTCGTGGGCAACCGTTATTTTCTTTTCATACTGATTGATGATTGGAATTTTGAAAAATTCAATATTGTAAATTTTATCTTTTTTTAAACTTTGATAAATTTTCAACTTTTTCTTAGAAACTTACAGTCATTGTAGTTTTAACTTCAGTTATTGTGTCATTTGTAATTTATTACACCGGATTTAATTGGGTTTTCATAGTAAATCTGGGGTTTGCTTAACTTTGAAGGTAATTGTTTCAATTGTGGGCGCAACCTGGAAATAATTTCTCTTAATTAGTTATTGATAGTGCCAGATTTAAGTGTTTGTAGTAAATCTGGGGTTTGAGGTCTTGAAGGGAATTGTTTTATGGGGCGTAAGTGGTAAACAATTTACCGAATTTTGTTGAGCAGTGTTAAATATTAAATTGAAGTGTTAATACAGGAAACGGACAAATTGTTCATTGTTTGATGTGCTTTGTTTTCTTTTCTTCTTTTTCAGGTAGCAAGTGACTAAGAAGATTCCTGATATTGATATTATTGTTTCATATTCCTGAAAAAAACAAAAACATCTGTTCAGTTTAGCACATTAATTCATATTAGCTATGTCCCTTGAATATATTCGCTTTGCAAATTGGATAAACGTATAAAAATTATCGAATTACAGATTTTGCTTCCTTCCGTTCCAACAATAAAATCTGATTTTATTATGCACCCCTGCTATCATAGGGAACAATAGGCGGGATTTCTTTAAATTCGATATTTAACTGATAGTTGAGATGAGCTCACAAGATGTAGCTCATTCGACAACAACAAATAAAGATAAAAATAATTAGTATTGAGTTTTTTTGCAAATATTTCATAAACTATAAACAATTTAGAAAATTATCAAAAATATTCTTTTAGAAATTTATTAAAAAGATTCTTAAAGAGGAGGAAATTTACAATACAATAAATTCGACCTACCGAAACTCCATCTCCATTGCTTTAAATGAAACTGACTGTTTCTAGATAATTCCCCAATATATTGATAAAATGTTAAAAAATCATAAGAAATCTGACAATTGTTTCTATGATAGATATCATCGTCAGAATGAAAGAAGTTACATTTCATTTATAGAAAATATTTACTTGACGTATTAAAACACAATCAAACAGAGTTCAAATTGAACTGCGTACTATCGAATATCGTGTTACTTACATAAGGAAAAAATTGAAATGTAGAAAAATTTAGTTGGTTAGCTTACAAAACTATAATAAATGTTCGAAGTGGGCTCCTTGCACTTCTACATACTTGCGGAGTCTACGGAGAATCTTGGAAGAGCATTCCAAGATTCTGCCCTATAGCGTCACAATGGAAGTTTATTCCATCGATCATTTCGTTCCTTGTGTTTACCGGTGTTTCATATACCAATCTTTTAAGCCTCTCCCCACTTCCTATTAGGTGGATTGGTCGGGGAGATCCAATTGCATGCCCATCGCGTTCCCCTAACACAAGGAACGAAATGATCGACAAAATAAACTTAAACTCGGGATTAATACTTTCGAAATTGGGTTTATATGGTTTCATTTAACTTTTTTCGGAATTAACGAAATAATTTTAGGAACTCGTAGAAATAACAGTGGAGGTGGGGAGAATAATGGGTGTGGGTAAGTAAGATGCATAACACGCAAACTGATGACCAAAGCAAATAATAAAAATAAAATTATATAAGAGGAAAATAAACGAAATGATAACAGGTATAAGGATCTTTTTCTTCCCCAGAGCAAACCAAAATTCTGAAGCAGGAAGAATTGAATGTTGGCGACTTCAAAAGTCCATGCGCTGCTTGGTGGAAATTATGTAAACTCATTTAATGAGTAATGGTTTATCAGCCATCCGTTTGTTTACATTGGTGTCGAGTTTCAGAATCGTTTTGTGTGTGAAATTTGTTAAATCGGACTAGTTACATTAATATTTTGAATTGTTTGGACTGTTATTTTGATGTTATAATGGCATCCACGTCAACTACAACAAAATATAACATAAACTGTTGTGTATACGATTGCCATTCCCGGAAGGGTGCGGACTGAAATTTGCATTTTCATTCTTTTCCCAAAAGTAAGAGCGGCATTTCCGTTAAAGTGGTAAATAGCCTAGGACAGGAAGAATGGATGGATAGAAGGAAAGCTTGGGAAAGAGTTTTGCTTATGGGAAAACCAGTGACAGAAGCTATGCGTGTTTGCTCTAAGCATTTCAGAAATGAAGACTACTGTGCCAGAGGTAAAACATAAATCTTTGACATAAAAGCATAATCATAATAAGAATATGGTACAAGTAACTTTGGAAATAATATTGATTTGAGATAAAACCAATTGACATTTTAATTGAGATTTTAACAATTTGTGTTTTCCTTGCAGGTGTAAAGATGAATAAACCAAAGTTGATCCGTACAGCAGTGCCTTCCCTAAACTTGCCTAAAAAAAGACAGCATTCAAGTTTAGTGAGTGATAATTCAGGCCAAGGGAGTTCTAGTCTCCGAAAAGAACGAGTAGCTAAGAGGCAAGATGAATCCCAAGGTGAATCAAGTGTGGAAAATCTTGATATAATGTCTGATAAGTTATGTGATATTGATGACAATTTAGATGAAACACCAGCGCATATTTCATATGAACAATTAGATGTCGATTCAAAAGTAGCTGTGGAAGCATTGCTCAGTTTAAGCAGTGAGGAGAGTGGCCATTTTAGTGCCGACACTGTGGACAAACAAGTGCAGGTGTCAAGTGGTGATCTCTTTATATCCTTCTCATCTACAATAAAACAAGACAATCATTTAAATTCATTAACTGGAATAGGCACGATGAAGTTATTAGACTGTTTAACAGAATTAATTATAAAAATGTATCCAGATCAGAAAAGCCATAAACTGTCAGTAAATGATCGAATTATTTTAGTTTTTATGGAGTAAAAAATGGGTGTTAAGTTAACCGTTTTATCATTTTTATTTAAAATTTCCCCTAGAACTTGCAAAATTGTTTTTGTTAAATATGTAGGCTATTTAGCACAAATTTTGAAATGTAATTCCAATTGAGAAGCCCAAGTGTCTCTGT
This sequence comes from Galeruca laticollis, assembly GCA_963921935.1. Lineage (NCBI taxonomy): Eukaryota > Metazoa > Arthropoda > Insecta > Coleoptera > Chrysomelidae > Galeruca > Galeruca laticollis. Next base: position 58,732,788 of record OY998185.1, on the reverse strand, counting down.
TGTCGAGTTCGAACATACTCCCACTATAAGGGAAGACAAACTCTTAAAATTTGTGTCAAAGACTTATGGTGGGAGGAGTTCGGATAAGGCCATTTTTACTCAGAGTGGTTTGATTAATAAACTAAATCCAAGGCAGGATAGTATTATGGTAGACAAAGGCTTTCTAATCGATGATATATGTGCGCAGAATTTTATAAAAATAGTTCGACCATATTTCCTTCGTAATAAAAAACAGTTTACTGAAGAAGAATCTAAAGAAAATATTTTAATATCCAGAGCCAGAGTTCATATTGAGCGGGTAAATCAAAGACTAAGAATATTTAATATAATTAATAACCCATTACCAATCAGCTTTATACCTTCAATTGATGATATAATGATAATTCTTAGTGCAATGGTGAATCTACAAGCTCCAATTCTTTTTGAAAATAGATTCTGAGAAAAAGTTTGAAATATTTTCATCCCATTTTCATAAAACTATTATACAGTAAAATTAAGGAAATCTGTCATCTTAAAACAAGGATTTTCAAAAAGGCAGAATAATACATGTATTGTAATAAAAATACATAATACTAATAATATATTTCTTTATTGGAGAATAAATGCTTCAAGGGAGAGAAAGAGAGAGTGTAATAAATTACATTAACAAATCACATATGTAATTGTTTTATTGACTACTTTCAGATTTATTTTCCCTTTTGTTACATATTACATGCAACATGTGGGTAAAATATTTCGCTGTGATGTTCAGAATCATTTCTGCAGCAAATTGCTCATCAAAATGCACAACGATATTTAAAAGCTCATGCTGGTAAAGCTGGTAACGAAACAGCTGATAAATTCACAAAAGAAGCCAAAAAAACAGGAGAAAAACTCCAACTAAAATTACCACCCTCCGACATATTCAAATCACAAAAACAAGAAATTTAAGAAAACTGGCAAAAACTCTATAATTTCTTGTTTTTGTGATTTGAATATGTCGGAGGGTGGTAATTTAAGTTGGAGTTTTTCTCCTGTTTTGTTGGCTTCCCAACCTTTTCTGGACCACCGCCCCCTATAGAAGAGAACGACTACCAAATGAACAATAAAATTTTAAATATAAACACAGAATCAATAAGAAATACAATCACAATAGAAATAAGAAATGTAATACAATAAGAAATACAAAATTAATAATAAAGAAAAAATCAATGAGACGGTTGAGGCTGGTGGAGTGTTACCAGTTTGTTAATATCAGGTTCCAATTTCGTTAACATTAATCGCATATCGCCACGTTCAGTGGTGTGTAATATGTTCCTCTTCTTTGACAGCAAATCAGTTACTGCACTGAATGCACGCTCAGCCATATAGGACGAAGGAATTACTTGATTAAATACTTTAAACAGGTCCGTCAAATAAGCGATGTTATTTTTTGACGTAATCAGGTTTTCGCGCAATTGTTCGTTTTCTTCAAGAAATTCCAACACTGAGTCAAATAGATTGAAAAACGATTCAGACAAACACCTTTAGAAAGCCAACGTACTGCTGTGTGCAGCAGCAAGCGATTGTAGTCTTCATCATTTTCATTGCAAAGCTTATGAAACAAACGGTCATTCAATGAATTGCTTCTAATGATATTGATTGCTTTAATAACGTTATTGAGGGACGCATGCAGACGTTCATTTAATTTTTTTGCAACCAAATGCTGACGGTGAATAATACAATGTACAGCGAGTACATTTGGCACTGCTTTTCTCAAATGTGCTATAAAACCCTTATAACGCCCGGTCATTGCTGGAGCACCATCAGTAGCAGCAGACAAAATATTGCTAATAAGAATTTCTTTCTCTTGAAAAAATTCTTGCATGATATTAAATATAGAATGTCCCTTTGTATCAGATTCCAAATTCTTAGCAAATAATAACTCTTGATGAATTTTTTCTTCTTTTATAAATAAGATAAGAGTAGAGCTTCGTTACTTGGTAGAGTTGATTAATCGAGTTGAATGGAAAATTTGCAAGTCTTTAGGTAATCACATAATGATATTTCAACGTCATTTGCCATTTCATCTATTCTTCTTTGCACTGAATTATTACTGAGGGGAATTTTTTTAATGATATCAAATGGTGTCTTATGGTGGAGAACAGTTTTTAATATCTCTTCGAATGCCGGCAAAATTAATTCCTCGCCAATGGTGTGTGGTTTTCCTGACTTTGCGATTAACAATGAAACGTTATATGAGGCTCGTAGCCCATCATCGTCTCGTTTAGAAGACGATGCAAAAAGGTTTGATATAGTTGGCTGTTTTAAATATTGTTTTTCGAGTTCTTGAAAATAGAATATATCTTTGTTCTTCTTATCAGGATGCATTTTATGTAAATGCTCTTGTAGCCTAGAAGGTTTCATAGCTTCATTTGAAAAAACTTTTCGGCAAATTAAACACATAGGTAATGATTTGTTTGTAGAAGATTCCGCAAATCCATATTTTTGTTATTCAATACTGTATTGCCGGCATTTCTTTTTTAATTTAGAAGTAGATTCAGCCATTTTCATACAAAAATGAAATTCTCAATAAATTTATAGATAGTAATGTTTATAAAATGACACACCACTCACGATTATTTACTACGGCAGAGCTTATGATTCACGACTATATATCGCGGCCAAGCACATACAACTAACTAACAAAAAAATCGTAGAGCTGTTGCTTTTATACGTTTCATTTCGTGCATGATTCAACTTGTCATATACTTCTATTCTGAACTAAAAGAAATTATTAGTATTATTATTAATGCTAATTTAAAACTGCTTATTAACCCTTATTAAATCATTTTTATTTCACCATTCCTCTTGACTGCTTATTATTTGCTTATGAATCCGCTACCGCTCCCCTAAAAGGCTGTAGCGCCCCCGTTGGGAACCAATGCTCTATAATGAATCTACAACTGGATTAAACTTTAAAAAACACCAGGATAGGATCCTAAACAAAGTTGGTTCTACAAAGAGGTGAATAGAAATTTTATAGTTACAATAAATCGAGTGGGTGCAAATCATGCACTTACTCCTGTATATAAACATCGGTTAAAAAAAAATTCTGGACAACTTTATTAATGCAAGAAAAAACATAAACTTAAACAAATAATTCGAGAAAACAAAGTGAGAAACTAAAAAAAGTGTCCAACAAGGAATTTTTGGGTAAATAGGAACTAAGAATTCAACATTTCACTTAAAAAGTACGCAGATTATTAATAAATTACTTGAAGGACATAACCATCTTGTTGGTACGTGACTAAGTATTGATTTATATTTTAAATCTACAAATTCAAAAAAATCTTTAAATTCTGCTACTCTTTTGGCTTGCGAACCAAAATGGGCATATACTAGCACTAAATTTTCAATGTCAAAATTGCATTTATCTAATCCATTTTTTATACTATTATTTATCATGTGAGCAGGTCACCCACTCGGCAGAATTCTTGAATTTTCTTTAAGCAATAACTGATATACGGAGTGCAACCTGCCAAAATTTACCGACGCATTATCGGCAGAGAAGCTGGACATTTGTTTTAGGTCTAATTCAAAGTTTTCAATTCTGTTTTTTAAATTGTTGTATACAGCGATTGCTGCTTCGTTTGTATCTTCATGAAAGTCTTAAAGGCATAGCTTAATACCATCTCCTGGTATAAAAAACCTTACAAGTATAGGAAACATTTTAGAGCTTGTGTGATTAGATGCATCAGTAGACGGACCAAAGTAAATACCTTTTTTCAATTAGCTTAACAAACTGTCCAAAGATGCAGGGCCGAGTACATTATAGGCGATAGAGTATTGCGTCCCAAACTTATTTCTGTTGCTCTTTTTGAATTGTTAAAAACTACTGGCGCCTGCTGAGATGAACAATTTAACGAGTTGTAGGAATTGGAATGTTTTACAGTATGAAAAACACTACAAAGTTCCGCAGCTATACTTTTACCTTTGCAGTGTCTATCACGTCTGATTTTAAAAAAGCTGACATTGTTTAATTTTGATTAACCACCAATGCACTTTTTATGTTCTTGTCCCATACGCAACTAAAAAAGACTTACGGCAAATTTTACAATTTTATGCTTTTGAAAAACCGCCTCCGCCTCTAATAGTAGTTTCCTCAAGTAGCCGTGGATATTCCTAATCCTATTCTTTTCGGTAATGACAAAATCTCCTTATTTTCTTGGGGGGGAGTTCCCGAATTTGATGCGGAAGCCGTAATTTTGTGTTTTTTTTCTAAAATTAAATGTACAAATTTTTAATTTGTGCAAGATAATATAAGAAATTTCTACCTTTAATCTGAGCGAATAACGTTGTGTATGCTTCACTGGCTCATTCAGTATAAGATATCCCATTCATAGCTACCATGTAATTGTGCAAAATCACACATGTTAGGGTAATTAATTCCACTTTTTGTGCATGAAAATTAATTGGATTTAGTAAACTCAGAATCTGTTAGCTAACATTCCAAATGCATGTTCAATCATTCTACGAGCACGTGATAATCAATAATTAAAGATTCTTGTATGTGTACATAATCCTTCTGTGGATAAGGCTTCATTAAGTTTGGTAAAACGGGAAATGCATCGTCAGCAATAATGACATAGTGTGAGGATACATCTTGATCTGGCAGAGGCTTTGGTTTTGGGAAGTTTAATGCATTAGTAGTCATACAGGTTGATAGCTTACTTTCAAGAAAAACTCCACCATCACTTATTCTTCCATTCACACCAATATTTACACATGTGAATTTATATTTGGCATCGCATAATGGTAATAGCACAATATAGTAAAAATAAAGTTGCGTTCACGTCACCAAGGGCGTATTTCTATCACATGTGTGGCTACATTTCTATCGAAAAGTGCATATACTTAAATTTGTTAATTAATCGGTTCTAAAGATAACCCAATCAATAAAAAAACGTTTGTACCAAAATAATGTATAAGCAATATAGCTTTATTGGGCTTAGACGTCTCTCGATGGAAACATTTGTGTTAACATTTTCATAAAGAAGCCTCCAATTATTGACGGTAAAATACTCACTGCCAGAAATAATGTCATGTTGCCGCGTTGTTTATGACTTTTCTACTCGTGTATTGTCATCGATTTTTGAGGTTATAGTTACGTGCTTTATAAAATTTTCTTGTGAGAAATATTTATAATCAAAACTGTTTTTGTTTTCAAAACAACAAAGCATTTTCTTCTGTGATTTTTAAAATGCCCAAACAGCTGAATAGCCGATGCAAAGAACTTGTGGTTTCATTAGTAAATTATTTTGAACAAGAAAGGAATAATAATGGTCCTTTGTTGCCCTTAAACTGTACAAGAGGTAGGTAATACGTGAATAAAATATCTTTACTTTACGAAAATTTCTATTATTTTAGCGTGTAGCTGCTGCTTTAAAAATCAGTGTAAAAACAGTAAGCAAAATTTGTCAAACAAAGAAAAAAGGTGAAGAGTTTGAGTCACCAAAGAAAAAACGTTGCGCTCATAAACGAGTAACAAATAAGATATTATAAAGAAGCAAAGGACGAAGGTATATACCAATTTGTGTTCATCAATGAAACCTGGATATATCAAAATGGCATCATAGGTCATTTATGGCAAAATTAAAATATCAAGAGTGTTAAAACCACTAAAACGGATGGCAAAAGGTTTGTTGTATTGCAAAACATAAGTGGTTACTTAAACATTATTTAAATAATATTATTACAGATATATTATACTCCATGCTGGAAATGAAAACGGATTTATTGAAGGTGCTGAAGCAAAATTTTGTTCAAAAACCCAGCTTAATGATTATCATGGAGAAATGAACCAGGCAATTTCTTTAAATGGTTTGAATATCAGTTGCTGTGAAATTTAGAGAATCCTTCCCTAAATATACTTGATAATGCACCTTATCACAGCATATTATTGCATAAAACTCCAAATACAGGATGGTCAAAATGTGCTATTCAGGAATGGTTGACAGAAAAAAACATTCCCTATTCTCACATGATGTTCAAAACAGAACTGTTGCAAATCGTTTCTCAGTAAATATACAGATATATTCTTACTTATTGCCATTTATTTTAAACATTTTTTTTTGTTTCTTTTTTAGAAATAAGCCACCAATCAAGTATATAGTGGACGATATGGCAGAACAGTATGGATACAAAGTTTTACGTCTTCCTCCTTACCATTGCATATTCAACTCTATCGAATTAATTTGGGGCTTAGCAAAAAATTACTACTATAGGCATACTGGTAGGGATGGTAACAGTGCAAATAACTGCCTGAACATGTGGCACGAGGCACTGCACATGATAACTCCTGATATGTGGAAAAATTCTATACAACATACTGAAAGAGATATTTAAATGGTATGAGAGGTAAAGAATATTTGATCGTCCAGAAATTAGTCTGATAGTTATAAATTTTAATAGTGAAGAGAGTGACACTGATGTTGAATCAGATGAAGAAAATGAACAAGAATTTGAATCTGCCTAGTTTCATTTCACAATATGTTGATTTGTTTAATCTTAGTTTTTGTCTTTGATAATACGTTCATTATTAAACATATTTTATTTTATTGCTTGTATTTTTATTATATTTATTTATTAAAAGATTTGGTAAGTCAGTAATAACCTTACCACTTTTATTCTAGAATTCCTTACTTTGTGAAATCTATTCATAAATTTAATTAACAAAAAACGTAAATGAAAAAACTCCATACTATATTAAACGAAAACTATCAAACTATCGATAATTTTGTAGTTTTCATTTATAATATTGTGAAATTTTCTACATTTACGTTTTTTGTTGACTTCAGTTATTTTCTGTTTATTTCCATATTTCGTGAACACTCTGACAATGCTACAAATGTTCACAATGATGACGTAAACGCAACTTTATTTGGTTTTTACTATACTGTGTTTTTTTATAATTAAAATAGTAGGATCCGTCAGATCCGGTGCTCTAAACTTAATGTGTCTTCCATCAAGTGCTTCTAAGCATTGTGGAAATTGCCACAGGTGAGTGTATTCATTAGCAATGTCTACGCATTCTTCAGTCGTTTGTGGGACCTGTAAAAGAACCGGTGTCACCGAATTCTTCCAAGTATAATGAATTTAATATACCTTCAGATATAAATCATTTAAGTTATTCACTAATGATTGGCAAACCTATGGCATAAATCTAGATATTGTTGAATCATGAATTCGAGTCTGATACATTAGTAATCTAAAAAAGAAAAATTCATTTGGCACATCAGAGGTCCAATTTAAAGCAAGACAAGTCACTTCTATTAAGAAATACACACTTAGATTTTTAAACACTTTCTCTCATAACTGTATCCAGTTTGATTATGTCGTTTTCAATTTTTGATGAAATTTCAGCAAACTGATCTTCGATTAATCTCAAAACATTTCGGTAGGTTTTTAAATCTTCATAAAAAACCTCATTATTTAACATATCATTCCTTCATTACGTCGATTTAACCATTTTTTCGTCCAGACACTTCTATTTCGTCTTGTTTTTAATGTATTTCGGACCACGGTTGCTAACATTAACGAACAACAAGCAAGGTCCATCAAGCTGCCCCCCCCGGTTAGCTTTTTTTTACCAAAATGCTAGCACACATAAAGGGCACCTAGCACAACAATTTTTATAGCTATCACACCAACAGCTCTCAATAAAATTCTTTTGAATTCGGGTGGGACCAGGTTAACGCTAGCCCCCCCCCCCCGGTTGGAATTTTTGCACCAAAATGCTAGCACAGATAAAGGAAACCTAGCACATCCTAGCACACCATTTTTTATAGCTAGCACACCAACAGCTTACAATAAAAATACTTTTGAATTCGGGTGGGGCCAGGTTAACGCTAGCCCCCTGCGGTTGGATTTTTTTCGCCAAAATGCTAGCACAAATAAAAGACACCTAGCACAACCTAGCACAAAAATTTTTATAGCTAGTACATCAACAACGCTTTTGAATTCAGGGGGTGGAGGGTGTCTGCAAAATAACGCTAAGCTTACACGAATGAATGAAAATGTTGGATGTATTTGTCTCTAAACATCATTTTCCTATAAAAAATGGCCCCTAAACAGCATTATTGTTGTCAGCTGTTGCCGTATTGTGCGTGATATCTATATTTTCCCATATAGCAGGGTATTTGTTTAATTAATAATTAACTATTATTTAATTAATAATTATCTTTTTATTTTCAATTAATGCTAAAAAACGAAAGAATACAAAAAACCTTCACTTTTAAAAATAATTTTGTCAAAATCATAGTAATTTTAATAAAACAAAATAGTTAAATTGAACCGTTTAGTCACGGAATCAGAAACAATCCGTGCACAAATAAGTTGCAAATCACGTCACACTATAGGCAACGACAAAAGTTTGCGTACAGACATTGGATAAATAAATGTACAAAAAAGCGAAGCCGTTGGATATGTCCTTTGGACAAAGTTGTGCAATCTGGGAAGGGGCCCAATCTAATATATTGAGAATACATGTTTTAGACTGATCGTGGTTCACTGTAGTCCTTATTTAAAAGAAACACTCAAACTTTATATTTTAATTTGCCAGAATATTTATTGCCGAAGTTGATAGATAATTAACCATTGTAATAGGTCTGTTCCAACCAACACAGAAACCGCACAATTACGATACAAACTCAGTTGACCTGCTGATTAGTGAATATAATAAGTCTGTGTAATTTACATCAAATTTGTTGCGTTACTGAGATTGTACGGTAATAAAACGGTATTTACTTCGGTTGGAACAAACCTAATGATAACATAAATATTGCATTTCACTATCAGATTTTTTTAAATTCCCAAGATTACTTAGAACGTGCAGCTTTTAATTCTTAGAGCCGGTTAATCAGAGCTTCAAATATTTCTGTGGCATATCATAAGATACCAACACTACTATGTATGTAACTGGCAATGTATGTTTGTTCGGTTGCAATCTTGCAACTCAGTTTTGAAGCAGATATCTTCAACCGATTGAGCTGAAATTCTGTATATACGTCTAGTTTACATGCCAATCCATGATTATGTATGTGACGTCATTCTAAATTCAACATGGCGGATCACCAAAGTTGGCGGACTAATTTTTTTATGCTTTCTTACAATATGGGTAATGGAAGGACTTGCTAAGAATACGAATGTGAGTTATAGTCCATTGCTCCAATCCGTCTACAATTTTGGTGTACTTGGGTTTTTTGAGTCTTTTATTATGACATTGAGGTCGAATTGTGCGACTGTGTTACATCGATTGGTTCACTTTGACTTGTGTTATTAGCCGAGATCGGCGGATTGTTAGACTGGGTCTTAAAGAACTGAAAGGACGAAATAAAATTCTTGTACTTTCAATTTGACCCATGGACATTGGATAGTTTTCACTACCTCAGAACTATTCTAAATAAATAAATTGTAAAAAAGCCGGATGTTTGGGTAAGAACGGCAGGTCTAGAGGGCTGAGCAGTATAAAAAACGTACTTTTTCTTTCATATTACAAGCAAAATGTACGGTAAGCAAAATTGATTTTATTTATCTAAAAACTAGGTATAATCCATCTGAAGTTCTCATAGGACTTTTTAAAAGGGTCGTTAAACCAAGTCTATCGTTAAAATTTGAATCATTTTTATAATGTCGTTTTTATGAGTCTTAGGCGCCTTCCTCACATAACAGTACGGTATCGGTGCAGCATCTGTATGCGGTATACCGATAGTAAACTTTGTCGGCCAGATCTCCTCACTTATCGGTTTACTGTCCGTAAGTTGTCTGCCTGCTTTCGGTGCAAACATTCAGATGCGTTTGTGCCGTCATCGTGAAATGATGTCATCGGATGAAGATGAAGATGTCATTGCGTGTTACATGTACTTACGATTGCGTAGAAGAAGAAAGAAGTATTGGGTACACCCGTATATTGCCAAAAATATTTCATGCAGACTTTTCATTGCGGCACAACAACTTTCGCAAGATGATGTGAAATTCCGAGCGATGTATAAAATGTCAAAACAAAGTTATCGTGAACTCCTGTCTTTTATTGCACCCCACATTACGAAACAAAATACTACATATAGAGAATGTGTTAGTGCCGAAGAGAGATTACTCATTACTTTGAGGTAAGAACCTGTACATTTCTTTAAATGAGTGCTTTGCAATACACTGCTGGACGTACAGTTTGCGATACATCAAGTCATCTATTTTGACAGCTGTCACGCTCTTACGTCAATACAGTAAAGGTTAGTTTCCCTGATAAAGTAGATGAGTCGCACACTGTACGTCTCACCAATAGTGCTCCAATCGTTCAGGATTGTCGGTCCATCTTGAGGGAGGCACCCACTTCTATTCTATTCTATTAATGTTGGGGTGTCGATACACTGCGACCTATAAGATCTATTGTGCCCCCTTCTGCTGCCCAATCGTTGAGGATGTCTCAGCGATTAGAGCAGTTCTTCAATTCCTATTGCTTTCAAAAAGTTCAGGATGTCGGTAGGCTTCAGGTTGGGTAGATCTCCCTCTTCTATTTGATATTCTCCGAGGTATCGTGCCCTTGGATTATGCAGGGTACCCACTTTCATCTGCATCTGTCTGATGTATAATCCTTCACAAAGGCATAAATATGTATAAATCATCAAAAACCAATATAATTTTTTATTTATTGATAAAGTTTTTATTAATGAAATACAGAAAAGTTGACAGCTTCATCCTCATTTTGGTAATCAGCTTTTTGATAACCTTGTGTAGAGTGAGACTGGTAGTTCATGGCTTCATCTGCATTTTGATAGCCTGTCAAAGAGTTAGACTGGTAGTTCATTACTGGCGGAGATGCAGCTGGTGCTGGAGTACCAACTGATGATATTGGAGAAAATAGAGAATTGTCCATTGAAGAACTACCAGTGGAGTTTCTTGAAGGTCCTGATATCGGTGCGGTCTTAATGTCATCTATAAGTTGTAATACTTTAATTTTGAAAGATCGGATTTGTTGGGCATTCATATCGGCAAACTCTGGTAGTAAACTGAGGAAGTAATGGTTCATTTGTTTTTCGGTTTTGTTTAATAAAATTTCGTCAGTCTTGTCGATTTTGTTTTTTAAAAACTTAACCTTTGCAGCGTCTACTGCTGCTGCAGATGTTGCCTTGGGGCGAACTCGGGGCATAGGTGTAGAAGAAGAAGAAGCCGTAGATTGGACTTGTGAATCAGATAACTGGTGTTGATCTGATGAATCAGTAGGGCCCTCGTCTGTTACTTGTTCTTCAGGTTCTGCCTCGGTATTATCTGCCGGTTCTGTATCTGGCACCGTGTTTTCTACTGGATTTGGTGGTATGTTTTCACGATTAGGAATTCTATTAACTGGTTTAACGTAGGGTAAAATGAACGTTAAATGTTCAGCCAAATAATAAGGCTTTTTGGTTTTTGAGCCGCTTGGAGGTGGTTTGGTACTTCTGATGAAAGTGGACCTGATATTGCGCCATTTTTCCTTGCATTCAGCAACTGAAACAAACAGAACAGATAAATTAAACTGATGCTTTTTTTATTTTGCAGATATTTAGCTACCGGAAGTACATTTACGGTATTGGCATTATATTTTGCAAGAGGTGTGAGCACTATATCTGACATAATAGCTGAAACGACTGACGTGATTTGGTCAACACTAAAGACAGAGTACATGGCAATTCCAACCACAGAAAAATGGAAAGATATTTCTAATCGTTTTTATGAACTTTTGAATGTCCCTAACTGCTTAGGGGCTATGGATGGCAAGCACATCAGAATTCAAAAATTGCCGAATACTGGATCCACAAATTATAACTATAACGGCTATCATTCGATCGTCCTATTAGCAATATGTAATGCTGATGGATTGTTTACTATGATTGACACAGGGTAAGCTGGGCGAAATAGTGATGGCGGAATTTTTCAAGCTTCGGCTTTGAGCTACTGAATGGAAGCAGTTGGTTTAAATATGCCTATATCTTCTGCACTTCCACATGATGATACACAACAGCAAGTGCCATATTTCTTTGTTGCCGACAATGCTTTCCCTTTGAAACGCAATATAATGCGGCCTTACCCCATGACAGGTATAAACAATATTAAAAGAATCTACAACTACAGAATGTCGAGAGCACGCAAAACAATAGAGTGTACATTCGGAATGATGACTCAAAAGTTTCAAGTACTTCTAACGCCAATTCGGTGTACAAATTACACTACAGTGAACAACATAATTAAATCTGTATGTGTCCTACACAATTTTATACGATTACGAGATGGAGCGCCATATTCTGCCACAGATAATGAGGGTACTCACAACCAGAATCGAGATTTTAACATTGAAAGAGACGAAATTCCCATTAATGCTAGATCAGCCGGGTCAACAGTCCGAAAATACTTAACTAATTACTTTGTTTTACCTAGGGCAGCGCTTCCGTGGCAATACACTCATTGTATTCAATTGAAACTACATACATAATTACTGTCTATGCTTACTTTGTAATTAATAAGAAGAGTACTATAAAATAATATTATGTGAGTTTGAGTGTATGTGTGAGTGATACATAATAAATAACACGTACTTACCAGTCAATTTTGTTTCATTGCTAATTTCTGTCCACGCTTTTTCCGTCAGGTCGTTCCTCGAATATTCCGGTAACTTGTAGTTATATAAAAGTGGATATTTTTCTACTTCTCAGCCACCAATTTAATACACGTGGCTTTTTCATTTGCCATTTTCAATACACTCGTATGGTAGACTCCGTACGATTCACACAAGTTTCGCGCTCGGTATCTCGGATCTTACTGGAAAGCCGTACTGCAATGCAGTATGCTGAACATATACCGCCCCGCTCCCGCGCAACCCGCGCCATTCAGAAAGCGTGTATGCAAATATAGGCGCTCGGTAACGAAGCGGTAACAATTTTACTGCATGTAATTTACTGCACCGATACCGTACTGTTATGTGAGGAAGGGGCCTTAAGAGTAAATAAAATTCTTGTAGGTACATCCAAACATTCCAAACTGGCCGATTCAGATGTTTGGGTTAAGAAAGGGTTTCCCCGAAGGGCTGATGGTTGTAATAATATGTTTTCTTCCTAATAATATTACCAGCAACTAGGTATATAAGTAACACTAATGATCTAACTGTTTTCACGAGTGTAATTCGATAGAATATTTCTCGATTAGACTGTATTAATGCGAAATTTATATTATTTAAACAACATTACATGGTATTTAATCACCCTTTTTGGTTCATTTTCAATCACTTATTTTTGGATTAAACATGAAGAATCGTTTTCAAACCGTGACAATTTTATGATATTTTAAATTAAAATTATGATAATAACAACAATTGTTACTTAGACGTTACTTAGATACGGACCTAAAAGGGAAATTATCGGCACTGCCGGAGAGTTATCTCCGAAAAGATCCTGCTTCATTTGGAATTTTTACCATAGGAGTGGAATGTTCCGAAATTTTTTCGTAGCTACACTAAGAAACAACTAAACCAGCCGTTTTACATATATATTCAGCCTATTCATTTATTAATCGAGTAAGTATAGCGTTATTTCACTACCCTTCGTCCCACTCCCCAGAATCAAAAGTGTAGTTGGTGTGCTAATTATAAAAAATGGTGTCCTAAATTGTGCTAGGTGTCCTTCATTTGAACTAGCATTTTGTCGAAAAAACTCCAAGGGGGGGGGGGGGTGTTAGCGTTAACCTGGCCCCACCCGAATCAAAAAGCATTTTTATTGTAAACTGTTTTTGTGCTAGCTATAAAAAAACGGTGTGCTAGATTGTGCTAGGTGTCCTTCATTTGTGCTAGCAAAAAATCTAACCCGGGGGGGCAGCTTGACGGACCTCAACAAGCAGCGGCTGCGGAAATCTTTAAATTCCTATCCATTTTAAACCACTCTTAGAAATAAACTGAAACGTTATCAGTAAGCCTAGATTCGTAAAGGTGTGCTTGGCAAGCACAGACTAAATACAAAAAAGGCAAATATCCCTAAAATTCAAATATTTCCGCTCCATATTTTTGACATGGCGTATGATTACCACTTTAAGTTAAGACATGTGATCCAACATCACAAAACGAAGTAGCTCTAAAAATGTATGAACTGCGCATGCTGTATATACAAATATCATGATATTTGTTACCAAAATTCACAATCGTTGCAATTTAAAAGTAATTAATTTTGATAAAATTTCAGTAAATTTTTTGTAAAAATTTCAACAAAATTTCTTATCGTGTAAATTTGCTCTAACATGTTTAGAGAATTTAATAAAAGATCAGGTTTTCAAACAACACACACTACAGCTAATCATCCACAAGGAAACAGGAAAAATGCAATCAAAGAAGACTTACAGGGTTCATCTGCAGAATTCAATTTATTTATGGGCGACTTCCTGATAAACTCAAAGGAAAATGTAGACATTTATCCTATTTTAATCAAAATTCGTGAAATATTTAAAAATATTAAACCATTTCAAGTACAAAGACATGGTTTAATCAATACATTTGTTCAACCATAATTAAAGAGCACGGAGTTTGTTTCCCTATATGTTCCAGGTATCAAATCAAGTCTTACAGTTCCGGATGACCGACCTTTTAAAGTCATTTTTAGGACTGAAAACATTTTTAAAATTCTGAAGGGTGATCGTGAAGTAACTGTCAACATCGACATGATCAAACCAGCTTTCTTGTTATCAATAATAAAATAATTATCAAGTTTCAATCAAAAAGACATAGCAAGTCTCACTTATTCTATAAATAACATAGTACATAATTAATAATTAAATTTGAATTATTTTTTCCTTTTTATTTTCTTTAACGGAGGAGGAGTATTTGTGGTGCTTGCACTTAAATCAGAGATTCCACAAAAGGTTTAATATTTTATGTTTGACACTTTATGTCAATGTTTTTTATATTATGGTTTTATGCAATGTTTTAGGAGTGACAATCACCTGATCTCTTCTTTTTCGATAACAATTACTATTATTGATTATTGTGAATGTATAAGTTATATAATATAGGACCGCTGTAGGTACGTTGGAGAAACAACAATTTATAATCAAAAGAACATCAGCATATAAAATATGTCATCATTCTAAATTTTTTTTAAGTAAATTAAAATTATTATAATTTAGTGATCAACTGACATCGGCCACTAAAAGTACAAAATTTTTTAAACTATGTAATTCTTGTGCTCAAAAAATATTTTTAGTTTTCACTAATTAGAGTGAACAGGAAAAAACATCGTCCCGATTCATTGTAAACTGAAACTGAACAAAAAAAAATCGAACAAGTTTTAAATTGTTTTTTTAAACTCTGTTTGCGGTATCACCCATTTTATTGTTATCATCATATCCCGTTAACAATACGTACAGTGTATGAGAACATTTTCTCACTTCTTCTTTTACCCTATAGATAATCTTTTAATTAGATTTTTTTTAATTAATCTCTTCACGTAGCTTCCTCACACCGATGCACCATACCCTGGGATGTTCTTCGCCTAGCAGCTGTCTCATGTTTACAGACATCTGAGAGCCGATCGCTATTGCTTTAGTTCTCGGCTACCCTTTGCTTTCCCACGATGCTCTGCAACCCCTTACGAGATATTTCTGTGCCCAGTTGCCCTATTTTTACCAGAATCCTTCCGCAACTATCTACTCTTCCGCGCGTCTTACACCTTTCACTACAACAGAATCGGACTCAATCGTTATTTTTTTTGATTTCGAATAAATTAACAGAATCATCATTTGTGAAGTGAGATAAATCTTTAAAAGAATCACAAATTATTATCGAACAGCTGAAATTAAATCAATAAGTCCTTATTTATTCCTCTGCATTTTGACAAGTAACAACAAAAATTTGAATCTTAGATCTTCTGACTTAAGAAATATATTCATTATAAACTATATTTCGCTTCACTTTAGACGAAGTTTGAATTTTTGGGGTATTAACTATTGTAATTGCTGTCAATTTACAAATTCTACAATTTTCGTATCTTTAAACAATATAACGAAGCATCTTCAGTCCTCAATCTAAACATTCCGCAAACTGTAAACTTGCCAGTTCAAATTAATCAGCTTAAACCATTAATCAATCCTGACATTCCAAAATATAAATGTTTTTATCTAATATTATTTATAGAGGTAATATAATTTATTCTTTCTTTCTTCTTCTTTCTCAGCCACTTCTTATCCACTCCTGGACGTAAGCCTCTTTCATATTTCTCCATGCTGTCCTGTCCTGTGCTTGTTGAAACCATCTGTTTCCGGCCTGTCTTTTGATATCATCAAGCCATCTTCTCTGTGGTCTTCCTGTGCTTCGCCTTGTTTGTCTTGGTCGCCAGTACGTTAGTTTGGTTGTCCATTTAGCTTGATCCTGCCGGGCCACATGCCCTACCCATTGCCATTTCAGCTCCGCAGTACGCTTTATTATATCCATGACTTTAGTTATCTTCATTCCTTTTTCTGTCTCTGAGAGTAATTCCGAGCATCGCTCGTTCCATCGCTCTTTGCATCACTCTCAATTGATTTGCTGTCCTCCCTGTCATTGCCATTGTTTCCAGTCCATAGGTCGCTATCGGTAGTATACAGGAATCGAAAACTTTTCGTTTAAGGTTGATCGGTATATATATATATATATAATTTATTAGTTAATAAATTTATCCACAAATTGATATTTCCGTATAATATTATTTCTCAATACAAATTTTTCAAAATATTTCAATAATGGGGCGGTTGGAACTTGGATTAAGGTGTTGAGAATCATTATAACCGCTGATACTTTACAATAACTACTCAGTATTGTATTAAATTATTGAAATACAGCTTGTTTTTCTTTCTCAGTTAGTTCTTGTACTTCCTTGAATTTAAATGGTTTCTTAGGAAGTCGATTTGGTTAGATGATCAAAGTGTTTTTTCAATTTGTTCGTCTTCATCTACAGTTTTCGTTTTCTCTGAATCCAGCAAAAGTCTTTGTTTGCTCTAGTTTATTCGTTAGTGACAATTTGTGTTATTGGTTATTGTGTCTCTTTTAAGATACTAGTTGATCTTCATTAGTTTCAGCAACTAATGGCCCTTTTAGATATTCTGTAAAAAAAATTAGCTCCTTCATTACAACTTTGATTGCCTATATATTTTTTTTAAATAATATTTATATCCCAATGTAAGTTTTCTAAAACGTATTTTCGTTATATGTAAGTACGGTTCTGTGCTGTAAGTATTGTTCATCGGATTTTCTAACTTATTTGCAGCAGAAAAGGGATAGCATATGAAGTGTAACAATTTTGAATTGTGTTATTTGAGGGTATTTCATGGAATTGAATGATTGATTTGACTATGGAGTGTGAGAATATGGGTACTAATTCAATTTTTGATTGATATTCGGTCGTTATTTTTTTAGAGTAACGGGTAGGCAGTCGTATGGATTGGGAGTTTTATTTATTTTTTATTCCATTTAACACTAAATAATATTATGATTTTCAGCGACAGTAAAATGAATTAAAATGATATTGACAGGATAATTTTTCGATACTCTTTTAGCATAATATTATAATTAAAATTACTTATTATAGGTAAATGTGCCAGTGTTCAGCCCCTAACTCAAAATATTTTTTACTTTACTTTGTTCAGAAAAAGGTTGGATGTACCAAATAGGTATTAACCAACTTTTGTACTTGTATATAAAATTAATATTTTTTTTCAACTCGATATCATATTTTTGATAATACCTTGTTTAATTCCTGAAATACAAAATTGCCTATGAATTCTCAGTCAGCCACAGGTACTCCAGTGTTCAGCCAACTAAATAACGGAAATTTGAGATAATTAAATGAAATATAGTTAAACAAGCAAAGAGACTGAAAAAATGTAGCAGTAGAAACCTATAAAAATATGAAAACAAAACTACAAAAATTCCAATGGCACAGGGCCAATTGGACATACTTATTTCAGTAACATTTTTGCACCAAATCCAAAATAAAAAAATCTGGTAAAAGAATCCACACTTCTCTTATGGAAACAGAAACACCGTCAAATTGTCTGATTTTTTTATATGTACTGGTATTTGATGTCATGATAAAAAGTTTTCCTCCTACCCCTATAGAAAGTACATACTTTCCTCCCTCAAATCAGGGAGGAAAAAACAATATGCACAATATAAGCAATGGGCTGAAGACAACAAGATACATAAATATTCAGAGAATGTTTTACTGGCTTATTTTTCACTACAAGGAAAATCATTAAAAGCTTCAACACTTTGGTCTAAATATTGAATGCTACGCACAATGATACAAATGAAGGACAATGTCGATTGCATTTCTAAAACGTCAAAATGACGGATACAAACCAAATAAAGCTAAAACTTTTACAAGAGAAGAAATAAATACATTCTTAATGGAAGCCCCCGATGATGTTTTTTTATTAATGAAGGTAAGAAATTAAATCCCATGCAAATAATTTAATTTTTGATATAAAATATTCATAGGTAGTCCTTGTTATTGGAGTTTCTGGAGCATGTCGATGTGATGAGCTTATTAAAATGACTATGGATGATATTGAAGAGAAAGACAATCTTTTAGTCATAAATATCCACACTTCAAAAACGTATAAACAACGAACTTTCGTTATCAATACTACAACAGGTAACGGCCCAAATTTTGTTCAAATCGTTAAAAAGTATATATGTCTACGTCCTAAAACTGAGCATAAACGATTGTTGGTATGCTTTAAAGCAGGCAAATGTATAAATCAAGTGGTTGGCAAAAATAGTATATCCAAAATACCACAAAAAATTGCAGAATATATCAATCTTCCAAATGCCGAACATTACACAGGTCGCAGTTTCAGAAGAACTTCAGCAACTCTGTTAGTAAACGCTGGTGGGGATATTTTAGCTCTAAAACAGCATGGCGGTTGGAAATCTACCAATATCGCAGAAGGTTATGTAGAACAATCTTACACAAAAAAAAAGAAAAATTTCTGATCAAATTATGGAAAATAACATAGAACCTGAACTTGATCAAAATCAGCCAAGCACTTCTAGAAGTTACCACCATTACAATGTGCTAAGCGAAAATATTTCAAATACTAAAGCTCCTGTTCAAACCCTATCTTCTTCCAATGGTGTTCATATAAGTGCTGCTCAAAACTGCACATTCAATATTAACATAAATAATTCTAAAATATAGTTAAACAATACTATGTACTTAATTTTATAACATATATTGATAAATTTGTTTAATAAATAATTCTTGTGTTCTTAATTATATTCGTTACCTATTTGTGTCGTAAATAAATTTTCAAAAAAAGGTGGGTAGGAGGAAAAATCATATATCACATGGGAGTAAAGTGCCTTTTCCTCCCTTGGATGTTTACTGCCCTTCGCTTCGCGTCGGGCAGTAAACTACATCTTGCGGGAGGAAAAGTGGCACTTTCCTCCCTAGTAATACAAATAGCTATTCCACATGCCCAACCTTTATTCTATGGCTAGATTTTTAGATAGACGGCGTTGATTTCACAATCCCGACATTTTTAAAACGATCCCCAAATAGTCCCTCTCAAATATTTTTTGACGTTACTGCCAAATATATCTAGTACAAAATACGTACCTATTAGGGAAAGTAAAATATCCGTTGTTTACAGGGGATTCGTGCTTTCACAGACCTGTTTTTTTCCTTTCTGGCCTGGAGGCCATTTGGCCCCATTTAGCCACAAGAGTTTATTGTTTTATTATATTTTAATTATTATACTGTCACTCTATCTTCCATGCAAATATTCCTAAACTTCCAAAATTCTGGAGAAAATGAAAGAAGAAAAACAAATGGGGTAAACAGGGACACCCTCTTCACGGTGTCCGTCATAGAGACTTTGATTAGACATGCAAAAAAGGCAACGGTTAAAGGGGATTTGCTACAAAAGGACAAACCAAATTTAAATCGTTCATACTATGTTCATATATGCATGCACACAAAACAAAATAAAAATTGCAATATTATATTTTTCGTTTGGTGCGTTTAAGGAATTCCCATAAAACATCTCTTATGATAGGTTTCTGAGAGCTGAGAGAAACTATGTTTTGAGGAAAAGATATCTTCTTAGCCGATAGGGAATTAAAAATATTCCGTAGCTTCTCTATTATACCTACAAACCTGATTTTGTTGAATTAGTATTTTTATAATGGAAAAAAGCATCAAAAATTAAAAAAAATCACCGTCAAAGTTTCTGAATATTGGATACAATGTTAGAAGTTTTTATTGGTAGAATTAGATCCTACGGATACTTTTCGAAATATTAAACACAGTCTGTAAAATATAATTTTTTAGTAATACAACATGAACACAAAATAAATGAAATAATATAGGAAACTAAATATTTTTACACACTGTGCTAGATTATATTGCATCGATGTATTATTGGGAGGTAGGCTACAAGAATTCATACTTATAGGGTGATCTGACTTGAGCTAGTAAGATTACAAAATCAACAAATCCAAAAGAGCCGCTAAATAATAGAAACAATTTTGCTATTACTTTTTTGCATTTTAGGTTATTAAGTGTCTTTTGAACAAAACTGCATATATGGTCATTCAATACTCCATTAAGCTCCATTTTAAGCAACGAATATTCGTTGTTTATTGTTCATATGTCACGCACTATTCGTACATCTTATATATATATATATATATATATATATATATATATATATATTATAATTATATCAATTGACCGTTTATTTAATTTAATTATTATATTATTAGTTGTTTTAATAGTTATTAACAGTTATGAAAGTTATAGTCTTGTTTAAAATGTTGACTTGACTTTCCTTCGACTAGCTCCTAATAAATATAAGTTAATGCTAATTTGAAAAATTTTTTTCATAAAGTCGGTAGCATGAAAACTCCTCCCTTTGAGTTCCGGACGCACAAATATCAGTATAATTTAATTTTGAATATTTGCTTCTTGGATAGACATATATTACTTAATTCAGAAACAAAGTCTTTCCTGAATACATACCTTTGATTTTAATGATTTCAAAATTCTTGCATAGATAGAATGAAGTAAGTAAAATTTTTTATATTTGTTATGGACATGAATAAAAATAAAATACCAACACTTTCTATAAAATGATTTAATAAATTGTTACTATCAAAATTTGCATTATTTTTAACATCAAATATTCCTTATACCACTACTGCATTCCATCCAGTCATGCGCACTGAATACCTTGGATAATTGCGTCGGCGCATAAGAGAAATGTATGCTCTCATAGAGATATACTAAGCGTGGATTTACAGTCGATGTTGTAGGTACAAACTGTTTATACATTTCTAACGTTCATAAGTTTGGTGAAATTATCAATATGGTATTTAAAATTTAACTATACAATTACACATATATATAAAAGCAATGTTAATGAATTAATATGAGGATAATAATGGATAGAGAAAGTTAAACATGCATCAGAAGGAAGACATGGAAGTTATAATATAAACATTTATGTACAACGTGAACAATTATTGATGATGTGATTTTATTTAACAAGTAAGTAATATACTATCTATTATTAAAATTGTATGGATATCCATAGATATCATATGATATTCATCATATTATAAAGTTTTGGCCTTTTTTATGATATTATTTAAACGTTCAAAAAATTATGTTTTATTGTTCACTAAATTCTTTTGGAATTCCAAAATTAATATTCAAAAACACAGACCTTTTTTCTCGAAGCTTCGGTACCTGAACTGCAGCTATAGCGTCAAACTTTTTAACTTGACTTTTGGGGTCTTAACTAAGAGTGGTGTAATAACGCCAGAAGTTTTACAGGTTGGAAAACCTCCGAAAAAAATAACGAAAATCGACGTACTTATGAAAATTAAATTTTTCCGCTTTCAGCTCAAATGAAAATTATTTTTCATTTTCACTCGAGTTTTCATCGTTTCCTAATGATTTTTTTTTAATTTTGGGTAGCGCAAACAGACATTTTCAATGAAGCCAACAAAAATAATTTTCATTTGAGCCGAAAGCGAAAAATTTTCATTTTCACAAGTACGTCGATTTTCCTTATTTTTTTCGGAGGTTTTCCGACCTGTAAAACTTCTGCTGTTATTACACCACTCTTAGTTAAGACCCCAAAAGTCAAGTTAAAAAGTTTGCCGCGTGTACCACGTGAGGTTTTTCGGATGAATTTTCCGGCACTATCGGTCACTTCTGGCGAGGGTTTCCCGACCTGCAAAACTTCTGGCGCTATTACACCGCTACTAGTTGAGAGTCCGGCCTCACTTTCCACACGGTTTCACTCGTGTACCATATCGGGGTTTTCGGACGAATTTTCCGGCACTTTCGGTCACTTCTGGCGAGGCTTTTCCGACCCCCAAAACTTCTGGCGTTATTACAGCGTTCTTATTTGAGGTTCGAACCCCATATGAGGTTTTCCAGCCCATTTTTTCGCCCGGGAAAACCGGCTGGCATTTTCATATCCGACCTGTACAGAGTGCCAGAAATGCCGTTTGGTGATGTACTAATTACGGCCCCCCGTTTCCAAGCTCAAACGTCGTGTACCTTATCGATGCTGTTTTATGTCTTCGTCTATAAGGTCACAGGCGACTAGAACAATCATACATTTAAAAAATGATGGTGAAATCCTAATAAAGTGGGGATAAACGAACAAAAAACTTTTTTATTATGAGACCTAGAACAATATTTTGTTGCAATAAACGGTTTGCCGCATCGTCGACACAATTTAGTAGACGTGTTGGTGGAAATGTGATATTATTGTGTCTAGCAAATCCAAAAAACCATAAAATTGTTGCAACGTGTGCGCATGTGTCTAAAGTTCTCGTACCAGATGGACATGTGCAGTAGTGGTAGAAAACTGAAAGGTTGTCTTGATTAAATTGACTGTCTCGACCCTTACTTCGTGGAATATGCTCATATTAGTGTTTTTAAATGAATTAACTAGAAACCTTGAGTTTCATTTAAAAACACTAAGTTGTCTAAATCTAGAGTAGATTATAAAACGTTAGAAATTGGGTTCCTCTCTTAACTCATCTATTTCTAAAACATTGAGTCCTTCTATTTGTAATTTATCTTGTATATAATGGACTTAAATAAAGATGGCAAGGACCTACTAGGACTTTTAGATGATTGATATCTACCCGAAGAAATTCAGAAATAAGCCTAAAAATATTCTAAAAATAAAGGGTAAGTACGTAGATCTCACAATTGATCATCTAAAATGGACTCGCTAGAGTTATCGCAGTAATTACGTAAATTCACAATTTTCAACGTCCAAATAATCGGATCTCTGGAACGGTGTGCATTTAAAATGGAACCAGCTTGGATATTTATCACAACCTATATTTTTCTGTAGGTTGTTCAGTACTTGGATTTGAAGATCTTTTACGTTTTTTTTTCAATTTTGCACAACAATGTTATTATTTGCCGGTCTTTTACTCTTAATTTTATTTACTTCCCACCATTACTTTTGGTGCTGCTCGCATTTTTTTGTTTTTTTGTTTCATTTACTAACAAAACTTTTGTATCAATTTTATTCTGCAAAATTTTTCTGAATTCTGCGGAGGATAAGCTTTGAGTCTTTCTGTTTCCTTTTTTTGATAAAGGTGTAGGAAAATACAAGTATTTTCGGATCGGGTTTGTTTTGGAAGAAGTCGAAATATCTTTAAAAAATGTTTGTTCTTCTTGCTTGTTATATATCTTTCGTTCTTGCAATACATTACTTGTACCCTTTTCATTTTGATTAATTTCGAATATTCCTTGAATAATTTCCAATTCTGCTTGCTCTTACAATTTTTATATCCAACATCATTGCTGTTTTGTAGTCGTTTCTTTCTTCTGCGTTCATAATATATTTTTCGTTAAATTTTGAATTTCGAACAGTAAAGAAATATTGTGTTCGAAAGTCGCTTATCATATTCACAATAAAAACCGGATTTCGATTAAATAGCAATTAGTAATATCAGTGGAATGAAAAATATACCAGGTTAGTACAATAATGGTTATCCCATATTGTATAATACTGAAAACAATATTCTCAATTTGCACAATTTGCGATGCCAAATGAAATGATGATTGCCCATCAAAATGGGATTGCCGTCAAACCTAATCAAATAATATCAATAAATTAAGCAAATCTACAAAATACTTTACAACAAAATCAGCAAATGTTGCAACAGACGCAACAAGAAAATTACGATTAGAACAAATGTGTGAACAAATGCAACAACCTGGAATTTCAAATAGTACAGGAAATATAGGAGACAGTCTAGGAAAAAATTCGGAATCTTAACACTCTTATTACATTGACGAAGAGGAACTAGAAGCGGAAGTTGGTTGGATAGAAAAAAGTTATAAAAGAAAGAAGGAGAATACACCGGACAAACCCACCCAACCAACAAACAAAATTACAGGTGAGTAAAAAACCGCCCCCAATTATAATAGATAAAAACGAAAAACATGACAAGATATATAGATTACTATCTACTACTGACATAAATGTTTCATCAAAACGATTTACCTCAAAAGAAATTAAGCTTCGTAAATTCAGAAGACTACAAAGGTGTGACCAAAATATTCAATGCATCCGAATGAGAATGAGAAAAAACTAAATCGCCCTATAAGAGTGATTGCAAAAGGGATAAGCCCAACATTTGATAATGAAACGATACTTATGTCTTAAGAATAAAAAATACCAAATCTTTGATATAGAAAACATTATAAAAAAAATATAACGGAAACGGATAGAAAAATGTCAAACTACCAGTACATATGCTATTATTCGACAATAAAAAAGATGTTAATAAAATATATGTTATATTGGGAATGAGAGTAACAATAAGACGACCCAAACTTATACCTCGGTGAAAAACATGTCAAGAATATGGACACACCCAAAGATATTGCCACAAAACGCCAAGATGCGTAAAATGTGATGAAGAACATTTCACAAAAGATTGCGCTAAACCAAAATATAAACGTCAACTGTAAAGAGCAACATCCTGCTAATTACAGAGAATGCGAAGTAGCTAAAACACTGCAGAAATTTAGGGAAGAAGCTACAAAAATGAAAAAAACGAATAACACTAGACAACAATTACAAAAGAATGATAATAAACCATCAACAACAGAACAGACAAGCGATAAGAGCACAAGGAATCAAAATCCAACATATCTGGAATAGCATAGTCAAAGGAAATGCTGTACCACAAAAAGCACTAACAGCATAATAACAGTAAACTAATCAGAGCGTTTATATATGAAATATTTGAATGTAAATACGCTGACATTGACAGTTAAAAGACCTCCAAGCCCAACTAGCGCCCTTTACTTCAACCTCTCCAGATTATCTGCCATTATAGTCATGGTTTTATAATCAATAAAACCAAAATATTAATATTAATATTTTGATAAAAAAAGTTTATGTAATCAAAATCTTGGTTTTCCTTTTGTTCCAAAAAATTTAAGTATACTGTACACAAAACATTTTCTTTTCAACACAATAATTTTTTTTGCGATAAACATCACTTTGAAAAAAAATTATGAAGAACGTATTGAGCTTGAAGAAAGAAGCTGAGCTTTCGATCGTTCGCATATGGAATTACAGAACTATTGTTGGTAATAGACAAGAGAGTACCAGGTGGGTTGTTCCGACTCGTAGGCCAGTTACTCGACATAGACCGAAACCGACATTATAATTCTATTTTAGTGTAACATTAATATTATTACTTTAATGATAGTTGACAATGAATGTCATATAAAAAACATACTTGTCACAAAATCTCGTAATATTTATTTTGAATAATAAATAACATTATCATGGTGTCAGAAGTGATTAGAGTACGTGGCAATTGAAAAGCAAGATATATTTCATAGCCTGAGATTAAGTAAACAGTAAAAATGTCTGATGAAATACCTACACACGATATAGGCGTTTCAGGAATTCGTCCACCGAAAAATCTAGTCCCGAGCACAGAAAACATGTCTTCTATCTGGAAAACAATTTTGATTGGTACTCAGTAGCGATCTAACTCTCCAAAAAGCGACCAGAAGTACCAGCCGCATTATGTATGACTGCCATAGGTCCAGACGTTATTCAAATCTTCAACAATTTTAACCTCGCGGAAGAACAGCAAAAATATATAAAAAATATCAAAGAGAGGTTAGGGAGATACTTTAGCTCAAAGGCACATATTCCGTTTGAGCGCTACATTTTTTTTAAATAGTGCAGAAAGAAGATGAAACCTTTGTCGAATTTTTGACTTTAATTAGTTCACAAGCTAAAAAATGTGATTTTGGAAACCTACTGGATAGCCAGTTAAGAAACAAAATAATTTTTGGAATTCGTTCTGATAAAGTGAGTGTTAAAATCCATTTAACATAATGTGTTAATTATCAAACAAAATTCAAATTAAATATATTTCGCGCGCTCTCTTTGCAAACGTCCCGCTAATTCTCATCTTAGAAATTTTCCCCACTTTTTATTTGTTCTTTCCTCGCTCTGCTTCTCCTTACTTGTGAAAAAGTCATTGTGTGAGTAGGTGGGTTGGTTTACCCGTCTAAAAAGGCGGCAATACTCAAACGTCCAAAAGTTTAATGATAGTTAGTTATCGCAGTTTTGATAAATGCATCTTGAAAAAGGTAAGATGTGTTTGAACTTAGTAATCAAGAAATTAATATAAATTCAAAATTTCAACGGACAGAAGTTCCATCTTTGCTCTTTGTTTCAAGTCAATGTTGCCAAATCTCGCCATAAGACAATTTCGAATTAAAATGTAAACACCTTTTAATAAATAACCAACATTAATTGTGTAATGATTAAGTAGTGCCTTATCCTTTCCTATCATACCTACCTGCATTATTGTAAATCTTTTGTGTCCTTGCTGGTGACTATTTTTAACTATTTGTTAAATAATTCATTCATTGAAATATATTTTATAGTAAACCGTTATAATTTATTGTTATTATTGATTCCTTATTTTCCCCTATTTAGGGGTGGTCCTTCGATTAAACGCAATCACTAGTATGAATAATTATGAACTGGCTACTGTTACGTCACCACACAGTCCTTTGCTATTTTCTTAATTTTCTTCCCGCACTTTATTCATACAGTGAGATAAAAATTGTTAATAGAAGATAAAGCCATAACAATATGTAGAGCCAATGAAGATGTTACTAATCAGCTGAGAGAGTTCAGAGATTAGTCAAGTGAATTTGCTAAAAAATAAGCAGAAAAAAGCTGACAAAGGAAACTCAGAAATTTTGACAGAAACTTTCGATTGTAAAAGGTGTGGCTAAACAAATGGACGCCAAAGTTGTCCTGAATTTGAACATAAATGTGAATCTTTGGACATTTAACACAACAATGTTTTTCAAACAAAAAGGTAAAAAGATAAATTCGCTGGAGGATGAAGATGACAATGAAGAAACTGAAGGAGAGGTATTATGCATAAGATCGGTGACAAATAATAAAGACGAAGATTGGCATGAAATAATAAAGACTAATAAGAAGAAGTTAAAAGTAAAGCTAGATACTGGAGCACAATATAATGTTTTGTCGAAATACATAGCAGATAAGTTAGGATCTGAAATAAAACCTTCCAAAACTAAAAGACTGGTAATTTGAATAAGATTTCCTTGAGCATGGTTTCTAATTTTTTATTCATTCCCCATTAATTTCATGGACTCCTGCCGCTTTATAACCTTTTAATTTTTCTATTGCTTCGTTATATTCATCATATCATGGCTCTTCATCAACAGCTCCATGTCTTCTCTATTCTCGATGTAAGTAGACTGGTATTCTGCGGTCAGTAGGTTTTTAAAATAGCTCTCCCATTTTTCCAGTTCTATTTTTGCTACATTGGTTGATTTTCTTTTACTTTTTATATTTGTAAATTACTCATAATTGTCTTTGTTATTTAGCTCAATTTCTTCCATTTTTTGTATTATCCATTGATTTTTTCCGTCTTGTTATCTTTACTGTCTCCTTCCTTAATTCTTTGTTTATTTCATAGTCTTGCTCATTCCCTGATCCTATCCGCCGTTGTCTGGCTTTGCTTTACGATTACTTATATTTTCACAATCTTCGTCAAACCAGTCATTTCTCCTTGTATTTTCTGGTTAGACAACCGTTTTTTCTGCTGCATTTTTAATACTTTTTTTACACATTCCCAATTTTGTTTCTATATTCTTTCCTTCTTTTATTCCTCTAATTCCTTAATTCACTTCCGCCTCATAATTTCTCCAAATCTCTTAATTTTTCAGTTGTTTTCGTTTCCACCTATTCCTACCTCTTCTGTTCTTATTATATTTTATTTCTAGATTTAGTTTCGTCAAAACCAAGAAGTGGCCAGTGTCGGCATCTGCTGCTCTATATGATCTGACGTCTTTTATAATATTTATTCTATTTTTGGCGATTAGTACGTGATCTGATTTGATTTCCCGTGTTTGTAATTTTGTGTTCTTATGTTTGTGTCTTGTACTTACAATGTACATATTTTGTTCTGCTACTAGGTTGCATAGCCTTATACCATTATCATCTGTGATTTCATGGATTGTATGCGTCCCTCACACACCACTTACGAATTCTTCCTTCCCAATTTGAGCATTGAAGTCTCCAAATATAAGAAGTGTATCGTGCCTAGGGATTTTTTTCACATACTTTCTCTAGTTTATCACAAAATTCCTGCTTTTATTCTATGCCAGCTTCGTCTGCTGGAGCATATGTATTTACTAATGAAACATTCGAGTTATCTCCTTTTATTCTAATATAAGATATTCTTCTTCCGAGGCTTCTAAATTCTATCAACTCTTTTCTGATCATCTTGTCTATCATAAATCCCGTTACTCTATGCCCTTGGTTTGGTTCTCCTCCATAGGAAAATGAATAGTCCTTTTTGTCCTTCTTCTTTTCATCTTATTTCTTCTAGTGCCAGGACTTTTATTTTGTATTTCTTCATTTCTTTTGCAATAATTTCCATTTTTCCTGGTTTAAGGAATCGTTTTATTATTTTATGTTCCTATTTTAAAATCCTTCTTTTCCTTTTTGTACTTTTTTTTATTTGTCTGTTTTTGCTTATCGGTTTTATTTGTTTTTTTGTATTCGGTTATCTTTCCATCCTTTTCCATTGCCATGTCCGTCTCCATTTTTGCTCTCGTCGAGCGATGTTAGATTTTTATGCATGCTTCTTTATTTTTCTTATTTGTTCGTTTAGACCATTGGTTCCCAACGGGGGCGATACCGCCCCCCTGTGGGCGCTGCAGCGTTTTAGGGGGGCGGTAGCGGATTTAGAAGCAAATAATAAGCAGTCAAGAGGAATGGTGAATTAAAAATGATTTCATAAGGGTTAATAAGCAGTTTTAAATTAGCATTTATAATAATACTAATAATTATAATAATTCCTTTTAGTTCAGAATAGAAGTATATGACTTGTCCTCGCACGTTGATAAGCGAACGCGCGATGTTCATACAAAATAACATGTTTCGACATGTTCGTCGTGAATCATATGCTCTGTCGTAGTAAATAATCGTGAGTGGTGTGTCATTTTATAAACATTACTATCTATAAATCTATTGAGAATTTAATTTTTGTATGAAAATAGCTGAATCTACTTCTAAATTAAAAAAGAAATGCCGGTAATACAGTATTGAATATTTAAAATATGGATTAACTATGTGTTTAATTTGCCGAAAAGTTTTTTCAAATGAAGCAATGAAACATTCTAGGCTACAAGAGCATTTACATAAAATGCATCCTGATAAGAAGAACAAAGATATATTCGATTTTCAACAACTCGAAAAACAATATTTAAAACAGCCAACTATAGCAAACCTTTTTGCATCGTCTTCTAAACGAGACGATGATGGGCTACGAGCCTCATATAACGTTTCATTGTTAATCGCAAAGTCAGGAAAACCACACATCATTGGCGAGGAATTAATTTTGCCGGCAGTCGAAGAGATATTAAAAACTGTTCTCCATCATAAGACACCATTTGGTATCATTAAAAAAATTCCTCTCAGTAATAATTCAGTGCAAAGAAGAATAGATAAAATGACAAATGACGTTGAAATATCATTATGCGATTACCTAAAGACTTGCAAATTTTCCATTCAACTCGATGAATCAACTCTACCAAGTAACGAAGCTCTACTCTTATCTTATTTATAAAAGAAGAAAAAATTCATCAAGAGTTATTATTTGCTAAGAATTTGGAATCTGATACAAAGGGACATTCTATATTTAATATCATGCAAGAATTTTTTCAAGAGAAAGAAATTCCTATTAACAATATTTTGTCTGCTGCTACTGATGGTGCTCCAGCAATGACCCGGCGTCATAAGGGTTTTATAGCACATTTGAGAAAAGCAGTGCCAAATGTACTCGCTGTACATTGTATTATTCACCGTCAGCATTTGGTTGCAAAAAAATTAAATGAACGTCTGCATGCGTCCCTCAATAACGTTAGTAAAGCAGTCAATATCATTAGAAGCAATTCATTGAATGACCGTTTGTTTAATAAGCTTTGCTATAAAAATGATGAGGACTACAATCGCTTGCTGCTGCACACAGAAGTACGTTCGCTCTCTAAAGGTGTTTGTCTGAATCGTTTTTTCAATCTATTTGACTCAGTCTTGGAATTTCTTGAAAAAAACGAACAATTGCGCGAAAACCTGATTACGTCAAAAAATTACATCGCTTATTTGAGGGACCTGTTTAAAGTATTTAATCAAGTTAATCTACAATTGCAAGGTGATGATTTAAATTTAATTAAAACTAAAAACGTCATAGCTGCTTTTGTAGGAAAACTTCTTATATTCAAAAGAAATCTTGGTAGAGGTGAGTACCACCATTTTCCCACATTATCAACAGTGTCTGCAAAACCGGAAGATTTACTTACTTACTGCCACCACTTGGAAGTTCTTCATGTTGATTTTACAGAGCGTTTCCAAGATATTTTAAACATGGAAATACCAAGTTGGGTTATAGATCCTTTCGCAAACACTGATACTGAAGGTTCATCAAATTTGGAAGAGGAGCTATTAGAACTCACAACTAAGGAAGAACTGAAAGTAAAATTCAAACGTGGATATCAAGAGTTCTAGCTTCAAAAACCAATACCAGTTCTCTATCCTGGATTGTGGACAATAGTACAGAAGTTGTTAATTGCATTTCCTTCGTCCTATATGGCTGAGCGTGCATTCGGTGCAGTAACTGATTTGCTGTCAAAGAAGAGGAACAGACTACACATCACTGAACGTGGCGATCTGCGATTGATGTTAACGAAATTGGAACCCGATATTAACAAACTGGTAACACTCCACCAGCCTCAACCGTCTCATTGATTTTTTCTTTATTATTAATTTTGTATTTTTTATTGTATTGCATCTCTTATTTCTATTGTGATTGTATTTCTTGTTGATTCTGTGTTTATATTTAAAATTTTATTGTACATTTGGTAGTCGTTTAATAAATTTCTACTTCATCATTCCTCTAAAATAAAATTTACACATTAACTGAAATTAAAGCTAAATACAGATCAATTGGGACGGTACAGATGATATTCAAATAAAATTAACTACTTTGGACTAACCAGCGACTGGGGGGGGGGAGGGGGCTGGTGAAATTTTTGTTCTCTTCTGTAGGGGGCGGTGGTCCAGAAAAGGTTGGGAACCACTGGTTTAGACTTCTTGTTTCTGGCGACCTTTCTTTTTCGATCCTTGGAATTTCCTTGTTCCTCCTCTAGTTCTGTGTCCATATCTCTTGCTGCGTGTATCTCATTATTTACAATCAGCTTATTATATTTAATAACAGCTTTATTTGTTTTTTACCTCTTTTAGCTGAGGGTACAATTTCTTTCTATCCTCAACAATTTCTTTAGGATAGTCCTCATCAATCCAGATCTTAGTGCCTTTTAGTTTTTTAATTTACATAAGTATTTAAATTTTTTGCTTCCCGTTGTGAATATATCTGCTTTCTATAGAATGGCAAAATGAAGTTGATATCTTTCCTAGTTACGGAATTATAGAATTTTTTATAAATGTATGTCACAATTTTTTCTGGCTTTTGTCTGAAAATTTGGGCTCGTAGTAGATGTATCGGAAAATTATGTAATAATATATATTTTGTGTCGAAGAATCCAAAAACTGGGTCAGGTTTTGTTTTTCATGTACCTATAGTTTTTCAGAAAATCCCATTTTCCTAAACTTTTCTCAATTTTCCATTCGAAATAATTTTTTTTCGAACAACTGACCATTTTTTGGCATCCTCGTAAAAACCTCTCTATGCAAAATTTCATCTTTTGTTTGAAGCTGACTTTTTTCTTTCTTTAAATTTGATCACATATCATTAAAATTTCTGTATATATATTTTAGAAGGACGTGTAATTTTGGATCCATTCATTTCCTACTACCAAAAATATATATGATTACAATGTATACAAAATGCTTCATTTAATCTAGGGTTTAGTTCAGTCCTGTCTTTAATTAGTTCAGTAAAGTTTTGTTTGCTTAGTGTTCATCAGAAGTTTGTGAAAATGCTAAAACAAAGTGCTGCAATTCTTCTGAAGATGTGGATTAATAATATAAAATAATTGATAACAACCATTTATTTTGCACAGTTTGCAACAAACCGGTAGGTATTATGTCTAAATAATTGTTGTTTTAATTTTCAAACATTTTTCTGAAAATATAAACCATTTTTTGTGACTTTAATATATAATAAATAAAATACCTTCAATACAAATGCGTTTTTTATAAATGCATAAAAGCATATATTAGTGCATATTTTAACTAAATGAAATTGACTGTCTCGACCCTTGATTTGATCATTGGTAGGTGGTGCTACTATTCTCACATGGGTTCCATCTACAACCCCAATTATACCTTAAATGAAAGAAATAATTTGTGTTTTTAAATGAAACTCAAGGTCTCTAGTTAATTCCACAATATAATACAAGTTATTGAAAATTCTAAAAAATTGACAATTGTTTCGATAAATCAAATAATAAATAATATATAAATAAATAAATAATATATAAATAATAAATTCTGACGATGATATTGATTTATCTAAACAATTGTCAATTTTTTAGAATTTTTTAATAACTTGTATTATATTGTGGAATTAACTAGAGACCTTGAGTTTCATCTAAAAACTCTCATATTTTAACTGTTTGTTGTGCATATTTGCATGTATATTTTGAAGTTTTTAAGTGAATATTTCCCGACCTCTACTTATCACACACATGGAATACTTCTAGGTCTGTGTTAGGTATTAATAAGTGTTTGATGACAAGTAGATGTTTTGCGTAATGGGATTTTTCTGGTTGATTTAATCTTAATTATTTTCTAGTAGGTATCTCAAAACCAAGAACAAAGATTTTATTAGCTTGACTTTTCAAATTTTAAATTATTTTTAAGAAGTTATTTGGCGATCACGATTTCGCGGATGATCCCCAAGTTATAATAGTAAAAATAAACAATGAATCTGGAGGAGAAAGCACCTTTAAATCCTATAAATTACTTTATATATATAATCTAATATAACATATATATATATATATTATTTACAAAGACAATATTACGTACCCTAATATTGAACTGGTATCGACTGGCCTACATGCCAATCACTCTTTTATGTCTGCAAGTCTCTTGTATACAGGGTAAATAAGAGAAGATGACAAACATTATAAAGGTTCCCATGAACGGAGTTTTCTCGAAAGCCAATATATACGCAGGTTTGGGGTGGAATGAATCTTATTGTTAATAATGATCAGACCAGAAACGTGATGAAGTAAATATAAAGAGACAAGAAACACGGAGGGAGGAATTAGAAAGTCACTTGTAATACAAGTTACTTGTGTAGAAAAATAGTAATTTGGTAAAAGAATATAATATAAAATTATACGTTTGTTCAAAATATTATTGCATGAAATGATACATGTATCAAGTGAAGTTATATCCATTTTTAAATTTGTTGATTCTTCAAATGTGTCTTGAACACTTTTAGTGCAGTCCTATTGCCAAATGTTCAACCAACTGTGTATTTTAAACAATATACAATAGGAAATGCATGTGCTGACAACCAAAGCAGTGGCGTACCTTAAACCGGATGTTGATTTAAAAATTATACATCAAACTTACAAATAATCATAGTTTGAAGGCTCTATTTAGCTTTGCTATACTGTTCCTTTTATATCCGCCCAAACAAGTTCAATGGGATTTGACTCGCAATAATAGAGTGGTAGCCTAAATATATCAATGTTTCTACTGCGAACCATCTCATCAACACAATATTGCTCGTCTTGGAAAATATTGCTTTGTCAACATTAAGAATTCTGCGTTAAGAAAGGAAGAGTAGAATTGGATAATGGGGCTCTGTAAACTTTTACGAGATTTTAATTGGAAAGCTCTGAATCAATTTGACAATATAAATAACTGTGTTAAATACTTTTACGAAGTTTTATATTCTATATTAAATGCAGCATTACCAAAAGTTAATAACATGTCTAAATCGCATAAAACATTTCCAGCTTGATTTACAAATGAAATTATCTCTGATTTACAGATTAAATAATTTTTTAGAAGTATGAAAAACGAATCTGAATATTATTTAAATTGCAAAGAAAAAACGAGACAACTTAAATTAAAAATTAAACGCGCTTACAATGATTACCTCAATGAAATGAAAATGAATAGAAAAGAAAACCCGGTATTATTTTGGAAGTTTATTAACAGTAAAAAAAAAAGTAATGATGAAACAGTTTTTAAATTTAAAAATGGGAAAGTATCGGATGCTAGAGTTATAGCAGGTGAATTGTTTGATAACTCCACCTATGATATGGTATGCCAATAAAATGGGATTAAACAATTTTGACAATATTCATTATGTAAAAGTTTTATTTAGCGAGTTAGACGCTGAATTTTATAAGCTAAAACCAAAGAATACACCAACAACTAGAAGCGAAAGCCGGCATAAATCGTTTGATGTTCTGGGGGCAAAATTTCGCGACCTTGTAAAACTGAAGTTGACAGAAAGCTAATAATTTACACTGAGAAAAAGGTTACAAAATTGTGAAGGTTTATATTTTACAGGCAGAAAAAAATGTAAATCAAACATTCCAAAAAATAATTGTTTACTAATGTATTGTCAAAACATTATTCCGAGAAAGTATTAATTGTCAATGAAAAATGTAAGCATAAAAAATCTGTAACATGGTCTTGTTAGCCCGATACAGCCTTTGGAGTGCCACAAGTTACCAATTTTGTAATTGAATATTGTTCAGGACATCTTACAGAAGAACCCTATTGATTTTCAGCTCACCAGAGCCAATACAGCCTCCGGAGTGTATACAAGTGACAAATTTTATGATGGGATATTGCTCAGGGCGTCTCACAGATGAACTCTATTAATTTTCAGCTCATATTGTGAAAAATATGCTTTAGCATTTCTTTATAGATAGTTTAAGTTTCGATAAAATTGACTGTCTCGACCCTTACTTCGTGGAATATGCTCATATTAGTGTTTTTAAATGAAACTCAAGGTCTCTAGTTAATTCCACAATATAATACAAGTTATTGAAAATTCTAAAAAATTGACAATTGTTTCGATAAATCAATATCATCGTCAGAATGACAGAAGTTACATTTCAGTTTATGCCTACCTGATGTTTAGTAGTTATATTTTTGGCTAGACCAAGAAGTAACCTAACTTGTCATTGGCTTAATATATGTTTATAGAAAAAAGAAGAAGATGTGATATTACAAATATTGAAGCTTAGATATTATTAGCCCTATGGTGATATCCTGGATATCATTTTTCCAATTAAGATCAGTATAACTGTGCAATGATATAGAAAACCAGGAAAAATCTCACTACTCAAAACATCTACTTGACACCAATCATTCATTGACACCTAACACAGAACTAGAAGTGCTGCATATTTGTGAAAAGAAACAAGAACTGGATTTCCTTGAAGAACTGGAAATTAGAAGACATTTAAGAAACCCACAATATGAAGTTGTCAATGAACAGTTAAATCTAGGGAATTCTCCACTAATAAACTGTCTTCTTAAGTGATAATTGTAAAGATCAGCAGATATAGTTTTCCTGGTTTTCTATATCATTGCACAGTTATACTGATCTTAATTGGAAAAATGATATCCAGGATATCACCATAGGGCTAATAATATCTAAGCTTCAATATTTGTAATATCACATCTTCTTCTTTTTTCTATAAACATATATTAAGCCAATCACAAGTTAGGTTACTTCTTGGTCTAGCCAAAAATATAACTACTAAACATCAGGTAGGCATAAAATGAAATGTAACTTCTGTCATTCTGACGATGATATTGATTTATCGAAACAATTGTCAATTTTTTAGAATTTTCAATAACTTGTATTATATTGTGGAATTAACTAGAGACCTTGAGTTTCATTTAATAACACTAGTTTAAGTTTCGGTTTTTTAAGAACAGTTTATTACTAAAAATAACATGCTATTGTTTAATCAAATGATTTTTATTTTCTTATATCGATATTAGAATTCATTATATGTAAATATGTATTTAAGTAGCAGTATGTGTAGGATAGGGTAGATATTAAAACTAATACAGTAATATAGATTATATATTTAGAATACCAGATTACAGAAGGAAAAAGTTCATGATGTTATAAAATTTGTATAATTTCCATGATATGATATAACAGTTACACTCTTTCAGATTCATAATTCAATATTTTACACATAGAGAAAATATTTTAATGTCTGCAACATAATGTGTAGAAATGATCAATATATATTAAATAATAATAATAATACCGGACATTTACAATTGTATAGGACAGTTAGATAAGTAGAATAGTCATCTATTACTTTATTTATAATTGTACAATATTTCTTGCGGCACTAGATTAATTTTTTGTGATGGATTCTAAAGGAGGACTTGTTTGCTTATGTTGTGGTTGTAGATGTCCCTCTAAAACTGGACAAGGATGATGTATAGGTAAACCAAACCAAACTGTATACTGGTCAAACCCATATTAAATGTACTGTTACTTTTTGGAGTTAAAATGTGGTTAAAAGCAGCTAATAGAGAGGATTTTGTTCAGAGACGTTTGCTTTCGTAGTGTGCCAAAAGTCATGCTTTGTGTTGAAGTCGAAGGACATTGTAAAGGTATAGGTCGTAACTCAGTACTTCCCCCTAACGTCCATTTTAAAAGGTTGATTATCTGAAAAGAAAAATACAGGAAGACTATATTAATGGACACAGAAGTGTATGAGTAGGTTTTATTATAGACAATGTGTTGTTTTATTCATCCGACACTTTAGTTTTCTAGTATCTATTTTACCAGAAGAATTCTCTTACACATTAATAGCATATCAGAGACTGGAAGTTAATACTGCCATAAAGTGAGCATGGGATAAATAAAAAACATTTCTCTATCATAACAAAATCATCAAAAATACTCTTTCATAACAAAACCTAGATTCTTTTAAGTGAGACACAGGTAGGCTGAACATTGTAGGTGAAATTTTCGTCTAGTTAAATTTACAGTTGCAAACACTTAATTTTTTACTAACTTATCTAGGTATGAGAAAGCCATCCATTTTGATGTACGAGTATATTGACTTACAGAGGTGAATCTAAAAAATAATTATATTTACCAAGCAGTGGAGAAGCATCACGGTAACTCGTATGCATTGCAGAGGCCTAAGAGATGAATGTCGCTATTGCTGTAATGGTGTGGTAGCTGCAGTTATAAAAGTAACTGTACATTCCCTTACACAAATTCCATGAAGGTATTAATTCATCCTGTGGTAAAGTATCAATTAATCCTGTAGCCAGGTGACAAAAAATAAATATTAATAACAGTTGATTGTAATGTCTACTTAAATTTAATATTTACCAGACTGAATAACTATTTTTGTTGGTGGATGATTCAATAAAATATGTCCCTTGCATTTTAACCATGGAAATATGGCAGGGGCAGCTAGCTGAAACAAACGCTTGGAATATCCTCCTTTGGAAACAATTTTTTTCTCAAAGTGAAGTTCACACAACCTATAAATTCTTCTGTTAAGAATCTGTAGTCTTTCCAAACAAATATCTACGGTTACAAGCTTCCAACCATAACTGTACCCTAAAAAGTAAATAAAGGTAGGTATATTTTTATATTCACATGTCTATAAAAGAAATCAACTATTAATTTATATTGAATATTATGTATTTTCATTCAACATGTTTTTTGCAGAACAGGGCTCCTCAGCAGAAAGCTTATTGTAATACATAATATTATCATTACATGTTATTAAAGGTAGAGGGACAGATCAACGTTAACAAACAAAAACATAGATTTACACAACTTACAATTCATAGGAACATGTAAAATAAAATGTAAAATATTGAAAAATGAATATATACCTATAAGACATTACATATAGATACAATTTCTCTTACTTCACAGGGTCTTTGGGACAACCAAACATAGTTATCTTTTCTCCTGTTGTTGAGTGACATCCACGAACTTCACAGCTTATTCTTCCCATCATAAATACAATAATTTCTCACTAAGAATGCAACTAGTTACTTTTACTAAACGGTATTGTTCAAAATCAAAGTAAATGAACAAATAAAAAGCATATTTTTGTTTAACAACAAAGAATGACATTGACGTAAAACACATATAAAAAAATGGCGTCTATCACACATGCGCATTCAGAAAATGAATTGTCAAAAAGCCGAAGTTTTGCTTCTTGTTGTTGGTGTATTCTTTGCTAAAACCAAAACGTTTCTTTCGGCCTGATGACATACCATGTTATATCAAAGTTTGTCAAGATTGCTTAAAATATCCACTGCTCATTATATACAATAAATCGTTCTCTACAGGTGTCTTTCCCAAATAATGTAAACATATAACAATAACTCCTATTTTATACAGTTGTACAGCAGTTGTACAGGTCTGAAAAACGCCATATTCATTTTAAAAATTTTATCGGTTCATAGGTGATGTGACCAAAATCTTAAAATACAGAACGACACTGACCAGTCCCCCGGAGGCCTATTAGCGGCGGGCGGATATTTTTCGAAAAACCATGCCCAATTTATGTCCAGAAGTCGTTAAAATCGCTAAAAACGCAAAATTTGTGGAGTTCTTTTCCAAAGCCAGAGAGGCAAAAAAAATTTTGGGCCACGCTTGTTTTATATAAAAATAATGCTTTCTTAAAAAAACAACCACATTTTATTCTTTTCTATACATATTAAATATGACAAACTTAACTTAATCTAAATCTTTTTAAAATTCAAGTGAAGCCTTCGATCTTTTGTATTTGCAAAGTGATCAATAACCCTTTCATTACAATTATGAATACTATTCACAAATTGCTTTTCTATGCTTAACATAGCTAACGCCGACAATCTCTCCTGTCCCATAGTATTACGCAAAAATGTCTTGATTCTCTTTAATGTAGAAAAACATCTTTCGCTTTCTACAGTTGTCATTGCTAATGTACATAAAATAGTCAACAATTTTACAGTTGTTCTTAATAAACAATTGCAGTATTGGCACAGCTCCTGAACTCTTATTAAAATCGTCGCGTTCATAAATAACTTGAAGTTCAGTTTTTAGTTTTAAGTAATTATTACTAGAAAAGTTTTCTCTTATTGACTTAAGAATACGATCTGGAAAATTAATTTTATATTGTTCGAACTGATCGCTGTAAAATAACTAGGCAATCACTAAATGATCACTGAAACTAAAGCGGTGGTTAATCTCAGAAATTATTATGTCGCAAACCTCCAAAGCAACTTGGCGCTTTGAGTCTTCATTTTTCCTTGGTCTTTTTGCATCAAGTGTTGAAGAAGATGAAGGTGCTTCGGGAAATATTTCATTTAATAAAATACGGTCTCTGACTTTTTGAATTGACGTTTTAAATGAGCCTATATTTTTTTTCACCAATATCACGTCAATACCATGTCTTTGAAGTTGATTAAAAAGAACTTCACAATTAGACATTATTAAATGGAAAACATTTAACCAATAAAGGAAATCCACGCTTTGCAAAAAAGTTTTTAATCCTATTGCTTGTTTAATTGTATTTGAGTCTTCTTCAACCTCAATTATCTTTTCTATTGGAGCCAGAATATCAGGTTGATATAAAAATACGTTTTCCACACAACGCGTATTAAAATACTACCTTGTCGGTGCCGCTCTAGGTAAACGTACTTTAACAAATTCATCGAGAATCGCTGTACGTTTTGGAGATCGACTAAAAAATGTGAAAAACCCCTGTAAATTGGCAAAAAAAACTTTACACAGTCAATTATTTTATTTATAATATATCTGTTTTTCGACACATTTTCATTAAAAATGGTAAATTATTCTATAATGGTAATGCATACGCTATTCTATCTCTAATAATGCCAAATTCAACATTTTCGTCATCTTCATCAACATCTTGATCTTCATGAGGAACGATATTATCGATATGAACTTGGAAACTAGCAACAGCTAAAAATATTTGTGGATTATTTTATGAATATACGTAATAAATATGTATATGATTTTATGTCTAAGCTACACTAAACACAATCTTGTGGAGTAAATATAAATAGCATTTACGAAGCACAAATTTACTTATTTAGCATGAAAATTACTTAATTATAATCACTTACAAATACAATACACACTAAACTATAAATTTGGGATATTTTTATGAACACAAAACATATGACAACAGCATTTGACCCATAGAGAAAGTTATAATAATATTTGTCTATGAATTGACCGTCGTCTTCTGTCATTGAGTTCTATACAGCGCCATGAATCAAGACGGTGGAGCGGTTGAACTAAAGTAAAAATATGTTCGTTTGCAAAAATTTGCGCACAACAAATCTCAAAAAATACAATGATTTGAGATTTCATATTTTCAGAATCGAATTCTCTAGGCTTCCTTTTGGGGATCAGGTTTTGGTGTCCAGATTGGTGACCACAAATTGTCAAAACTGTCAAAATCACACCAGCACTTAATGGCTTATATCTTTTTTATAACAATATAAAACTCAACCAAAATACCTGATCCCCAAGACAAAGGTCCAAGTTATATTGTGTTAAAATTTCAACACTTAATTTCCCTGCGTTCTTTAGATTTGTTGTGTACAAAATGACCTAAATTTTGTTGCAAATCACGGGTGCCAACTGTTTTCAGGTTCCTAAAACGTGAGGCCCCTATTAAGTATCCTAGTAACTTGATTTTTTTAGTAAAATTAAGGATTAAGCTACAGCAGGATTATATTGGTTGATTAAAATTTCGTAACTTGAATCGATAAAAACATTATTAATATGTGTTTTGGCGCTTAAAAAATATGGTATATACTGCACTGCCATATTGACAATATTATTTCTTTTAGAATAGAGTCCTTCCCTCTCCCACGACTTGTTATCTCGCTTCAATATCTTTAGAAATCGTGTATAATGCATTTTGATTTGTGTCTTCAGATAAAGAGGGCTATTGTCAAGGTTTTGTCGGTGTTAGAAGAACGTCCAGGATGTTTTTCTAACTTTAATTGATTTTTTAGAAAAGTAATTTGGGAAATTTTGCTTCACTGAATTGTAAACACATTTTTAATTTTATTTTTTCTATTTATGTTACCGATTTTAATATTGATGAAAATTTATTCGCTTTTCTAACTTCATTTTCGGGTTTGTGAACTTTTATTACAAATAAACTAAAATAAACACAAGTTTCATCCTAAATTCAAAGTTTTGTAGCACAAAATATTTATTTAGGTTCACTACAAGCTAGTTTAAAACATTTTCATGAGTTGAATTTATTCATCAATATGTTGCTTCAGTATAAA
The DNA here is from genome assembly GCA_963921935.1 of Galeruca laticollis. Taxonomy (NCBI): domain Eukaryota; kingdom Metazoa; phylum Arthropoda; class Insecta; order Coleoptera; family Chrysomelidae; genus Galeruca; species Galeruca laticollis. The sequence continues at coordinate 58,690,893 of OY998185.1, read as the reverse complement.
TACGACCTAAATTCTGAGAGAATAGGAAATTTAGTTACACATTCGTTTTTTTATACTTCAAGTGTTTTTAATTCAATTTAAATATTGATTGTTCGAAATTACACAAACTTGTTGTTAAATGAATAGTTACTGATTGTCGACAACGAAAAATAACCAGAGACTCAATTCACTGATATTTTTCTTTCAAAATTCTCTTCTATTAAGTTTTCTTCTACATTTTCTTCCCTGACATATTCAGTGTATACGTAATTAATATCACCTTCATCCAATTTTCTCACAGTGAACTTTTAGTAGCCACTATAACTTTGTAAAATTCAGCATTTACCCCTCCAGTGTTTACACAGTCGTTTTCATCATACTTTAATTTTTTTTTAACACATTCGCGGACAAGACGACATATGCCGTCCCGTTAGCGAGACAAGACGGCGTACGCCGTCCATATAAATATTTATGTGCATACGGCATATGGCGACAAATATTTACGGTATTCCTAATACATATATGCTTATGCCCAATTCCACCAACCATTTCCTAAAGTTAGGAAATACCTATATCAGATTTTGGAATTGCTAAATCCAATTTACGTTTCACCACACGCTATATAGGTAATAACTAAGAGTGATAAAATTAGGTATTTCCTATCATTCTTAAGTGTTTCTTAGCGCTTGGTAAAACGTAAATTGCATTTAGCAATTCCAAAATCCGATTTAGGTATTACCTAACTTTAGAAACTGGTTTTGAGAAAACATAAAATTAATAAGTATGTCCTATTAGAGCTCTTGGTGGAACAATTACCCTAACCTCATTTGTTCACACATGATACTCAGTTCTATGAATACATATTCTGAGCAACCGACCCCACAGCAAACATTGTCGATATCGATCTATTAGATCAATAACTATGACTGAACTCAAACATTTTTTAGCATTGTTCATCTTACAGGTTCAATCTAAATATCCTTTTATCCGAAAAATATTTAGTATGGACTCTTTATACTACTGTCTCAATCTTCATCGTACTCTCTCTGGAAGACGCTTTGAGGGGATTCTAATATGTTTGAATTGTTCTTTCGGTCAACTTCAAAATCCAAATGATAGACTAAACAAAGCTCGACCCCATTTAGAAGTGCTATTGTACCAGCAGAACATGTATCTTTAGACGAATCACTTATATTTTTCGTGGTCGACTAAGCTTTCGACAATAGATCGTCGTTGCAAATTTAAAACCTCCTATGTGTTAAAAGTGACTTTCATAGAAAAACGAAAAAAACTTTCCCTGTAAAGTGTTTCTAAGAAAATATTTTTGTTCTATTAGTCATTAAAACAAACACAGTGAGTAACATGAATGAATGAAACGTTATTGAATCATAATAAATACAGTCGAAGCTAAGGCCTTTTGAATTTGATATTCTACACATAAGATATTTTAATTGCAATTTTCTAATCACATGAGAGGTTTTAAAGTGATTTGAAGTAAACCAAAACAATTTTTATCAACTTATTTAATCATTTTTATTGAATACAAAACTTTCGTTTCAGTTTGAAGGTACTATGTTCCTGGATTAAAAGAAAGCGAGTCATAAAATGGGTGATAATCCTTGTCAATAACGTTTTTGAGTTCTTGTAGCTGCTTGAATTTGCTCTCTGTAATTGCAACCTGCTGTTGATATAAGAGTTTTGGCAGACAACTTTCACGGGAAGTGGTAAGATAATCCACTCCTCATGTCGCAACTTATACAACACAGACCCATTTGGCAGATACTTGAGGCCTCTTATGCCTACCACAACAGGATCTCCCTTTTCTTACTGGGTCTTATTGACTTGAAATTTGAATGGAGTACCTCGTAATTGAGGAAGAAGTCGTAATGAATTGATCGAACATTATAAGGGTTCCTTGGGCGAGCTTGTTGCATTCTGGCTACATAATCACTGGGTGCGTAAATGGGAGGTTTTATGTACTGCTCAATTGTTGAATGCACACTGTCCACCTCCATCATGGTATGTCCCTTTTCTAAATATAGCTGTTCAATAATATTGTTTGTTTTTTGGGACACATCACTTAATGCACTGGACAACACGCGATTATATGATAATCACTCTTTCAGTTCCTGTTGCTAGGTTTGTTATGTAATTAATCAAACAGGACGTAAATTCATTCGCTGTTACACCACCATCAGCTTCAGTTACTTTTTTTGTTCTGCAGTCATAGACAGTAAAATTATGACATTGTAATTTAAGTTTATAATATAAGAAGGCTGGCTAAAAGCTTAGGAGCAAGCAAGACACTCTGCACATCCACCGTAAGCACTACCACCTTATCGTTGGCCGAATTGATAGCATCGTGTTTTGCTTGGCGAACTTCATTCTTTTTAATGATGTGGTTGTTATACTCTGGCTCTGAAATATTACCCGCTTTGAAACTACAGCACTACATCCTTACGTGGATGATGAATCGCTATATTTTCTTGCTGTAAAACTCTTAGAAACGTTGGTCTACTTGCTGTTTGATAGTTATGCTCTTCACACCATGCAACGAAAACGTCGTGCATATGTTTCTCCGACCTAAAAGTTGACTCCACATACACCTTACTGGAACTCGTTGGACAGTAATGACTGGGCACTTTTGGCATTAGATCTAACCAAGTTTTTACTGTTTTTGTGCGATGTGTGTATTTTGGTACGAGACCTACTATCGTATTTTCAGTAACATTGGTGATTGTACAAGCAGGTAATTCATCAGCGTCTTCACTGATTCTTTGGTCCAGCGTCTGAAACTGTCTTCACCTAAAGATAGTGTATTTAGAAAGAATAATCTACACACTTTCACTTTTAAATATGTCTCATCATTTTTATTAAAATAAATATCATGACCACTTCCTTTTTTTGTAGGCATCTGATCTTTGCTGCTTTTACAAACGCTTTCTTTTCAGCCCACGTCTTGAGATTCCAGAAATACGAGTGAGTCGTTTTACGCTCATTTTCTGTTATTAGTGCACACATAAATGCATTTTTTGATTATGAATTTGTGGTCTTTATATGCGAACAACGTGGTTTCATAATTCGTGCAGGTCTTTCAACACATGGTTTATATTTGTCATCATTTAATTTCTTAAATCCTAAGTAAGCTCCTCCTGAAACTCTAGCTTTACGGTTCACATGCACGATATTAATTTTTTGTTTTTTATTTCTCTGCGTAGCTCCAAGTTGATGCTCAATTTCATCGTCGGTAGACAGTGGAATGTTTTCCCGAGAACTTGTATCGCTTGTTCTCGATGCCAACTGTACTTCATCTTCATTATGTGATGAAGGAAGTTGATATACTTTCCTTTTTCTCGAGAGTGGAGTCCAGTGTGGATCGTCCACACTATCGTCGCTATCAATTAAAGGCAGACTCTCATTTGAGTTAGGCGATGACGGCTTAGGCAATGGTACTTGTGATAAAACTACAAAACTTTGGATATCGTCTTCTACACTTCCATTGCAATTTTCTACTTTGCTAGTTACATCATGAACATGATCTAAGGTTGAATGTACGATAGTTTCAGTAGCTACAAGCGGCACTTCGACATCAAGCGAGAGTGAAGAATGTGATCTCGAACGTACAGCAGATGTGAATACGGGATCTTCTGGCCTAATTAATACATCGTTGAAATGTGGTGGAGAGTTATTTGAATCAACGCTAGCACAAACACAATTTAGCATTCTTAGTCCTCCGCTATTACGAATATTCATATTTTTAAAGTAACGAGAAACACTCACTATGTACTCAAAACTTAATATAACAACCTGGTTGGTACAGTTTAGGTAGTGTTTACGCAAAACAGGTTGAAATTATACTGGTGAATAACCTCACTGTTGCACTTCACCTAGCAAGCGAATGTTGTGCCCATCTTACATTCATGCATATATGACGTACTATAGCGCTCTCCGTTTAATCAGTGTCTGACAGATCACATAGGAGATTGCAAGTATTTGTAAGTAAATTCTTATTAAAGCCTCTTATGTGTGTGTGTCAGACACATAGGAGATTTTGATGAACAACAACATGTAGACTGTCACATAAGATATTTTAAACATGAGACACAATTCAAAGACACGCGACATGAGAGTTTTTCTGTCGATAGCAATGTACAAGTAGTTGTCAAATATTTGCATAACTCATTTTTGACCAAAATTGCACATAGGAGGTTTTAAATTTGCAACGACGAGATAAAAGGTAAAAAGGCAAAATATGGGGTAACATTTTATTCTGTTTGTATTACAGATGGCTATGTTTTAAATCTACAAATTTATTCTGGAAAACCCCAAGAAACAAATGGTTTATCCATATTTAGATCGGGGCCACCTATGTTGTCATGGACAACTTTTATAATAATCTGTCTCTGTCTAGTCGGCTTCTCAATCTGAACACCCATAATACTGGAACTTTACGACAGAATCGATTAGGAAATCCTGAGGTTGTAAAAGGCAAACTATAAGGGGTGACCATTGCTGGAGGAGACGTAGTAAGACATACGTGTCTTACTACAAGATATCATCCGAAACTAATTCAGGTTACAAATAGATATGGTAAAGAAAAAATAAAACCAGAAGAAATATCCAACTACAATAATTTTATATCTGGTATTATTATTCGTCCCCCAGAAAGAGAATAAGGTGGTACAAAAAAGTAATGTTCCATTTGTTGGACATTACTTTATGGAATGCATATTACATAAAAAAGAAAATTGATAACAAATTTACTTTTCTTCAATTTCGCGATAAATTTATAAAAGAATATTTGGAACTCGATAAGGACATAAAAGATGGAAGATTGTTAGTGATTTTGGGGCCATTGCAGGGAGGTAAAAGAAGGAGAGCTTAACCTGATCCACCAAATATACATCCTGAAATGCACTTTCCAGATGAAATTCCAAATCCAAGGAATCCAACTAAATCTTACCATCTGAGACGTAAGAACTGTGCTTCAATATCTGTACGGAAAGAAACAAAATATTTGTGTAATACATGCCCTAGCAAACCAGCTCTGCGCATCGTACCGTGTTTTGAAGAATACCATATACGATTTAATAACCAAAAAGATTTTGTTTATGTCTAGCAATAAATAATGATAATTTCTTAATCTGTTTGTACTTTTTTTCGTATGACGGGATATGCCCGTCTGCCTGGGGTAAGGTGAGGAACGGGTGGATTGAGTAGCTCGGAAATCACCTTACTGCAGCCGGTCCCAAGCCCGGATAAAGGAGGAGGGTTGAGCGGAGGGTTAACTACCCACCCTCGGAAAAAAGAAACTAGTTATGAAAACTGCAACTTTGCCTCGGAACCGGACAGATAAACACAAAAAACGACAAATGCAATGTAAAAGGACCATGAATATTGGAACTTGGAATTGTCAGAGTTGGTACAGACCTGGAGCTGCTATAAATGCTGTGGAACAACTGGAAAACATAGGAATGGATATAACAGCCGTCCAAGAAATAAGATGGCCAGACGATGGAAATATAAAAATAAGTAAATCCACCATCTTCTTCAGCGGTAACAAAAACGGAAGACATGAATTTGGAACGGGCTTTGTGATTAGAGACAACCTAGTACAGAATATACTAAATTTTAAACCTATAAATGAAAGGATATGCTACATACGAATGAAGGGAGAGCGATACAACATTTCGATTATCTCAGCGCATGCACCAACGGAAGAGAAGGATGAAGATATCAAGGATGACTTCTACGATGCCCTAGAAAGAGAGATAGATACGATGCCCAAGCATGATATGCGCATACTCTGCGGGGACTTTAATGCTAAAATAGGTAAAGGGCCTAGCATATACCCCACAATAGGTAAACACAGCCTACACAATATATCCAACGACAATGGCTTAAGACTCACAGAAACTGCAGCAGCTAATAATATGCTAATAAAGTCAACCATGTTTCCGCATAAAGACATCCATAAGCAAACCTGGGTCTCAAACGACCATATTACGCGCAACCAAATTGACCACATCATTGTAGATGCCCGTCATGGTAACAATATTATAGACGTAAGAAGCCTGAGAGGAATAGACGGAGACACAGATCATTACTTAGTCAGAGCAAAAGTCAAATCCAGAATATCTAGCCACAAATACAATAAACCCACAATGGAACATGGACGAAATACACAATGCAGAGAAACAACAAAACTATAGAGAACAACTTGAACAAACCTTGAACTCTGAACGAGAAGACAATGATATAGAACAGCTATGGGAAGCGACTGCCGAAATAATAACCAAGACAGCTAACAAGATCTTTGAAGAAAGTTTATGTTCGATTCGTAGAATTTGGCCTTCAGAGTTCAATAGAAGACCTAGAACAGTCAAAGAATTAGAAAGATGGAAAGCGACGGAACTCCGACCATTTATTATGTACATTGGACCTGTGTTATTGAAGAAAATATTACCACCTCATGTCTATGCTCACTTCATGATATTAAAATTCGCCACCACAATTTTGCTAAGCAGTGAATTGAACAAGGAATATAATGACTATGCACGATCATTGATGCAGGTGTTCGTAACACATGCTCCCAAAATATATGGCAAAGAAATAGCTACATATAATTTTCATTCTCTTATTCATCTGGCAGATGAGGCAGCAACATATGGTAGCTTGAACACAATCAATTGTTATCCATTTGAGAATCACTTGTATATAATGAAAAACATGCTAAGAAAATCAAATTTACCTCTTCAGCAAATTATTCGAAGGATATATGAAAAGGAAAATGTTATAACAAAAACTAATTCGAAATCGGATGTATCTGTTTGTGGAAAGATTATAAAGGCCAGCCATATTCCTGAAAATTTTAGTGAAGAAATAAAAAACAAATATAGCAACCACAATTTTTATGTGAAACTGATTTCTGAAAGAAGAAAAATGAAGTTATCCAGGAAGTCTGGAAATAATATAGTGATGCTGAAGTGTGGAAAAATTGTTCAGTGCTTATACTTTACTATTATCAATAGTGATTTCTTTGTAATCGGCCAACCTTGCAATATAATCAAACCATTTACAGATTATCCTGAAGATTCAATCATTATCTCTCTTTTATAAATTGAGATAACTGATAGTAACTGTTTGATAGACTTTTCTTTTTCAAAAATATTATGTAAAGGAGTGGTTATACCTTATGGAGAAAACTTTGTTTTTTCCCCTTTGTACCATTTACTTTGATGCTCATTTTATCATCAAAGGTTTTTGTCAAAAATATGTACAGAAATGTACAAATAATTTGCTTATGCCAGAAAAGGTGTTTTAAGAAATTATATACTTTGTTTTTGCTCACGTAGTTCTCTTTGTGTTATATTCCTTACAATACATTTTTCAATATTAAAAACCCATCATGAAATATATAGAGTTTGATAAAAATTTAATTCTGTTTCAGTGATTATTGTATAGTGGAGTTCCCAGATGAAAACAAAGGAGGAGAAACCCCCATGTCAATTATTCCAAGTAATTGGTTGAAAATAAATGGGGATAAAGTGTTATGCAGCTGGCCAAACAATATAAAAAGCAACTTTGATCTCACGATAGCTGTGAGATCACGACTACTAGTGAATGAAGTTGACTGGTGCAAAGTCAATATCAAATACAAAACTAGTAAGTGTTTTTTCTACACTTTCTACACATTTATCATAAAACATGTTTCACCAAATAAAATGAAGGATAATTCAATGATATAATTGAATTTTAGACATAAACCACTGACTTCTATTTATACTCAGACAAATGATATATGAAAGTTTTTTTATAGAATCCTGTCATATTTGGAGGCTGAAGTAGGAGTTTTCATGAAATTCTGAAAATATCTGGATCTCATCAACCAATCTATAATAATTCAATCAATCAATTATTATATTTTGTTTCAGATGATTATGAAAAGGCTGTATCCACGTTGAAAGTTTTAGAAAATGAAACTAGCCTCTCATCATCAGCACCATCAGACGAGGACGGTTTTGCAGGAACGAAAAGAAAACCCAGGAAAAATTCCAAATATTTATCAGATGAAGAAACTCCCAACAGAACGGTTATCCAGAGGAAACAAATATTTTTATCTCAGCATAATATATCGTCCGATGATGAATGTATACCAGAGGTGCCAAAAATTTCCAAATCAAGAAATACACCATCAAGGACATCAATAGAACAAATTCAAAATAAAACTATTTTTTCACCCAATGATAATGAAAGAACAATTGTTCAAGATCCTGAAGAGCCCCTTTGTACATTGAAAGAGCTTTTCAAATGTGTGAAAAGAATTGAAAGTAAGCAATTTAAGATTTAGAAAACTGTTGTCAATATTGTTGCTTGTCTATTGGTCATTAAGTATATACAAGGAAATCAACTTTCAGAAATATGTTGACAATTTTTTTAAATATGTTTAGATTATAAATGCCGTCATGAATGTTTCTGTGAACAATATACTTATAATTTTTACAGCCCTTGTTAAGTCTTCTATCACAAAAACTGAAATACTTTCTGAGAAATTGGACTCACTGAGAGACGTAGTACTAAGATCCATACCGAATGATATAAATACACAAGAAAATATGATAATTGAGTATGTTTCCACTGTGGAAGACCTGAGAGATCTTGACAAAAAGTTGTTGGAGGATAATAATTTTTCTGAAATGGTAACTACTACTACTTTTATCAGTAGAAATTTCAATTGATGGCTATTTGGAGATATTTTTTTTTCTGAGTAAATTAATTTTTCAGTGCAATAAAATGAAGTTCATTGGAGGTAAAGATGTTGGTGAAACAATAAGAAGAATGTTAGACAAAATTGTAGCACATAAATTGTCATTGGTAGTCAACTAGTCAGGTAGAAATGGAAAATTCCCATTTAAATCATTGGAAAATCTAACAAGACTAATACTAGGTATGTATGATACATTTTCTCAAATAATCCAATATGAAAAATATTTGAATACTTTTTTTATATAAAACTACTTTTGTGGCTAATACCACGCTGACTAGTGAATACCCACCATAATAATCTAAAAGTGAAATATCTGTCAGTTCTGAATCAACCAGATGAAAAATAATATGAAATAAATAAACATACCAAATTTTTACCTTAATGAAAATTGAAATAGATTGAAAGAATGTATGAAATCAGATAAAATTTTATAACTTTCCCTAAGAAACATGCAATTTTCATTTACCAGAAAATGTAGGATCTAACATTGTTCATCTATTTCATATTATTTTTCATCAGGTTAATTCAGAATTAATAGATAACGCAAATTCTCATCAAATTTTTCATTTTTCAGTTCCCATGGTAGGTATTCAATAGATTTAATTCAATAGTCTATGTTGTATTAGTCAGGAAAGTAGTTGTTTTCTGTTGAATAAACCAACAATATTTTTTAGAATGTTTTTCATATAAGATTCTTTTTGAATACAATCCATTCCCATTCAATGGGCTAATATCTTGAACGATGGAAATTCTAGATTCCTCATCACAGATTAGTGATTGAATCTATCAATTACACAAAACTTTCCATGAATGAATACGCTGTTCATGTGCAATTGAATGTATTACACATTTTTTTCAAACCTATTTTGAATTCAATTCTGTATTGGTGGAACTTTATTTACAAAAAGTTTTATTCACTAATATTTTTTGTGTGGAACTGATAGCTGTATTTTTCATCGTGAACTAAGGTTTAATATTCTTGGAAATGCTTTTCAGAGAAAAAGTTCCAACTTGGAAAAACTAGTTCACTCAGTGTTTTATCATATTTACCGAGTTTTAAATGATGCATTTTTAATACACGAGGTTTTTATCATGTACGAGATTTTTTGAATACATCTAGACAGTAACAATATAAATTTTAGTTTCAGCAAGAAATAATCCTCGGTGTGAAAAAATATCTGAATTTGAAGTTCAGACCATTATAAAAACATGGTTCAGAAGTGCTGGGGATAGAGAAGGAGGAAGAGAGAAGAGGAGGAAAACATAAATAATGATCTATATATAAGTATAAATAAATATATGTGTTTTTTTTTGAGAGTTTTATATTTTGTTTTCATACAATAGATTTTTTTTTCTTTTTGTGTCTTTGATTTTCGAGTTCATTCATTCATTCACTAGCTAGAGGGAGGATACATTTAGCCAATACGGGAAAAATGTAATCAACACAGATGAAGTTTTACTAGGCATTAGTATAGGGACGTTGAAAAACAGACATCATACCATAACACTGCCGTTCCAAAATTTTAATGGGATATTTTTTCAGAAATTGTTCGCTTTGTATATGAAAATCACGTAATAGGATTTCGTTGAAAATTTTGTACGATATGAATGAAAGTATTTCGAGTTCTCCCATGAAAAAGTATCGCTACCTTTTCCTACTCCCTTATGAGATATAGGGTGATAAAAAAATCAAGGTTTTCTTTAATAAAGTATACGTAATTTTTCAAATTGACTCTATATACGATGAAACATATCATTTAACATCCTTCACGAGAGTCATTTTCGGTGGGTTTATCACTACAAGGTGTCCGAAAAACCAAAATTCGTTGTTTTTCTATATTCGTGAATCACCTTGTATGAACTGTATCAACTGTGATGAAAGATGAAATGAATTTATAATATTATGTGATAATTCAACCTTTTTTCGCATTTTCTCTTTATAAAACAACAAAATTATGAAAGTCTCAAAATAGCATTATTATCAAGTGAAATCGCCCTGTAATACGAAGAGGTTTGGAAATGAATTTCTCACGAATTTGTCGTACAAGGATGTGATGATAATACCACCAAAGATAAATCAGAACTAAATCATATCTTGGGAGATACGGATAAATGAAAAATGAATATTTCTCATATGCAACACTCTGTATCTCGAAAACTAGTCATAGGATAATGCTGCGCCCATTGAAACATTTCACCAGAATGATCAATTCCACAACATATCAAAAATTCCAGAAATTTGATGGAAAGCCCTTTTCCCATTTTACTTAGAAATTGTATTTACTTCAATGTCATAATCCAAGTAACAAGAACGTATGCAAGACTAAAATTTTAGCATATCATTTTACTGTACTTTAGAATCTAAATAGTAAGTAACAATTATTCATGCGTTGCAATTTCTTTAAACGTTTTTGTAAATTTAACTCTAAAGTTGGTTAATTGGTTGTTATTTCGTTCTCGTTACCAATTTGCAGTAACTATATATGTACAAAAAATGTGTAATCGTAGTATTTGATTGCACAGTGGACTGATGTTTGATGTTCGAAATCGCTTGTTCCCGGAGACTATAGAGTCGATTTTACAATGTCCAGTTAATTATGATATGACGTGCGTAGAGTTCCACAAATATGTTAAAGGGCACAAAGAATTGCTGAAAAGGGCAAAATCTTCTGAAAAATAAGGCCATGTAAGTATTTCTGCATAAATTTTTTTAAATATAATAATAATAAAAATTATAATTATTTCACACATGTAAAAAATTTTGTATACTCCATCCAAGAAGTCATATATTGTCCTAACGAGACCCAAATATGACAACCATAAGTAAAGGCGTTCGCGCAACGTAGTATACAACAATTCATTCAAGATTTCATTGACGAATTGTTAAATGCATGTTTTTATCAAAAATTAAAACTGCTTAGGCATTTTTAAATAATCGGCGGTATCTTTCAGCTATCCCTGCAACTATTCCCTACTTCCTTTTCTATATCTGCAATACCTATTTGAAATTAGTCAGTTCTATTAATTGTATTAAAATTTTGTAGAAAAATAAAAAATCTCAAAAAAACATAATTTTAATGTTTTTCAATATTATTATTTGGAAAATACGTTATTGAAAGTACATTTTTGGATACTGGAAGGTATTTATTTTATTATTTGCTAATATTTCTTGGGACCCATAATAAATAAACAGTTTTAGAATTTTAACACAACATTGTAAAAATAAGTGAGGTCATAGTGCCGGTCCGTTTGATCCTCAATGTCGGTGTTTTGGGTTTATTGCAACCGTTAAAGGGCTAAAAGAGCACCTAAAATACTTTATTTGTAAGTCTACTATCGAGAATAAATAATAATTTTATTGGGGGTAATATTTTGTTGTTATGAAAGGGAAGATTTTAGAATTTCAAAATTTTGTTGGAACAACTTTCTTTATTCTCATGGCGCCGAATTTCGTTTTTATTACGACAATATGGTAAAAATGGATCTTTTAACAAAAATTTCAACTATTACAAAAATGAAATAGATACATGAATAAATGTATTAAAAAACGTAAAATTAGATCGTTAAATGATAGAAAATGAATTTATTGTGGGTAAAACTTTGTATTAATGCGTGTTTTAGATGCATTTTAGATAATTAAACATTCTGAGTGAATACAATGCTGTTTAAAGCACATAATTGTAAATTCACTCATAAAATTGTTGACATTCATGTTAGAAAGATATTACAGAGTGTTTAATATGGCTAAATTAACAATTAACAATAATAAAGAGACTTTTGTGGCTTCAAATACATTCCATTTATCCAATATCAATTCTGACACTTTTTAGTTTTATTTTTTTAAATATATTTAAAATGGCAATCTAAACCATAGACAATTGACTTAGAATTTCTTCCAAATTATTATTTTTCCTAAAAATATATTTTCGTGAAGTTTGTCTACGATTAAATTTAAAAACTACAGTTTTTACACCAAAACATAGTTTTTCAAATAGAGACATAGATAGGTCAATTAGTTTAAAATGATACATTAGTTGCCTTCATTCCTAAATAAAGGAGTAATTTATAGTTTTCCAAGCCTTATTAGGACCCTTTGAAATTTAGTAGTCCAATCAAAATCTATCTGAATTCTAAATGTTCCGCAGAAGGTTGCATTCTAGCACTAGGGGTTTTTGACCCCAGGAACTCATAATTGAGTTACATGGCCGCGGTTTTAAGAAAACAACCATTTTGAAATTAAGTAACCAAGACGGTTTCAATGGTATCGTTTAAGCGAACATTTGAAAATCCACGAAAAAAGTAAATCTCATTTTCAAAATTTACGTCTCTGATCAGATTTACTGGAAATATTAAAAATTAATCGAACCGTCGATTCGGAAATGCAAAATTTATTAAAAAATGAAACTAAACATTGACGCAGTATTAATGAAATAATAATTTATACTATTCAATTTTTGGCTGAACAAAACTTATGTGACAATTCCATATAGTTCCAATCATCCCATGTCACATAAACTATCGGCATATAATTCAATGATACATAGAGCATTTTCAGTTCATATGAACTGTAATTTTGATAGAGAGATTAATACAATTAGACAAATAGCAACATCCAACGGTTATCCATTCTTCTTCTTCTAGTGCCTATCCGGTCCGGATGTTGGCGATCATTCTGGCTATTATGATTTTATTTGCTGCTGCACGGAATAGTCCTGTAGTAGTTGTTGAAAACCATGTCCTGAGATTTTTGAGCCATGAATTTCTCCGTCGTCCTGGGCCACGTTTACTAGGGATCTTCCCTTGCAAGATATTTTGTAATAGACTGAACCTTTTCTCATTTCGCATTATATGACCGAAATATTCTAGCTATGATATATGATAAATAAGCTAATTAATAAAAATGAGGAAAAAGTGGCATTACAACTAATATTTCCTAAACAAACTGATGAAATAAAAACTTATAAAGCCATCACATATGCAGGAAGTATTTCTAATAATATTTCAAAGACAATGTCTTTAGCAACAAATACAACAATTTGTTTTAAAACAGAAAGTAACGTAAGTACAAAATTGTTAAATGTGAAAACAAAAATACCACAATTAAAGAAATCAGGTATATATAAACTCAAATGACCAGAATGTAATGCTGTCTATTTGGGTCAGACCCTTAGAAACTTTGAAATACAATACAGTGAACACTTACGAGCATTCAGATTAAAACAACCAGATTCATTGACACCTAACGCAGAACTGGAAGTACTACATATTTGTGATAAGAAACAAGAACTGGATCTCCTTGAAGAGTTAGAAATTAGAAGACACTTAAGAAACCCACAATATGAAGTCGTCAATGAACAGATAAATCTAGGGAGTTCTCCACTATTAAACTGTCTTCATAAGTGATAATTGTAAAGATCAGCGGATATAGTTTTCCTGATTTTCTATATCATTGCACAGTTATACTGATCTTAATTGGTCTAGCCAAAAATAACTACTAAACGTCAGGGAGGCAGCAAATGAAATGTAACTTCTGTCATTCTGACGATGATATTCAGTTATCGAAACAATTGTCAATTTTTTAGAATTTTTAGCATTTTTCATTATATTGTGGAATTAGCTAAAAACATTGAGTTTCATTTAAAATACAAATGGATTTTACGTTACGTACAGTCGACAAAGAAAGCAGTACTTTTATATAAGAGAGGAGAAAATAGCTTAAAAGGATTTTCAAAAGTATGATTTAAATATATTCCGTTTAAAGTCATTAGCTTGATGTTTGTAATATCGGCTCCTGAGGTAAAATAACATCCAAAAAGTATTATTTTGTATTTCGCTTAAAAATGAGTAATAACATTGATTACTTATATATAGTATGTACAAAAAGTACGAGGAGTAATAAACCCTAATTAAGTATGCAAAACCTTTACAGGGAGCACCATGAAATTTTTGATAAATCTCTTACTTTAAATTACATTTCTTCCGTAAATCTAAAAACCAGGTAGATCGACCCCGTATTTGTTTCAGTTGTAGCAAAGTTTAGGGTTTATTCATTGTTAAAGGATTAGCAGATAAGCAATAACGCAATGCAGTGGTGTGTATTTTGGGAAAAAAATACGTTTTAAATTATAATATAATAAAAAATGAAAAGAAATAATTATTGGAATACATTTATTACTTACATTTTATTCTATATCCGACTCGGAAGAGGAAGAATCGTTGTTGACATTAATAATAATAGGGTCGATTAAATCATCACAAATATTGTCAATTTTCCACATATTTGCCTCTACTTTGATAACATGCTCGATACAGTTTGTCCAATTTTCCTTACTCACATGACTTACAGCACTCTCAAACAATTTCACAACATCGTTTATTTTAAAAGTAGTATTTTTTTCCAACTTCCCCCTTTATCTGAGGCCATATTAATCATATGGGATTAAGTTCCACGAGAAGAAGCCATTTCTTCTACAATGTAGGTTTTGTATTTATTCTTATTCATTTTTGCAATTCTGTAAAGTTCTTTCCTTAGTGGATCTTTTGGAAACTTAATATTTTTCGAAATAAGCCACTCCAAAAGCTCTGCTTTACGCCAACGACTTGTGGGCAATGCTTCTCGTAACCGTGAATGGCAACTTGCGTTGTCCATAACAATAACAGCCCCTTTTGGAATCAGATCCAACATTTGAACAAACCATTCCTCGAAGACATCCCCATTCATATCTTCGTGATAGTCCCCCGTGCGTTTTGAAATAAAAGTTAATAATCCACCATCAACAAAACCTTCAGAACTTCCAACATGGACAATGATAAGTGTTTTTCCTTTTCCAGATGGTGGCTGCAAACCTAACGACAAACCTTCCACGAATGCCTGCCTTCCGCTTTTAATGTTTTCATCTTGCCAAGATTTGGAAACTGTATATCCAGCATTTATCCATGTTTCGTCTAAGTAGAAGATTTTCAAATTTTGTTCTCTGGCATGTCGAATGCTTCTTAAATAGTCCCTTCTCCAAAAAACTATTTCCGGTTTATCTATCAAGAGAGATTTTCTATTATGTTTTGTATATCTGAAACCCACATCTTTCAAAAGTTTGCATAATGTCATTCTGGAGAATTTTGGATAGTCCGTATCTTCTTGCACTGATGTCATAATTTTGTGAAGTGTTGGAATTTCCTTTCGTAAGTGAAATCCATGGACTTTACGCATTAGTCTTTGTTTTAATGACTCATCGATCTCAATTGGTTTTCGGCCTGAAGGAGTTTAAGGGGGTTGAAGAGTTCCATTCTTGCTTTCTTTTAGTAATCTAAAAATTGTTGATTTAGCAACACACAACATAGCAGCCGTTGATTCCACAATATCATCAACACTTGCACTTGGATCCTTGTTTTTCAATGATATATAACAATTCAATATCAGAGTTTTTTCATTTAAAGATAATGGACCTGTTTTTGGTCGTTTAGATGGTCCTTGGCTTATCGACATTGTTTGGTACTTGCACAATTAACATTCAACAAATGTTTTAAATATATTCCAACTGTTTACAATATTATGACAACCATACAACTTCATACAACTTTACTCAAAGAACTAATACTAAGTACTGATTTAATGTACCTACTTTTTTTTAAAATAATATTCCCGATAATGTTTCTAAGAAAACTGGGTTGTTTGGAAAATCCCTCTCAATAATCGAATAATCTGTGAATAGGTGTAATCGTATTAAGCCGATTACAGTAGGCCACTTGCCTTTTAAAATTTCTGAGAAAAATTCCCCAAACACTACATATAGGAGTAATACAAATAAAAAATATTATGACTAAACGGGCATATCCGAACTCTGCCACAAAATAAAATTTTACCTGACTTGTATCAATTTGAGGATTACTGAAATATTCGAACTGTGCCGCAACCATTTAGTTTAATCCTATTAGAGTCATTAGGGTTTATAATAGATAAAATCGGAGGCCCATAGAATTATGTATATTTCTGAAAGGTTTCAAAGATTTCTTGAATTAAATATTTTGAAGAAATCTTGATTGTTTTGATCGATATTTAGGGGATTAGGGAAAGGATGTTGATGCACTTACACTATTGCCTAAAAATCAGGAAGAAGTATTTAATAGTGTTCGTGAATTACAATTACGAACGAACCGAGAAGAGGAATTTCTATTAACAGCAGACCAGGTATTTAAAATTATTGTGTTCTCCTGTTTTTCCAACCTTAATTTTTTATGTAATTCGGATTGTATTTTGATGGATGGGACTTTCAAATACTGTTCAACTTTTTTTTACCAAATGTTTACCATTCATGGTTTTAAAAACGGCTATTACGTACCTCTTGTTTTTTGTTTGCTGCCGGACAAATCAAGTCAAACATATTCAAATTTGTTTTTAATTTTAAGACAAAAATGTAAAGAAGTAGGCTTAAATTTTCAACCTAAAGAAGTCGTAGTAGATTTTGAACTAAGCATTCATAACGCTATATATGAATGTTTTGGCAGAGATCAAATTCTTTTTGGTTGTAAATTTCATCTCTGTCAAGCTTGGTTTCGTAAGATTCAGGAGTTTCATTTGGTACAAGAGTACAGACAGAAAGGTTCTGTAATTGGCGAATACTTAAAAGTACATTTCGGTATTATGTATCTTAGTCCTGAGGAAGTTGTAGAATTTTTTTATAATGAACTACATTTTTTGCTTCCGAATGACCTCTACCTCTATCACTTTTTTTTATTAAAATTAGTACATCCCGTTACCTCTGACCTAAATCGTATATTCTTTAGCATAGCTGCAACTCATTCGTTCAATACAAAATGTACCTTACGGTATACCCTCTTAAAATATATTTTGGTACGTCTATGAAATCTACTTAAATGAATGATTTATTACTCCTTGTCCTTTCTATATAGACTATAGGCAGCAAATGAAATGTAACTTCTGTCATTCTGACGATGATATTCAGTTATCGAAACAATTGTCAATTTTTTAGAATTTTTAGCATTTTTCATTATATTGTGGAATTAGCTAAAAACATTGAGTTTCATTTAAAATACAAATGGATTTTACGTTACGTACAGTCGACAAAGAAAGCAATACTTTTATATAAGAGAGGAGAAAATAGCTTAAAAGGATTTTCAAAAGTATGCTTTAAATATATTCCGTTTAAAGTCATTAGCTTGATGTTTGTAATATCGGCTCCTGAGGTAAAATAACATCCAAAAAGTATTATTTTGTATTTCGCTTAAAAATGAGTAATAACATTGATTACTTATATAGTAAAGCAGAATCGCGTTCATATCGTTTCCTGTTAAAATATAACACTAATAAAGTTGAATAAAATCAAACTCACCATGTCTCATGTACACCCAATATTTGGCCTAAAATAATTTAACACGATATTCAAATTCGTTTATTGAAATAATAGTCGAAAAATAACAATGCCACCTTTTCGTATTTAATCAATAAGAATCAACCGGATATCAAACACCACCTACCTCTCTTTCTATCATTAATTTCTGCCTAAAAGTTCCCGACGAACAGGAAGTGCAGGTGTAAAGGGGTTGGCATTTGGCAATATTCATACAACATATCCCATATGGGTCATTTTCTGACCAGTGTGATATGCACCTTGTGCCACAGACCTGCCTCAAACTTGACCATTCAATTTCTAATCAGTTTTTGTTATTATAATAGAGCCGGTTTTTTTATAGATTCGAAACATTACACGTGACCATAGTAAACGTATGCCAAATTATAGGATAGGGGCCTAAATAAACCGGAGATGTCGTAAAACTGTTTCATTCAGTATTTTGTAATAGTTGTAAGTTATACAAAGCACGGACGAAGTTTATGAGAAAATAATTGAAAATAGATAGAGTTTTGAGTCTTATTTTGTTTAACCACGTCTAACTAGTGAAAGGAAACATACTTTGATGTTATAATGCTGTTTTTTATTTTTATTTTAGTTGTATATGAAAGATATTAGATTGAAAAAAATCTTTACGTGGGAAAATTTCCTGATGAACCATGTGTATCGGTTTTTGTTATTCTAAACGAGTAACAGACTAGGTTTTCTCCACGACCAGACGGTATGAATCAAAATTAACCCATTAAGTACAAACTTTTAAAAGTTTTAAAAAATTGGTAATTATTTATGAACCAACAATGAACAGGAACGGGATAAAGATGATAGATTTCTGCAGACGAAATGATTTAATAATCGGAAATAATATGTGGTACCAATAAATGGATAAAAAATACACTTTTGTAGCAGAAG
This sequence comes from Galeruca laticollis, assembly GCA_963921935.1. Classification (NCBI taxonomy): domain Eukaryota; kingdom Metazoa; phylum Arthropoda; class Insecta; order Coleoptera; family Chrysomelidae; genus Galeruca; species Galeruca laticollis. The sequence continues at coordinate 58,671,873 of OY998185.1, read as the reverse complement.
AAGGAAATGCCAGAAGTCTAATTGACTATATTATATATACCCAAAGTTTAATAAAAACTATACAAAAAGTACAAACAAGAAAAGAAGCAGAAGCGGGAACCAATCACAAATTAGTGACAGCACAATTGAAAGTAAATATTGGGAGCGATGAAAAGAAAATAGAATATAGTATACTTGAATCAAAAAGAAAGAAAAAAGAGTGAGAGATAAAAAGGTCACAAATGAAGAATTTCAAAAACGGACAAATGAAAGGAAAAACTGGATATAAGAAGAAAAATGTAAATTATTTAAAAAAAACAGTGATATCCTCAGTAGAGAAAATTTGTTGAAGAAAACATTTATTAAGAATATAAAAAGAACGAAATTGTGGACTGAAGAAGTAAGAAAGCTTGTGAAAGATAAGAAAACTGCATGGAAAAAATATCTGCAAACAAAGTCAGTGGAGAATAAGGAAGACTACAAAAAAATGAGTAACGCTGTAAAAATAAAAATAGAAGAAGAGAAAATACAAAGTTGGAGAGGAGATAACAAAATCACATAGGATAAATATCAGAAAATTTTTAGACACAGATAAAAAGATTTACGGAAATCAGAAAGAAGGAAATAAAAGCAATAAAAGACTAAAACAATCAACAACAAACAGGGGTGAAACAAGTACTAGAAACATAGAGACATTACTATTAGGGGGTATCGAAAAAAGCGAATTTTTTATGAGGCTTTTGGTGTATAGCGGAAAAGTTGTCTCTATACATAAGTAAATTCTGTGCAAAATTTCATCACCGTAGGATAATGTCTTTTGCTCTGGCAAGGGACGTGAAATTTCAAAAATTAGCATACTTTCAATTCTGAATACTGTTATGAAACAGCACACTGGTATAGTCCCTGAATCCGACTCTGTCTAAGCCATGTATGAAAGTTAAAATTATTTCTTAGAACTGTCTACGATTGTGACTATCTTATCTAGACATTGTTTTTGTAACCAGTCTTATCTAGAAAATGACAGAGCCAATTGTTTTTGTGTAAGCCGCAATCTAGAGTTATCTAGTAAAAAAGGCACTAATATATATAAAGGACCGACCAGAGGAGAAGTTCATTTTAGTTGATAAAGTGATCTCGTGATAGAAATAGCGAACAGTAAAGTGTTGATATAAATTATTAATTAAGGTTGTGTGTATATAAATTATATGTAAGTTAATAATTAGGTGTATATAAATTAAGTGTTAGTGAGTAGTTTAGTGTTTAAATAAATTCGTAAGTAGCCATACCGTGTGTTTAAAGTTTATCCCACCCGTTTACTATTTGAATAAGTAAGAAAAACATCACATTGGTGTCAGAAGTGGGATAATATGAATAAATAACTACATCAAAATGGCCAAGAGACTAAGTGACCTAAAAGTGACGGAATTAAGAGCAGAATTGGAAAATCGTTAGTTGGAAACGTCCGGTAAAAAAAGTGAATTAGTAGAAAGACTTAAACTGGCACTGGAAAATGACGGCTTTGATCCTGAATTATTTTTATTCAATGACGAGGCTTCCACTGTAATCTCGTCAATTTCTGCCATGGAAGAAAATATTTCAACTAATGTGAAAAACGATATTTCTGCCATGGACTAGAAGGTTTCTGCTATAAAGAACGATATTTCTGCAGATATCTTATCATTGAAAAATGACATTACTGCTGAAGTCGAGAATAAAATTTCGTCTCTAAAATCGAATATTGAGAATAAGAAGACAACGATAAATGAGAAAATAAAATCAGACATAGAAAATAAGATGACAACGATGGAAAATTATATGGACGAGAAAATCGAGGAATTAGAGACAAAGATTGCCGATTTAAAAACACAAGGCACTTCAGCAGAAGAAAAGAAGATCGAGATCTGCAAGCCAGAAACACAACCCAAGACTTATGATATTGGCAGTTTTACCCGTGTCAAGGCCCCAACGTTCGATGGAAAGATGTCGTGGACCAATTACGTAAAACAGTTTGAAGCAGCCGCTAGATTGAATAATTGGTCCGATAAGGAGAAAGCAGTGAACCTAACTATAGCGTTTCGGGGAGATACCGCTTGGAGAAACGGATGACTTCGAGCAGATGAAGAAGAAGTTGGACATGCGAATGGTCACGAGCATCTAGAACATTTGTACCAATCCCAGCTGAAGAACCGAAGGCAGAAACGTGACGAAGCACTTCAAGAATATGAAGTGGATATTGCCCGACTCGTTCGATTTGCTTATCCATCAGCAGTAGAGAACATGATGGAATGTCTGGGCATACAGGCCTTTATTGATGGCTTACGTGACCCCGATATGCAGAGAACGCTTCGCTTAGCCTATCGCAAAACATTAGTTGACGCATTGACAGCTGCTCTTGAATAGGAAGCAGCAACGAAGGTTTCGGGTTACAACAAGAAGGCGACGAGGACAAGTTTGACCAGATCGTCAGCTTGATCAATAGTATGATGGACAAGAAGCCGAGAAAGATCAGATGCCGGAATTGTGGCAAGCTAGGGCATGTACGCAGTTCATGTAAGCGCCCCAGGACTCCTGCAAACTAAGAGCCCCAATCACAGGAAAAATAGAACGGGTTGGCTACGAGGGGACAGCACCGACCCATTATCGTTCCAAAGACTCTCTCATACTGATAGCTTCTCTCTCTTTATAAAAAAGACTGAGACACTGCATAGAACTAAAACTAGAAGAAGGACAGGCAGCTTTCAGACCGGAAAGACAAATCAGTGAAAATATATATATATATATATATATATATATATATATATATATATATATATAATATATATATAAATATATATATTGTACGAAACTTAATAGGAGAAACAATTGAGAAAGGTGAAGAACTGTTCCTGGTATTTATTGATTTGAAATCAGCATTTGACAGGGTTGTTAGAAATGTGGAAATAATTTTTTTGATACGAAATTGTAGATGTCAGATAAGTTTCAAATGTTGGCGAATACGTTTGTAAGTTACTGGTTAAACAGTAATAATTTTATCCCGTACTTTCGCGCAACTCTGTACATACACGAATAAAATCGACTGGTTCAATACCCTTGAGTTGAGCGCTAAAAGACTGCAAATATTGCAAAAATTCAAGTCAATAGAAATAATAATAAGTAAAGAAACTTTTTTCTCACATAAAAACAAGTACCAAACCATTTATCACGAAACAGAACGTTTTCAAATTAAAAATCTGCATCTGGTCACACAAACAAGTTTTTTTTATTTCAACTTTATTAATAGTTGAATTAATTAGCGATACAACAAAGAAAACGACACATAAAACGGCAATAGACGGTGAGATTAAAGAAATTAAAATTAATGAAACGATGTTATGAGTTTGTATTAAAAAAAAATTAAATTTAGGTTGAATTCCGTACATATGTAGACACAAGTTTCGTAATTATAATTTCAGACGATAGTTTCGGAGCTGGGACTTATGAAGCTTGATTTCGGAATCGGAATTGTTATCAAATGGTGAAATAATATTTTTTTATTGTTAAGCTTGATTCAAAATTTCTCCACAATTTAGTTACGAATACAGCTCTTAAAACTTCGTTCTGCTCGTTTGCACTTGTGCTTTCTTTAATAATATCTAAATGCTTATCTGAGATATTTGACACTATGATTGATTGTGTTCTAACATCCTTTTTACTCCAATTGTCAATATCTGGCAGATTCGCCAATGATGCTGGACATGTACCATCTATGGCTTCAATACATCCTTCTTTTATACATAATATTTCTTTTATTCTATATAATTAAAGTTATTGGCATACGAATTCATTTTTGCCGGTTTTCTTTGTTAATATTTTTAAGATTTAAGTTTTGACATTGCTTTATCCTTGGGTCCTTGGTATCGATTTGTCGACTCTATTTGTTACGAATAGCTCAAATATATATTGCAAGAAAAAAGGAATTGTAATTATTGCCTTAAACTAACCTTTAACAAGTTAACTGCTATGAGGTACATATGTCGTGCCATGGCCCATTTTCCTGTGCTGCTTTGAGGTACAAATATAGTGCCTAACACTCTGTTATGATTCGTCACTCTGTGACTAGACATCTGTACCTTGTCTACTATCTAACAATATGGGATTATATTGAGACTGACACAAAGCGACGAAATTATTTTGTGTATGTATTATATGGGAGAAAATTTCAAGAAAACCTAGAAATCTTGCAAAAAACTTTAGTTTATTGAGCGGTATAAAAAATACAGGAAAATATCTGATATTATTTGAGATTTGCGTTATGAACGTTAAAAAACAATTGATACAAAATGATTTGCTGCAAACACTGCATTTCCAGGTGGACCTCGCAGCTTTATTCTGCGCTACTTTCCTTCCAAACTCCTCGGATATATTTTGGCAGCAAACTGTGCATCGAAGTCTTGTGCCACTTTATTCTAAGTTCTAACTCATGATTTTCCGTTATATTAAGAGTCACTTTCGTGTATGTTTTAAACGCATTGATAAGAACAGTTCCCAATATCAGTTCGACAGCTAACTTTCGATACCACTTGACTCCCCGTCGAAGTGGTGATTTATTTGCTTTTTTCATCTCGGATAAATCAACAAATGCTTGGCATTATTGTAATCAACAATGAGCTGAGGCTTTGCTCGTTTTGGATTTCGGCGGCTTGGTGTTTGCTTTGTTTCTGTGAGGTGCTTAGTACTCAAACACCAAACTTCCCTTTTGTCTTTCCATTTCAATATTGTTATTCCTGTTCTCTAAAATCTTGCAAAAACGTCTCCTTTTTTTCAATTTTGCGTTCTCTACTTCTCTGCAGTTGAATTTTTTGTTTCTTCTTAGGGTACGTACTAGGTGAGTTTTTCTGCTAAGCAGAAGATTTGCTAATGAAACATTTGTGTAATAGATGTCTATATACAAAGTTCTTCTTTTATCCAAAAGTGTTCCCAATAGATCAATTACCACTTCTTTAGTCGCTGACCTTCCATCCGTTCTATCACTTTTTCCACAATAGATATTGAAATTATAAGTACTTATGTCCACCATCAAGGCACAGCTTATATAATTTAATTCCAAATTTATTGTTCATGCAGCTGGTTTCGAGCGATTGGGTGCGAATATTGTATAGCATTTGCGCTAAAATAACAAGCAGAGACAACGTTTTGCGAAGCAACCGTTAACCACGGCAATATTCAAAATATGAAATTTGATGAAAATTACAAAACATTAAAATTGAATGAAAAGATACTGTAGCTGTTTAAGCGAATGATGAAAATAGGGACAGCATAAATCAGGGATCCTGAGGTGTAGAAGGCCAGCAATCCAGTGAGTACCCACATTGCAAGAAACTACAGTTGTTTATTAATAAATCTACAGTCCGCGATATTCTTACTGTGAAAATTTCATTGGTGCTTAGACACTTATGTCTCTTATTTTTAATGTACTGAAGCCAATTCTTCCCAAGAATGAAAAATGAAGCATTCGTAATAGAAGCTGGAACTGGTTCTATACATATAATTTCTGAGTTTGCTAAGATAAATTTCATTTGTAGACCAGTAATCTGATATCGAAGGCAAATGGCACAAACCCATCCAAAGTAGTATTCCAAGAAATAATTCAATTTCGTCTTAATTTGTATTTACCCATTTATAAACTCTTGAGTTTGGTGCTACACCTTGGGTTTTTAACTGATCCGCATATCTATTTGTCTCAGTCACTATAAGATGTATAATATCGTCTGTGACAAATAATTTGAAAAAATCGTAATTTTCTATTAGATCTCGTATGATTCCTACTGAGCTTTCAGTAAAATCAAAGTTCGTCAGTTGAACTCCACAGCAAATCGCCCACATCATCTTCATCCTCGCTGTCTTCCGATGAGGCTCATCATCTGAAACAATATAAATATACTAAGATATGTTTCAGTACATAAAAACTGATGATATTGATGAATCTCACAAGAAAAGAACATTTGAAGAATAGTACATTACTCCGATTCACCTTGTGTATTTGAAGGACCTGCAACATCTGCACCAAATTTAAGTATTTTAGATTTAGAGTAGCCAACATTTTTTTTCAAACGGCTCACAAGTTTTATTTCATCACTTTCATACTTTCCGAACTATTTTCGGGAGAGTAGTTGTCTGATCAAGCGTCAGTAATGTAAGGACCAGTTTCTTTTCTCCGATCAAAATTTTACAAGTCACGGTGCATAGTGGCACAGCATACGTGCTTCGATGCATAGAGAGTACAAAATTTCCATCTCTGCCTCAATTTTCCTTATGCAAAAATAGGAAAAAAATGTCTTTTTACAGTTGCTTCTTATTTTTCTTGTGTTCTGGGCCCATAACCTGTTTCTCTCCAAGTCTACAATTTTTCATGAGATGATAGTTTCTTTTCTATTGATTCTTGTCATTCTGATTGTTCGATAGTTTCTCTGAATGTTTTTAGCTCTTCATTAGCTGAAGAAATAAGACAATAAGCAACATACACATCATAGTCTTCCATCTAAGATGACCTCTTTATAGATCTCCCTGTACTTGTAATTCTTCCTTCTGAAATCTCAAGTGTATCTTGATATTCATCTTATAAACTTTCTGAAGAAATGCTTTGATTCGAACCAACCTCATTATTATCATTGTTGTCATTTTCTGAATGGTTAGGTTTCTAAGGATTTTATTTCTTCTTCAGGAAAATATATTATCTTTTGTGTAAATTTTGATACTGACACTAAGTTATGCTTTAAATTCTTAACTATAAATGCTTCTATTGAAATATTTGATCCTTGTTAGTCTGTTTTCAGTGTACCTATTTTATTAGCTTCTAATTTGGATGTGTATCTCTAATTGTGTCAGATTCACCATGTGTTTTTCCAATTCTTCTTTTAAGAAATGATTGCACGCACCTAAATCACATTTCATTTATTTTTCCATCATCTTCTGAAAATAAGTTGACTGCGTATAGCTGTATCGCACTCTCATTCTCTTATGTCCCATGAGCCTTGTCTATATATTCTTCTCCCTCTTACACGTCTATTATAGCCACCACTACTTCTTTTAGAGCATGCTGCAAACCCCTAACCTAACCTAACCCCCTGAAGATTTAAAACTAGATTCACTGTTATCAAATTTTGTGGTAAGTTTGAGTTCTTCATCTGAATAATCTGTATTTTACAAAATCTAGCTTGGTGTTTTCTATACTTTCTAAAGTAATTACTACATGGACGGTTGTAACAAAAGTGTAAGTGGTATACTTTGTCTCCTTCATCTGGTATTGATCATCTCTCTTCGAGTTCTCTTATTGTTGTATCAAATCTCAAAAATAAATCATCCTGTTTACCAATTTTCTCATTTTTCAAATTTATTAACTTTTTCGTCTTTCTGTTTCTTCCTGTACACTAAAATTGACTTCCATTGGAGTCGCTATATAGTTTGTTCCATACCAAATCCTTTTAAAAGTCTTTCTATCATTTTTGCCAAGTGTATTTTGAGTACTTTTTCTGTAGGTTGTATTTGCATACCTAAGAATGACTGAATTTGCTGCGTTTTTTTGAATTTAAATTCATCATAAAGATTTTGAATTAATGATTCTACAAGTTTTTTTATGCAATTAGCAAAGCATCGACAACATACAAAACTAGGTAGAATGATGTAAAACAGCAATTTGACAACGTCTTTCGAACGTGTATAAAATTGCCAACTCATGAATCTAAATATCAACTTCCAGTTCATATATCTTCAATAAAACAAAGGAATGAAAACATAATATAGTAAAACTTAAAATTATAACTGAATATTTTTGTATATCTGTAATATTTTGATATTGTACAAAATAATATAGAAATATTACGATCAAACTTATCCGATTTGTTCGAGATTATACTACAGGATGATCACGAATTCATCATTGCATCATTTTTTATGATTTATATATATATATATATATATATATATATATATTAATACACATCCTCTATTTGAAATTCAAAGAACAAGTAAAACATAAGGAAATTTATTTAATTTAGTTGTCATACTCTCGATACACACTGTACTCTACGTAAATTCTAAAATTTTGAAAGATTCTGTAGAAATATCAAACATGACATTTCATAATTTCGATGACATTTGAGTAGAATATATCTAATGATAGATAGAACATAATAGGATTTGGAGAAAATATTTGAAATTGTAAAATATAGAGGTCTCTGCTAGCGAGATTGCAAATGTAATAAAATAATTTCAAAATCTCACTTGGTTATTGAAAATTATAGATTAGAAACTTTTTCAAAAACAAGAAAAATCGGTAACCAACGGAAAGGAGAATTATTTATTTTGTAAAAATTTAGTCAGTAGCTTTTTATCCTTTGAAGAGACTACATCAAAATAAGAGTTGTTCTCGAATTTTTTGGTAGATTGCATACATTGCATATGATACAATCAGATAAATAACCTATATAATAAATTCAGTGCGTACATAATTCGGAAAAGAATTGTATCGTAAAAGTGTATGTGGTTCCAGTTTTTCTAAATCGTATATATTTAGAAAGTTGCAGTATTCTAAATACGTTAGAATAAGTACGAGATTTCCTGATCCATTGGGTGAGTCCTCTCCAGTTTTAAATTTATTTCTCGAGAAATATCAGGCCTTAAATTCAATACAGTTTAAAGATGCATCTATATATAAGAAAATTTGAAATATACCAAATTTATTGATACCTATCATTTACAACATCAAGTGAATAGACCATTTTGAGCAGAACTTTCGGTATTTGACATTGATACACGTCAAGTGTAAATTATTCCGTGTTTTCTACTAAGTTATATGCTATTTGGTAAGCATCCTTTCGGTGGATATAACTTTAAACATAACAAAAAGAAGTGCTAAAAATTGGGAAATTTTAAAAGATATTAGTTATGAAGAAGGTTTAAAATAAATTATCCTACTTTCCAAAATTAAAGAATTTTACACTATATTATTATTGTCTTTTTATTGAAAATATTTGGAGAGAGGCATAATATTAATAAATCAAAAAAGTACCTCCAAAGATAAAGCCAAACTTTGGAACACCTTTCGAGACAATGTGAAAATAAAGTTATAAATAAATAGAAAAAGAAAGGTAATACGAACGTAAAACAACAAAATGATTTAACGTATACTAGATATGAAAACGACGAATATTCGTGGATAGAAGGAATAAAAGAATCAGCATAAAACAGTAATATTCGTGGACATGAACAAAAAGCACCAGAACAAGTAGAGAAGAATTTGGAAAAAGGATATGAAGCAGTAACATAAGTCATATCTGAAAAGGTAGAAATAGATCAAATGTTTGACGAAGAGATGCCTTTGGTTGTTGCTCGTAATTTTGGGAGACATTTGTAATCCTAATATATTATTGCGTCCTCTGAAATTAGTAGCATGGGATTTATTTTGAGAAAAATTCGCTAAATGTGGCGAAGAAAGTACTAGAAGTAGAGAATATTTTTTCATAATGTGTGCCATTTGACAGAAACAATTTTCTTAAATTTTGTGATTTGTTATCTATTTCCTTGGCTCAAGGAAAACTGTTGTTATTTCTTATTGTTTAGCACCTAGCCTATGAAATGCACAAATTAAGCGGTTTCTATAAAGAGGTGGTCTACCGAGAATTTTTATATTTGTCTGTAATAATTTTGGCAAAACGATTGTAGTTAATCTTGAGATGTCATAATACATCGTCTAAGAATGTAATTTTCCAAATTCCCAGAAGCATTATTTATATGCAATAAACATTTCTACAATGAGGATAAAATCTGCGGTTTTACTGTTCTTTGATTTTATTAGTAATTTCGTAAGTCATTAAATGTTAAATTTATTCATCAGTCGAAATATATTAATATTGATACACCTACCGTGTGAAATTAATATACAACTTTTACTGTTGTATATTATATTATACAATGAAGAATTAAAGTAACTCATAATTTCAGTTTCAACCTTAGTAATTATTAATCCAAAAGAAAAATATTATAAAAATAAACGGTATTAAAGATTAAAACTAATTTTTCCGCATCTGTGGCCCTGAACAATATTCTATCATAAAATTGTTACTTATATACACTTCGGGGGATGTATCGTGCTAACAAACCGAAATTTCTCCAAAAATCACCAATAATTTAGTATATCTGGATTTATATGACCCGCTGTACTCGCTCTAGTCAACTGAAAATCAATAGGATACATCTGTGAGACACCTTGAACAATATTCAATCATAAAATTGATCAATCGTATACTCTCTGGAGGCTGTATCGTGCTAACAAACTAAAAATTCTCCAAAAATGACAAAAATGTCGTACTTCAAGTACCATAGCACCCGTTGTACTGGCTTTGGTGAGCTGGAAATCAATAGGGTTAATCTGTGACATGTTCTTAACAATATTCAATCATAAAATTGCTGACTTGTTGCACTCCGGAGGCTGTATCGTACTAACAAGACATGTAACGGAAAGTGGCCAACGACACGCAGGATTTTTTTTCTAAAAACCGTTTTTTCGTGTTGTTGTTGATGGAAAACGTAAAAATAACTCAAAAAAAATTTCAAAATTCCAACTTTTTTGGGGTAAACCAATACTTTTCTCGCATATAGATAGGTTGGGCGGAAAAGTAATAATTTATAAAATAGGTCAAAAATTATATAACGGGATATATTTTTACCCATATGTACTATACCCTGCTTTTAAACTATGAGGACTGATTTGAATTTAAGTTGGCAATTCTGTTGATTCCCGATTGGTCAAATGGCAGCCGGTTTTACATAGCACTTTTGACATATATTATGATTGGCAATTGTATAAACTGTAAACAAATAGTGTCCATTTTGATCTATCTTGCGCTCTTGTTATTGTTTTATTAACATATAAAAACAGTTCTTGTCAGGACTAATTTGAAAAGGAGCTCTGTAATTTTAGGTCACTTATCGTGAACAGAGAAGCAAAACGTTGTGAATTTGTATAAACAAATATCAGATGATGATCGAATATTAGAAGAAAGAAAATTACTGTACCCACAATTAAAAATAGCTAGAGGAAATGCATATATTAAGTACAATAAATCAATTATAAATAATGAGGTATTTGAAGAAGGTAATAAAGACTCAAAACAAGGCGGAAAACAAGAGACGGAAGAGGACAGGAAAAGAAAAGTACAGGAAAGGTCTCCAGAAGCAAACACACTAGACGAACAAATAAGAAAAATTACGCAGGCAACAAAAAATTAATAACCCAAGTAGTAACTTGAGAGGAAATATATTAAAATGACTATGAAAACCGATAGTATTAAAAATATAGAAAAGGAGAGTATGTGGAAAATTGCTACATGGAATGAAAGAGGACTGGCAGGAAAGGAAGACGAATTAACACAAGAATTTGAAAAAGAACCTTTGGATATATTAAGAATTACAGAGACCAAAAATAAAGGTCAAGGCGAAATTGAATTAGTAAAGGGACATTTGCTAATATTTAATAGGGTAAACGCAACTAGTAGAGCAAAAGAAGGAATCGGATGTATAATAAAGAAAGATCATAAGAAATGTATTAAAAACAGAACAGGAATCACAGAAAGAATACTTAAAATAGAATTGAATTTAAAAGAAAGCACAACGATAATTATAGTGTAAGGACCAAATGAAGATGCACGAGTGAGAGAAAAAGAAGAATTTTGAGAAAAATTAGGTGAAACAATAGAGGATGTTAAAGACAGATTAATAATAATGGGATAATTTAATAGAAGAGTTAGAAAGAATGATGAACAAAGCAATGACGTAATTGGCATATATGGAGGGAATGAAAGTAACAATAATGGAGTACGGCTAATAAATTTTTGTATATTAAACCAACTAATAGTAACGAATAAGTTTTATCAATATAAAGAGACGCAAAAATATACAAGAGCGGTAAGTAGCAGAAATGAAAAGTCCGTCATTGATTATGTTCTTATAAACAAAGGAAATAGAAAAGATGTGAGAGATATCAGCGTCATGCAAAGTGCAGAAATATACAGCGATCATTACTTATTAAGAGCAAAATTAAAAATGGCCACTGAAAAACAGAAAGAAAGTTCAAATAATGTAAAAAATGAACAGAAATTAAAAAAACAAATAAAATCATATAAATTAAGAGAAATAGAGGTGGCTAAAAAATTTAAAGAATATACCGAAAAAGAAATCGAAATATGGCTGGGAGAAATTCAATCGATAGAGGAAATGTAGGGCAAATACAAATCTATAATATTAGAGAAAGCAACAGAAGTATGTGGCACTACAAGAACCGGTGGCAACAAAAAGCAAACGAGATGGTGGAATAGAGAACAAGAACAAACCAAACTAAAAAAGCAAAAATGGAGAGAATATCTACGAAATAAAATGAAAGCTACTAAAATTATAAAATTCAAAGAAATTGGGTTAAGAACATAGTAGTCACAGCAAAAAAAGAAACGTGGCAAGAATTTGGAAAAAAATGGAAGAAGACAATAAAGGAAATCAGAAATGATTCTTTAAGCTACTAAAAACACTAAGAAAGGGAAAATTGAGCAATGTAAAACAGATAAAAAAATTGGACAAGATAAGGAAATCATAAAGCGATGGAAAGAATAGTTTGAGGAATTACTTAATGTAGAGAAAGAAGACCAGGTAGAAGTCTAAGACGAAAGACATCAGAAACTGGAAAACGAAGAAGATAAACAACTGATATAAATAAAAGAAGTGAAACAAGAAGTTCAAAAGTTGAAAAGAGGGAAAGCAGCGGATTAGGACAGTATTAACTTTTAAATGTTGCTAAGTTTAGGAGAAAAGGGGCTACAAATTCTAACTAAATTGTTACAAAGAATATGGAGCGAAGTAAAATTTCCGAGAGATTGGGAAATAATCATATTGCCACTTTTCAAAAAAGGGGACAAAACTGACTGTAATAATTATAGAGGCATAACATTGCTAAGCGTGGCACGAAAGTATATTAGAGACCCGACTTAGGAAAATAATAGAAAACCAGTTAGAAGAGCCCCAAAGCGGCTTTAGGAGAGTACGAAGTATGCTAAACTATGTATTTACATTGAAACAAGTAATAGACAAAAAACTGAGGACAAATCAAAAAGTGTACCTCGGTTTTATAGATATACAAAAAGCTTTTGACAGTGTTTCCAGAAATCAAATATGGGAAAGTCTACAACAAAGAGGAGTTGGAGCGTAATTGAGAAACCACATTAAATGCATCTATGAAACAAACAGGAACCGGGTAAGAAAAGATAATGAACAGTCGGAAGACTTCATGAAAAAGGAATGATTACAGGGGGGAGTACTAAGTCCGGTGTTATTCATAATGATAATGGATGATGTACTTAAAAAAGGTAAAACAAGAGTTAAACAAATACAAATAGGATACAGAAATATGGAAGTCGTGGGAATATCCGATTTAGTACTGTTCGCTAGAAACGAGTTGAAACATAATTTAATAACATGGAAGCAGATATTAAAACTAAGAAACGTGACCATAAATATGGAGAAGACAAAAATAATGGTGGTGGGACAAGAGGAAGAGAATCTTAATATCGAAATAGATGAAACGCGGTAAAAACAAGTGAAGAGTTTCAAATATCTTGGAGTGGGCATACAGAGCAATGCAAAACAAGAGGTAGAAGTGAACGAAAGAATAAGTGCAACAATCAAAGTTTATTATTCATTAAATAGAATCTTTCTGGGAAGAAAAGAAATCACAACTAAAATCAAATTGAACGTGTACAAGTCAGCTTTTCGACCGGTCCTTATGCATGGTAGTGAAAGTTTTGGATACTTACAAATACACTCAAAAGTAGAATACAAGCAACCGAGATTAAGTACTTACGCAGAGACAAAGGTGTCGCCAGAAAAGATCGATACGTAATGAAGCAATAAGGGAAGACTTAATCATAAAACCTATACTAAAAACGATTGAGAAACAACAACTTAGATGGTTTCGACACCTCTGCAAAATACATTGCACTTAAGAAGAAAAGTTACTATACACAATGAAAAATTGTGATATTTTAAATAATTTCTAGTGAAATATCCTTTATATATCGCCCCCTTAGTGCAACAACTAGATAACTCGAAATTTATGCATTTTGAGTTATCCAGTTGAAGCTGTCCTATTTTTCATGCTATTTTCAATGCAACAACTAGATATCTTGTACGAGCAACCAAACTTGTTTAAAGAGTGACCAGAAATAGATAACTCCGAAAATGCAGATTCCATAACTAGACAACTTGAGATATCTAGTTGTAGCACTGGCATTATTGAGTTACCCACCGGCGCCGGCACCTTCTTGGTCTCTATCTCTATGAGATGTCTAGTTGTGTGCTTGAAACAACAGGTGGATTTCTGTGCTTCTGAATTGGTTCTACAGTGTTTTTCAAACGGTGTTAATGCAATAATGACGTCAAGGGGTAAAAAGATTTTGGAAATGGTGCGTAGTCAATCCGAAAATGTCGCAGGTATGTCAAAATCTATTTAAATACATTTCAAATCAGATTTAATTCATAATGTGAGGTTATGTCATTATTTTCATGAACTTTGCGGAAAAAGTGTCCCTTTAATCGCTTACTTCACGAACTAAAGTTGCACTTCTAACCCCTAGGAATTAGAGGAATTTTGTTAATCGCTAGAGATTAGAAATTCCTCTTAAGTCCTTGGAATCAAGTATTGAAACACTAATGTTTTTTATCCTTTAATGGTTTTTAACTGTTTTGTCTTTATTTATTTCCCAAAGTGCAAAAAGGCGTATATACTACTACTTTTGCTTTAACTAAGCCTCAGAACACGTATAATAGGGAAAGAAATCTAACTTTTTTTTTCAATTATAGATGTTGGTTCTTCCCTAGATATGCCAAAATCAGGAGAAAATGTGGAGAATGTTATTCCAGGTGAGTTTTTTTAATTATTGTTTTAAGTTTATTACAGATTGTTTTTTCTACTATCTATTTCAGTTTACTGTTAAAGCGTGTTTTTAGGGTCTTTTTAACTATTTTCTTTTAATATTAACTACTTGTGCTCTCTACAAGATATTTCATTGTTTCAGATGACAATAAGCCCGGTCTCAGCGTTCCGCGTTCACCTTCATTAGACAGAGATTCAAATATTGAACTATATTCACCCGATCACTCAGAATATGTTCCAAGTTCTTCAAGTGAAACATCTGAAGAACAATTAGGTACTGAAGCAGACATTCAGCTCGAAGGTATGAAAGAAATTCCTGTTAGAACAACAAATACAAGAAAAAAGAAAAGGAATTCGGATAGCTGGAAAAGAAATATTAGGAAAAAAAGAATACAGCATGGAGAAGCTTACCTTTCTAGTAGAGGAAAATTCGTCCCAGGGGTTTCGATGAAAGATCCTTGCAGTGCAAAATGTAGGAAAAAATGCGGAGAAAAGTTAACCAACGATGCTAGACTCAAGATTTTTCAAACATACTATCGGCTTGATTCATATGAACGAAAAAGGGATTTTATACATAGTAATACGGAAAAAATTCTAAAGAAATGGACAACCAAGGAGAATTCCAAACGCCAATACACGATAAATTTCTTTTTGCCTACCAGTGGAGGAAAAACACAAATTTGTAAGACTATGTTTATAAATACTTTGGGTATACGAAAAGGAGTGGTAGATATTGCAATGCAGAATCGAAGAGAAGAGAACATTAGTGCACCTGATCAAAGAGGCAAAGGTCCAAAGAAAGCCACACCTCCTGAGACTTTACAACGTGTAAGAAACCATATTGAAAGGTTTCCCGTCATGGCCTCGCATTATTGTCGCGAAAAAACTCAAAGGAAATATTTAGCGTCTGATCTTAATATTATTATAATGTACACAATGTATAAAGAGGATTGCATAAAAAAAGATTTCTACCTGGGTTTCTACCGTCCGAGAAAGGACCAATGCCGTATATGTATGAATTACAATATACCCGGTAGTATCAAAACAGAAATTACAGAAGCTAATCATAAAACACACCTTGCTGCCAAAGATAGGGCCAGGGAGGAAAAAACGTCCGACAAGAAATTAGCTGAAACCTCCAACAAAAATATTTTATGTTGCAATTTTGATCTCCAACAAGTTCTCATGGTGCCTAATGACCCGTCAAACAATGCGCTATTTTATAAACAACGTTTGAAATCATTCAATTTTACTATTTACAATGTTGTTTCTAAACAAGGCGACTGCTACATGTGGAATGAAGTTGAAGGTAAACGAGGGAGTTGTGAAATAGCTGGTTGCCTTTACACCTACTTCAAATCATTACCTGAAAATATTAAACACATTATTTGCTATAGTGATAGATGTGGAGGCCAAAATCTAAACAAGTATGTGGCAGCTATGTGTTTAACTGCAGTTCAGGAAATTCCACACTTGCAAACCATCGACCTAAAATTTCTTGTCGTTGGTCATAGTGAGATGGAGTGCGACTCCATGCACTCTGCTATATCTACGGAACTAAAAAGAGTTGGAAAAGCAAACTGGCCTGAGGATTGGAAAACTATAGCACGCCCTGCAAGACGAAGAGGTGATAAACCCTATTCAGTTCACGATGTTAGACATAATCAAATTCTTGATTGGAAAACTTACGCAGACCGAAACTTAATATTTAGAAAAGAAGATGAAAGCCGAAAGTTGGTTGGTTGGCAGAAAATGTGCTGGTTAAACTTTTCAAAATTGACACCATTTATTATTAACTTCAAAGAAGATTTTGATGAGGAGTTCAGACGATTAAATTGCAATCGTAAAACACGCATATCTTCTGCAAATGGCAAACTAGAGCCTTTGTATCACAGTCAACTACCTCTTAAAAAAGCAAAATATGACGACTTAACGTCTCTTTTTAAAATGAAACCTCCGGCACTCCCTAGCGAGTATACAGCATTTTATCAGAGTCTCCCATTCCAAGGAGAGACAAGGCTTCAAAACACGGAAGCTTCCGACAGTGATGTCACTGATATTGATATTTAAGTCATGTTAAGTGTTGGAATATTTTGTGTTTTATTTTTTGAACTATTTGTTTTGATTTTTTATTCCAAATTGAGTTGTATTTAGTAAGTGATTTGCGTTTAATTGCTAGTGGTTATAAATAGATAACTTTACTTTTTTGCCTAGATTTTCAGCAACAACTAGATATCTCAAACTTTTGATCAAATTCTGAAAGTTACAAAACCTGATTGTCTCCAAAATTGACAATTCATTATTTGATATGCAACATATCTGTATGAATATTAAATATTTTTGACTACTTAACGGTTGTATTTTTTTTATGTCTTGAAACTTTAAAATCGATTTTCTCAAAACTATGATTTTCAAGTTATCTAGTTGTTGCACTAAGGGGGCGATATAATAGAGTTGCTAGTAATCGTTAGTGAAACACTCTTAAATGCAAAGCATTTTTCTTAGATATCATTATGGGAAAAATTCTATACGTTACTTTCAATATGCAAGAATGTAAAAAAATAACTTCTTCTTTCGAAATAAAAATATATTCCATCAACATACTAATTTCTGCAGCTTTTAGTATAAAAATACAATGTTATAAGTGAAAGGGCAAATAAATTCACGGTAACCAACCTTCTATATTTGTTTAAGCAACAAAACAATGTTTATTTTGCTTACAATAAAACGAGTAGCTAAAATCTACAAGGAAACGCACATAAAACAAAAATATCTTGAGAATGTTTAAAAAATGATCACAATTTTTAACAATTAATCCATCTTGTATCAAATATTTTGTTGCTTTTGTTGTTTAGGAGTTACAGCTGTAGTGTATCTGTTACTACTACCCTGTTTTTCAGGGACACATTAGTCGAAAAAGCTTGGAAGTCATATTTTTATACTATGGGCAAAGTAAGTTCAATAAATGATTACAAATGAATAATATTTTCGTAAATTATTAGAAATAACGACATTTTCAAACTGAACTATCTGTTACTACTGTCTGTCATATGCCAAGGATCCTATGTGATCAATTGAAATATTTGATTGTTTTTTTTGCTCTAGTTAAAACCACAGCTCCAAAGTTTCAGCCCTTTTGATGATTCTTATTTGATATCTACAGTGTATCTGTGACTATTATTTGTTATATGCCAAGGATCCTCTGCGATTTCAATTCGTTGATCCCTATTTGATTCTTCTTTTTGTGTTTTTACTGTCTATAGTTATTTAAATGCTTTTCTTTGTATGCACTTGTGAGGATTTCTTTCTTTTCTTCAACCATTATTGGAAATCACTTAAATGCTCGTGCAGATTTCGTGGTGCCATTTGAGGATTTTCTACAGTGTATCTGTGACTATTATTTGTTATATGCCACGGATCCTCTGAGATTTCCATTCGTTGATCCCTACTTGATTCTTTTTTTGTTGTTTTATTGTCTACTTATTTAAATGTTATTGTTTGTATGCACTGGCGTCGATAATTTTTTTCCTGGCTTTTTTAATGGGTAGGTGAAATCCTTCATGGGCTGACAGCAAGTCGGTGACTGCCCTTCGTGTCGGACTCTTACCGACTAAAACACCCTTCCTCTCTTCTTGTTCTGGTTCTGACCCGGAACTTCCTTTTGGTATTCCTTCGGAACAGACCCTTTCTAGCCTTTTAAGGCCTTCTTCCATATTGTGCACCTGTTTATCGCCTAATTTGGTTCATTCATTTTCCCATTCTCGGTTTACCTCCTTTTGTTTGAGAACTTGAGTGATGTACGTGGTGAAGGTACTCCAGTTCTCCCCCGTTTGAAGCTTTTTGGCAACGGCTGTCTCCGGGCTCAGTTCTCCGGTCTTCTTTGTAACTACTTGTCTGAGGTACTCCCATTTTGGACATGCAAAGAAGGTGTGCCTTGCGTACTCATCCTCCGTATGGCAATAAATATATGTGGCCTCATTTACCTTCCCTATCTTCTTCAAGTATGATCGGTAGTAGCCGTGTCCTGTTAGAAATTGTGTCAGGTAATAGCCAACCTCGCCGTGTTTCCTCTCCATCCATTGTCTCACGTTTCCAATCAGGGTGTCAGTCCATCTTCTTCTGGTTTCCCGAGTCCATCTTCTCTGCCAGTCCTTTAGAGTTCGATACCGTTCTTCTCTCCTGATGGTGTGCGGTGAATTCTCCCTCCTGCGAAGGTATATTCGTTGACGCTCATCTGCCAGTATATCGATCGTGATGACTCCTGCAATCATCTGAGCAGCCGCACCCGACACAGTCTTATACGCACTGCAAATTTTTAGACCGCCTCGCCTTTGTACCGCGTCCATCCTTTCCCTGTATTTTTGGAACCGTAGTGCTTTTGCCCAAACCTCGGCTCCATACAGCATAATGACATCTGCTGTTCGCATAAGAAGTCTCCTTTTTGCCGCGCTTGGGCCCCTATTATTAGCCATAAGTCGGCTCAAGTTTGCCACCACTTTCGCTGCTTTATCTGCTGCTACGCAGATGTGGATCCAGAAGGTCAGTTTGCCATCAAGCATAACTCCCAGGTACCTTACTGCCTCTGTCGCTACAATGGGCTGGTCTCCAACGTATATGGTTACGCCTCTATGTAAATGCTTTGTGGTAAGGAGTACGATTTCTGTTTTCTGGACAGCCAAACACAGGGATTTGGTTTCCATCCACTACATTATCCTCCTCATTACTTGGTTCAGCTTGAGCTGAAGTAACTCTACCGTGCGTGCAGTGATCACAACGACCACGTCATCTGCATATCCCACCAAAAACACCCCGTCTGGCGAGGGGGGGGGGTTAAAGGGCTTTTTGGTGTAGGTGATAAAAAAAATCAATAAATAATATACAGAGTGGAAAACCTAACTGGAACAAATTCTGTAACTTGATAAATAAAGGTTTATCGCAAAATTCCTGAAACACGACAATTTTTATTCTCAATGGGGCATATTACAAAGAGATTTGTTTATCTTTTTAATTATCCGGGGGGTTGCAGACAACCCCAACTTTTTTTTGAATGGAAGGGTAGGTTCATTAATTTTTTATTTGAAAGCTTTCTCAATTGTACATACAATTCCACTTTTTTTTTGTTACTTTTTATAAGCAATGTGTCGGAAAAAAATGAAATAAGGAAACATTTACTCAAATTACTTTAATGTATAGGTACATTTTTTCTTACTTGATAATAGTGTTTTTAAATGAAACTCAAGGTCTCTAGTTAATTCCACAATATAGTACAAGTTATTGAAAATTCTAAAAAATTGACAATTGTTTCGATAAATCAATATCATCGAAACAATTGTCAATTTTTTAGAATTTTCAATAACTTGTATTCTATTGTGGAATTAACTAGAGACCTTGAGTTTCATTTAAAAACACTAATATGAGCATATTCCACGAAGTAAGGGTCGAGACAGTCAATTTCTTACTTGATAAGCCCAATAAAAAACCTGCTCGATAGTTTTTTGGTCAAGTTGAACTGAATGTGATTGATTTGTTAGTACTTGTTTGTATTTCAACGTGTAAATAACAAACGAGAAATAAGAAAATGTCTGTGGATATGGTGTACACACTAGATGTAAATTGAGTGAATGAAAACGACGAATACTCAGTGTGTATTAGTTTATTAATTTCCAGCTAAGCGCTTTCTGCTATTAAGCCATTATCAAAGCTGTCGTCATTTAAAAAGTAGCTGTCAAAGCCATCAAGTTGATTAAGAACAATGCTCAAAGTAGAATCATTGTTATGATTAAGTCATTGGAATAGAAACATTAAAATAATCCTATTGGAAGGGTGTAAAATTATAATTTACATGATGTAAATTCATTCAAAATTAAAAAAACTGAATGAATTCATTCAGTTTTTTAATCAGCACGCTTTCAAAAAAGAAAAGTTGGGTTGTCTGCAACCCCCCCCCCCCAGATAATTAAAAAGATAAACAAATCTGTTTGTAATATACCCCATTTCACATATTGGTTATCAAATTTAATTAAAAAATATAATAATCTACCATTTATTTCCTATTCTTTGGAGGGGGGGGTTAATTACCCTCATTAACACCTCCCCCCATATCTACGCCCTTGGTAAGGACTCCCGAAGATGGTTTTTCCAAAAATTCTTTAATTTTATTATCAAATTGTTTCAGATTCACTTTGAATTAATTATTTTCTACAAAAAATTGGATTCAAACACAAATTTCTCATTACTACTACAAAATGTCCGTTCGAAAATGTTTAAAAAATAAACTTCATTTAATAAATAACCACATCGCTTTCTCTTTAAGTTAGTGGGAAAAGACGTTCTACGGTTTTTTTCCAGCAACTGTCTTCCTTAACTCAATTTCTTTATTAGAATTCGGAGTCGGGAGAGTGAGGAATTCTATTTAATAACGTCATTATCTCTTATTCTTTTTCTTATTTCGTTATAGTTCGTTGGGATAAGGAAATTATTTTCGTTGAGTGAAAACGTTTTCTTTTATGTTTAAACATGAAAAAATATGATAAAGTACAACGATAAAAAGATATTAATGTAAATATATTGGAACGCCATTTTGGATAGATTTCTGAAGTAAAAGATCTTAAAGTTAGATAAGAATTGAAATAAATTGGATTTAATTGAATAAATAAATAACTGTTTCAATTTGTTCAAACTATTAATCAAAGTGCCAATGGTGATTTGTAAAATAGTCTCCTCATCCAAGTAAAATTCTCTATGAGAATCAAATCCAGGATGTTTTATTTTCACAGATCTTATGAAATAATATCTGTGTAACATTGTCGTTTGGCATTACTAATGTCAATAACTTGGAATCAGTTTGAGGATAAGCTACAGTTGATAAGCGTTGAACTCAGTAAACAAAGTAAATTATTGTAACTGTCTCTTTAACGTCCCGCAAATGCTCGATTACATTCAAGTCTGTATTTTTTGTTGGCCAGTATAAATATAATTGCACTTAAACACAGAGTTTTTGTCCAATATATGAATTTTCAAGAGAAGGGAACTTTTTCGTCAAGTATTTATTGGTTTATTGAAAGCACATGCCTTTTCAATACTATAAAACTTAAATTTTATTATATATTTGTAATATTTTCTAAATTCGAAGCAAGGGTCAGAAATTGTTGAACAAGTCGAACAGTTTGATCCTAAATTAAACCTTGAAATGGTGAATTAAAAGCAATTATAATTTATAATAATTTATTAATAAAAGAACGTTGCTGGAAAGTGTACAGCGGAAGGCTACCAGAGTTGATTTTGGACCTGTAAGACCTTCTATATGAAGAAAGATTATCCATGGCAAATCTTACCACGTTTGAGCTGCGTAGGATGCGAGGCGATCTTATTGTAGCCTTTCGAATTCTTAAATATAATTTTGGTGATCTAAATACAGTTTTCACCCTAAATACGGACACGAGACTTCGAGGACACCAGTTAAAAAATGAAAATTTTGCGGTTAGATCGAGACAAAACTTTTTACCAAACAGAATTTTCAATATTTGGAATGATTTGGACAGTGAAATTGTCTCAGCAACAAGTGTCAACATATTCAAAAATAGACTAGATCAGTGTTACTTATTTAATAACTTTTAGAGCTTAATCGTAATTTCTTCTTCCTCTCATTTGTTTGTTCACTACTAGTAGGTATTTCTTTTGAAATGTTAATTTTATTAACAATCCACATAATTTTACTAATAATTTTATGTTTTGTAGCTTTTCTTCTTCCGCAATTCTGTTTAATTTCTTGTAGCAATTTTGTTAATATTTATCTTTATCTTTAATGCTGTTTCATTCAGGACGATTGAGGATAGTAAATAGCATCTAACTGTCTCTCTAACTCCCAGAAGATGCTCTATGAGACTCAGGTTCATATTTTTAGTCGGCCAGTATGAAGATAATTGCATTTAGGCACAAAGAGTCAGAAATAGCTTTAAAATCTAATTCAAATAATTTTCTTTATGAGAAATTAAAAATTGCCAATTTAATCAGAAATATTGAACCTTCAAAAGTTAAACGTCAAACAAAAAATGACATTTCAGTTTTAAACGCAATAAAACAGAAGATACAGAATCATAACCTAACAGTTACAAAATCCGATAAGGGGAATGCTACTGTCATTTTGACGACTGAAAATTACAATTCCAAAGTATATAACTTTATAGAATCCAGCGATGTAAAAGTTCTTAAAGCAGACCCAACAAAGAAGTTTTCTAATAATGTAAGGGATATTGTTAATAATTCAAATTATCTTTTAAATGATTACGAAAAGAGGTCTATCATACATAAGAATCCTCATTGTCCACAATTATATGGAACAGTTAAATTACATAAAATAACGAAACCAATTAGACCTGTAGTCTCTTATGTTAATGCTCCTAATAATATATTGGCAAAAAAGCTCAACAATATACTCAATATTTATGGATATGAATCTCAGTACTCAATTAGAAATTCAATAGAACTAATCAAAAAGTTGAAATCAATCCACTTGCAAGATAACTATAAACTCATATCGTTCGATGTAACTAATATGTTTACTAAAATTCCTCCTAAAGAATGTCTAATACTTGTAAGAAAATTACTAGAAGATAAAAATATTAATCCAGGAATAATATCAGATATACTTAATTTATTTGATGTATGCATTAATCAGAATTATTTCACTTTTGACAATAAGATATATATTCAAAATGAAGGTTTACCAATGGGAAGCCCTATATCACCTATTTTAGCAAACATTTTTATGGACAATTTAGAAAGAAAGATCTTTGAAAGTAATATTTCGAAAAATATTTTATTTTGGTATCGATATGTGGATGACATATTAGCTTGTTTTATGGGTAGTGAGCGACAATTAGATGTGTTTTTCAACCACATCAATAATTTACACCCGAAAATTAAATTTACATTAGAAATTGAAGAAAATAGCTCAATCAATTTTCTTGATTTAAAAATTCAAAGAGTTAATGATGTACTTGATTATTCAATTTACCGAAAACCAACACAGACTGATGTGACAATTCCATTCAATTCTAACCACCCTGTCTCACACAGACTAGCAGCATATAATTCAATGATACATAGAGCTTTTTCAGTTCCTATGAACAAATGTAATTTTGATAGAGAGATTAATACAATTAGACAAATAGCAACATCTAACGGTTATCCATTAGATATGATAAATAAACTAATTAGTAAAAAAGAGAAAAAAGTGGCATTACAACTAATATATCCTAAACAAGCTGATGAAATTAAAACTTATAAAACCATCACATATGCAGGAAATATTTCTAATAATATTTCAAAGATAATATCTTCAGCAACGAATGCAACAATTTCTTTTAAAACAGAAAGTAACGTTAGTACAAAATTGTTAAATGTAAAAACAAAAATACCACTATTAAAGAAGTCAGGTATATATAAACTCAAATGTCCAGAATGTAATGCTGTCTATTTGGGTCAGACCCTTAGGAATTTTGAAATACGATACAGTGAGCACTTACGAGCTTACAGATTAAAACAACCAGATAAATCTCACTACGCAAAACATCTACTTGACACCAATCATTCATTGACACCTAACACAGAACTAGAAGTGCTGCATATTTGTGAAAAGAAACAAGAACTGGATTTCCTTGAAGAACTGGAAATTAGAAGACATTTAAGAAACCCACAATATGAAGTTGTCAATGAACAGTTAAATCTAGGGAATTCTCCACTAATAAACTGTCTTCTTAAGTGATAATTGTAAAGATCAGCAGATATAGTTTTCCTGGTTTTCTATATCATTGCACAGTTATACTGATCTTAATTGGAATAATGATATCCAGGATATCACCATAGGGCCAATAATATCTAAGCTTCAATATTTGTAATATCACATCTTCTTCTTTTTTTTCTATAAACATAAATTAAGCCAATCACAAGTTAGGTTACTTCTTGGTCTAGCCAAAAATATAACTACTAAACATCAGGTAGGCATAAAATGAAATGTAACTTCTGTCATTCTGACGATGATATTGATTTATCGAAACAATTGTCAATTTTTTAGAATTTTCAATAACTTGTATTATATTGTGGAATTAACTAGAGACCTTGAGTTTCATTTAAAAACACAAAGTTTTTGTCCAGTATATACATTAGTAAGAGAAGAGGACTTTTTCGTCAAGAATTTATTGGTTTATTGAAAGCACATGACTTTTCAATGTTATAAAACTTAATTTTTATTATATATTTGTAATATCTTCTAATTTCGAAGAAAGGTTCAGAAATTGTTGGACAAGTAAAACAATTTGGACCGAAATTGAACCTTAAAATGGTTATCTTGTGGCTGCTTTCAAAAAAAATAATTTTATCAATAATAATCAGCAAAATTAAACTAATTCTTTCATATCTGGCAGCATTTCTTCTTCCATAATTCTGTTTTTTTATTAGTTGGTAATGTTTTTAGTGATTTTGTTAATATTAATATTTATTATCTTAAGTATAAAAATTTAATAACAAAATCTCATTCCACAGTAAATTACATACAAAAATCATTGGGAACAGTTTTTAATTTACGACTAATAAGAATTTCCACATCGCCCGTTGAGAAATTATAGCTTCCAGCAAAAATATAGTATCGATTTTCGGTACAGCTTTCTAGTTCCACATTATTTATAGCAAAGCCATACCGTGAAAATTTCGAAATTACCTTTTATCTTTCGAAATCTATTGTGTGTGAAGTTTTTGGTCTCTTTCTTTCTCGAATCGCTGTTGCGCCCCGTAGAAACATCTTGTTTGAAGGTCATCTTATTGAGGGTAGAAAGTACTACCCATTCTGAAATATTCGGTTTCGAAACGAGTGTTGTATTTTACAGATGATGTACCAAGAACGTGGAATTCAAGGTAGGGATGGTACCACCACCGCTAACATATAATAAACGAGAATAAAGGTTATTTTTTATGAACCTTTTTTTTTGGTTAACTGTATATTTAGATAGATGGAATTAATGACCGGTTTGAGGAATTGGGGAAGTAGTTTATTATTTTCATGAAGAGTATTCATAATTGATACATTATAATGAAGAGAAAATGATTCTAATGATATAAATACAAAATTTATTATTTTTTAGATAATAGTTTCTTAAAAACATACCAATAATGGTTTTTATTTTGGCAAATTCCTATAAACCAGTAGCGTGGTGCCAATAAGTCGTAGACTTATTCTTGAAAACACTCTGTATTTCGAAATTATAACTTTTGTATTCAATTCTTTGTTACGTTTCGTACATAAAAGGTACTCTTTGTTGAAGTCGTTAGAAACAATCTAATTTCGTGATTTTTCAGATTTTATTATAAAATTTAAACACGTTATACCACAGGATAATATATATTTTTTAACCGAAGCTATTGGTTCTAGGAAAAAACTTTAAGATTAAGAAATGTTCTGAACTAAAGAGGGATTTTGAGTTATATTTTTATTTGACGAAATTAAAGCTCCACATAACATACAGGAATTTTGGAAAAAATATTGGTGGTTACTTCTTTGCGAATGCGAATTACAAGAAGTTTTTTATTCCTATCGGTAATTGCCTTGATCGTACCAATTCTCGTCTTTCAATTTATGTAGCTCACATACTGCTAGTTTTTATGCCCAAAATTATTGTATAGTTAAATCCATTCTTTCCCCACTTTATAATTTTTTTTAAATGTGATACAAGTTCATTTAGTACTTGAGAACAATAAATTACTAAGGTCCTGCAAGTGGTACAATGAATGAAACTAGTTGCCTTTATCGTACCAGGTGGCTCCTTGATCGTACCCTGTAATTTATGTAATTTATCTTTTTTATAACATGAGCAATTAATATACAAATACTGTAGATATTAAGAGTTATAATGAAAACTTGAGTTATATTGAAATTAAGATAAAGGTCTACTATTTATCTACATTTAACACATGTAAACTGTAGAGACCTGTCTTTGTTTGCGATTCCTGCACAAGAATCATGCACCCACAAATTACAAATCTGACATTGAATCATAGCTTCTACCAGGTTGGTTTCACACAAGAAACAATACCATTCTTCAGGTTGCACTTCTACCACAACAGCAGATTGATTCGAAGAAGATGCAACGTTAACCATGGACCCAGAGGAAACTTTTGCTGATTCTCCACGGAATCCAAGGATTTTCTTCACGTTGTGTATCTTCTTTTCAATAGATTTTTCTTTTTTTATACAAATTTTCTTTGATGCAGAACCAAATTTCTCTTTCAACGCTTTAACCTTCTCTTGGTTTAACTTAAGCTCATTTTGTAGCTCCAATTGGTTTTTCTATGAACTGCTAGTCAAAATAGACGCTTTTTGTCCTACATTGCCAGCCTTGGATTTTGATTTAGGTTTAGGTATAGGAGACAACTGAAAGCTTTTTACTTGCCGAATGCTGGCTATTATTTTATGCCATCATTTCAGTTGCTGAGTGATCAAGGTTTGAAATTTCTGGCTGCGAAATTAAGTTATTGTCTTTCTTCTTTGAGCACTCAGGGTCAGTAGGCATACACAGTTGGATTAAATTTTCAGCTGCCGCAAAGTCGCAGTCTTTAAATACCGAACGATTAACCGGCCAAACTCCAGTAACTCTAAATCCATTGATTGCGTTCCCAATTCTAGAGTGGAAATGCAGAACGGTCTATGTGCCAAAAATAAAATTCGGAGTAAATGCAAAAAACGTTTATTAACTGGCTAAATCACAAAAAAATTATCCTCTATAGATATTTACCTAAACATCTGAACTTAATGAACACAAATATAAACAAATAAACAAAATCAAAAATTTTAACCGGCTACAATATAACATCAAAAACAAAAACCTCTGGAATGTTCTAAGTCCTTCAGACTGTGGCAAGTCAAAATGGTCTAACTCCAAAGATACATTCTATACTATAGTTAAGCACTACTTCCGAGATGTTCTTTAGTAGCCGCAATAAGATTTTCGTAATAGGCATGATGTTGTAAAGGAATGTAGTCAATCATTGCTTCTATATTTCTAAGTTTTTCGGCCGTATACTCCGTTTTTAAAAGGCATGGAGAAATAAATCACTCATTTTGGCCGGAACCATAGGCGTACCACATTTAGTCATTTAAAAAATGTTAAGGCTTCTAAAATTATCTCATTTCCGAAAATAACAGTTTTGTAATATTATTTAAAATGATATTTCAAATTATCAATAATATAATAAACTGTGGATTATATCACTGACATCAATTTTCCAGAAAATTTATTATTATGTATAAAAGGGCGTAGACGAGTCCCTCCACTAAGCTCCAGGTAGTTATAATCCTACATACAATAAATAATAAAATAAAGTGTTAATAACAATTTTATACAAATACATATATATATATATATATATATATATATATATATATATATATATATATATATATATATATATATATATATATCCAAACCAACCCCATTTGCCGATTATTTCACCCAATTAGCAGGTAATTGAAGAAACTTGACAAACAGGTAGCTCAAAAATGGTTTTATTATTGTAAAATATAGTCTTCTCAGTTCTAAGAAAATGCCCCCATAATACAATGTACTTACTAGAACTTTTCAACTGTAAAAGTAGCGGAAAGGTTGAATATTTTCAATTTACAGTTCATCTGTTCTGGAGAAACTACTGTGTTGATTGATTTCCCCATTATTACTGTTATTTGTTATTATTTTTTACCGTTATTGTCAACTGATGTTTATTTTTGTTCATCTATACAAGTTCTCTTCTCATCACACGAGACAAACACGTAACTACACCTTCCAACTATATAGTGTTCCAACCAAATTCGACCAGATATGGAGGATTTATCACCATCTAAGCGACCTAAAGTTGGCCCATTGTCGCTGAACGAAAAAAATCTGATATTAAATTGCTATTCCTCGTTGAAGAACGAAGAAATTAGAAGAAAAATCATGAATTTGACAGGAAGTGTTGATGAAACTGTGGAGATTACTGCAACAATGATGGGTGTTTCAAAAACAAAAATTTATAATTTAATGAAGGAGAAAAAAAATGGAAACATCACAGCCCCAGCAAAGTCCCCAGGCCGACCCAAACTTGAAATGGATGACGACTTGAAGAATGGAATAAGGCGTAAGGTGCATGCTTTTTTCTTTAGAAAAGAGATCCCAACTCTCTCCAAAATTATGGCTTCGGTTCAAGAAGATTCAGATTTTCCGAAAATGTCTCGAAGTACATTATGGAAAATTTTGAAGGAACTTGGATTTGAATATAAAAAAAATTATCGGAACGCAATGTTGATTGATAGAGACGACATTGTCATTTGGAGGAGGAGTTATTTGCGCAATATTCGGAAAGCAAGACTAGATCAAAAACGAATTTATTATTTGGATGAGACTTGGTTAAATGAAGGTCATACTGTTTCAATGTTTTGGCAAGACACGAATGTCAAAAGTCGGAGGCAGGCAGCTCTTGAAGGGTGGTCAACAGGCCTCAATCCACCAGCAGGAAAAGGACGTCGACTCATCATTACTCATATCGGAAGTGTCAAAGGTTTTGTTAAAGGTGGATTGTTGTGCTTTGAGTCGAAGCAAACCGGAGATTATCATGAAGATATGAATGCAGACGTTTTCGAAGAATATTTCTCACAAATGCTAGATCTAATTCCAACGGGCTCAGTCATTGTTATGGATAACGCAAGTTATCACTCCAGGTTAGTGGAGAAATTACCTTCAACTGCATGGCGTAAACAAGATATCCACGATTGGCTAACCTCAAAAAATATTGAATGCCCAGATAACCCGCTGAAAAATGAGCTCGTGCAACTGGCCAATTCACATAAACACAAATATAGTAGATACGTTGTAGATCAAATGGCATCAGCGCGTGGCATAACGGTGCTGAGGCTTCCTCCTTATCACTGTCAACTCAATCCCATAGAATTAATATGGGCCCAAGTGAAAGGGGAAGTTTCAAGAAAGAATACGACATTCAAAATGAGTGACGTAAAAGTTTTATTCGAAGACGCGTTAGGTAACGTAACCAAAGAAAACTGGAAGAAATGTGTTGAACACGTGATACGAGAAGAACTAAATATGTGGGAAATGGATCATATAAGTGAGCACATGTTTGAACCATTTATAATCAATGTTAATAATGGAAGCTCAACAGAATCGTCTGATTCTGATATATAGACTAGTTTTTGTGTTAGTTATTACTATTATTTGTTGGACTTTTTTTTTATAAATATTACATTAATTCGTACTTTATTCCTGCATTTTTCTTTTTTCCTCTCTTATTGTAAACGGTATATTAGTAGTAAAGTTGATACCTACTGCAAAAAAATTTGCTATTTTTTATATATGTTATGTTGATTGTTTATTCATAGGACCACAAAAAAATGTGTTTTTATTGAATCGATATTGTGAACTCTTTTGAATAGTTTTCGTAATTATAATTTCATAGTGCCTTCATATTCTTATACAAAGTTTGTTTTGTCCTGATTGCACGCCTCTGAGGATTAAATTGTTTATTTGTTCATTCAAATACAATAGAGCGACCCCTTCAATACAATAGGCGACCCAACCGAATACAGAGTTACGGGGTGTCTACCTGAAATTCGTAACAAATGAGAAATTTTAGTACAAAATTAGATAAACTTCGGAGATATTTTATTATACACTCTGTATCGGTTTTGCATACCTAATGAGTTTTTATTACTCCATGCCTTTTAAAAACGGACTATAACGGAAGTAAGATATGCTCTGTAATTTGATTTAGATTTGTGCTTTTTTTAAAAACGTTACATGTAACCAATGATTCAATGTCGCTGAATGTTTATTTTTGTTTTTATGAGTGTTGGGTTGTCCCTGTCGATTCGCAGCCACGAAACTTGTGATATTTGTAATTTGGTCGTGTTAATAAATTCGTTGATGCTTGTATAAAATCTTTAAAATCATTTTTTTCTAGAAGTACAGTCTTAAAAGGATTTTTGTGACGGGCTGTAGCAATCATTTTTTCCAAATCATTGAGGACGACACATTTTGATACCCTTTTCCGCTTTTCTATCTGAGCGAAATCGCGGTCACATGATAGATAGCTGTGACCGCTTACCAAAAATTTGTTATCTATTTGCTCAAAAACTCCTGTAGCAACAAGGTAAATTATGTTGGCCAGTGCAGTTGTCGCTCCAAAATACAACCTTTTGCTTTTCGGCAAACATTTCGGTATGCTGGGTGAGAACTCTATATAAAGCCGATGCAATTTCATTACCGGCCCTTCCTGTAACAGTTTCATCCCACAGACACATTATACCAGTTTCTGTATCAGATATGTGTATACCAAAATTGAAGCAAGAAATTTGGCGACTGTAAAACATATCAGAGTGGGTATAAATAGTACTTGTTCTAGGTCTATTGAGATCACATTGCGGTCGTAAGTAATAGACTGAGAGGCAATATTGTCTTTATTCATAGCGGTTCTTGCACTCTCGGCCTTTCTGTGATGTAGCTGCAATCGTGCCTGTTTTTCTCCATCTTTGTTTGAGTTAGATTTAATTTTGTTGCTCAGAAAATCGCATGTTGAACAGGTATCTGACTTAGGACGGCCAAATCGAAGCATTGGAAAATCTATATGGAAAATTGACGAATACAGCTTATATGTTGCGATAGTATTTGGAAATGTCTGTTTGAAAGCAAGAAACATACGATTCAAATTTAAATCAGGGCTTAGAAATTATCTGATCGATTTGCTGCGACTGTAATGATTGCTCTCTCTGGGGAAACTATTTATATGATCTTTGATCTGCTGCTTTAAATCTGTTGTAAATTTCATGCGTTTACTGTTTTTACCACGTCCATCTGTAAATGACACCTTTCCCCGTTTTTTTTCTTTCAATAAGCTCCTGAACTTTTCTGTGACTAAGTGAAAAAATGTTTGAAAATGTTTTACGACATGCTTGTGCTGACCTTTACCCTCCGGGATTGTATAATAAACAGTACACTGTCTATGACTGGCTTCTGGACTCTCGTTTGCTACGTGACGTCTTCTGTTCGCCTTACCCATTTGGATTAGTCCCAAAAGAAACGTACCCTGTTTCTCGTAATCAGCGGTTGCATACAAATCTCGAAAAAGCGACGTTTTCTGCTCAAAAGATATCGAGTTGCAATGGTATCGGCAGGATCAGACCGCCTAAAACAAAAATATTAAGCTTAAACACCGCGTTTTAGTCAAAGAGGTTAAGAAAATTTTATTTACCTCAGCTGTTGGTGCTTTTTTTGCTGAAACCTCGACGCCCTTGTAGTTTTTGTATGATAATCCAACTAATTTTAACTTTTTTCTTTCTTTTCTAATATTATTTCTTTGATTTTTATTCACATTTGTTGATATTACATTACCCGTAACATCTGCAGTGGCATTCATCTTGTATCAAACTAACGTGTAATAACTTTCGAACTAATATTTCCTACCTTTAACTCTCGTTTTGGCACATAGACCGTTTCGTAGGTTATTGGCCATGGCACGTAGACCCTAATATTGATAAAATATAAAATTTCGAGTATGTGGCACTTAGACCGTTTAGCATTTTCACTTTAGAATTGTAGCCGCTTTCGAGTAAGCCTCTGTGCACAACCCAGCCACCTGGTATACTGCATAACACACAGTCCGGGATTTGATCTTAGCCATTTTTGTATAGCTTTGTCAAAGTTACTTTTTAGTCGATGAGTAGTATGACCAGGCAGCTGTAACATTATTACGCCATATTCCCCGGCCATTTCAATTGCAGCCCCAGTTACCTTAGCTTATAAAAGAGATGAGAATAGAAAGTCAAGATTGTGCATTGATTTTCGAGACAAAAGACTATTAAAAAAACGCCAAAAATTAGAAACTAAGGCTCCTAAGCCCATTGATTGTTCTAGCAGTCACTTCAAATGCACAGATAAGTTAAATCAAGTTGCAAGAAATATTATATGCGACAACTATTAGTCAACCGATTTTAATCGGCGAAAGGATTTCATCCTAAGCAGGGTTGAGAGCCATGCACCTGAACGAAGAAGACCAACTCCAGGAAGTACTAAGAAGCCGCGACTGGATTCTAAACGCTACTTTCTTGAATATGACAATATTGGGAGCAGAGTCTGCAGGGATTTTTTTATAAAAACTCTTTGTATAAGCAGAGAAGTCGATGAACATGCCTTCAAATTTAAAAGTGAAAGGAGGCTTGTTTGCCAGCAATCATCAAAGAGGTAAAAAGCACCCTACAATAAAACAAAGGATTCTGATATAGAGATGGTGAAAAATCATATTAAAAGCTTTAGCATGCATAGCGCTATCGAAAAGGCAAAAAAATATGTTCCAGTTTACACCATGCATGACTGACTAAATATTTTCCGTATGGCACGGACGTCTAGGTCAAATAAAAAGCCGTTTACCTCAGAAAAGCTTAAGTATAAGGACTTCTTCGATTTGGAAGAGCTTTCAAAACTAATAATGAGAAATAAAAGCAAAAACACTAATGGGGAAAAAGTCAGCAGGCTGAAAATAAAATTCCTGAAATATTTGAAAGCCAAACCAGGTATTATTTTATACAGGTATGATCATAAATCCGATTATAAAGAGATAAACGTTTTTAGTAAAGGCCGCCCCATTAATCTAATTGAGATCGACTTAAAAAATGTATACTCTAAACCTCGACCTATCAGTATTCAGAAGAAGCAGGATTTGCTGAAGCTCTGCAAATCAGGGATCATCCCGGATGAAATTCATCAGTATTATAAGTCGTTACCAACGCCTAAGAACATGGAAGATGGTATTCCTGAACCCGATGTTCAAAGTGATATTGAGGACGAATAATTTTGTTCTGCCAAAAAAAGATGCTAGAAACATTTTTTTACTGACAATTTAACTCATGTATAAAAAATCGCATATACCACAGTGCAATTGTCACTTTGACAGCGGCAAAAGTTAGCTTTAACTATTACAGCGACAAATACACTAGTGGTTTTTTCACTTATTCATTTGTTCATCAATTATCGCGGTGTTGGTTACCAGAATAAATAGTTTGGCATGATTGTCAACAACTTATTGAATTTTCAAGAACTAACAATGAGTCGATTCGGTGTGTCTACGAACGCCGAAATTAATCAAATTGTTAATACCTGTGTGCCTACTAATCAGCGTTGCCAGATTTTTGATTTGCTAAGTCGGGACTTTGGAACCTTTTGAGTGAAAAAAGTGGGATTCTTTCGTCGAAAGCGGGACATAGTAAACAAACGTACATAATTAGAAATTTTTAAATATTTATCTTTTTATTTATAGAAAATGTATTTTAATAAAAATATGATATTTTAAATCAGAATCAACCAATTTATTTGAAATCTGTTTCGTCTAGTAGCCGAAAAACTCATCCTTCAGCATTTGAGGCAACCTTGAGCGGAAGAGGCATAATGACTCATGCATTTCTGTTATGGCAATGTCATTTCCCTGAGACTCTTTCATTAATGTACCAAAAGCACTCATCACATTATGAACAAAATGCAAGTAGGCTAGGATTTTTGAGTCCTCTGGTTCAGTGTAAAAAATCTTTTCAATGGATTTCGCACATGATTATTGCTTTTGCTTACCAAAGTAACTTTTCAAAGCAGGCCAAACCTTGATTACTCTTTCAACAGCAGTACAGAGCGACAGAAATCTTGTATTTGTAGTTAGCTTTTAATATTTCTTCGTTTTTTGGTAACGAGATTCATGAAAACAGAATGATTTGAACCAAAGTTTACATTTTCATTGCCTGCTCCATATGATGTTACTTGCGATAATTTTAACTATATTTATCCAATGTTTCACAAAGTATCTTTGTTATTTCGTTGGCAGTTTCGTCATTATTCTCCACAAAATCTATTAATTTGTTTGTATTCCTTTGTCCAAACTGAAATATCACACACATATTGGAGATATTTTCCGGTTTCCTTTTTGCTGGCATTCGTAGAAATCGAAAAAAATTAATCTTCTTTTAAATTTTGAATTACGTCCTTCAAAGCTTCTTTTGCCAATCCTTCACAAGCTATTGCTTCATTCTTTGTACTACCACATTTAACATTCTTAGCTATCTTAGAATCGGTGTACATGAGAGGTAATAACTTTTGAAAACAATCCATACTATTGTAGCTTATCGAATGTTTAAGATATATAGAAGTAAGTTCTGCGGCTGACGTTTTGTACATAATATCATCGCGATCACGATCAGATGTGGAAGTACCGGGTGCCCAAAAATAGCTAATTATGTTTCTTGCAGCGCGAGATCTCGTGATCTTCGAGTGACTAATTGTTTTTGAATGCTTCACTACGTCGTTTAATCCGCGTAGTGAATCACTATATAATTAATTTTAGGCATTATAGAAATTGAAACATGAAGGTCATAAGACTATTAATATTTTAAATGAAAAGTTATTGCAAGCATATTGTAAACAGTGCGCGATAATAAGTATATATAAACCAAATCATAGTTCATGCAAACACAGCGTTCGCCCTGGAATTCACCTAGACTGAAATCACGTCACCTTGATCTTTATAGAAAATAAGACGTTGACCAGCTGGTTGTGCAGATATAGTAAAAAGCTTAAAATTTTGTTTCATTAATGTAAATAAACTAAATTAGGCACGTAACGCAACTCACTACTTGCTCACTGCTTTTCAAGCAGTAAAACTAATGGTATTCGTTATTCCTTCGATCCGATTGCGTGACGCACCCCTCTCTCGGTCGAGTTATCCCCGAAAAGCGGGACTGAGCCTTTCCCGCACGGGACATTTAATTTTGATTCAAAAATCGGGACGTCCCGCCAAAATCGGGACGTCTGGCAACGCTGCTACTAATACAATTGCGACGCAATCATCAATCTGGCGACATTTTCTACGTTTTGCGATGCAAATTTCTCATTCATTAAATTGTCCTGCCGAATTACACTCGAGGTTTGTATTGATATTGGGTAAATTTGTGTTGTTCAAATTCCAAACTGTTTCCTTTAGCAATTTGACTCGAATAACTGTCAACCTAAAAACACTCCACCTTCGGTGTCGTGTTTTTAATAGTTGACAGTTATTCTCGTCAAATGGCTAGGAAACAGTTTCTCATTAAACAACCCAAATTTACCCGATAAAATACAAAACACTTGTGCAATTATAAGTGAAAAAATTAAATTGTTTTTATGTTTAGGAACTTTTATAAGGAATGTTTTCTTTTGTTTTGTAACTTACTTTGATTTTTTTAGATCAATAAATTATTTTGAAGCTGTGACGATTTTTCATTTAATAAATTTTGGTTTAAAAGCTTTGAACTTATTTTTCTTTAAGATTTTTTGTGCGGTAGATGTTGATATCTGTTTAATGTATGTCTTACCATTTTCGACTACCGTTAAACATTAAACACCCTCTCTCTTCTATCTCTGAAGTTGTTATTAATACTGCCCATTTCTTTAAATTTTGAAATACGTGTAACTGTAGTGTGATTCACATTGCGATGCATTAAAAATGTCCGCAACTTGGAGTATTTTCCCCATACAACAAAACAATCGCAACTTTTTCTTCTTTTGTGATTTACAAAATATTTATTTAATTTTTGACATTGTTATGATGTTTAAGCATTTTATGTCAAACATTCATTTGTTTTCCATAGCCAAGTTAAAACAATTATTTTCGAAACGAAGATTGTCACCAACGAGAGGTGATCAATCTGTGCTGAGATAATAATTTAATTTTGATGTTTAGTGCCTCAATATTATTGAAAATGATATTCTTGTTGATACTGAAATAAGCGCACTTTACTCTTGACTCAAAATCAAATTTTCGAATGCACCTGGTATATTACGTGTTTTTCGCCACATTTTGTGGGCGCATTTTTGGTTTTACGGGATGCACAAACTTTTATAAAGAATAACTTTTTATTGAAAACCCCATAATAAAGAAGCTTCACATTTGGTGCGGACTTCTATAAGACATACGAAAGAAAAGAAATTAATATAAAAGACAATGATATTAAACTAAACCAAATAAATCTCTATAAAACAAATCAAAACATAAGATTCAACTTAAAATTTGCTCCGAAAAAACATCAAACATTTTCATTCTAAGTTAAAAGAATTAGAAAGTTGATGTGTTGATGATTATAATAGAGCAACAGGTTTAGTTTCACGGTTTACATGGCGCTACAAACGTCACACCGTAAATGTCGAAATGGCACCGGGGGTGCTGTGCCACGTTGCCAGACTTATCGCTTTTTCTAATTTAATATTATTTTTTTACTAACATAATTACAATATTTGATTATTTAGTTATATTTTTTTTGGTTTCTAAACAACCTGACAAGGTTTGGTGCTTTTCAGTTTTTGGTTATGATAATTAACAGAACGAAAAGCTATTGAATTCTAACTGTAGTGTAAATACTTTTGGGATATATTTAGAATAAAAATTTTCAATAAAAACTATAAATATAATAATAATAAATTTATAATAAGTGTTCCTTAAATAGATCCAACTAAATAGACACCAAAAATATTATTGTTTATCATCATATATATGTAGATTTATCTCCAATCAACTCTCTATTTTTATAAAATTTTCCATTAGCTACAAATTCGGCATTCTTCTAGAAATGTGTCAACGTCGCATATTTAAGTGTAAGGTGGTTGCAAAGGAGGAAGAGAGATAGAAAAATGCGTCCATCCTCCAGTTGTAACAACTGCACAAAACCAGCTTTTGGAATTAGATTTACAAACTATACTACCAGTCTAGAAAATGTAGGAGGCAATAAAAAAAATCCGACAAACGTGCTTTGCACTGGGGGTAGTTTTAAAATATTTATATTTGCGATTTGAATAGGAAATAAGTCGTTTTGGTTTACTTACAATTGTTATTTTTGAATAATCATCATTATTTATAAAAATTCGTAATTATGACAACTGTGAGAACAAATCAAATAAGTATTCATAGCGGCAACAAAATTAACCTGTAGGAGTAACGTAGGAGAAACAAATCAAGTACCTAAATATAGATTAAACGATCATAAATATGTTAAAATAAATACAACAGCTCTAAAGAAATTTTCAATATGTTAAATTTTGTTACAAAACACGAGTCGGTTGCAAAAGTAGTTTTACAAATAAATATTTAAAAAACCGAGTATAAGACGTTATCAACAATAACATAGAAGAATCAGAACTATACAATGGTTGGTATTTGAAGACATTGTTTTTGGAATGTTATAAACTGCTAAAATTCAATCTTCAAATTTTATTAAAAAATAAAACAAGAAATTAACTGTTTGTTGGTCTCGAACATGCTTTTAATTACCTGTGCAAAAACTAGTAGTGATAAAATAATAACACTGTGAGTACCTACATTTTATATACACATAAATCTATATTATGAAAACTCGCTATAAATTAAACGAAAATGGAACTTGTGGACTTGATTTACATATAATGCCCAAATCATATTCCAACGTTTTAAGCCATGCCACGATAAACTATTCTATTAAAGATCAAGCAATTATTTTCAACGACACTAACGAAGCAAAACTTCAGGACTATCTTCTTCAACTAGGACTACTTGTAGACCAAACAGCATACTTTTTTCCTCAAGGATATCAAACAACAGAGTATGCGTTTATCTCTCGAGCAAAAATTGTACAGCTTCCTGGAGAAATTACCGTTAACGGAGACAAAATCGAAGTTAGAGGACTGTTAACTTCCTCGGAGAGAATAGTTTTATCCAACGTATGGCCAACAATTCCGCACGAAACTATTTCTACAGAATTCCATCATATATGACTAAAATTATTATCTGAAACCATTTTATCTCTAGGCATCCCCTATGATCGGGTACCAACAGCAATGTGTCGGACAACAAAAAGACCTTCTATAGCTGGGGCTTCCAATAAAAGTCGCTAGCTCTTCAAATACTGTATTATGATAATAAAGTATGTTCATCAGGAACAATAAAAAATGTAGTACTAACTACTAAGTTTGAGGAGCGCAATAAGAGAGGATCATCCAGAGTGACAGAGGAATGGTTCAACTTAGAAATGTATGCAATTAATACATACAGATAATAAAGAAAAAAAATAATAGAACAATAATTATATACAAGTATAACATAAAAGGAACATTGAGAAACCGACTGTATCGAAGTTGGGAGTGATATACATTGGTTGCGTTCAGAAAACACAACTGTTGCACAACCGTTGAGTAAATGTTCTGTGAACGCACATTGATCAGTGCGCGAAGCTCAACATGTTTGGTGAGAGGACGCCATTTTGCTGAGCGGTTTTCAATTGCGCTCAGTGAGCACAACACGTTGCAAATTGTGATGTTTATATAAAGATCTATGGCTTTATTAATAGTAAACAAAACAAAGATACTATTTAGTAGAGTTATATATGATTTAATTAAAATATTACAACATGAGTGACGAATATGAAGCGATTTATACATATAATAATGTTACATACAGCATAACAGATACCAAAAATGTTCTGTAGATGGCATATTAGCTTGTTTTATAGGTAGTGATCGACAATTAGACAACCATATTAGTAACTTGATTTAAAAATTCAAGGAGTTAATAATGTACTTGATTATTCAATTTTCAGAAAACCAACACACATTGATGTGACTATTCCATATAATTCCAATCATCCCATGTCACATAAATTAGCAGCATATAATTCAATGATTATGTATTTTCAGTTCCTATGAACAAATTTAATTTTGATAGAGAAATGAATACAATGAAACAAATAGTTACATCCAACAGTTATCTATTACATATAATAAATAAATTACTTAATAAAAAAGAGGAAAAAGTGGCATTACAACGAATATTTCCTAAATAAATGAAAAATTACAAACCCATCACATATACTGGTAATATTTCTAATAATATTTCAAAGACAATATCTGTATCGAAACAATTGTCAATTTTATAAAATTTTACGATTTTTTCAATTTATTGTTTAACTTTTAGAAACAGTTAGTAATAAGCTGCACTATTTCTTTATTTTTATCGTGTTGTCAGCGTCTCTTAAATTGACCTTTTAACCGCTAAATCTCACTCATACATTCCTCGGAAGTTCATTCAACAAAAACATGATGAAAGAGAGGAGATTCCCGAAAAGTTGCAAAAGGTATTCCCTGTAGAATGAGACAACGCGCGAGTGAGGGACTCAGGCGTAGGAAGACAGTTATTAATCAATTGTAAGACGCTTAAAGGAAAAGTAAAAGTAGGTCTGAGAGTTGGGAGAGTCTCGTAGTCGAAGTTGTTTTTGCGGCTTGTATATAAAAATGAAGGAAGATTCTCATCCTTTACCTTTTCTTGGGAAAGGTCAGGACGACGCGAATCGTTGTTGTTGACGACCCTACAGACTATAGAACGAACGAAAAAACAGTGTGTTTATATAGGTTAGTTGAGAAAATGAAAGATACAATACGGGATGTACAAATGTTCATATTAGTTCTTATTTTTAAATAGAGATAATTGGAATTACGTCAATGTCGGGCAAAGGCAAGCACTAGTTTACTAAAAATTGTTGTTACCTGCCTTTAATAACTTAAATAATATTATTACTATTATTGAAATTCAGTTGGTTTATAATACATCAAATAAAAGAACGTAAAACAAAATAACAAATAAAATATAGAAGTTGACCAATTGGATATTTATCCAGGAAATAACAAATGAGAAATATAATCAAATAAAAGTTTATCAATTTTTAACTTTTCTTTCATATTGTATCTGAAAATTTCAAGTTTGTACACATAGCTCTACTTTTACCACACATTTTTGTAGTTTTTGTTATTAGGAAGAAAAAATATTACAAAGTTAGTATTTGAATCTTTGAAGTGGTTGTTACGAAAAGTAAGTAATAAAATCTCCCCCGAAGCATCTCCACCTTGACGAAGGCAACGAGCTAAAGCTGGTGTATCCATTTTTATACATAAAAAGTACCAGAAACAGATCAAATCCTGGGAACCCATCAATGAACGTTTTATAAAAATGACGATACATTTAAAGGGAAAAATTATAACGATTCTAGGAATATATGCCCTAGGCGACGATGCCACAATACAAGCCAAAAACGACTTTGAAGAAAACCTGAACACAATTTTAGACCAAATCCCAAACACGAATTAATAATTGGAGGAGATCTCAATGCTAGACTGGGGAAGCAGAAAAACAGTCGAATAGTGTGAATGCACGGTGAAGACGTGGTTAGCGATAAGGGTCAACGACTAATAAATGTATGCCAACAATATGGCCTACAGATAATAAATGGTTTTTTTGCGCACAAAGATGTCCACAAATACACGTGGTATCAACACACGAGAGGATTGAAATTAATCATAGATTACCTAATAATAAAACAGCAGAGTA
Source organism: Galeruca laticollis (assembly GCA_963921935.1). Lineage (NCBI taxonomy): Eukaryota > Metazoa > Arthropoda > Insecta > Coleoptera > Chrysomelidae > Galeruca > Galeruca laticollis. Next base: position 58,630,490 of record OY998185.1, on the reverse strand, counting down.
CCTTAAGGATACAGGATGTGAAAGTGAGTAGAGGAGCAGACTGTGGATCCGACCACTGCTTGGTTATGGCCAAAAGCTACATACCATTTGCAGGAACACTTCGGGAAGACGCACATAATGATAGATCCAAAATCGACTATCCCCGATACAACATGGACGGCTTAGAAAATGAGAGTACTCGCATATTATACTCCTGGAGACTGGAACAAAAACTAACTGAAGCAGAAAGAACCACCGAGGAAGAGTATGAACATATAAAATCATGCATTAAGGAAGCTGCAGAAGAAGCTCTCGGACGAGAGGTCCAAAAGACAAAAAAGTCATATTGGTGGGACAGAGAGATTGAAGAAAAAATCAAACAGAAGAAATGTATCAAAAAATACTACAAAACCAAGACGACGAAACTAGAGCACAGTACAGGAAAATAAACAGGGAAGTGAAACAGGAGGTAATAAGAAAAAAACAGCGCATGGGAAAACAAGTGTGAACACATCGACAGTCAAATAGGAGGCACAAGAAGCTCGGAAGCCTGGAAAACGATCAAATCAATAAGAACAACAAACAAGACAAATACCGTGCTAAACAACATATCAGATGAACAATGGCTACAGCACTTTCGAGAGTTACTTACCGAAACAAGAAAAGAATTTCTGGATGAAGAAGAACCCACTATTTTAGATGGAAACATCGATTTAACTATAGAGCACGTAAGGGAAGCAATAAAACGAAAGAAACAAAAAAAATCCCCTGGCCCCGGTGGAATATATCCTGAGTTGATCAAATACGGTCCATCAAAACTATTAGAAATGTTTCGAAGCCTCTTTGAAATATGTCTAAATGGAGATACCATACCTAAAGAATGGAGAGATTCTTATACATCTCCTATCCGTAAAAAAGGTTCAAAAAACGATCCCAGGAATTATAGAGGAATCGCTGTAATACCAACCATAGGCAGAATATACTCAAGAATACTAAGAAACCTAATCGAAGAGGAGATCATGGAGAAACAGCCTGAAGAGCAAGCAGGTTTTCGAGCAGGACGATCGACTGTAAATAATGCTTTCACCCTAAAAATAACCTTAGAGAAGAGAGTGCAACGAAACCGAGAGACCCATGTGGCTCTTATAGATCTAGAAAAAGCATATGACAGCGTACCCGTCTCAAGACGATGGAAGGAGATGGAAAACTTAGAGATCAATAAAATTTTGATTCGGACTACACAGAACTATTATCAGAATAACTCCACAAAAATTAAAATAGGAAATAAGATAACCACATCTTTCAATACGACAAAAGGATTAAGACAAGGCTGTTGTTTATCTCCTACACTTTTTAAAATCTATCTAGATAGAGCTCTTGTGAAATGGGTAAAAAAATGTAAAACCATGGGCCTAAATATAGGAGATGACACATTATTTACGTTGTTCTTCGCAGATGACCAGATAGTAATAGCTGAAGACGAAGATGATCTCAATTACATAGTCAGAAAACTAAAAGAAGAGTACGAGATGGCAGGCCTTCAGATGAACCTCGCGAAATGCGAATACCTCATAGTAGGCAATGAAGAGATAAACGATCTAATCCTGGACACCGACACAATAAAAGGAGTTAAACATAGTAAGTACCTTGGAATAATATTCAATAAAAAAGGGAATAGTGAAAACGAAATCCAAGAAAGAATCAATAAAGGTAGAGCAATAACAAGAACGCTAAACTCTCTTCTCTGGAATAGAAAAATCACAATAGCCACAAAGAAGCATGTATATAATAGCCTAGTCCAAAGTGTAACCCTTTACGGTTCGGAAATATGGGATGTTACCAAGGTCAACAAAAATAAACTCATCGTAACCGAAATGGATTTCTTAAGAAGGAGTTGCGGACGACCAAAGCTTGAAAGAGTCAGGAATGACGACATCCGGATGCAAATGCAAATGGATAGAAATATACATGAAGACATAGAGAAAAGACAGCTAACTTGGTTCGGGCACGTAAAACGGATGAACTCTGACAGATGGCCTAGGAAGGTTCTGGAATGGATACCACCGGAAAAAAGAAGGAGCTGGCGAGATGACATTGATCAAGCGACGACCACGAGGAACTTAGAGGAAGATGAGGTTTTTGATAGGAAAAAATGGAAATTGGGGACCGAGAAACAGCAACAGCTGTAAAAAAAATCCGTTATATATATAAGTAATAAAATTATATAAAATAGAAACTGATGTTCGTAAGTATCTAGATCCCTACTTAATTATTTCTATTGGCCAATAAATATTAGTTATAATAGTCTGTGCAAACTAATCAAATTTCCTTTCTTCCATCTTATTTTATTTGCTCCATAAACCTGTTATAATTTCTCCAGAATATCGTATATTGAACTAACTTCTGATGAACGTGAAGATATATTTTATTTTAATAAAAGAAAATAATCTATCAGCATATTATATTGTACAATGAGCATGAAATGACATACATTTCCCACGAGTAGGTATATGAAATTTCATATACCTACGAGTTCATGCAAATTGTACACTATACTTTTTCTACGACCATCAGAAATCAATAAACAAAAATGTAATATTTTTCATAACAATTTTTACTGCCGTCATTGTTGCATGGTTTAGAGAATTTTTTCTCTGAAATTAAGTGGAGTTCTTAACCCGTTGAATGAACCATGTATTTTTTTCCTTTTGTACATGTACCTACCTACGTCATGAAGCAAATAACGTTCAAAATTTTCAAATTTTGACAAATCGGAAATAAAAATAATTTATGCAGAAAAAATCGTTATAATTCACCAGCGGAAAAAGTTACGAATTTGTCTCTTTAAATAAGTTATATCACCTCCTGTTTCTACCAGGATAGTGACCGATGTCCTTCTAAAGCTAGTTTTCATATCGGGATCAGCTTGTCAATGTCAAATCATCCTCACTATAGTTACCCGTTTTCGATTATTAATTTTTTTATAAACGAATTTTGTAAACACTGATGTGAAATGTCAAATTATTAGACAGACGTTAACAAACATTACTCTATCGTATATTATAATATAATGACAGTCTAGTATCTCATGAAAGTCGAAAGAAATGAAATATTTCGATACAGCTAGCCCGTGGGAAATGAAAATCTGTATTACAACGTGGTAGGTTTCTTATACTCCGTTTTTAAAAGGCATAGAGTAATAAAAGCTCATTAGGTATGCAAAACCGATACAGGGTGTATAATAAAATATCTCCGAAGTTTATCTAATTTTGTACTAAAATTTCTCATTTGTAACGAATTTCAGGTAGACACCCCGTAACTCTGTATTCGGTTGGGTCGCCTATTGTATTGAAAGGGTCGTTCTATTGTATTTGAATGAACAAATAAACAATTTAATCCTCAGAGGCGTGCAATCAGGACAAAACAAACTTGGTATATGAATATGAAAGCACTATGAAACTATAATTACGAAAACTATTCAAAAGAGTTCACAATATCGATTCAATAAAGACACATTTTTTTGTGTTCCTATGAATAAACAATAAACATAAAATATTATATAAAAATTAGCAAATTTTTTTGCAGTAGGTATCATTTTTACTACTAATATACCGTTTACAATAGGAGAGGAAAAAAGAAAAATGCAGGAATAAGGTACGAATTAATGTAATATTTATAAAAAAAAGTCTAACTAATAATAGTAATAACTAACACAAAAACTAGTCTATATATCAGAATCAGACGATTCTGTTGAGCTTCCATTGTTAACATTGATTATAAATGGTTCAATCATGTGTTCACTTATATGATCCATTTCCCACATATTTAGTTCTTCTTGTATCACGTGTTCAACACATTTCTTCCAGTTTTCTTTGGTTACGTTACCTAACGCGTCTTCGAATAAAACTTTTACGTCACTCATTTTGAATGTCGTATTCTTTCTTGAAACTTCCCCTTTCACTTGGGCCCATATTAATTCTATGGGATTGAGTTGGCAGTGATAAGGAGGAAGCCTCAGCACCGTTATACCACGCGCTGATGCCATTTGATCTACAACGTATCTACTATATTTGTGTTTATGTGAATTGGCCAGTTGCAAGAGCTCATTTTTCAGCGGGTTATCTGGGCATTCAATATTTTTCGAGGTTAGCCAATCGTGGATATCTTGTTTACGCCATGCAGTTGAAGGTAATTTCTCCACTAACCTGGAGTGATAACTTGCGTTATCCATAACAATGACTGAGCCCGTTGGAATTAGATCTAACATTTGTGAGAAATATTCTATGGGGGGTGGCGGACAAAAGCCGGACAGCGGACTTACTGCCGGAGGGAGTTTCCTCCCCAGTTAAAGGTTTCCTGACCCTTTTGTCTGCCGGTTAGTATTTTATATTCACCTGAAAATTTCTTCCGTCTTCAGCTGGAGAATGGCTGCTCTAAATTATAATATATCGTTTTAATCCTATATACATCATACAAATAAAGTAATTCTGCGAGATAAATAAGATTAATGCTTTAATCCGGTTTTGAATCATTTTTTACGTTTCAATTTGTGGATCCGTAGTTTCAAATCTCAAGTTTCGAACCTCTTCTCTAAAGTCTATCGGTGAGAGTTATTAAATTACAATTATCCGACAAGTTTGCGGTCAATTTAAAGTTTTCCTTACATCAACTACATATTTTATGAAAGTGTGCTATTATTAATCTCATGGGCATAATTAGGAAAAGGTGTCTCTCGAGGTCTAACCTCATTTACACCTTCTAATAATTATCTGTAAAACCTCAAGGGTCTTTTCCGGTCGCCCGCTTTGGTCACTTCGTTTCTCAACATCATTTTCATTAGAAATATCGACAGAAAGTCTTCGTAGGTAAGAGTAGATCTATTTTTAAAATAATTACCTTTTAAAACCTCTGCTGATAATAAAGGAAGGCAAACAAAGCAATATTAATACGTTTTCCTACAATAATTTTAATTTTTATAGGTAATCTTTCTTTTCATAAACTACATGTAATATATCCCCAATTAAAAATTTCTCATTTTTTATAAATTAAGACCAGTTTCAATATTTTTTTTACACTTTTTGGAAAATTCAAACTTTTCCATAAAAGTTTGGTGAATTTTTTGGGAAATTTTCCAAAAAATGAATAACTTCCTAACACTTTTTGAAACATTTCTCGATAATTTATAAACTATTTATAACTTTTCGAACAATACGATCTTCTTTATATATGATTTTGCTTGCAATACCAACAAAATTCAGTGTGTCTTTCTTTCGCGTCAATTGGTCCAAACATCCAAAGAAGCATGTAATTAGTTTCTGCAGTAAACATTTTCTACATCTCGTTTTAACAAAATCGACTGCGAGCTTAACGAGGCGTGAGGTACCTTAATATGTTTTAAATCACTTGAAAAAAATAATAAAAACTGGTTCTGAACAAAAATAAATCAGAGGAGATCAGTGGCGGGTTGAAACATAACAATAATATCGATGAAAGAATCAAGTAAACATTAGCATGAATTTAGCAATATTCGTAACTTAGTTTGCTCCATTTTGTCAGCTCAAAATTAGTTTTTAGTTAAAATATAGAAAAGAAGGATCATAAATGTTGCATTTCAAACGGAGTTACTAGTGCTAAAGCGTTGAAAATTTGACATTTTATCAAAAACAGGAGTTTATGAAAGATGCAGTGCATACAAAAACGGTTAAGATGTGGTGGAATATTTAGTACTAGTGAAAGCGTTTTTAATTGTTGATAAAATTTTAAAGAGTTAATTGAATAATCAGCGAATTTCCTTAATAAGGGTCTGGCTTACGTTTTGCCCGTCCAAAAACTTGTTAAAAACTTGCTAAAAACTTGCCAAAAACTCGCCAAAACTTGCCAAAAACTTGCTAAAAACTTGCCAAAACCTTGCACAAAACCTTGCCCAAAAACTTACCAAAACTTATCAAAAAATATGTATACAGTGAATTCAGACCTACTTTTAACCGTTCAGTCAGACAACGTCAGTAATAATTTTTTGGTATAGGAATTTCTGTAGTTTTTAGGGAGATACTCAGATAAAAATTAATGTTATATCAAATCGATGAGTTAAATGTTTGCAATTGATTGTTAATGTATAATTACTTTCTTTCTCTTATCCTTATGCCTTCTCATGCGTCGGATTGGAGTTCTCCATGTACCCAGTTTTTCCATTCTTTTCTGCCCCTGGCCAATGCATTCATCTCTCCTAATGTTTTTCCCTGGTTTTTTCCAATTTCTTAAATCTGATCTATCCATTTCCTCCAGGGTCTTCCTCTTTGTCTTTTTCTTGATATTCCTATTTCCATAACTTTTTTCGCAATTCTATCTTGCTTCATTCTTACTAGGTGGCCATACCAGTTTAATTGTTTCTTTTTAATCTTTGATATTATTGGTTCTTGAGTAGTTATGCTTCTGATTTCTTCGTTCCTTACTTTATCCCATTTTGTTTTACCTGCTATTTTCCTCAAATATTTCATTTCCATTGCATTTATTTTTGTTTTCTGTTTTTTCTGCATTACCCAGTTCTCACTAGCATAAGTTATAGTTGGGACTGTCATTTTGTTGTAGATTTCCAGCTTTGTGTCCATATCAATGTGTTTATGGCTTAATATTGTTCGATTTAAGGAATAATTTAATCTTGTTGATTTATTTGCTCTGTTATTAAGTTCTGCATTTATTTTCCCTTCTTCTGTTGTTATGATACTTCCTAGGTAATTATAAGCTGTTACTCTTTCTAATGTTTTCTAATTACATTTCAATTCCTTGCAGTTACTCCCCTCTCGCTGTTTTTCATTTACTATCATTACTTTGGTTTTTTCTGTATTTATTGTCATTTTCATATTTTCTATTTCTCTTGCCAGTAAGTTGATTAGTTTCTGCATATTATTTTTTGATTTCGCTATAAGTACAATATCGTCTGCATACAGTAAATGACTTAATCTGACCGGCACCATGTTTCTGTACCCTATTATCATGTCCAGATTTCCTCCTTGTCTTTTTATCTCCTTCACTATTTTGTCCATTATAATGACAAACAACAGTGGGCTTAAGCTATCGCCTTGTTTTATACCTTTTTTCATTAGAAACTCTTCCGATATTTGACCTCCTATCTGCACTCTTAATTTTACTGTCTCGTATGTACTTTTAATTATATTAATTAGAGCTTTCGGTACTTCTAAATCTTCCAATACCTCCCAAATTTTTTCTCTTTCTACTGTGTCAAAAGCTGCCTTCAAGTCAATAAATGTTAAATACATTTCTTCTCCCGCTTCTATTGTATTATCAATTAGCCTTCTTAAAATATATTTATTATCATTTGCTTGTCTAAAAGTTGCTTGTTCCTCTTCTAATTTTGCTTCTATATAACGTCTTAATCGGATCTCTATTATTCTCGTGTAGATTTTGAAACTGGTTTGGGCTAAGCATATTGGTCTATAATTATTGCACAGTGTCTGATCCCCTTTTTATGTATTGGTAGTATAAGGTTATTTTCCTAGTCTTTGGGGATTTTTTGAGTATCCCATGCTTCCCTGCATATGAGATACAGCCAGTCTTCTCCTTCTCCTCCTAACCATTTTATCAGCTCTGGCGCTACTTCATCCGCCCCACTGGCTTTTCCTATTTTAAGTTTATTTATAGCCACTTCCATTTTTTCTCTTTGGATTGCATGGTATTCATGTTCATTCCATTCCTCTTCCGCTATATTCGTTGTTTTCTTCTTCGACCTATTACTAAATTTGTCTTCGTAGTGTTCTTTCCAAGTATTTGATTTATTTCGGTATCCAATTCGTTATTTTTATTTGTTTGCTCTTATATCTTTTCCTTTACTTCCTCGTAGTCTTTTTATTGCTGTCCAAAATTTTTTATTATCTGATGCATGTGTCTCTGACATCTCCCTTCCAAATTCTTTCCATGAGTCCCTTTTCGCTTTCTTAACCGCTTTCTTGACGATGTTTCTTTTTCCGTTATATATTTTCTTATCTTCCTGTGTTTTTGTTTGGAGGTATTTTTTCCATGAGGTTTTCTTTTCTTTTACTAATGTTTGTATTTCTTTGTTCCACCACTTGGTCCTCTTTAAATGTTTGTTGAATTTATTTCTTCCACATATATCCTCTGCCTTTTCAAGTAATATTTGTTTGAATACTGTCCACCGTTTTTCGAGTGTCCATTCGTTCTTTTCAATAATAAATTTTTCGAATTCCCTGTCTGTTTCTTCCTGGTATTTAGATTTACTCCCATACAACCTAATGTATAACTACTAGAAAATAAAACAGAACCTGTACTCATAGAAAGGAACATTTATAATATTTTTCACTTGAGCTGAAGTGTATTTTAAAACAAAATAATTAATAAAAAACTGTCAAAAATAACATCCAACTTAAAATTACTAACAATGATTCGCAATAAATTAATAATCTTCGTTAATCATTAATTCCCGAAAATAAACACCCAGTGAAAAAATTCTTATTTTTTTTGTTTGTTTCCGTTTGTGTGTCTTCAACCTCGCGTTCACAACAAAACGTTTCAATTTTGGTCCGCCAAAAGTCCATTGGCCCCCTCGAGTCGGCGTCCCTGAAAAGACCGGACATAGCGGGCGGCAGAAGGTTAAAGCGGTCACTGGTACAAAGTTTCGCAGAAAAGCCGCAAAATCAAATTATATGGCGCTCGTTTCATTCATAATCAACATCAAACATGATCGCACTTTTATCCACCCGACCCGACGTCACGGGAAATAAGAAATTTTCTGACAAATTGAACGAGGCACTCCTAAATTTTCCCAATTAGAACAATTATAACATAAACCAACAACAAAAAGTGTTTTTTGGGTTTTTATATTAAATATTTTTAGCAAACGCTAATAATTAATTATGTTTACATTAATATATAGTGCTGAGTTTTTATTATAATGTATATTTATTTATAACTATTACACATATATAAAAAAATATCGTTAAAATTAATGACATTTATAGTGGAATCTACTCAAATTACTTTCTTAAATGAAACTAACTGTTAGTAAATAATTCCACAATAGAATGAATAAATTATAAATATTCTAAAAAAATTGATAATTATTTCAATATTACTAAATAACATCGACAGAACGATAATGACAAAAGTTACATTTCATATGATGTCGACCTGATGTTTAATAGTTATTTTAGGCTACACCAAGAAGTGACCTACCTTGTGATTGACTTAATGCAGGGTGAGTCATGAGGAACTTTACATACTTCTACCATATGTAAAAGCCCTCAGGAAGGATATGATGCGGTTACTAAAAAATGACAACTCCTCTTCTTTATTCATTCACAGGGTGATTTGTGGAATTGACCATAAATTTCAATTGGCTATAGTCTTTACACGGCTCATTTAAGTTTTCTAATTTTTTCATCATACAGTACACTGATATCAAGCATTCGACTGGTATTAGCTAAACTTAGAAATTCCAGGACCGGCTTTGGAAAAATTAATTTAGGGATTCGTATTGAATATTGCACTTTGAGATAGTCTCCGAAAAGTTTTAATGCCATTCCTCGTATTCCAACAAAATGGAAGTCCTTAGCTAAATCTAGCAAAATAGTTAAGTTTGGCTTAATAAGGTCCACCGAATGGTAAATTCCTTTATAGTCCGTTTTTAAAAGGCATGGAGTAATGAAAGCTCATTAGGTATGCAAAACCGATACAGGGTGTATAATAAAATATCTCCGAAGTTTATCTAATTTTGTACTAAAATTTCTCATTTGTTACGAATTTCAGGTAGACTCTGTATTCAGTTGGGTCGCCTATTGTATTGAAAGGGTCGCTCTATTGTATTTGAATGAACAAATAAACAATTTAATCCTCAGAGGCGTGCAATCAGGACATAACAAACTTGGTATATGAATATGAAGGCACTATGAAATTATAATTACGAAAACTATTCAAAAGAGTTCAGAATATCGATTCAATAAAAACACATTTTTTTGTGTTCCTATGAATAAACAATAAACATAAAATATTATATAAAAAATAGCAAATTTTTTTGCAGTAGGTATCATTTTTACTACTAATATACCGTTTACAATAGGAGAGGAAAAAAGAAAAATGCAGGAATAAAGTATGAATTAATGTAATATTTATAAAAAAAAGTCTAACAAATAATAGTAAAAACTAACACAAAAACTAGTCTATATATCATAATCAGACGATTCTGTTGAGCTTCCATGATTAACATTGATTATAAATGGTTCAATCATGTGTTCACTTATATGATCCATTTCCCACATATTTAGTTCTTCTTGTATCACGTGTTCCACACATTTCTCCCAGTTTTCTTTGGTTACGTTACCTAACGCGTCTTCGAATAAAACTTTTACGTCACTCATTTTGAATGTCGTATTCTTTCTTGAAACTTCCCCTTTCACTTGGGCCCATATTAATTCTATGGGATTGAGTTGACAGTGATAAGGAGGAAGCCTCAGCACCGTTATACCACGCGCTGATGCCATTTGATCTACAACGTATCTACTATATTTGTGTTTATGTGAATTGGCCAGTTGCAAGAGCTCATTTTTCAGCGGGTTATCTGGGCATTCAATATTTTTCGAGGTTAGCCAATCGTGGATATCTTGTTTACGCCATGCAGTTGAAGGTAATTTATCCACTAACCTGGAGTGATAACTTGCGTTATCCATAACAATGACTGAGCCCGTTGGAATTAGATCTAACATTTGTAAGAAATATTCTTCGAAAACGTCTGCATCCATATCTTCATGATAATCTCCGGTTTGCTTCGACTCAAAGCACAACAATCCACCTTTAAAAAAACCTTCGGCACTTCCGATATGAGTAATGATGAGTCGACGTCCTTTTCCTGCTGGTGGATTGAGGCCTGTTGACCACCCTTCAAGAGCTGCCTGCCTCCGACTTTTGACATTCGTGTCTTGCCAAAATATTGAAACAGTATGACCTTCATTTAACCAAGTCTCATCCAAATAATAAATTCGTTTTTGATCTAGTCTAGCTTTCCGAATATTGCGCAAATAATCCTTCATTAAGTTATAAATTGTTGTTTTTGAAATACCCATCATTGTTGCAGTAATCTTCACAGTTTCATCAACACTTCCTGTCAAATTCATGATTTTTCTTCTAATTTCTTCGTTTTTCAACGAGGAATAGCAATTTAATATCAGATTTTTTTCGTTCAGCGACAATGGGCCAACATTAGGTCGCTTAGATGGTGATAAATCCTCCATATCTGGTCGAATTTGGTTGGAACACTATATAGTTAGAAGGTGTAGTTAGGTGTTTGTCTCGTGTGATGAGAAGAGAACTTGTATAAATAAACACCAGTTAACAATAACGGTAAAAAATAATAACAAATAACAGTGATAATGGGGAAATCAACACAGCAGTTTCTCCAGAACAGATGAACTGTAAATTGAAAATATTCAACCTTTCCGCTACTTTTATAGTTGAAAAGTTCTAGTAAGTACATTGTATTATGGGGGCATTTTCTTAGAACTGAAAAGACTATATTTCACAATAATAAAACCATTTTTGAGCTACCTGTTTGTCAAGTTTCTTCAATTACCTGCTAATTGGGTGAAATAATCGGCAAATGGGGTTGGTTTGGATATATATATATATATATATATATATATATATACATATATATATACATATATATATACATATATATATATATATATATATATATATATATATATATATATATATATATATATATATATATATATATATGTATTTGTATAAAATTGTTATTAACGTTTATTTTATTATTTATTGTATGTAGGATTATAACTATCTGGAGCTTAGTGGAGGGACTCGTCTACGCCCTTTTATACATAATAATAAATTTTCTGGAAAATTGATGTCAGTGATATAATCCACAGTTTATTATATTATTGATAATTTGAAATTCCATTTTAAATAATATTACAAAACGGTTATTTTCGGAAATGAGATAATTTTAGAAGCCTTAACTTTTTTTAAATGACTAAATGATGATTCTTTTTCACATTATAGGTCTATTTTTAAGGAATTACTGTACCAATGTTTAGTGAGAAATGTCAAGGTTTTATTCATATACGGGGTGTAAAATTGAGGCTGCGTTTTTCCTCTTATTTTGCAACATCCTGTCGAATTTACTTAAAACAAACACTACATTTTTACTGTGAAATACCTCCATTTTTTCTCAACATTTTCGTAAGATAATAATCTCGATATCTCTATTCTCGAAGAAGATAAGTACGTTCAAAGGATTACGTGATTTTATTGATTTGTAATACGCATTAATGGAGTATAAGCAGATAGTTGGCTATGACAAATGAAAATAAACGGTTTTAAAGATTAAAACTAACTTTTCCGCATCTGTGGCCCTGAACAATATTCTATCATAAAATTGTTACTTGTATACACTTCGGGGGATGTATCGTGCTAACAAACCGAAATTTCTCCAAAAATAACCAAAAATTTAGTATATCTAGTTTTATAGGACACACGCTCTAGTCAACTGAAAATCAATAGGGTACATCTGTGAGACACGTTGAACAATACTTATTCATAAAGTTGATCAACGTATACTCTCTGGAGGTTGTATCGTGCTAACTGAAAATTCTCCAAAAATGACAAAAATTTGGTACTTCAAGTACCACAGCACCCGTTGTACTGGCTTTAGTGAGCTCAATATCAATAGGGTTCATCTTTAAGACGCTCTGAACAATATCCAATCATAAAATTCATCACTTGTATATACTCCGGAGGCTGTATCGTGCTAACAAACTGAAACTTCTCCAAAAATGACAAAAATATCGTACTTAAAGTACTGTAGCACCGGTTGTATTGGCTCTGGTGAGCTGAAAATCAATAGTGAGATGCCCTGAATAATATTCAATTATAAAATTGGTGACTTGTGTAACTCCGGAGGCTGTATCGTGCTAACAAACAGAAATTTCTCGAAAAACGACAAAATGTCGTACTTCAAGTACCATAGCACCCGTTGTACTGGCTCTGGTGAGCTGAAAATCAATAGGGTTCATCTGTGAAATGTCCTTAACAATATTCCATCATAAAATTGGTGACTTATTGCACTCCGGAGGCTGTATCGTGCTAACAAGACTTGCAAGGAAAAGTGGCCGACGACAACGACGACGACGACGACGACATACACACAGGATTCTTTTTCTAAAAACCGTTTTTTCGTGTTGTTGTTGATGGATAACGTAAAAATAACTCAAAAAAAAATTTCAAATTTCCAGCTTTTTGTGGGTAAACCAATACTTTTCTCGCATATTAGATAGGTTGGCGGAAAAGTAAAAAATCAGGACAGTATAAGACTGACAATATTGTTCATAATTCAATAAATAGTTTTGCTGCTTTGCGTATGTTAGTTGGCATGGACCGTATTTCAAGCCGCGATGAATATATGTAGGCAATTACTTTATGTAGGCAATTACTTTAGCTAATGAACGATTACGTTAGCATGAAATAGCCATTCTCTAAGACCCGTTTGCACCAGTACCCCTTAAAATGAGTACTTAACTAAGCGTCTCTTAAAGTTAATGGACGCTTAAATTTATTCCTAGTTGCATGACTGTCACAAAACAGAATATTATTAAGTAAGAGACCCTTAAGTTTTTCCATCTAGAGATATTTTAGTCTCACATTTGTGTACAAATTCACTCTAGTTCAATAAAGCTATTTCATTGGCTGGCCGGCTGTCGATAGTTGTTGGTTATTTTCATTAACCTAACTTTACCGTCCTGCCAGTTAGTTTTAACAGAAATTATTTAGCATTATTATTGATAATAATAAGGGTTGTCGGATAAAAGGTAAATTTATATACAACACTTTCTTTGTTAAGTTTTAGATGGATCACATTAATAACAATGGAAAACGGAAGAGGAATGTGAAGAAAATGTCCCTGTTGGCATGAAAATGGTAAATGTTAGCCAAGCAGATGGTAGTAAACGACAAAGGGCGCCCAACTTCTCAACAGAAGAAAAAGTTTGTTGCTTACTTTAGTATACGATTTGAGAAATACCATTGAAAATAAAAAGACTGATGGCATTGCCATAAAGGAAAAAGAAAAGGCTTGGTGATTAGTAATGACTTCATTCAATGCTCAAAATCCATCGAAAACTTATAGAACGGTGGAGTCCTTAAAAAAGTTTTATGAAAATCAAAAAAAGGCTGTTAGGAAGGAAGTGGCAGAGAAAAAAACGCTTGCAAGTAAAAATTGGGGGAGGGCCAGGAGATTATACTGAACCAAATTATCTCACAGATCTGACTCTAGCAGTGATGAATCCGAAAACTGTGAAGGGGTTAGAAAATAAACTTGACAGTGTTGGAGTGAGAGATGATGAAGAATCCGAAACCTACAGAGGTACACAGTATTATTATTATTTTGAAACAATTTCTTATTTTTTTTTTTTTAGGAAGTATGTGATCAACTTGATGGGGGAGATTATACTCCTGCGCATTTGAAGACCTCGGTTAATGAAAAATTAAAAAATACCAGAACAACTCCAGCTGGAAAAAAGATTCCTAGAAGCGCTACTCAGAGAGGTTTTAACGTGATATTCTTTTTTTTCCTAGTGAAATGTTCATGGTCGATATTATTTAATATTTAATAATAATAAATCGAAGTCTTACATCGAAGATTCTTGCTTGTAAAAAAAAGCAAATTGCTTGAAAAGGTTGGTTCTTTTCGATACATAATTTTCAGAATTAGTTTCTGCACCGTTCCCAACTTTTTCAAGTAAGTAGCAGCAACCCCTCCCCAGCTCAGTAGAGCCTATTGAATACGAGACTCCACCAGAGCGAAGTAAATGATCCTCAAGTGATAAGTGTCAAGTAATTTGCTCAAAAATTTCAATTTGAACATCATACTTATTAAGGTTTTTGTCACATTCTCAGTGTGAACGTCCCATCTCATATGACTATCTATCGTTACACCCAAATATTTAATGGTATCTGTTCTGGAAACATCAACAATCAACTCGCCGTTCCGTATATCGAGAGTGTTGAAATGTGGTAAATGATTCCTGTAAGCCGTGAAAGTCATAAATTTAGTTTTTTCATAGTTTATTGTTAATAGTTGATAATTAAACCAATTGATAATTTGTGGCATATCAGCTTTCACTTTTTTTTCAGGTCATGCCAATTTTTATCCTCATAGAAAATCACTGTATTATCTGCGAAGCTGATTATAGTTCCTGTACTATTCAAAGTGAGTAAATTGTTAAGATATATTGAGATTAATAGTGGCCCAAGAACAGTGCCTTGTGGCACACCAAACTGAACTAACTTTATTTTCAATGTGTACAATTTGTTTTCTCTGGTACAGATAGCTTTCTAGAAGATTATAAGTTGTTCCCCGAACTCCAATATCTTCCAAGGTTTCGAAAAGCTGTGTATGACTTACAGTATCGAAAGACTGGGATAGGTCTAAAAATACACACAGACTAGGTTTTCCGTTATCTATCGCTCTATAAATTTCGAATGTTAAGCTTATTATAGCATCTTGGGTAGATTTGCCTTCTCTGAACCCAAACTGTTTTTCTGATAGCAAGTTGTTTTTCTTTATTTAATCATTCTTGAGAGCTTTTTCAAAAATTTTCGCGATATTGGATATAAGTGAAACGGGTCTATAATTTTCACACATTTTTTTCCTTTTTTATGAAGTGGTTTTATAACGGCTACTTTGAGTATAGAGGGACATACACCAGATTTCATTATTTTGTTAATGAGGTATGCCATGGGTTTGGCAATTTCTATGTGAATTTCTTTGAGAGTTTCAGCTTTAATTTTATCAATTTCTGGCGATTTATTTGGTTTCAATGAATTTATGATCTGGCATATTTCCTCCTCATCTACAGGTTTACAACATTGAGTTGTAGTACCTAAGTGTTGTCAACTTCGCTACGAATGGTAACAGGTGACGTAATAGTAATAGATGACGTCACAGTGCCACTCTGGCCAATGATTTTAAATAGGACCTTATGGCAAGTGATATCTCGTTTGAAAGGCATTGACATTGGCTACATAGCCATATTAATTTTGTTTGGGTTTAAATTAATTTTGACGGATGAATTAAATAAATACCAAAATTATTGAAATTTTTTTTTAAATCAAATATCAACAATGGATTCTTATAGCAAGTGTTCGAAATGTGCTCCGTCTACTTCCTGACAGTAATACATCCTATTAGTAAACTCTTGTCGTACTCGTTCGAATGTGTCAGCTGAAATAGCATTGCATTCTTCAGTAATTATTTCTTTCAAAACGCCAATGCTATCTGGTGCCGTAGTATAAACCATGGATTTCAAATACCCCTATAAAAAAATCTAATGGTGTCAGATCTCGTGACCGAGGTGGCCATTCTATAGGACCTCGACGGCCGATCCATCTACCTCGATATTCTTCATCCAGGTAACGTCTTACTGCACCATAATAATGCGCAGGAGCACCATCTTGTTGAACTGTTATTTCCAGATGGCCGAATTCATCTTGATTATCTTCCAGAATTTCAAGAATTAACGGCTCAATTGCATTGTGTAACATCTCCAGATACACTTCACCGCTTAAATTTGAATTTAGGAAAACAGGACCAACTATGTGGTTTCCCAAAATACCTGCCCAAACATTGACTTTTCCTGGAAATTCGGTATGTTGTTCACGAAAGGTGCGAGGATTTGTGTCACTCCAATACCTTACATTTTGTGTATTCACATTTCCATTGTTTCTGTGTAATGTGGGTTTTGACTAATTTTATTTGTCATACATTCACAGAATTTGAGTCTTCTGTCGGGGGCGTCATCCGAAAGGTGGTGCACCATTTTTAACTTGTATGGATGGAATTTATTTTTAGCCAACACTCTCTGTACTGTACTTTTACTTACCTCACATATAGACGCAACTTTAGTTGAAGAGGAAATAGGGTTTACTACCATTTAAGCAATTATATCAATTTTTGTATCATCACTAAATGTTGGTCGACCAGATCGTTTGGCATCTTGAACACTACCTGTTGCTTCAAACTTGTGAAGAAACTCCCTCAAATAAGTTCTCGAGATATGGCGATCTGGGTATCTCTCATTAAATAAACGTTCCGCTTCATGGAGATTCTTTCTAGATTCACCAATTATTAATATAGCTGGCTACTTTGTCGGCTTGAGTACGTACCATTTTGCCTATGTAAACTCTTAAACGTCTCGGTAAACAATAATGAAATTAAATATTTGAGCTATTTAGAAAAACTTTGCAAAGCAACAAATGCTATTAAATTAAAAAAAAAAATTTGACAACTAACCAGAGGCGGACTGAAAAATCTTCAATATTTAAATGTGAAATAATAATTTTGTTATTTATTTCATTTATCCGTCAAAATTAATTTAAACCCAAACAAAATTAATATGGCTATGTAGCCAATGTCATAGCCTTTCAAACGAGATATCACTTGCCATAAGGTCTTATTTAAAATTATTGCCAGAGTGGCACTGTTACGTCATCTATTACTTTTACGTCACCTGTTACTATTCGTAGAGAAGTTTACGACACTTTATTTTCACCCTCCAAATTTTATTAATGTAAGTGTAGCCGTTCAAAAGATACGAGGGGGGGAACGGACTTTTGGATAGCACTATATATATATATATATATATATATATATATATATATATAATTTTTATATTAACTATTCTTGGAATAAAAGGTCTCCATTACTTCAATTATAATTTTATTGACGTTTCGACATCATACGTGTCATCTTCTGAACAATGTTACTAAAATTACACAAATATTTACAATCTTTACATTATTTAACAGGTGTTAAAATACTTACATAAAATCTACGACTTTATACAACTCAAAACATTTTAAAAATCATTTTAAAATTTGTACCTAAAATAAATGATCAAGTATCAACTTAATGGATGTTATGGTTTTTTAAAGTTTTTTTAATTTAACAAGTTTTAATAGTTTATACTGTATGAAGATATATTGATTTATTTTAGGTATTATACAGACTGGACACATTTATCAAGATGCAACAGTTATTTCGATGTATATTTTTTCATATACTATTTGTTATTTTTATTTTTAATTCTAAATTAAACCGTTATATATATATATATATATATATATATATATATATATATATATGACTTAGGTTACTGATGTCACTTCTAAAATTAATTGAGTTTTTATTATGTTTTATCCTGATCAATTCTAAATATGTACGTTTTTTTGTGTTTATTTCTTTATCTAAGATTTTTATATCATCATAATTAAATTTATGATTTAGTTCTTGTTGGTGCTTTGTCAACGCGGTAACATCAGTTGCGATGGGCTCGCATTCTTTTATGTAGATATTGTTTGGTTTGCCCGATATATACACCATTACTATCCTCACATCCTATTTCATATACAGTATGTGTTTGTTTATTTTTGGGAATTTTGGGTTTTAATTTACTGAAGAGGCTATTGTTTGTATTTTCTAATTTATGAGCAACTACTATGTTGTGTTTTTTTAAGGTATTATTAATTATTTCCGATAGTGAATGTGTGTATGGTAAAGGTATGTAATTGACTGTGGTATCAGAATTATTATTTTTATTATTATTATTATAAATTGTGTGAATTCTCTTTTTTATTAACTTTTCATAAAAAACACAACATAGTAGTTGCTCATAAACTAGAAAATACAAACAATAGCCTCTTCAGTAAATTAAAACCTAAAATTCCCAAAAATATACAAACACATACTGTATATGAAATAGGATGTGAGGATTGTAATCGTGTATATATCGGGCAAACCAAACAATATTTACATAAAAGAATGCAAGCCCATCGTAACTCAAAAACTGATGTTACCGCATTGACAAAGCACCAACAAGAACTAAATCATAAATTTAATTACGATCATATAAAAATCTTAGATAAATAAGTAAACACAAAAAAACGTACATATTTGGAAATGATCTGGATAAAACAAAATAAAAACGCAATTAATTTTAGAAGTGACATCAATAACCCAAGTCATATATATATAACGGTTTAATTTAGAATTAAAAATAAAAATAACAAATAGTATATGAAAAAATAGACATCGAAATAATTGTTGTATCTTGATAAATGTGTCCAGTCTGTATAATACCTAAAATGAATTAATATATCTTCATACAGTATAAACTATTAAAACTTGTTATATTAAAAAAACTTTAAAAAATCATAACATCCATTAAGTTGATACTAGATCATTTATTTTAGGTACAAATTTTGAAATGATTTTTAAAATGTTTTGAGTTGTATAAAGTCGTAGATTTTATGTAAGTATTTTATCACCTGTTAAATAATGTAAAGATTGTGAATATTTGTGTAATTTTAGTAACATTGTTCAGAAGATGACACGTATGATGTCGAAACGTCAATAAAATTATAATTAAAGTAATGGAGACCTTTTATTCCAAGAATAGTTAATATAAAAATTATATATGGTAGGTCAAGAAATAAAAATATTTTACAATTAGTATATATATATATATATATATATATATATATATATATTTCAAAAACAACAATATTGTTTTCTTTATTACTATTCTCGAGAATTGATATATACCACTGACTTTGATTATGAAAATAACAGAATCTTGAAGAATCATTATATAACATTTATTTTAAAAGGAAAACAGTCAGATATAAAAGACGTAGGTCACCCTGACTGGGTCCCTTCTATTAATATGAGATATGCAAAAACATTGCTTTTGGAAATACGGAAATAAAAAAAACTGGAACGGTCTCAATGAAAGGAAAAAAGAGAATAAAATAAAATTGCAGTAATAATAACATTAAATTATGTGCCTAAATTATTATGTATGTACTATATTTTAATATTTTCTGAGGCAAGTGAATTAGACAATCAACAGTATCAAAATTTTGTTGTGCTACTCCTGTCCGTAACTTTTTTTCAGAGTAATTGGGCATTTTATTTACATATTTTGTAGGTGGTGATTTATTCAATTTTTTTAGGCTAATATGTGGCTCAAGATATTGCTGCTAAGAAATGATCTGATCTTTAGTGATGCTGTAAATAGTTATTCTTCTTTCCAAACTGACTTGGACATGGCAGAACTATGGCTTTCTTTTTGTAGAACACTGTACTTTAAAAGAAAATGTGAAAAGATTGTGAATAAATATCAAATATCAAAACAAAGAAAACCCATTGCACAGTTATACTGATCTTAAATGGGAAAAAGATATCCAGGATATCCCCATAGAGCTAATAATATCTAAGCTTTAATATTGGTAATATCATATCTTCTTCTTTTTCCTATTAACATATATTAATCAATCAAAACTTGGTCTAGCCAAAAATAACTACTAAACATCAGGTAGGCATCAAAAGAAATGTAACTTCTGTCATTCTGACGATGGTATTTAATATCGAAACAATTGTCATCATTATATTGTGGAATTATTAAGAAATAGTTACTTTGATTTAAAAAAGTAATATGAGTAGGTTCCACCGAGTAATGATCGAAACATTAAATTTGGTATATATGGAGTTAAATCAATATATTTTTGTTTTACAGATTGAAACGTCTTCTGATCTTGTGTACCGACCAGAAAACTGAAGTAATATATTTTTAAAATTTCTATAATTGTTTGATGATAATTTTTATTGTTTTTACGTTTTATATATTCAATTATTTCACATAAACAAATTTTATACGACTTATTCCATACATTCCTTAAATTCTAATGAAGTAGTACCATTTTAATTGACTACTTTTTTTTGAGATTAATTTTTTTGATCGTCATAGTGAAAGAGCACGATAACTTCACCAACTGGATTCCATTGATCAGGTTTGGTATGTAATTCCAGCGTTGCCAAATCTAATACACATTCACTCTGTATTAACGATTCCTTACAATCTGATTTATCGGCAATTCAGTGGTAATGCACAAACACGTATTTTTAAAATAGTTTTCAATATGTTTGATTTGACATTCGAATTCTCTCATTTAGCTTTGGAAAGTAAATTTTTTGCTAATACTTTAAAAACCGAACATCCTGATAAACATTTTATACATTCGTGAGGCGAGCATACAATTTTAATGTCAAATATATCAACTTCTAGTAATAAAGTTTAGATAAAAATTAACCAGCTTTAGTTATTTCTGTTTCGATCCGACAACATTGTATATCTCGTCGGATCGCTGTTGAGAGTGAATCACTACTCAAGAAGAAGTCTACGTTGTGTGGCCCGGGGCTATGGGCCAAAAGTGACCTTCAAAAAATACATTACCAGTTCTTGAAACAAAGAACCATCACAGTTTGATGCTGATGGTTTGTACTGTTGTTGATGAAGAGATTTTACTTTCGTTGAGACGAGAAACATTTATAATGTTTGTTTGAATTGATAACGCATTCTTGATCGATTTCAAACACGAGAAATGAAAATTGTTTTGATAATGGTTGACGCTGTAATCGATGAAGACTGGATGAATTTAACGAAAAATATTTCTTTAATGATTAAACATCTCAATTCACAAAATTACCTTTTTAAGTAAGCCTATAATACTCAGGGAATGTTAAATCCTCGATGTCTATACTTTTTCTGTATAAATATTTACTTGTATTCTTTAAATTTGTACAATTGTTGAAAAAGTATAGTATGCAACATGTGGGGAAAAATTGAACTTACCTCACTGGTTGCACAATGTATTATTATATCATAGACACTGTTCAAGATTGTAAAATCTTGAATTTTATTGTTTACGATACTTTTAAAATATGTAAGATATTTGTATGCTTCCTTTCTTCATTAAATATATTTAAGGCATTCATTTTAGTTAATAGCGTTGTAAAAATATGTTTCACAATTGATAAGATCTTTTATATTGTTGTAAAATTCGAAGGATAGTTTCATTTTATTTTCAACTTTTGTTAAATACCTTTAAAATATCACGTTTTGCAACAATAATTGTAAATAGTTTGTTTGGGCATTGAAATAGAACATTTTTGAAAGTCGACATCTTGTCGCATTGTCCTATAGTTAAGAAGTTAGGAAAAGGTCACGTTTCACCCTATTATATATTGTATTGTAAAAGACCCTAAATTTAGTGTCACTTCTGCATGAATTTTTTGGTCGACGGTCGGAAGATATGAAAGATATTTTTGAATAACCTTTCTGAGTAAAAAGGTTACAATTGCTATTGGAGTATTCAATAGAAATTTAACTATCTATTGACGGCACTCATGTTGATTCTTGTCTAGGAACCCGACAAGTCAAATGATACTGGCCAATAGGAAATATTTATTTTCGTTTGGTCAACCCAATCCACGTGTGAACACGCCCCTCGCAGATTTCTATTTAACACGTCTCGCAACGTGAAGAAATCAGTTTCTCACTCATCAGTTCTACTACTTATCGACGCGAGTTTTACACTCATCGAATCGAGCTCAACGCTCAACAACAAACTTAGTTTTTTACACTCATCGAAGCGAGTTCAATACTCTCGATAACAAAGTTTTACACTCATCGACGCGAGTTTTACACTCTAATCGAATCAAGCTCAACGCTCAATAACAAAGTTAGTATTAATATTCATCAAATCGAAAATAAAGTGTCTTCCGATCTGAAACCATCGAAGTTCAGCATTCACAACTTTGTACCATTTTGTAAATTTGTATATAATAAATTATTAATTTCGACATTACTTGACGAAGTTCAGCTAGAAATATAATCAAAAACAGACACTCTTTTTTTATAGTTCTCCCACTTAAGTAGACATACTGTATATTTACTTTTATTTATAAATATATACTACATAAAAGGAAATTTTTTTTGACTAATCTGAACTGATTTACCCCGTCATAATCTCAGTCGGGGATCCGGACTCATTTTCTATCAAGCCACAGCTTCAAAGGGCACAATAAAAACAAAACAAGACACTCATGGAGAGATCCCAACCGGGACACTTCTGAAACCTGTTGCTTCATATGGGGTGGAAAAAAATATTTTTTTTGTTGGAGAGCGGTTGAAAATCGGCACCCAGTGTGTGTGTGTATGAAAGAAAGACGGGGGTGTGTGTTTGTGAGCGCGGTTCGAAGGTGAGACCGCAACCCTTTTTTCGCACTCTTTTAATATGCCATTTGAGAATTATGAAATAAACGTACTGGTTTTCGTCTGTCTGCTCCTGAAAACTTTTTTCATATTTTGATTTATTTATTTGGAAAATTAACCCTAGGGGATTGTTTTTAATATAAAGCTTTTACTTAAACTGAGGATGGCGATTAAAAGATGTTTTTTGGGGTTAAATTTTCATTTAACGATATTATTGGTGGTGATTTAAGTACATGCACTAATAGAAAATCATAATATGTTAAATTTTGGTTTGAAGCGACGAAGAAACCACAATAAAATAAGTCATAGGCTTCAAAAAATTTTAGTGTTACACACAAGCATCCCCAAATGCACGTATATCATTTTAATTCACTGAAAATGATAAATCACTCAGTAATTTATTTAAGAAATTTGTTTTTTGAATTAGAAAAACTATTGTTTGACATTTATATCGCTTTTGTCCATCTCTAAATTTTTTTTGGAGACCGTTTCGCTCGAAAATCTTTGTTCTGTCGCAAATACGGTTTGATAGTAATTTCCCCCTAGATTTTCTTAGCAGCATGAGGGCTGTTTAGGATTAATGATACGAGGGGATTTGGAAAAGTAGTAGTAATATGATTATATGCTATTAAATCAATATGAACATTCGTTTGAAGCTTTTAAACGTATAATCACCTTTGTTTCTTTGACAACGGAAATTGTCAAATATTGCAAGAATAGATGTTAGGAACAAATTCATCTACTCGTCACATATATAGGAGTTGTTGTACCATATATGCAGAAGAAGAAAACGAAATAGGAATTAATCAATTAACAATAGTACGGTAGGGATTATGTAATCAGGATGTATTGGGGATGATAATTAATGTGTTCCCTTAAGGCATTGTTACATAATTAACGAATTATTTTTCACAATAAACACTCGACTTAATTAAGATTATTATGTAGATGTACAAAGCGGGTACGAGAGCACTTTCCAGGCCACACACTGAGTCGAACGATGTCATGCATGAGGGGGATGTGTCATATATCACGTATGTTCTGTGTCACCTGGCAGAGCCGTCATATGTGTTATCCACATGGAGGTTAGAGAGAAGGAGAACGACCGATGTAGAAAAAAGTGTCCCAGAAAAATGGACAAAACAAGTGAGGCGCTGCCATCGCTAAGTTGTCTCAATAAATAGCTGGTTGTGGTGATATGTTTCTTTTTGTCAAAAATAAAAAATAAATTATGATCACGATTGTTTTCTCACTAATGCCGAGAAGGAAATTTGTACAATATTCAACTACTTCATCTACTTGTACTCATAAACAGCTAACTTCGCAGATACTACTTATTAACGACAGCGCGGCTAGTGGCTGAAAAATGAATTATAAATTCTATAAATTTTCAGGTGCTAATGACTTAGCACGTAGCGATCGTTCTCCTTCTCTCTAGCCTCCATGGTCATCCATCTTGTGTTCTGTGACGTGTGTCTTCTGTCATATATTCCGTGTCATCGATTTTATCTTCTGTGACGTGTGTTATCTGTCATGTATTCCGTGTCATACATATTGTCTTCTGTGACACTTCATGACGTCGCTCGATGTGTGACCTTGAAAGTGCTCTCGTACCCGCTTTGTATAACTACTTATTATACTTTCAAACTCAATTAAAGAAATATGTTTTTAATTCTGAATTCTTAATTATTTGTTACAGCATTTAAACTTATTTATTTTGATGAACAATTGAATCTCACTCAAAACAAATAATAACAGCAGACAAAAAAACAGCAAATCTATTTTGCTTAAAATTCAAGGTAGGAAATAACACAGATAAGCAGAATTTTTAAATAGCAAAGAGGTTTTATAAGTGGTTTTGAAAAACACGGCCGTTTTTCCAAATGCAAAATTGGCATATTTTCGTTATCCTATCTAATAGCGATAAAAAGAATCGTAGGACTCCTTTGGAAATTTGAATCAACTGTTGCACGACGCTCAGTTACAAAATGATATCGTGTTTCATAGACATGAAAACCCATAAAAAATCCAAAATTGAAAGATCCTGAGATCGAGGAGGCCATCTCACAGGTCCGTTGATACCAATCCATCTTTGAGGAAAGTCCGTAAAAGGGCAGGGTGTGACACGGGGCACCGTCTTGTTGAAAATAAACGGAACTATAATGGACCAATGGAATATTTTCCATCAGTTCTGCAATATAACTTCCTCAAGGATTTCTCGGTACCGACGTGCTGTGAGACCTCCTTCATAAATTCTGTAGACCTTGCGTCTTCCTAAAATAAAACATGAGACCACAACTCCGAATCGTCCTCGTTATGCCCTCTCAAAAATTAAATTTAAATTTTCGACGGACCAAAGTAGATATACAAGGGTGATTCTAGAGCGGAAGTCGAAGAATATAGCGTTATACCAAGCCGATACGGGAGCACAAATCGCGTACGTTGCTAGGGGCTCTGGAAATTAAGAAATAAATATTCTGAAGGGACCAAGAGCCCGCGCGGGGATATGACCGCATGTATATATCGCTATTTTCTCCAAGTGTTCTACATTGAAAGTTTGCCAAACGTTTTTAGCGCGAACATAATGAAAATTCGGAAATCTATTGCTCGAACTACTGGTTGGAAAGAGAATTTGCGGAAATGGATGGAAGTTATAGAATTAATATAAAAATAAATAAAATTAAACATACGCCTAATAGAAAAAAGGAAAGAGTATTTTTTGTGTAATATTTGTTTGGATTATACTCAACATGCTATTATTGTAAATAAAGACTATTAAAAAAGTATAGTGTTGTGTTACTATTTTGTTTATCCTTATCAGTATTTTATTCCTATTTTCTAAAGATATGGGAGAAGGGAAGTGGCCGCGCAGGTCCCGACATGTTAGATGACACATTCTTAGTGATGGGAAGGGTAGGGGTAATCGAAACTGCTTTGCCGAAAGTAAAGAAATCCGGTTTTTTTCCTATACGGCAGTTGGCACCCTTGACACAGGATGGATGACACACGTCACATAACATAAAATGAATGACACGGACCACACTGATGATAGATGACACACATGACAGACGCCGCATGACGTCACTTCTGGTGCACTCGCAACTTTGGTTACATCATCAAGTAGGCCGAGTTCCGTTCCAGAATCACCCTTGTATATCTAATTGCCAATGTTTTCTATTATGGCGATTAAAAATTCTCGCACTTCAAAAATAACATTAATCGGACCGATAACAAGTCTTTCAATGCATTCATCGATAATGATCTGTTGCACAAACAAATTAGCCACGGCCTACCTATTTATAATAAGACAAAAGAAAATTTTAGAAAATCTGAAATTGTGATCTTGTTTTTAAAAATAATTTGGTAGAGTTATATATTTTTGTAAAGCCCACTTCATTCCTAATGGATAAATAAAATAATATACAAGGTATTCCATTAAAAAACGTATGTTTGCTTCATAACTAAAAAACAAAAGGTGTTAGGAAAAAACTAACTACGTCAATGAATTCTACGAAAAAAATTCTATCAGAACAAGTTTTAATTTCTTCGATGAGTTAAGATGTAACTGAAATACGAGAGGTGCCTGAAAAGTGATCCTTTTGAATTCCACCCTGTATATCAAAAAATAAAAGACCAATCAAAATTCTAGTTGCGCTATTTTTAATTTCATAAAAAGTAGCAAACTGGGATACATAACCTTAGTTACACTACACTTTATTAAAGTACTGCCAGATTTGTACATAAAAGAAGAGCTGATGCAGTAATAATAAAAATAGACAATAACTTTTATGAGTTGCGAGGTCTACAAATAACAAATAAAAAAATCCTCAGATTTCGTCATTAGACACGTTTGAATTTAGCGACCAACGGTTTTTATTTTGTATCCTTTCTGTTCAGAATAAAGCACGTCAATAAAGAAAATAGTAAACACTCCACTGATTTAGTCCAGTCCTTTTTCACCTTTGTCAACATTTTGATTATTATTAATATATTCAAATAATAATTACAACACAAGTAAACATAAATTTTGACTATTATTTTGGTTAACTACGTCTAACTAATAAAAGAAAACATACTTTGACATAAAACGTTTGATTTTATTAAAATCTATTGTACTTAGTACTTTTAAGTAAAAATAATACTACCAAAACTGACATCTACGGATGTCAGTAAAGCTTTGCGCCATGTACACGTCTCAAGTTACTCTAGAATGAATCAAAATTCCATTTAATAATCAATTAAATTACCTAATCAAATTTAAATCACAAAAATTTTTGAAATCACGTAAAATACCATGTCGTATATTAAATTTATCCACCTTTTTCTATTTTCAATTGATACTTACAAAGAAACATTCTTCCAAATAATTCTCAATTTATTGACTGAAATTTATTCAGATAAAATTTTTATATATACATAGTTATTTTCCAACTAATTTTAAGCTGATCTAAAAAATCATTTGGCAGTGAAAAAAATGTATAAGACTTTGCCCAATTTTTGGTATAAGGCAGCAAAAATTGGGCAAAGTCTTATAAATTATTATGATGGTCGTAGAAAGAATATAGTGTACAATTTGCATAAAATGACCCATTTCCAACTCGTAGGTATATGAAATTTTGTATTACTCGCCACGCTCGTACTACAAGATTTCATATACCTACTTGTGGGAAATGTACGCCATTTCATGCTCATTGTACAATATACTATAACGTATTTGGTGAACAGAAGATTTATTCAAATGTATGATCAATATTTCTCATGAATTTTTTTACTATTTAAGGCGTAAACCATGTCCCGTATATAAATTCGCATCTGGTAATTTTAAAAATTCAGCAATTATTTTTGTCTGATTACCAATTTTGTTAATTTCGACTACATTCTTCGAACATTTTTCTTTTTGGTAATTAACAAAAAATTGTTCTATATCTGATGGACTAAGCAGAATATATTTTTTGGAGATCTCGTAAAACATACAAGAAATTACAAAGGATCTGGGTTTGTTGATCAATTAAATTGAAATTTATTTTCTAAATCTTTAACATGATTAATCTTTAAAATTTTCAATTTTTGACGAGGATGTCCTCCATAAATTCCAAAAATGAATACTCACTAAAATTTTATGAAAATTACTATTTTTAATACGAATATCAGCAATAAAAATAAACACATGAAGCGGGGATTGAACCAACTGACTATTTAAGAAAAAAACACTGTAAATATTGAAAAACCTAAGAATCTCGCCGAAGAGCTTTTATAAAGATCAGTGACCATAAGTGTTGCTGGTAGTGCGTCGGCTTCTCTATCCTACCAAAAAACCCATAATGAAATCTAGAACGGCATAGTCTTCATATTTTTAAGTTTCAAGCACAGTTTTAACCTTTTCGTAGCTTTATTTTGAACATTACAGATTGAGCCAGGGGAAGATATAGAACTATTATTATAAACCGTTGTTGCTCAAAGAATTTGTCAAAATCTGAATTTGTTGTTGTAAAATGTATAAAAACAAACTTTTTCTGTTATTAATTGATTCTCTTATTACTTTTCGTTATAGACAATCGTAATTCAATAGAAAAACCAAAAATATTCGGATTTGTGTAATATATATATATATATATATATATATATATTGTTATAACTGATAAATTATATATATGTGAGTATTAAATTTTAAAGTTATATTCGCCCCATGTCGGGTTCAACGATTTTGTTATAATTTTCTTTATTATACTATTTATAATTTATAATTAACTTACCTTCGGCAGCTCATAAATATAAAAACCGGGACATCAAGTACTCTCTCTCTCTCTCTCTCTCTCTCTCTCTTTCTCTTTTAGGTTCAGGCTCTAAGATATATGAGAAATTATCTGATTCTTTTTATATGGATTTAATAAATAAATTATTTGAAACATTGTTGACATATATTTTAAATTGATTTTATAAATTTTATTTATTCAAAACATTTTTTAAAAGAAACTAAATTGTGTCACGCCGCTGGAGTTTACAATACGCTAGAAGAAATACTTATAACCTTGACAAACAATACTTGCGCAAATCGATATTCTGTTGCAAACATAAAATATCGACGAGAAATAGTTAAAACGTTTTATATATGTATGACTGAACTGAGATTATACGATATTTACATTTGTTTAATGTAAAATTATTTGATGTTAAAAAAAGAATAAATTACATATATGGAAAATACAAATACATACTGGAAAATTGTTTAAACCTTTACTTTTATGCTAATATATACAGGTGAGTAAATTCTTATTAATTAATTTTTATCATAATTTAGCGCTTGTTTGATTTGAATTTTTGTCTTTGAATTATTTATTTGTTGTTATTCAAGAAATGATCATTTTTATTATAATATTTTTCTTTGGGACCCAAAGTAGGAATTTCACTGACCTTATATTGTTGAGAATATCAAAATATCTGCACCTTGGCGTCCCTTATGCACTGCTATGGATCATTAAATTGTCTGTATTTTCTTCTTTCATCCTTATTTCTTGATTGGAAAACTGGTTTAAACTTTTCGTGTCTTTATTTATTAATTGAATTCATAATGTGACCAAAATTTCAAGATTTATATAATTTTATTCCAAAATTTTGTGGAGCTCAACTACATGCAGTTATCAGTTCTTTAATCTCCTGACGACTGTCTTTTGTTATTTCCAAACAAACTATCATTGCCGGATATTCACATGATGCTTGATATTTTTTTTGTTTAACAATGATCAACTGTCGTATCAATAAATTACATCATTATTCACATAAATGTCTTACGGTTTCTTTTATATACACTTTATTATGCTCACTACATCATAAAATTTTTAAATTCGTCCTTTTCAATGTTTTAGTACCATTTTTCTTATTTTAAAGTCCTTTCATAGGTATAATTTTAAACTCTATTTACATAAATTTTACAACACAAATAAATAAATAACAAATATGCAATTGTTTTCATTTTAATTTTCAATCATCTAACTATTAAATATAAACTCTTAGTAATTTAAAATTTTGCTTTTTACATCCTCATCAAATTTAACTCACACCTGTGTTTGTCTATGATTTTCGGTTTCCGTTTCATCATTATCTTCTTATATCGGTTATAAGCTATTAATTAAATTGTAGTATACAAAATAATAATGATGAATCTCTAATTATAATACTAATATTGGTTTCTTTTATGATTCAAGTGATGATCCACAATATATAATAATTATATCGCTAAATTCTCATACATCCTTAATTTTTAAATTCCTTTGTTAATATAACATTCTGTTTAATGTTCCGTCCTGCGTTACGTTATAATTTATTTTTAAAACTTATATTCGAATATTATATTTTTCTTCATTATAACAAGACTTTGTGTGCTCTACTTTATTTATTTATTGCCAAACTTATTTAAAAAATCTGGTATTCTTCCATTATGGGGAATTAATGAAATTAAACATCAACTGACAGAATTGGTTATATAGCTATTATAAAAATATGATCCTTTATTAATTTTATTTCAATATTCACTTGATTAAAATATGGGCATCATACAACAGCAATCTACAACAATATATTATATATGGACCTATTTATATTGATTGATTCTTTTTTCAATTTGATTTATGTGAATTATGAATAAATTGCAGTTTTCTTTAACAAAATATTCCCAATACGATGGTTTCGTTTCTTCAGGATCATCCTCAAATCCTATTTTTTAAATATTTTTCAGATTGATTGGGAATACATGAAGAAAGTTTCCAAAAAAGCGATGATCTTGCTGAAGATGACAATGAAAATCGAGCATAACTCAATGGGTGTTACATTGTAGATTCAAAGAACAATTGCATCATATATCACAACAGACACTAGTAATAGTAAAAACAATAAACGCATTTTACTGATATAAATCATTCTATAAACTATAAATAATTCTGTGATTCGTGATTGGCCTAAAACGCTTTCGCATACCAAAAAATAAACACAGATGCTGAGTGTAAAGTTATTTCACAAATAAATATCACCATAATGTATTGTTCGATGAAGAAATTGTATCGGAAGTATTGTTGAAGGGGTTTCCAAATTATTTAATTCGAAAATAGTAACACTATTGATTTGAAATTATAGTTATAGGAAATTGAAGGGGATATGAAAAGGTAGGGTTGCGGTTTTTGGGAGGAGCACTCTTTTAATTTTCGGTTGTAACTGGAGAAATAGTATTTTTCATTCAACTTTTTGTACACTTTGTTTTGTATTTTTATTATTAGATTTTTTCCTATGCGATCACTTAAAAAAATCGTTACTTTTTGATGACTATTAAATGATAAAAACGAAAAAACAAATGTGGCAGAACATAAGAAATATGAACATTCGAAGTAAACAAACAAATAAAATTATACAAGGTCATTTGAATATTCCTGATGAAATCAATATCACTTTCTCCTAGCAACTGGAAATTTCACAGATATTGATGAAGACCTATTGTAATTTTATAACAATAACTTAAAGTTCAACTATGAGGAATTGTTACGATTTAACTCCATGAGTCAACATACCATTATAAGTGAATATCTACTTAAAATTGAAATCAGACCTGCTGGTATGGATGATATACAGGTTGATATGTTACTTTTATGCTGTCCTTATATCGGGTGTCTCATTATATTCTGACTGTTTTTAAGAGCTTATATCTTTGAAACGGTTCTAGATAATGAAATGCGGTTTTCACAATTAGGTTTAAAATTACCGCAAGTTTTGTTGTGACACATAAATGGCCTACGTCCGGTTTACCCGCTAGAAAAGTGGCGTATTTTCAGAATACAGTAGATGTAATTTTTTAAAAGGGACACCCTGTATATTTAGCAATTTCTTAAAAGACGCATATTTTTACTTTATAACGGTACCTTAAAGTTTAAAATTGGTGCACAGAAAGCGCAGTTAGATAACTTTAACTGGGATAGTGTAATGATTCAGATATAAAGTTGGAATTGTCATAAACAACCACTTTATTATAGTCTGTTTCTTATTGACTGACAGCACGAGAGAAGGTCACAGATGCTAGTCAGGTAGTAAAGCATAAGCGTCACAGTTCATCTAAGGAATTTATTTACTATTTATTTTTATACCCGATCTGATATATAAACGTAATATAAATGTAAATTCGGTTAGTTAAAACAACTAACTGACCTTCATACATTTGTAGAGTACATACAATTAAAACAATAAATTATTTTTGAAATAATCTTGTAACGCAACTATTCTGACTGAATATTTCATCAATTATCTTGAGAATTTGAAGCAGGTCAATTTCATTTATCAATTCATTCTCCAGATAATTACTTTCCGATTTTCGAAATGTTGATAATGCCATTTCCAAGAAACATTACAATAGGGTCCTACTAGGGATTCTCCCAATGACTACTTAGAAATTTTGCAGGTATATACGGTGAAACTTGGTCTCGCCCAAATTTGTATAATTTGTTTTGCTTAGAATCACTTATGTTCCATAAGTGTTGTGAAAAATATCTTCAAGTTTTACCCCAGTAAAGTGTAAGAACGTGATTAGCTTACAAACGAAGACTGTAGTGTTAAATGTGCATGATGCTGTTGTACATCAAATGCCGGCTGCTACTGTTAGAAATATAGTTTCGACATGTTCCAATATGATAGGAGTTAGCGAATCTACTAGCTTCTAAGAGAGAGGAAAAATGGAAATATATCTCCACCTAAAAAGTCAACTGGAAGAAAACCATTTGACCTTGATGAACATATGCAAAATACAATAAGACGAAAACTACATGAATTATATTTTAAAAAAGAGATCCCAACCCTTGACAGAATTCTAAGAATGGTGAAGGAGGACGAGAATTTGCCTGACATAGGGCGAAAAACTTTGTGGAAAATATTACTCAAATTAAATTTTACTTGGGATAAGCAAAGTCGCAAATCAGTGCTAATCGACAACGAAGAAATAATAGGTTGGAGACGTCAGTATTTACGAGATATCCGAAAATATAGACAGGAGCGAAGACAAATCTATTATCTAGATGAGACATGGCTCAATGGAGGACATTCAGTGAAAAAAATATGGCAGGACAAAAGTATTCAAACCAGTCGTCAAGCTTTCATATTGGACTGAAGACTCCTATCGGTAAAGGTCGCCAAATAATATTAACGCATATTGGATGCAATCAAGGGTTCGTTGAAGGTGGTTTACTGGAGTTTCAGTAAACATCAACCAAAGACTAAATGAAGAAATGACTGCAGATGTATTTTACACAAATGGTCGAATTAATCCCAAATAATGCTGTAATCGTTATGGACAATGCCACTTATCATTCGCGATTAACAGAAAATCTACCTCTTGGAGAAAAGCTGATATAAGAAACTGTTTAATCGTAAAAGATATACCATTTGAAGATGCAATGTTGAAAAAAAAACTTTTAAAGATTGCTTCAGATCACAAGCTACGATTTAAAAAGTTTGTTATTGATGAAATAGCTAAGAATCGTGGGATAACAGTGCTTCGTTTGCCGCCATACCATTGTGAATTAATTAAATGCGATAGAGTTAATACGGGTCCAAATGAAAGGTTATGTAGCTAGACATAATAAAACATTTAAAATGAAAGATGTTCGTGAACTCATGAAGTACTCAATGACAACAATAACTGAAGAGAACTGGAGAGATGCTGTGAATCATGTAATTAAAGAGGAAGAGAAAATGTGGGTTTTAGATAACCTCATAGAACAAACTATAGAACCGATAGTGATCTCTCTCGACGAGTCTTCGGATGATTCTTGTATGGCCAGCGAAGAGGATGATACTATAGATTGAATTTTGTATATCCTATAAATGGTATGTTTACTTTACTTAATATACATTAATTCATTGTCAATAAATTAAATTTTTTTTTGAAAGTAAATCAATTTTATTTATATTTAAACGGATACAATGTATATATGAATATATAAATAAATTTTGCAGAAAAAAAAACAAATAAGACATTGATTCACAATGAAAATATACAATTTAAAAACTAATAAAAAAAAATTATTAAATTTAAAGGTGGGATTTTGTGTCATCTTGTTCATAGAAGAGAACATATGCTTCTCCACTGACTAAAGATTTCCACGATATTAATAGCACTCTTGAATCGTTATATTCGTGCCACTGTCCCGTATAGGGATGTCGGCAAAATGCTGTGTAGTGACCATTATTAGTGGTTCCACAGTGATTAGATATAGTGTAGAGGTTGTACATACAAGGTGCCACATTATCAGCCGCGTAATGGTTCATATCAAGCCCTTCTATTGGAAAATCTATTGAATCATTAAGTTTTCCACTAAAACTTTCTGTTTGCGAATAGCGCTTCAGGTGAATAACCAGTATTTTCGGAAATTTAAGAATTAAGAATGATTTAATGCATCGTCTTCGTTCCTTGCATTTCGAACAAGTTGGTTTCTCATCACCGTCGAGTGTTTCTTCTCTTGTAAACGAATCTAAACATTGTGAAAGTCGTAATTGACCTGTTCTTTGTGGTATCGGAAGGGATAAATCCCAAAAAGGATCGTAGGTAACTGAGCAGTGACCACAGTGTGTGCACTTGATTGTTGATTTTAATTGACCGACAAAGTTATCCATAATCTTGGAGTTGTCCATTCTCGCATATCTTAACCAAAATTCTTGTGCTTTCTCGATATCACTAAATTTGTCATCAATTTCTGTTAATATGGGCTTTGGTTTTTCATATACCTTGTTGACATCTTCGTGAAGTCCTGGTAATAGGTAACGAAGAAACTCATGTGCATCATGTTGAGTGTATCCCATGAACCTTGAAGTAAATCGCTGAATCTTACTATTCAATGATACTGTATTAACCACTCTGTCTGAACTGTCTTCAGACCAAAGCTCTTGAATAACTTCAGCAAATGCTTTAATTAGTGTTCCTTTCATGCTAGATATGTTTATGTTAATATCTCTTATGTATGCGTCTTTCTTTAGATATTCTAATAGCCACCTTGTGTTTGATAGGCATTGGATAATACTATTCATGAAACATGTGTTACCAATATTTTTGAGGCCTTTGAGACCCAAAGAATCTTGGGGAATACCCTTTATGGATCTGAATGTGGAAATATTGTTAAAAGCTCTTTCGCAACTACTATCATTGTACGAATAATCTCGGATTCTATGATTGTCTTTCTCACTTGATCGGCGTGATAAGGAATTTGAATTGATGATGTTTGCTACTGAATTGGATGTAGATATTACGGATTTGAAAAGTGTTTTGGTTAGAGATAATCTATTGCGTATAGGAATCGCATCATTCTCTAGCATAGTCATCTTCTTCAGTATTCCTATGAATGGGACATCATCTGGCTGGTGGTTATCTGTATTTTTTAGTACACTGAGGCCCAAAAGCTTGTTGGGGGCATAATTTATTAAATTGTCAACGCACGTAATATCAGAAGGCACACATTCTGAAGAAGAGAATGAAGATGTTAAATAAGAATTTCGGAAAAAGGAAAGATCACATGTTTTAGGGTCTGTAATGTGAGAAAGTTTGAAAGTGGTAGAAGAATTACGTTTCTTATGATTAGGTTTCATAAAAAGTTCTTCTAGAGGCTTAGAACGGGGAAACGTACCGAGAAAAGATGAAGCGTTTCCTCTTTGAATTGCAATACTTATTTGTTGTATAAAGAACAAAGTTGCTCTTGAATCATTGGTTTCTACTGATATTTTTTTACCGATTTCTTTAATGAATTTTAAAGCTTCATGACCGAAAACACCAGAGGTTTCAATTGCTACAGGAATAAAAATGTATATGTTCTCCAAATTTTTGTATTTATTGATTTTAAAAGTTTCGCTTTGTAAAGCTGCAGCGCCTGCGGAAGTAGATGTGGATCGGATATGGGACGGAGCCCAAGTTTCAGTGCAAGTGAAATCCCATATAACTGGCCTGCCGCGTTGCCATGGAATGAGGGTCATACCATCTGGACGTTTACCGTCGTCGCGGCAAGTACCTAACGGTTCCAACGAACAGGGAATCTTTGCAGATGCCATGCCTCGTTTGATTAGGTTAGGTTAGGTTAGGTTAGGTTAGGTTAGGTTAGGTTAGGTTAGGTCATTTACTGCAGAATGACGTGAAAAACGGCCGGTACTCAATTTGCAGCTTAGGCCGTGTCTACCATATTCATCAGCATCAGCTCCGCAACGACAGCGATGTTTTACACAAATTTGACAACCTAAACGGAGACCAATAGAAATACGGAAACTTTCGTCATCTAAAAGCGTACCTAATGGGGCCGACGGTAAAGCGTTCAACCATGCTCCTGATTCCTTTGAAAATGCTGCATTCAAACGAGCCTTGTCTGGTAAATTGATAGCTTTCTGAAGCAGATTTTCTTTTTCAATGTTCAATAAAGGAATATCCCAGGATTTTTGAAAGGATTTATAATCATCGGGTACAACTTTGTTAGACTTTAATGACCAAATATTTTCTGCCTCCATTAATAAAGGGTCTTGTGTGTGGAAAAATATAGGCAGAATGTAATTAATGAAATTTTTTGAACTATTTAATAATGACAAAAAAGAAGGAAGAGTTACTGAATCGATTGAGCGAATTCCTAAACCACCATATGAAACAGGTAGTGAAGCTTGTTTCCAAGAAAGGTCCTCTAATTTAATGTTAATTAATGACTTTAATGAATGACGAATGGTATTGTCAAAATTTATTAGGATATCATTATGTAACCAGGTCGGACTACACCTTAAGATATATGTTAATTTAGGAATTAATAGGCAATTCTTGAGAAGGTAATAAGCAATATGTGTCGGTAACCAGGATAAACGAGATGACATTTTTTTGAAAAAGGTTAGTTTTTCATTGAAAACTGATAGAAAGGATTCGTTTAATAAAGGAGCACCTAATGGAAATTAATTGTGTCTGTTGGTAATTGTTATGCCTGGTGCTACAGAATTAAATTTATCAATGGTTAGATTATTTGATGATTCTAAGAAAAATAACTCGCATTTGCTGAAATATCCTTGGAATTGTTTATTATATAGACAAGAGACTTGAACACGGAATTAGTATTACCACCTAAAGAACCATCATCAAGGTACCAAGCATTGAATTCTGTGTCAATGTTGCTAATAAGTTTGTGTATCGATATGCAAAAAAGGAGAGGTGCCAAAGGGTCCCCTTGTTGGACGCCTCTTTCCGAATAAATGATGTTTTCGCCAAATAAAAGATATGAAGGGAATCGATAACATTGATTGATAAAAGGAAAAATTTCAGGTAGAATATCTACTACAAGTTTTAATAAATGATCGCGATGAATTTTATTGAAAGCATTTTTAAAATCAATTTTCAGAAAAACTTTATTATTAACGTCTGGATGATTAGAGACGTAACGTCTTGCTGCATGTGCAACTGCTTCACAACCACCTTTCGACCCGAAACCAAATTGTAATGGACGAAGTAAATATCCTAATTTGTCTCTGATGTTTGAATTATAATAAATCATTTTTTTCCTTTTCAAAGCTATATTAACAGATTACCAGATTTTAATGAGCTCAATGTCACTTATAACAATCAGGAAATTACACTTCATAGACAAAATTATATTAAATACTTGGGTGTTACCCTCGACTCTCACTTACGGTGGGATAAGCATATAGATAATTTAACCAATACCTTAAGGAAGCTGCTTTTTAAATTTAAAATTCTCCAAAAAACATTGAGCGTTATTCACCTTAGAGCTATTTACCACGCAGTTGTTCAAATCAGACTTCAATACTCCATTATCTGCTGGGGGGCTACCACAAAGAACCATTTAAATAAACTGGAAATTTTTCAAAAGAGATTATAAATTAGGTATCCAACGGATTAATTGTATGATGAAACCAAGATTATGGATGTCAGACAGTTATATGTTTATGGTTTTGGTTTTTTTAATATTGTCAATAATGGTTGTTTATGACTATGATATCTGACGCATTACCAAATATTTTTATATCAAGCAAAAATTAAGAAAGATAGACTATAGATTAGGTTGAGTATCGAAATGAGTACCAGTTTTTTTGCTCTCTTCTATAATTTGCAAAATGTAACAACCGTCTAAGCTCCAGATTTAGGTATTAAAAAGTTGTCTAGCAAATCCAAATAAACTTCCTGATTGAACACGTGTCCTCCAGAAAATAAGGTCCGATTATTAGATCTGGTAAAACATTTTCCTTTTTAGTAAATTAACTATTACCATGTAATAAGGATTTTCACTAGCCCAATACCAACAGTATTTTTTTTAAATTTATAGGGGCTTTTATATTTGCACTAGAATTCAAGATCTCGTTTTGCTGTAACGATCCTATTTTATAATAAATCATTGATGTAGCTGCTTCTGATGTTGGCCTTGTCTTATTATAAGAAATATTTGTACCAAGACGCAAACAACAAAAATACTTTTCGAGATATAAATTATAAAAATTTCAAAATAACACTAAGTATTAGACAATGGATGTATAGTATAAATATTATGTGAGTGGTTCTAAAAAAAATTATTTTTAGATGACGCATCTTAACACAAAGATAAGTTTCTTAAAAATTCTTTAAAACAAGCACACATTTCATGAATATCCAAAGACAACAAAAGCCGAAACATTACAAAGGAGAAGCTGTATACCTGTGCAATATTTCAAAAATTGACAAACACAAAAGATTCCTTTAGCGATGTAGCTTTGGGACGTCAAGCTGTGAGCTATTGCCGTTGACCAGATAAATTTTCGAATTGTTACAAAGACCGTCAAGGGGATGGTTTTTAGGGGTGCTCGCCTGTATCCAAATCTATTTGCAACTACCATTGGTGTCTCACTCATAAATAGGGATTTAAAATTCAAACATTTTGCATTCATATTATTTATAGGATTTCATAATGAAAAAGTGAAAAATTCCAATAATGAACGAAAAAAATTTCAAAAACTACAATTTAGTAGTGATTAACCAGTATTTCAAAACTTCTTTAATTGAAGTAGGGCACAAAATAGACAAGGGTCCGTATATGTCTCCCCTTCTTTATAAGATTCAAAAATAAATTAAAGTTACTGTATATTTTTTTAGAAATGAAAAGCTAAATCCATATTTACAGTTACAATTTCTCTATAAATTCTTACATACCTTCTCCTTGTCTAAATAAGCTGTTGAATGTGATACGAAATTTTGTATGCTTTATAGATTTTGAAGTACACCGCCATAGCAAAATGTCTTCTGCGGGGTTGATACATATTATAAGTTCTTCTTCAATTTTTCATACCCTGATTGTAACTTCTATTGCTCTTCGTTCTAAATATTTATCTGCAGCAACAGCATACAAAGCAACATGCTAATTTGAGGCCAGCAATTTATTGTTTCTGGGTAAACATTTCAGGTAAACTGGTAACATGAATAAGAAGAAACCTTGACTTCCAGGAGCTGCAAGGACACCGCAAAACATATACTTAGTA
This sequence comes from Galeruca laticollis, assembly GCA_963921935.1. Taxonomy (NCBI): domain Eukaryota; kingdom Metazoa; phylum Arthropoda; class Insecta; order Coleoptera; family Chrysomelidae; genus Galeruca; species Galeruca laticollis. The sequence goes on along the minus strand of OY998185.1, from coordinate 58,590,849 downwards.
AGGCATTCTGCTGCTGCTTTTGGGTTTTCTGCTAGTTCTGTGAGGCAGATCCTCAGAAAAATTGAAATCTCAACCGTATAAATTAGCTGTAGTGGACGTGATTTTGTTGCTCGAAAACAGCTTCTAGCAATTCCTGCCGATGAACGATCTAATTTTCTCCTGCAGAGAGGCTCTATTCCATCTTTGATTAGAGCTAAATTGTGTCCATTTCTCTCACTCATATATACAGGGTGTCTCAAAATTGACGCCCGTCCTTTCAGAATATGAATCGGGGGGCTAAAACGAATTAAAACGTAAGAATAAAAAAATTGCGTTATGACCATGGTTACAGAGTTATTGACAAAAAACAAAGATCTAACATTCAATGTTTACACTTTATTAAAAATGAATATTTGTTACAAAACAAGAAATTAATTTATAAAAGGTGTTCAAACAAATCGCCTCCTACTTCAATGCACGATTTATCATTGAATCACGAACCCTCTGTAGCATGTTTTCGTCTATAAATGTCACAGCAGCATGAATACGAGCTACTACATCTTCCGCACTCTCAACAGGTTCAAAGTAAATTTTTTCTTTCAAGAATCCGCAGAAGAAAAAATCTAATGGATTTAGATCTGGAGATCTAGGAGGCCCTAGTACGGGTCCACCTCTTCCAATCCAACAGTCGGGGAATGTTTGATTTAGTAATGTTCTCACTTGTCTACCATAATGTGCAGGAGCACCATCATGTTGGAACCAACAATTCAATCTAGTTGCTAATGGAACTTGATCGAGAAATGGCAGTGGTAAATTGTCGTTTAAAAAATGAAAATACGATGCTGAATTAAGTCGGTTAGGTAACATATTTGGGCCGATTACATTATTATTTAATAATCCAGCCCAAATGTTTACTGACCATCGTCTTTGGTGACATCTTTTACGTATTAAATAAGGGTTTTCATCTCTCCTCTCGTGCAAATTACGAGTATATATAATCCCTGTCTGGGTAAATGTACACTCATCAGTAAACATAATTTTTTCTATAAAATGTGGATCATTGTTTACGTTATCCAATAACCATCTACAAAAATTTATCCGAAGCTCCCTATCTCCTTCATGTAAAACTTGAACTTTTTGAGGCCTAAATGGATATAAGCCATTCCTTCTTAATAATCTATGAATGGTATCTTTTTGGAAACGCGTTTGTCTCGATGTAACTCGAAGACTTGTATTTGGTTCCGCTTCAACAAAATCAAGAATTTGCTCTTCTTGGACGACGTTGAGCGTAGAATGGCGTCCTCCCTTATTTAATCTGGGATTTAAATTACCTGTTTCCAGTAATCTTTGTTCAACCCGTGCTCTAGCTGCAGCACTGGCATTATCATTATGCGCACCTAATACTTTTAACATATCAACATATTCTCGATTGGAATAATAACGTTCCATTTTTAAAACAAATAACCGTATGAAATTATACTTATACTTATTATGACAAAAGTTGACAGAACTAATAATTAACATTTAACATTACCACAGCAACCTATGCTACTCATTTGTTTTCAGCTGACTTCGTTTTTAATAAAGTGTAAACATTGAATGTTAGATCTTTTTTTTTGTCAATAACTCTGTAACCATAGACATAACGCAATTTTTTTATTCTTACGTTTTAGTCCCCCGATTCATATTCTGAAAGGACGGGCGTCAATTTTGAGACACCCTGTATAAACTGATCTAATCTAACCTAACCTAACGTAACTGATCTATCATTCACTTCGTTCATTTACTAAATATGACGTATTATTAATTAGACCACGTGATTCATTATGGCGAATGTGGGCAAACAGTTTCAAGGTGTGCATTAAGTTTTTGTGCTTTACTTAAAATATTTTCGAATTAATTACACTGCATTTTGTTATAAAATACTTTTCGAAATACAGAGTGAATATTATTGCTAGAAAATCGAGATGTAGGTGAACGGCATACTTAAAAATTGCCCAGTTTTCAATTGTTTACATTTCTCATGTTTATTTCTTTAAGAGATATCTTCTAAAATTGAAGTATATAAATAGTGTTGATCTTTAACAATTAATTTACATGATAGATACTCTTCTATACAAGCAGCTCCACCAGTCATATAGATGCAGTCAATAAAATAAAAAATAACTAGAGCTAGTCACTAAATAAATAAACACACAATACACTTCAAAAAGCTTTAAATCCTGCTCTCTCATACGAAATAATAACATTGTTTGCCAACGAACGCTATATTGAATACATTTTTACAGGTCTAATAAAAAAGGAATTTTGAAGAGCCCTATTTGAATTCAACATGATACGCCATTGATTTCTGCATGTCGTCTAAATGGTGTAGATGCATACCCCCCGGGCAGCTCGTAACGATTCTGAGCTAATCAGAAATTTGATCGTTACTGATGACCAAGACGCTAATTTGAGAAATTGCTATGAGAACATGGGAGTTTTCGTAAAAATTGATTATTTTTTCTCGACAATATTTTCCCTCAATTTTTGTAAACTGTAGAGCAATTCGAAGAATCCTTAAAATGGGTTTTACAAACGACATCTGCATTTAGAAGTTTTTACAATAAAGTAAAGACGTGTTTTTGGCATATTTTAAATTACTACCATATTGTAAACTTTTATATAGCTACTGATATCCATCTTTACAACAGTTTCTGCTTTTACTATGAACTTTTACAGGAGAAAAACTGTATTTCAGAAAAGAATAAAAAGGAATTTTGTTTAAAGACAGGTTTAGACTTTGTAATAAATCTGCCATCATATTTAAGATAAAGGTTTAAGAAATATAGTAGAAAGATTCAATAGAACAACCTTATGTGCTATTTACTTAATTCTAACATAAAATATTGTATACATATAGGGCGATTCATAAAGAATGCCGTTATCTATGTCCCTAAAAATGCGAATATTTTATATTCCTGGGTTCAGTTCAAATTTGGTTTTTAATTACGAAATAATTTTTTATAGTTCAGTAATTTCTACTTGAAAATATGGTAAGTATGTCGGCGGAGTCGAATTGTCTCCCAAAATAAAAATATTACCTGTTCTCAAAAAGGTGACGGTCGAATTGTCTCCCGGATGATTTTAATCCGTAATTAGCATAAGTACTTATAATACCTTAAAATCTAAACGTTGTTGCCAAATCGATCTTACTTATATCTTGACGAAATATTTGGAATGGTATTTCCTAATTTTGTTAAAATAAAACAGTACGTAGGAATTTATAATTATTTTATTATAATGAAACAAAGGAAAATATACAATGGTTTACTTATATATATATATATATATATATATATATATATATATATATATATATATATATATATACTTATATATTTCAAGACAATAATATTTACAAAAATGATATAAAAACTTTTTCACTCTACAGACTTATAATACAAATTAGATTCTGCATTTAAAAGAAATATTTTTTAAAAATTGAAAATTGGTAATCCTGCCGTCTTGTAATTTTTCTAAATTATCTTCCAAAAACTTTTTTTTCATTAATACTTTTCGATCATATACTTTGACCACGGTATCAATACTTTGAAGCTTAATATAGGTATCTATTTGAAAATCTAGAAGAACTTTTATAAACTGGTTAAAATTTGGGTGTGTATTATAAAATGAAGCATTATAACGCGAATGAAAAGATTCGCATGCGTTTGTTGTCCTTTTTAAAGAAGAAGAGTTTTCAGCCCAAATGTTAGGAGGAAAGGTAGAAATTTCATCTATGTAAGTTTCAACTAAATAGTCATTAAATTTAATCACCCTCTCATCATCTGGTTGAATTGCAATGAGATCAAGAACAAAGCAATCGCCAACGTCTTCTGCTTTAAGGAATGGTAAACCAAAAATATAAGTAAGGTATTTAGTTATATCTGTTTCTAAATTGTCTTTTAACTGATACTCGGTAGAAAGTCCTAAACTTTGAATTTTTCTATACCAACTTTGACCTAGGTGAAATAGACATCCCTTAATTTCTGTTTTTGGAAAAATTTCGCGAATTGCTTTGTGTATTGCTAATTCAAAATCTGAAGTTATAGTTTTTGGAAGAAAGTCGTGACCTGTTGTAGATAGATATATTTCTTTTAAATATTGTAAAGCTAATTTATACGATACTGTATTTTTATTTTTTAGAAGAAAGAAAACCAAAGGAATATAATGATTATTTTTAAAGCCATGAATGGTAAACAATTGTAAAAAAAATTTAGAACAATAATCGAAAGTGCCATCAACATATAATTCACTTATTTCTTTTAGAGCAATAATATTTGTTTTACATGAAAACATGACTATATTATTTATTTCATCATTTTTAAGAATAAAATATTCGTCCCTATTAGTTTTTAAAGTAACAGAATTTAATAAACTATGAAATTCAACTATATTAGTTGGAAGTTTTGATGCAATTTTGGACCTAGCAGTATACATATTTTTTCTCATCCTTTCAACGTCATGAGTAGTAATAGTTTCACAATGGGATTCTCTTACCTCCTTTCTAATTAGGCCCATTGGTTTTGCCGAAACATCTTCTATTGCTTTAATTTTTACAGCATTGCTTAGAGCCTGCCTATTTAGAAGTTCTTCTGATAATTTCTCATGGTTGTGGTTTAAAGAAGATTCGATCACTTCTGGACGGTCCAATTTTGTTTTAACAAAAGCTTTGCACTGCGTTTTCCTGGACGCACAAAGCCATCTTTTTAGAGTGTCTCTTGCTAATAACTTGTGGAATGAAAATTTAAACCCATCGATCACTAACAAATCTTTGCCTTTTTCACTTTTAATTATTGTAGCCTCCATTATACGTATAGTTTCACTGTACCACTTTTAACTATTCAACAACTTCGTAAACAAACTTTACAACCTCTGAAACTTGTGAAGAATATGTGAAATATGGTTTACTATTTTTAATACCACCCTTTATAAGGCGAAGGAGGGAAAGTACTTTCAAACGATAATGTGAAATTAATGGTACCTACCTGTTTTTGGATTTGTAAAATGTTGATGGATTAACTTAACATTCTTTTAATGTTTAATGTTTAATGTAAGGATTATTTTCTTACTTTTCTATTTCAAGGTAGTTAAATGATTCTCGTATCCTGAGAGACATTTTACAAAAAGAAAAAGGTATCAATAGTTCAACGTACTTTTAAAAATAAAAATTTTGATTTGGCAACAACGGTGTACTTTGTGAAAATTAATACCTTTTAATGTATATTACCTTGGGAGACAACTCGACCTATGATGGGAGACAATTCGACCTATAAAAAAACTACCTGCTCAAGACGGGAGACAACTCGTCCTTGCCCAAGTATGTATAACTCCATTGGAAAGAGTAGTAATTTTAGAATATTACGTAAATCCTATCTTTTAAAAAGGAACATTTGGTTAAGCCAGAAATTATAGTAGCTCCTGATGAATACATTTTAATAGACAACTGTCCCTATTTTTCTGATGTACGAAACAACGATTTTACGGCGGGATTTAGAGAACAACGTTAATGAAATGCACCTTTACGTCGTCGTAACCAACGTCAACTGTCTACTAGTGAAGCTAATAGAGCAACGGTAATAACTACAACCCGCTGAGTTATAGAAGCTAGAAATGGACATTTTAAGTTTATTTTCAAGTTTTTTAAAGGACGCATTTCCATGACACATGCTGCCAACTTGCATGAGTTTTACCAGATTACGGGTGCGTTAGTAAATAGGTTTCATCCTTTAATAAATGAATCGCTGATTGCAGAAAGGGTACAAGTCAGTAAACTGAAGTTTCGAGAAAAATAAAAAAAACTGTTTTTGGGACTTGTGTATAGTAATTAGAAAAAAATTGAAGCACAAATCAAAAATATATTGGAACACTGTCTTTTTCAGTATTTTTTTGAATATTTTGCTTTGATCACTGAAGACTTACAGACCTTCAAAGTTGACAAACATATACCGTTTCTGCAATCAATGGTAAATACCAAAAAAATTAGCTACGTAATATGTGAGTAACAGTTTATTAACACAAAATACACGGAAAAATAAAATCAAACTACACACATTTTACAATGTTATTCTACAATGGGCCATTCGAAAATTTCATCCCAAAATTCCTTTGTTTCGGTAGAATCTTCCACATATTTAGCAGATTTTTTAATGTGATCCATTTTGTCCGATTTTATAGGAATTTTTCCTGTTGGATAACAAATTTCTTGAGGTGGACCTTCATTTTCAGAAAGCCCTAGACGAAATGTATTTATTATAAAACCGTTGATATAGTCTTTTACAACCACCACACCTTTTCCATTAGTTTTGCAGTAAGAAAAGTGATGGAAACTGTTGATATTAAATGTAACTTTTCTGTCCCTTAGTATACCTCTTTGTGAGGTTTCGACTGATACAGAAGTTTTCTTGTATATCCTTGGCTCAAAATTTATTACACTCCTGCCATCTACTACATGAATAAAAAATCTGTGTTTGCTGCTCGCATTAACTATAATATCTACATACTGGTGTAAAGTATAAACACGATCGATTTTCTTTAGCTTGCTTTTAAGGACACCAAAGTCTCTATCGCAAGGTAAAAACGAGTGCCCCCTGATTGGAAAATATTGCTGTATGTTTTCAAACCGACCTGAATCTTTCAAAAACAGACACATTCTTATCAATGTATTGTTTTTGTTTTGGTCTGGACAGTTGTCGCTAAAGAGATGCAGTTCCCTTACATTATCAGGTATGTAGTCTTTTATGTACTGGTAAAGGAAATAACACACTTCATTAGGACCTTTCTTGGCGGTACCTTCATGGTAAATGAAATAAACGACTTCATCGGTCTTCATGTTGTAAATACAGAAGACACTATCTGTTAATTGTCTTAAATAAAACAAGTCTTGCACCGGAATTTTTGGTAGCTGTAGATTTTGCATATAGTCAAACGCTAAGGCTACCACGTTGTCAGATTCTTTGCTTTTCTTTGTCGACTCTTGCAAAGCAGTATAAAATTTCTTGCTACGCCTCTTGTGTACCAACATTTCAGCAGTGGCCACCCTTTTAGCATTTTCGTTCAAGTCCTTACTTTTAATTTTGAGTGAGAGGCTCTCACACATGCAGCATGTATCAACTTGCGGCCTACCAAACTTCAAATCAAACTCCTCCTTGAAAATGTTGTTGTAGAATTCATACTTAATCTTTGAACCTGGATATTTTTCCATAAACATTGAGTACATTAAGCTGACAGTCAAATTAGAGTCAAGATAATGATACTCTCTTGAGGAATAATGGGATGATTTAACCGAAAATGTAGCAATATGTTCATGAATGCGTATTTTTTCTGTGGCAGGCATAGCATTAGCGCTTACCTGTTTGCCTCTTCTATCAGTAGGGGTGACACCTGCTTTTAACAACCGCTGAATGCGTTGTAATCGCTTATTACTTATGGAATGAAGAGATAAGAATGCCTTCTTACATAGCGTTTGCCGTTCACTTCCAACCAGAATGTAATATTTAAACGTGGTATCTCGCCTAGAGTCTTCCATTCGTGGTGTCCGGGAACGACGACGCCGACGGGTTTTAACACTTTCAGCTTGAACCAATCCTTGCAAGTACAAGTCTTGTTCATCTTTTGTTGCTAAGCCATACAATCTTTCAAATGCTTCACCCTGTTTCTCAACAGTAATATTCTCGAAGCATTTTAATCTGCAGTTACATGGAGCTTCAATAGATTTCGCAGCCACACTGTTCCCTTTATAATTTGTATACTCCTGGCCTTTAACCCTAGAAAGCACAAAATGATGTTATGAAATATGTATTGCTCCTGATTCAGATATACCAAACTTACCGACATTTTTTTATGACGTTCCTTTTATAATCATCACAATTAACAACACCTTTCTTACGCTTGTTATTAGTTAAGTCTGCCATGCCTTCGAGTTTAGGTTTTGCAGTAGTTATAACCTCACTCTCGACAACGTGACGACAGCCACACTTATCATAAACACGCCACCTGTTTACATATTCTCGAGACAAATTGAATGCAGAAACGGTACAAGGCAATGACTTAGACCTTTTCTGCACTCAACGGTTTTTAATATGATTATTATTGTCCATAAGGAATTTTAGTACATACATCCTTTTTACACCCAACGATGCGCCTTGGTCTGAACTTTCGAATGACCTCATAATCACAAAATGACAGAAAACATGACATGTCCTTTCTGCAATCAGCGATTCAAATATACTAGAAACAATTTAGATAGCAACTGAAATGGTGAATAAACTGGATGATGCCAACATTGTCAAAGCGCGTACTAAAGCTCAAAATCTAGCTGTCATAGATGGTCGCTGGCAGAGGCTTAACTATATGCATTTTCCTGAATTTCCTCGGGTAGATATCAATTATCTAAAAGGCCTAGTAATTAGCTCTATGTTTATTCCATCCTTTCCAGGGCTTTTCCATTTCGGCTTTTATTTATTATTCCCTTAACTTCCTCATTTGTTGGATCTTCTATTAACGTCTCTTGGTTATTATCTTCTCTTAGTTCTCCATCTTCATCCAAGTAATATGCTAAAGTTAATAGTTCCCTGAAGTGATCTAACCATATATGTTTATACTAGTGTTCTTCTTCTGTTAGCTTTCCTTCTTTGTTTTTTATTCCTCTTGTTTTACCCTTATATGTTTTGTGGTTTTCGTTTATTTTTTTATAGAAGCCTTTCGTATTTCCCCTCGACTTTTCTCTTTCAATTTCACAGATATTATTATCTATCTACTCTTGCTTTCTCTTTATAATTATTTTATTGCTTTCTTTTCTTTTTTTATGTTCATTCCTCTCCTCTAGTTTATTAGTTTTTTATCCACTCTAGTCTTGCTCTCAACCGTATTAGTCCAGTCATTTAAGCTTAAATTAGGTAAGAATTTCGGAATTCGAGATACCCAGCTGTAAGTCTGTAAATACTTGTATATTGACACCCTAAAAGTTGTCTCAAAACCTACATATGGTAGGGTGTAAGCAACTATTAAATTTCAAGGTCAAAGGTCTCAATATTGTAGAATACAAAATTCTCTACAAATTTTGTTTAAAAAAATTTTTTATACGATGAACCGTTTTCGAGATAGAGGGCGGAGAGCGCGCGGTCACCGCATCACTTCAGGTCAACCGGTGCCTCCGGTCGAAAACGCGCCATATATAGTTGATGAACTATCGATAAATCAATGATTATAAATATTTGTCAATTTTTAATAACTATAATATTATATTTTATCATTTTCTTCATCCATTAAATCTATATCTATTCAATAATACTGATAACCGTTTACTATTCTTATTCTTATTGTTGAAACTGCAATTGAAGAATCAAAGTCTAAAAAAACTGCAGTTATAATAGGACAAGATATTGATTTACTTGTCATTTTAATTGGGCGTACACTGTCTTACGAACAAGAAATTTTCTTTAGAAAAGTTGGGAAAGGAAATGTAAAATCGGAGATACACTCGACTAAAAGTTTTGATAATTATCCTCATTCCAAAAAACATATTTTATTTCTGCACGCATTAAGTGGCTGTGATACAACTTCTGCGCTTTTTAAAAAGGGAAAAAAATCATTTTTAAAATTTTTTGAGAAACTGACAAATTTGGATGAGCTAGCTGCAGCATTTGAGGAAGAAAATTGTTCGGCCTAGAGATTATTAGAGAGTGGAACTCAAACCTTATTGGCAGTCTATAATGCACCGAAATCTGTGAAAAGTCTCGATCATCTTCGTTATATGCATTACGTCAAGTCTACAAAACTTAATAAACCTGTGCAGCTTTCAAATATTCCACCAACAAGTGCAGCTGCTCATCAACATTTCAACCGTGTATATTATCAAGTTCAAACTTGGTTAGAACATGATTTGGAACTCCAGGTATGGGGTTGAGCAATGCGAAACGATTTTCTGGAGCCTATTATGACAATTTTACCACCTGCACCAGAAGATTTGCTAAATACAATTTTCTGCAACTGCAAGAGTGGTTGTGGTTCGCGATGCGGATGCAGGAAAGCGGGCTTGCCAATGTAATGTAATGGGCAAGCTTGTCTCAATGCTCTACCATATCAAAGCGACATTAACGAAGATGGAACCGTTGACCCCGAAATCATGGAAGAACTTGAGACAAATGTCGTTGAAGACGATAATGAAGACCAGTTTGAAATTTACCAGCAGCCAGAAGACGACGATGAAGAGGAAGAAGATGATTAAAATTATAAATTGTACTTTTTGTACCCTTTATTCCATTTTTTTACTTTCAATAAAAAAAATGTATTCAATGATATTTTTCAATAAAAAGATTAATTCATAATTTATTTGTTTTTTTCATCATGTAAGAAGTTATTAATATTAATTAGGTTAAAATTCAAATATAATTCTTATATTTTCATTAACAATTCTGCAATGACATGGGCAGGTAAGTGTTGTTAAATAAGTTAATACTGAATAAAAAGTGGATAGGTTAGGAAAAAAATGATAAAATATAATAGTTAATAAAAATTGACAAATATTTATAATCATTGATTTATCGATAGTTCATCAACTATGTATGGCGCGTTTTCGACCAGAGGCACCGGTTGACCTGAAGTGGTCCTGTGACCGCGCGCTCTCCGCCCTCTATCTCGAAAACAGTTCACCGTATAAAAAATGTTTTCAAACAAAATTTGTAGAGAATTTTCTATTCTACAATATTGATTATAAATACAAATACCAAAAAACCCGTAGAAAATGAGATATTTACAAAAAAGCGCAAAAAAACCGATTTTTGTGACCTCTGACCTTGAAATTTAATAGTTGCGTACACCCTACCATCTGTAGGTTTTGAGACAACTTTTAGGGTATCAATATACAAGTATTTACAGACTTACAGCTGGGTATCTCGAATTCCGAGGTGAACTTACTATAATGACTGGACTATATCCGCTGCTGTTTCCAGATATTTTTTTATATTGCTCCATTCGAATTTTACTGTTTCTTGTTGGCTGTCGTTCTGTGATAGAAGATTATTTTTGTTGCATATTCTTCTCTTATATTCTCATTTTTAAACTTGTCAACATTCCATTTCTTGTTTTTATATTTTATATCAGCTGTTTTTCTTATTTTTTTGCTGTATTTTAGCCATTACCGTGAAATGTCTGCACACACTCCTCTGTAAGTTCTGATATCTTTTATCGATGTCTGTTTTCTTTTGTTTACCAGTACCTATGTGGTCTATTTAGGAATACACTTTTTGGTCTGGTGATATCCAAGTCATTTTATGCTGCTTATTATCATGTTTCCGTCGCTGTAAGATTACATAATCTTTGTCCGTTGTCATTCGTTTTCTCATGTATCTGTAATCCTCTCTCCCTATTTGTGCGTAGAGATCTCCTAGTATTAGTATAGTATCTTGTCTAGGTATTTTTTCTAATTCTTCTTCCAGTTTTTCATATAATTCTTCTTTGCTGATACTTTCAATTGGAGCATACACATTTAATAGAGATATGTTGAATGGTTTCGCTTCAATTCTTAAATATGCGAACCTATCATTTATTGAATGCTTGTTTTTCGTTTCCTGAATATCTTAAACTAAAATGTTTATCTTCTATGCTTCCTTACCATTTCCATCTTATTTCTTGTATTGCAGCAATGTCTGTTTTGTATTCTTTCAGTTCCAAGCCCACCTCTTGCTTCTTTCCCATTCTAATGTTCCATGTACATATTTTTATTTCCTTGTTTCCATTTCTTCTATGATTTTTTTGGTGCTTTTGTCTTTTCTATATTTTTTTAACCGTTAACTGCGTAAGTCCATTTTCATGCCGGGTCGTTATTTGTTGTTTTGTGTTATCATTTGCAATATCGTTTAGTGTTTTAAATGAAACTCACGGTTTCTAGTTAATTCCACAATATAATAAAAGTTATTGAAAATTCTAAAAAATTGACAATTGTTTCGATAAATCAATATCATCGTCAGAATGACAGAAGTTACATTTTATTTGATGCCTACCTGATGTTTAGTAGTTATTTTTGGCTAGGAAGTGACCTAGCTTGTGATTGACTTAATATATGTTTATAGAAAAAAGAAGAATATGTGATATTACAAATATTGAAGCTTAGATATTATTAGCCCTATGGTGATATCCTGGATATCATTTTTCCAATTAAGATCAGTATAACTGTGCAATGATATAGAAAACCAGGAAAACTATATCTGCTGATCTTTACAATTATCGCTTAAGAAGACAGTTTATTAGTGGAGAACTCCCTAGATTTAACTGTTCATTGACAACTTCATATTGTGGGTTTCTTAAATGTTTTCTAATTTCCAATTCTTCAAGGAAATCCAGTTCTTGTTTCTTTTCACAAATATCCAGCACTTCTAGTTTTGTGTTAGGTGTCAATGAATGATTGGTATCAAGTAGATGTTTTGCGTAGTGGGATTTATCTGGTTGTTTTAATCTGTATGCTCGTAAGTGTTCACTGTATCGGATTTCAAAATTCCTAAGGGTCTGACCCAAATAGACAGCATTACATTCTGGACATTTGAGTTTATATATACCTGACTTCTTTAATAGTGGTATTTTTGTTTTTACATTTAACAATTTTATACTAACGTTACTTTCTGTTTTAAAAGAAAGTGTTGTATTCGTTGCTGAAGATATTATCTTTGAAATATTATTAGAAATATTTCCTGCATATGTGATGGTATTATAAGTTTACTACGTTTTTTCTAGCCTATTTTCATTTCATAATTGAATTATATTCTGCTAATTTATGTGACATAGGATGAGTGGAATTATATGGAATAGTAACATCAGTGTGTTGACTCTTTGAATTTTTAAATCCAGAAAATTGATTGAGTTATTTTCTTCAACTTCTAATGTAAATCTAATTATTGGGTGTAAATTATTTTTTAATAAAGACACCACAAGTAGAAATGTAAATTATTTAAAAACTATATTTAGTACACATGGTATACCGATGACCTTAGTGAAGACACACAATTTACTTGAGCAGAATTTCAAAAATTCAAAAGAGAATGATGATTTAAATGTAAATAGCGAATTTTCAAATAAGTTTTAAAGTGAAAATAGCCTATTAAAATGCGAAAACACAAATCAAAATACAAAAGTCACAGTTTCTGGTATATTAGTTAAACCCCCAGACAAATTAGATTTGTAATTGTTACATAAAAAGGGGAGATGTTAGGTAAATCAATAGACTAGCTGTACTGGAACGTCATATGTCAATCAGATACGATACGATGCACAAGAAGTGATATAAAAAAGTACACATACTCATGTAAGTACTATAAATGTGAGTTAAATAATAAATAATATAATCTAAGTCTTCATAATTTATTACAATACTAAACATTAAATGACATTTTTCATTATAAACAGTTAGTTTCATTTAAAAAAGTAATATGAGTAGATTCCACATAGTAAGAGTCGAAGTACTAAATAACATCAAGGTATGTATCACACAAATAAAATATTATTTACGGAACTTACAGAATAATAAATTTGATAATAAAGATACTCAAGATATAAAATAATTCCGGAAGAAAGTGTGCAAGTAGTCCTAGATTGATTAGTTCTCGATATCCAAGATATATTTACAGATTAACAGAGTAAAAACACATACGCATAACAAAATGCTTCGATTCAAGAGAACATATTTGGGAAAATGTGGAGTATCAACTCAAGTATACTCAAATGTTGTGGTGTAAGATGTAAGACATAGAGAGGGAGAAATGGAAAAAAGTTGCGTATTTTAGAACAGAGCTCGATATAATTTAGACAGTTTGAAAATATACGGAGAAAATCAAATATAATAATTTTCGTTTGTTTTAAGAATCTGTCTATTAAGAAAATTTCACAAAATCAAAAAGAATTGTTTTATAATTATAGTTTTCTGTAACTAAGTACCACTAATGCGTGCGTGTTTCGTTTCTTAAACTTCTCTTTTTAAAATATTTTCCATATTATTTAAAGAAACACAGGCTTAAATAATTTAGGAAAGGTTAGAAACAGATGTATTCCCTTACAATATGTATTTTGAAAATAGGAACTGAAATTTCAACTTATTGTAAAAATGTGGTTCATATTTTTATTCTAATTTCAAAATTTTAAAAACTTTGTTGGTGTATTTTATATTAGCACTAAAACTCATTCATTTTCATGTTTTTATTGAAGTATCATCTTGTTATAAACTAGAATAATTCACAAAATATTTCATTCAAAAAAAAATTCCCTTGCCTTTGTTAATTTTGCGAAAAATGAATTTATGAGTGTTGCTTTATGAGAGGACTGTATAATATTGAAAAATAAACATAACATTTACTGTACACCATCGAAAAGTGAGCCACTTTGTCGGTGTTCTTCAGAGGTTGTTTTATTATTTTATGACCCAATATTTGGAGAAATTATTTTTTAATTTTGCTACAAGTATTTCCGAAATTTAAAACATCTGCGGAAATCAGAGGCGTACGGAATTATTATAATAATGATAAGTTTGAAGATTGAATTATAAAAATATATGTGAAACTCCTCCTAATCTGTATAAACAGATATTCCTTCAAATTCGTGAAGATCCTCATTGCTGGCAATAAATAAGACAAGTTAACATTTTACAAAATATTCCCATATTTTTCAATAGACTTCGTTGTTGCATCGTTCCCTCCATCAGATCAACTCTTTGTTAACCAATTGAGTATATCTGAATTGGATTATAGTCTGAGTCATCTAGTTAAGATAGCACAACTACAAGATTTTCCTGAAGAAATCAAAACTATAGAATCAGGTAAACCCATACCTTGCAAAAGCAAAGTGTTATTCCTGACTCAATTTCTTGATAAATATGGTATAATCTGTGTTGAGAGCCGCATGAAGAATTCTGATATTCATTATAGTAAATAACAACCTACAAGCAGATATGCCAAAATTTTTGCTTCAGATGGAGTCTGCAATACATTTCTGAGTTGCGACAGTACCATAAATGGAAGATTAATCAACCGAGTTTGAACCTAGGTGATCTACTTCTCTTCAAAAACAATCAAACCTTGCTCATAATTACTTTTAAATTAGGAATTGTCTGGCAGATGTCAAATATTCAATATTCATAAGACGAATTCAAGCAGCTGGAATTAGACAAAAATCTGCTATATAAGAATTGTCCTATTATTTATTGGCCGCAACTGTACACTTTACCCCCGTTTTTGTAATTTGATGAAATCTGTTGATTTTAAATTAAATACCTTTTTAAAATATGTGTTTCATACTTTAATGGTCCTTCGAAAATTACAATACAATACATTCTAAAGCCGGTGTTGGGGTAGCTACTGCGAAGAATATCCAAGCCAAATTTAGACTTACAGATTTTACATCCATTTATACAATTTTAGAAGCTTTAAAATATATCCAAAGTCAAGAAAAAAATCTATAAAACAAATATATAATACCCACTCGACTCCTACGCTGTCCAAAAACGGTAAAAAAATTGTTTTCAAAATATTTAATTCAATATAATTGATTATACTCCGTTTTTAAAAGGCATGGAGTAATAAAAGCTCATTAGGTATGCAAAACCGATACAGGGTGTATAATAAAATATCTTCGAAGTTTATCTAATTTGGTACTAAAATTTCTCATTTGTTACGAATTTCAGGTAGACACCCCGTAACTCTGTATTCGGTTGGGTCGCCTATTGTATTGAAAGGGTCGCTCTATTTTATTTGAATAAACAAATAAACAATTTAATCCTCAAAGGCGTGCAATCAGGACATAACAAACTTGGTATATGAATATGAAGGCACTATGAAATTATAATTACGAAAACTATTCAAAAGAGTTCACAATATCGATTCAATAAAAACACATTTTTTGTGTTCCTATGAATAAACAATAAACATGAAATATTATATAAAAAATAGCAAATTATTTTGCAGTAGGTATCAACTTTACTACTAATATACCGTTTACAATAGGAGAGGAAAAAAGAAAAATGCATGAATAAAGTACGAATTAATGTAATATTTATAAAAAAAAGTCTAGCAAATAATAGTAATAACTAACACAAAAACTAGTCTATATATCAGAATCAGATGATTCTGTTGAGCTTCCATTATTAACATTGATTATAAACGGTTCAATCATGTGTTCACTTATATGATCCATTTCCCACATATTAAGTTCTTCTTGTATCACGTGTTCAACACATTTCTTCCAGTTTTCTTTGGTTACGTTACCTAACGCGTTTTCGAATAAAACTTTTAAGTCACTCATTTTGAATGTCGTATTCTTTCTTGAAACTTCCCCTTTCACTTGGGCCCATATTAATTCTATGGGATTGAGTTGACAGCGATAAGGAGGAAGCCTTAGCACCGTTATAGCACGCGCTGATGCCATTTGATCTACAACGTATCTACTATATTTGTGTTTATGTGAATTGGCCAGTTGCAAGAGCTCATTTTTCAGCGGGTTATCTGGGCATTCAATATTTTTCGAGGTTAGCCAATCGTGGATATCTTGTTTACGCCATGCAGTTGAAGGTGATTTCTCCACTAACCTGGAGTGATAACTTGCGTTATCCATAACAATGACTGAGCCCGTTGGAATTAGATCTAACATTTGTGAGAAATATTCTTCGAAAATGTCTGCATCCATATCTTCATGATAATCTCCGGTTTGCTTCGACTCAAAGCACAACAATCCACCTTTAACAAAATCTTCGGCATTTCCGATATGAGTAATGATGAGTCGACGTCCTTGTCCTGCTGGTGGATTGAGGCCTGTTGACCACCCTTCAAGAGCTGCCTGCCTCCGATTTTTGACATTCGTGTCTTGCCAAAACATTGAAACAGTATGACCTTCATTTAACCAAGTCTCATCCAAATAATAAATTCGTTTTGGATCTAGTCTTGCTTTCCGAATATTGCGCAAATAACTCCTCCTCCAAATGACAATGTCGTCTCTATCAATCAACATTGCGTTCCGATAATTTTTTTTATATTCAAATCCAAGTTCCTTTAAAATTTTCCATAATGTACTTCGAGACATTTTCGGAAAATCTAAATCTTCTTGAACCGAAGCCATAATTTTGGAAAGAGTTGGGATCTCTTTTCTAAAGAAAAAAGCATGCACCTTACGCCTTATTCCATTCTTCAAGTCGTCATCCATTTCAAGTTTGGGTCGGCCTGGGGACTTTGCTGGGGCTGTGATGTTTCCATTTTTTTTCTCCTTCATTAAATTATAAATTGTTGTTTTTGAAACACCCATCATTGTTGCAGTAATCTCCACAGTTTCATCAACACTTCCTGTCAAATTCATGATTTTTCTTCTAATTTCTTCGTTCTTCAACGAGGAATAGCAATTTAATATCAGATTTTTTTCGTTCAGCGACAATGGGCCAACTTTAGGTCGCTTAGATGGTGATAAATCCTCCATATCTGGTCGAATTTGGTTGGAACACTATATAGTTGGAAGGTCTAGCTAGGTGTTTGTCTCGTGTGATGAGAAGAGAACTTGTATAGATGAACAAAAATAAATACCAGTTAACAATAACGGTAAAAAATAATAACAAATAACAGTAATAATGGGGAAATCAATCAACACAGCAGTTTCTCCAGAACAGATGAACTGTAAATTAAAAATATTCAACCTTTCCGCTACTTTTATGGTTGAAAAGTTCTAGTAAGTACATTGTATCATTGTATTATGAGGGCATTTTCTTAGAACTGAAAAGACTATATTTCACAATAATAAAACCATTTTTGAGCTACCGGTTTGTCAAGTTTCTTCAATTACCTGCTAATTGGATGAATGGCAAATGGGGTTGGTTTGGATATATATATATATATATATATATATATATATATATATATATATATATATATATATAATTTGAAAAAAGATATTTGCCAACTTATTTGTAATGGATATTTTTGTGGGGATGTGGCAATAAGACTCCAGAGTAAATTCTTTTAGATATTTATTCCCGAGCTTTCGAATGATTTTCATTCATTATCAAGGGCTATAAATAATTGGTCAATGTTATCATTAATAATAATTAAATGAAATAATGAATACTTACATAAAATCTATAGCGAATTTTGGAATAGTTGTAAATTTTTATAATAAATTCTTTTAAACATAATTCAATGAAACACTCAAAAAACAATATGACAATAAACAAAATATTTGATCTTGAACTACTACAATTTTTATTTTTTAATCATAAAATTAAAGATTGTTATGAATCTTCTGTTCTTTTTTCATAATCTAAAAGATATGCATAGATAACACTAAGGTTATTTAAATCTGTTTTTTTATTTATTACATAATTTTGTTCTGCAATATATGTTGTTTCCAAAAAAAGGCGTTTTCTATAATTGCTTTCTATTGCTAAGACTTTGGCAGATTGATAATCCATAGAATGGCCTTCATAAAACACGTGTTCCGCTAAAGCACATCTATCAGGATATAATCTACTGTCACTTTTATGAGAGGCGATTCGATTGGTTAGCGATCTTTTACTGTGACCAATGTATTTCTTATTACAGATATTGCAAGGAATCTCATAAACTATATTAGTTAATTTAGTAGTAGGAGTCTTGTCTTTGATCTTACTGAAAATTGATTTTATTGTAACACATTGTTTATTCGCAATTTTGATATTATGTGGTTTGAATACTCCAGAAATTTTAGGTGTGATAGATTTTATATATGGAAATGAAATATAAGTTGGAGATGTAATATTAGTAGTTAAAATGTCACTGTTTTCTTCGTTTCGTATTATGTCAACAGTAATGTCATTTATATTGTCAGAAGTATTATATAAAACATGTTTCAAAAGATATGAAGGATATGAGTTATTATAGAAAAGTTTGTAGAGTATTTTTAGATTTTTATCGTGAAATATTGGATTGGAAATTTTTGGGACTCTGGTTTTCATCTGTTTAATCAAGTTAATTTTTGTACTACGTCGATGATATGAATGGTAATTTATATATCTCCCAGAATTGATAGGTTTCCTATACCAGTCAATCAAGATTCTATTATCATTATTTCTAATAAATTTGGTATCAAGAAAAGGTAAAGATTGTTCTGTATTTTCCCTTTCCATTGTAAATTGTATATGTGGATCGAAGCTATTGAAGTAAAAAAGTATATTATTTATTTCATCACATGGAAGAGATAATATACATATACAATTTACAATGGAAAGGGAAAATACAGAACAATCTTTACCTTTTCTTGATACCAAATTTATTAGAAATAATGATAATAGAATCTTGATTGACTGGTATAGGAAACCTATCAATTCTGGGAGATATATAAATTACCATTCATATCATCGACGTAGTACAAAAATTAACTTGATTAAACAGATGAAAACCAGAGTCCTAAAAATTTCCAATCCAATATTTCACGATAAAAATCTAAAAATACTCTACAAACTTTTCTATAATAACTCATATCCTTCATATCTTTTGAAACATGTTTTATATAATACTTCTGACAATATAAATGACATTACTGTTGACATAATACGAAACGAAGAAAACAGTGACATTTTAACTACTAATATTACATCTCCAACTTATATTTCATTTCCATATATAAAATCTATCACACCTAAAATTTCTGGAGTATTCAAACCACATAATATCAAAATTGCGAATAAACAATGTGTTACAATAAAATCAATTTTCAGTAAGATCAAAGACAAGACTCCTACTACTAAATTAACTAATATAGTTTATGAGATTCCTTGCAATATCTGTAATAAGAAATACATTGGTCACAGTAAAAGATCGCTAACCAATCGAATCGCCTCTCATAAAAGTGACAGTAGATTATATCCTGATAGATGTGCTTTAGCGGAACACGTGTTTTATGAAGGCCATTCTATGGATTATCAATCTGCCAAAGTCTTAGCAATAGAAAGTAATTATAGAAAACGCCTTTTTTTTGGAAACAACATATATTGCAGAACAAAATTATGTAATAAATAAAAAAACAGATTTAAATAACCTTAGTGTTATCTATGCATATCTTTTAGATTATGAAAAAAGAACAGAAGATTCATAACAATCTTTAATTTTATGATTAAAAAATAAAAATTGTAATAGTTCAAGATCAAATATTTTGTTTATTGTCATATTGTTTTTTGAGTGTTTCATTGAATTATGTTTAAAAGAGTTTATTATAAAAATTTACAACTATTCCAAAATTCGCTATAGATTTTATGTAAGTATTCATTATTTCATTTAATTATTATTAATGATAACATTGACCAATTATTTATAGCCCTTGATAATGAATGAAAATCATTCGAAAGCTCGGGAATAAATATCTAAAAGAATTTACTCTGGAGTCTTATTGCCACATCCCCACAAAAATATCCATTATATATATATATATATATATATATATATATATATATTAAACTTGGTTTTTAATTAATTATTTTAATTTGTGTTTTTATATTTATGTTTTGTTATATAGTCGTTATATAATAGTCGTTTGTTTTATCTATATATATATAAACACGACTTACCTTCGGCTAGCTCATAAAATATATTTTATTAATGTAATTTAAAATTTGAATATAAGTCGGAAGCTTGATGACTCCTCATGCATGCGCTTATATACCTTACTACAACAAGAAGACGCTATTCACCGTCCATGCAGTGTATAAACGGTTTACGCTCTCTCAGCGTGTATACAGTTATGAAAAGTTTTAATACGTTAAATCAATTTAAACAAAACAATTACATATATATGACCCTTTTAAATAATGTGTGTGAAGTGTAAAGAAGATAGTATTAGACAGAACAGTTATGCATGCATTAAAAGATAATAAAAAATGGAAATTATGTGAAATTTTATGGAACATGTGAACATTGAAAACGGATTAAATTTTAACAAGTAACTACAATCATTTTCTTATAAACTATATTGCAAGGATCTCCATGGAGATAAATTATTATGCATTGAAATAGATTGTTTTTAGGCCTTTTATTAAAAAATCATTATTAGAACGTTCTGGATATTAAAGTTAGTTCACTGTTCATGTTTAAGTGGAATTCCAAATGTTTTAATTAAAATACACAGACCTGAGTTCATAATCCTTGGATGCTACTTGCGTCTCTAATTTTCTTGACGATCTCTAAGTAAGAGATGCTCCTTCAGAACAGCTTTTTCTTTTCACGGGATCTCCAAAACTTATTAAAGTGTTTCTATTATCCTATTGAGGAATATTATCAACTTTTTTAATTAAAATTTTACAAATTTTATCACAGGAGATTTATAACGATGCTAGCTTCTCCATCTCACCAAATCGACACTTTTGTTTTTCAAATTCAACAAACTTTATTCTTCCTAAATTCAAAGCTTGCTTATCTTTGTTTTAATAATACAAATTGTCACTTCCTATGTCTTTTAGTTGAAAAATGTAATTGTTTGATTGGAGGATTAACACACTTATGCACAAATGTTCACTTTGTATTCAGGATTTTATATAAAGTCTTTTTCCTAGAATACATTAACAATTTTCATCATTACCCCGTTTTTACGGTTGTCTCATTTATATTTATTTTTACAAAATCTACAACCTAGATTATTGTTTCATATCTATGTAATTGATTATTTTTAAATTCTTGAATTTTTACCGTTTTTGTCTTACATAAATTATTTATTATTTTCGATTTTTTTGTTATTGTTCAATATAAAATAAATAACCAATAAATTTAAGTTGGTAATAAAATTACTAGATTTCATTACTTCCTGTTTATAATACATTGCTATTATATATGTTTGGGCTGTGTTCCATTTATCATTTCTCATGAAGCTTTCAACCCTTTCTTTAAATTGTTAACTTTTATTATAAACACCTGCAAATATTGATAAGCAATTATTGAAATAGATATCAATTGATGTTATTTCAGGTTTCAAGTTTAAATGGAATTTTATTTCTGCTGAAATTTATATGGCTGTGTTCAGATCAATGTGGAACTTATTTGGTGTAAATCTGGAATTAATTGTGCAGGTAACTTTTGATACTTATTTAAATAATGTTGTGTTTAGAATTTCTATTCATAGTCCTTTTATTAATCAATCATATTGATATCTGATATTATGTTTATGCATATTTCACTCTTTCTATTGATTTCATATCTGAATTGTCAGTAACTTTCATAAGGTGGTTGTGTCTACTGCTACACCTTCCTGAATAATAGATACATTTTTAATGTTTATTTATTTATAACTATTTCACGAACTAGAAGACTAGTTCAATATATATATATATATATATATATATATATATATATAAAATTGTTATTAACATTTATTTTATTATTTATTGTATGTAGGATTATAACTACCTGGAGTTTAGTGGAGGGACTCGTCTACGCCCTTTTATACATAATAATAAATTTTCTGGAAAATTGATGTCAGTGATATAATCCACAGTTTATTATATTATTTTCGGAAATGAGATAATTTTAGAAGCCTTAACTTTTTTTAAATGACTAAATGTGGTACGCCTATGGTTCCGGCCAAAATGGATTTATTACTCCATGCCTTTTAAAAACGGAGTATAAAAAATATATAGAAAACTGTATTTTATTTAACGACCCTTGTATTTCTCACATGACCCGTTATACGTTAATTTTTTATCCAGAATGCGGAAAAAGGATACGACATAACCGAAACCCCAAAAAAATCTTGTAACAATACATTAATGGTCATTCCATCAATCTGCAATTAATTTCGCCGCCGCCTTAAGACCTTTCCTTTCCAGATTCGGAATTCTTGTAGAGACTTTGCCATCCAACAGGTTGCCGGTTTCGTTGATCTTTACCCTCACTTGAATCCTTTGAATCTCGGAGATTTCTGTTTCTTAAGTTTGGGTTGAATGGATGCCGTCCCCGCAGACACGATCACCGCCGCATCCGATGGGATCGAGACGGACCGCAAAACCTGCCGCTTTCGAAAGCTTCGTTCTTATGCAAAACTCCAGGAATACCGATACGCTGAAGTTTTCACGAAGGTTTGTTAGGTTAGGTTATGTACAAATAAAATATTACTGGTAGGTAAATAAGTGGTTAAAAACGTTTTTTTTGGTACTATAATTTTTTCCAGTATTTAGCCGTTAAGAAAAACTCGAATCTTAATATTTCTTGTGTAAGAATCACAATCACTCGTTTCTTTTTGTGATCAATATGTACCTCGTTGTTCAAACCCACTGGAGATGCACACATGATAAATATTTGATGTTTTGGTTATGAAATACAGATCCCCAGCATCTTATTAACTTTTATTTCAACAACAACAATTTTGTTTTCACTACAGCTTAAAATTTAAAAATCTAACGTTATATTTGACACATATCCCTTGAATCATTCGATAAAACTAAAACAAAAGTAGATACTCACTGTTGTCATCAATATTATCAGCTTAACAACACAAGAAGTCTGAAGATCGTCAGGATATCGGCATTTGCATTCTTTCTTTGATTGTAATCTTTTAGACTGTTAGATATTATACAGGGTGTCCCAAATTGGTGTGTTTTGCAGGGTATTTCGTAAACTGGAAGAGATAGAAGAAAAGCAGTTAAGATGTTATGACTTCTTTTTTTGTTAAAATAACGATAGCCTAATTAAATCTTTAGTAACTCTCTGCAGTCTGAAGATACAGGGCGATTATTGAAAACTGTCGAAATCTACAAGGTACTATAACTTCTTAATTAAGAAAAATATATAAAAAAACGTTATTAAAACTTTCGATAGATATAATATTAAAGAGTTCAGTGGCGCACAGAATTTTTTTGTTAGGGGGCTCACTAAGGAAATATAATGCAAATTTATGTTGTTTTAAATAGGACACCCTGTATATTTTGACGTTTTTCGTTTCCTTCTTTAATTCTCATTCACCTGATATGGCATATTATATATCCATTTTCAACGGTTGGAGCTACAGTGAAAATAAACCATTTATGGATGTTATCAGGTGAAACACACTTAAAAAATTGAACACTCAGTAACGAAATTTAATATTTTATTATAAGGATACTGATGGGTGACAATTTTATTTATCAAAATTATAATTAATAAAAAATAAAACCAGATTAAAAAAATTAAAAACAATAAACTTATGAAACAACAAATAATCTACCTATAACTAATTTTATTAGAATGTAAAAATTACATTAAATGCTCAAAATGTCCTCCGTTTTGTTGTAATAATAATTGACACCTTTTTCTTACTGATCTTACACAATTGAGAATGTGCACTGGCTTTATTTTTCTAAATGCGGCATGAATATTTTGTAATAAATCTTCCCTACTCTCGAAGTTAGTCTTGTAAATATTATTTTTTACATTTAATGTAATTTTTAAATTCTAATAAAATTAGTTATAGGTAGATTATTTGTTGTTTCATAAGTTTATTGTTTTTATTTTTTTAATCTGGTTTTATTTTTTATTAATTATAATTTTGATAAATAAAATTGTCACCCATCAATATCCTTATAATAAAATGTTAAATTTCGTTACTGAGTGTTTCATTTTTTAAGGGTGTTTCACCTGATAACATCAATAAATGGTTTATTTGAACTGTAGCTCCAACCGTTGAAAATGGATATATAATATGTCATATCAGGTGAATGAGAATTAAAAAAGGAAACGAAAAACGTCAAAATATACAGGGTGTCCTATTTAAAACAACATAAATTTGCATTATATTTCCTTAGTGAGCCCCCTAACAAAAAAATTCTGTGCGCTACTGAGCTCTTTAATATTATATCTATCAAAAGTTTTAATAACGTTTTTTTTATATTTTTCTTAATTAAGAAGTTATAGTACCTTGTAGATTTCGACAGTTTTCAATAATCGCCCTGTATCTTCCAATTGCAGAGAGTTACTAAAGATTTAATTAGGCTATCGTTATTTTAACAAAAAAATAAGTCATAACATCTTAACTGCTTTTCTTCTATCTCTTCTAGTTTACGAAATACCCTGCAAAACACACCAATTTGGGACACCCCGTACATTTACAATAAAATTAGTATTTTAAAAATCAAGTTGTATCTTGATATTGAGATGTCAAGTTGATGTCAACACATATATAAAAAAGTTAATGTCGTATAAAAAAGGTTTTCAGTTAAGTAAAATAAAGTTTCATTTAGATTTAAAGTGCCTGATATCTATACCATACTATTTTAATAAATTAGTAGGGAACATTTATTAAAATGTGTATTTAGTTTGTGTAAGTGTACCAACAACGTTATCAACTTTGAGGAAAACCAGTGAGTTATGTTTTTCTCCCCATAATTTGATGGTATATTCAAATCCATACATAAACACAATCAGATAGGATAGTTTTCAATTATCTTATCGCTTGGGAAGCCGATTTTAATAGCCGGACTTTACAATAGCGAACAGGACCGCATTTAATCAAATGTCCATTAATATACTAGCAACAACAATGAACGTAGAATCGATTGAGTCTTCTGACTACAGAAGTACTCAAACGATAACTCATCCCATCTCTCAACCTACCTACTCACAAGCAGCGTCTAAGAAATTTTACCCATCAAAAGCGATGGCCCTCATATTTCCATCTTTAGACGGTGTGAAATTAGAAGAATATGCACTAGGCCCTAAAGTTCAACCAAAAAATATAACGTTTGATATTTAACAAAATATGGTAAAATATCTATAAATAACGAAATTATATCAGTAAGAAGATTGATTACCCCATCAAGTCGTATTTTACTATCAAATGTTTATCCCTCTATTCCCGATGAAACTCTAGAGGCAGAATTAAAAAATATGGGTTTCAATTTGCTATCACCTGTAAGTTCCGTAAGTGCGGGTTTCTCTAAAACAGAATATGGTAGTTTCCGATGTCTAGTATACTCGACTCCTCTACAAGACGATACAAATATCCCAGATTCATTCCTAGTCACCCATGAGAAAACTTCCCGCCGTACCCTCTTGTCCATCGACGAAATGTCCTGTTTTAAATGTAAACAGCCTGGTCATATAGCATCTCAATGCACAATAATCTCCACTACTCCAATAAAATCACATGCCCCAACTACTGATATTCATAACTCAAATTTATCAACATTGCCATCAGAACCCGAAACATTACCAAATTCTCAGGAAAATAGTACTGTATCACATCCAACATCCTCCCCTAATCCAATCCAACAAATGTCTGTACCACTCACTTCGACTCAAGTTAAAAGAAAATCATCAGATCGAGAATCTCCAGAAATTGACAATAACATAGAATCTCAATTTGCAAAACCTGTTACCCAACCTCCAAAAAAAACAAAAGAAACCCATACAAGAACTACTTAAGCCCACTAAGTCTCTTATCGATGATTCCGACTCTCGATTCCTCTTAACTTCGACCAACTCATTGATCTATTTGATAACTGCTATGATACACCCAATCCCGAATTGATTGCTCAAAATTACACCAATGACTTGCCAGCAATGTGTAAAATGCTTGAAGAAATAGATTCACGTATTTCTGATCGCAGTATTAAAACCAGATGCACTAAAATTCGGAAAAAATGTAAGCATGCTTGTAATCCTCAAACTACTTACACTGAAAGCGATTCATCGCAGGAAACTTATTGAAAATCAAATATTTTAATTTTATTTTTTTTTCATTGCGCTCAATAATATAGTGCAGTGGAACATCAACGGCGTATATTCACATCTAGAAATGCTACAAATATTAATATCAGAGCAAAACCCATCAATAATATGTTTACAAGAAACAAATTTCACAAATAATAAGACTTATACACCTAAAAACTTCAACTGGTTTTTTCAGAATAGACAAAACAGAGGACGAGCCAGCGGCGGCGTCTCAATTTATGTTAAAAGAAAGAGATAGAATCATGTTTAATTCCATTAGTAACTAATTTAGAAGCAATTGCAGTTCGCATACAAGGCTTAACCAAATTAAATATATGTAACATATATCTTCTTTCTAGTAAGGATATTAACATTGAGAGCTTAACCAATCTTACTGATCAGATTCCTCTTCCTAGACTAATTGTCGGAGATTTCAATGGTTATAATCAAGGGTGGATCCACGAGGGGGGATTTGGGGGCTCAAGAAGACTTGTTATGTCATAAAAAGTCAAACATCGCTATAAATACTAATAATAAATAATAAATACAGTAATTATATATTATGTTTACCAAAAGCTTTATTTGAGAATATAAATAATAAAATAAATATCATTTTATTAAAATAATCATTTAATTTTATTTATTTTACGTCCACAAAACCAGACGCGCCGAGTGCGTCTGAATTTAGGTAGTCGGCAAAATGCTCAAACGCGGCGCTTCCCGATTGAAGATAAAGACAATCGCAGGTGGTGTCTATGGTTAGCAGAACATTGAAATAAAAACGTGTTTTTATGCATTTTTTCTCTGTGAAATGGCTTTAAATAATGAATCTATATTTCTGGAAGATAAGAAGAAATTTATTTTATTATTCAGATTGTGTTTGACGTTCATAGCGAATACAAGTTATTTTTTGTCTCATTTGGACCTGCGTAAAATGAAGCGATCACAAACGACATTAACATCTTTTTTTACAAAAAAGCCAAAAAATAATACGGTTGTGGAGGTGGGACATTTTGGTAGTAGTGTTATAGAAGAAAACATCGTTATAGTAGCATCAACAAGTAGTGGCAGTACTGGCAGTGGCTCGCAAGAATTTGAGGTAAGTAGTAGTAGTCAACCTTGCCGTTTTCCTGAGGAGCCCTCACAGCAAAGCGTAAGTATATAATTATAATATGCCTTTTCATATTTCGTAATAAATGATAAAAAGGAAAAAGGGATAAAAATAAACAATATTTTTTTGTATGTTCAAAGAATTACAGGATGTGACGTACAGTTAGATCTAAAAAAAATATTTTAACATTTTGTATTTTAGTTTCACTTTACCGTTATTTTCAAATATGTGAAAACTGTTAAGTGTTGATTTGGGTTAGAAGCTTCTTAGAGCGAAAAAAAGGAATTTATATTGATTTTGGTTTATTTAAGCATTTTATAGGATGGTAATGGTAATGGTATTTTGTCTTTGCGTTTGAGTTTAAAATCTTAATTACATAGGCAAAAAAGGGATTTTATTGAATTCGTACTATTCGTTATATTTTTTTCTGTCATATTTTTAAAGTTCAAATTTGGTATATAATTCTAACTTAATTTAAATAAAATTATAAATAATATACTTTTTTGAATTGAATACCTATGACCTGCTTTATTTGTTAAATAATGTATGGGTCAACCAAAAGTCAAAGAAATTTGCTTTTAAATATTGTTACCGTCAATACAATACGTCAAAAATATCGTATAAAAATAAAAAAAACTTTACAATACAACTATGAAATTAAATTTGTTCATTTTTTTAAAGAATGGCAGCCAGCTATATGATATTGAGAATGCAGTCGGACAATCTTTAAGTGTCCATGACAAAATAAATTTTCTAAGCAATACTTGGATCCCTGACTCAAAATATGTTTTTCCATTGCAACAAGAAGGGAAACAGCAAATGCGTAAATTCGGTGTTCATTGGCTACAACAGTATAACTGGCTTGCGTATAGCGAAAATAAAACTGGAGGATTTTGTAAGTTTTGTGTGCTATTTGCACCAGATGGCGGAGGAATGGGTAGCCAAGTAAGAATAAAATAGTTATATAATAGGCTCATTTAGTTATATTTTCAAAGTTACTCTTTTTATACGATTATTGTAGTTTACCTTTTATTTTAAGCTTTAAAAAAAGAATTAGCCCAATTGGACGAAAATTACCAAAAATTTTAGAGCTAGAATAATCTAAGACTATTTTAAAATGTGATGTCATACAATCTTTTTTACATACAAATTGCGATCTTGAACAGCTGCGCTACCTGCTTCGAGCAACATTGTCGTTACCTTTTTCTGACATTTGTCACAAAAAGTGTTAATATTTTTCCGTCAGACTGACAGACGCAAAGCAAAGGTAATGCGTTGTGGCAACGAATTACCTGGTGAAAAAAATGGTCTGACGTCATAGTTTTAATTAATTTTATAAACTTTAATAATTTTTTTAGGTGGTTAAAAGTCATTAAAAAACTTTGATATTTTGCATACTTACTAAATTTATTATGTTATTTCAGAATTTACAATAAAAAAAATTGGTAAATGAGCCTATTGTTTTAATGAAGTAAGGTTTTAAAAAACTAACTGAAACTAACTAAACTATATCGTAACCTAAGCTTATTATTTTTCAGATTCTTAAAATGCTGGTAAGGGAACCGCTAACTAAGTTTAAAAAAGCCCGGGAAATGCTTACGCAGCATGAAAACACCAACTACCATAAATTTTCAGTTAAAAAAACAAATTATTTTTTAAACATACAAATGTCTGAAAAGTCTGTCAGTATTTCTGTGCAATTAGATAAACAAAATGCAGAAATAATTGAAGCTAATCGACAGCGGTAAGTGCCGATTATTAAAACAATTCTATTTTGTGCCCATAACAAATTACCACTTAGAGCGCATAGAGATGATGGTAATATAGATATTAAAGATAGCTCAAACCAAAATCTTTCAGGAAATAATGACGGCATTTTTAGGAACTTATTAGCTTTTCGTATAGATTCTGGAGATTTAAACATTAAAAATCATATACTAACAGCACCAAAGAACTGTACAATGATTAGTAAAACAATCCAAAATGAAATAATATTTTGCATTGGGAAGATTATAAATACTGAAATTGTTAATGCTGTAAAACAATCAAAATTTTTACAATAATTTGCGACGAAACAACCGATATAAGTACCAAAGAACAAATGACATTCTGTGTGAGGTATTTGGATAGTACGTATGATATAAGGGAAGTTTTTTTGGGTTTCATCGAGCTGCACTCTACAACTGGCCAATGCATCAAAGAGGCCATAAAAAATCAAATTAAGCAACTTGGACTTTCTATTGATAATCTTCGTGGACAAGGATATGATGGAGGCAGCAATATGCCTGGAAGGTTCAATGGAGTCCAAGACTTAATAAGACAAGAACAGCCCTTGGCTATGTATTTACACTGTTTAAGTCATTGCCTTAACTTAGCTATTTCCAAAAGTTGTGAAGTTTCTGAAATTAGGAACATGTTGGGTATTTTGGGTAGGGTATGTTATTTTTTTAGTTGCTCTGCAAAAAGAGTTTTAGTTTTTCAACAAGCCGTTGATGACTTAGAAATAACCGAAACTAAAAAAAAGGAGTTAAAACCGCTGTGTGCTATGCGCTGGGTTGAGCGTCATAATAGCGTAATAACTTTCAAAGAACTATATGAACCAATTTGCAATTCTCTTGCTAGTTTGGAACAGGACAACGATACAGAGACTTCAAGTAAGGCAATGCCGCCATTAGAAGAAGTGATTTTGTTATAGCTTTAGAAGTCTCCTCGTTTTTAATGTCGTACACTGTAAATTTAAGCAAGTATTTACAGAGTGTTGAAATTGATTTTTCCACTGCCTTTTAATACATAAACGATATTACAAACAAACTAGAAAATATAAGGCAAAATGAAGAACTCCAATTTAAACAAATTTTCTTGGAGGCCCATCGCGCTCTTCAGAGAATTGGTACGACTATTACTATGCCTAGACTTTGCAACAAACAAACAAACAGGAGCAATATAAAGGCAAATTACGAAGAAGAATATTACAGAAGGGTGATATTCATACCTTTCCTGGATCATATTATAATCCAAATGAAAGACCGATTTCATCAACTTTCTACTGTAATACCCATAGAAGGTATTATTCCAATACACCTCAAAAAATATACTGATGCCTAAATTGTTGAGGCTGCAAGAATATATGAAAATGATATGCCAGGATCCATGCTGGAATTACAGGCGGAATTGATCTACCAAAATCATCAACAGAAACCTTAAAACGTATGTCCAAAGAATGCTTTCCCAATATAGAGATACTACTAAAAATTTTTGCCACAATCCCTGTAACAAGTGCTACGGGCGGGAGAAGTTTTCATCGCTAAAACTACTAAAATCCTATTTGAGATCAACGATGGGACAGGAGAGACTCAATGGGCTAGCTTTGGCATACATTAATAAATGTAGAGAACTTAATATAAATGATATAGTTAAAACTTTTTGTCAAATGAAGGCCAGAAGAATTGAAACTTGTAATTGGTCTACTTAGATTATCGTTAATATAAGTTGTTGGATTTATGTATATACTATATTATAATAGTGTTTTTAAATGAAACTCAAGGTCTCTAGTTAATTCCACAATATAATACAAGTTATTGAAAATTCTAAAAAATTGACAATTGTTTCGATAAATCAATATCATCGTCAGAATGACAGAAGTTACATTTCATTTTATGCCTACCTGATGTTTAGTAGTTATATTTTTGGCTAGACCAAGAAGTAACCTAACTTGTGATTGGCTTAATATATGTTTATAGAAAAAAGAAGAAGATGTGATATTACAAATATTGAAGCTTAGATATTATTAGCCCTATGGTGATATCCTGGATATCATTTTTCAATTAAGATCAGTATAACTGTGCAATGATATAGAAAACCAGGAAAACTATATCTGCTGATCTTTACAATTATCACTTAATAAGACAGTTTATTAGTGGAGAATTCCCTAGATTTAACTGTTCATTGACAACTTCATATTGTGGGTTTCTTAAATGTCTTCTAATTTCCAGTTCTTCAAGGAAATCCAGTTCTTGTTTCTTTTCACAAATATGCAGCACTTCTAGTTCTGTGTTAGGTGTCAATGAATGATTGGTGTCAAGTAGATGTTTTGCGTAGTGAGATTTATCT
The DNA here is from genome assembly GCA_963921935.1 of Galeruca laticollis. Classification (NCBI taxonomy): domain Eukaryota; kingdom Metazoa; phylum Arthropoda; class Insecta; order Coleoptera; family Chrysomelidae; genus Galeruca; species Galeruca laticollis. The sequence goes on along the minus strand of OY998185.1, from coordinate 58,558,950 downwards.
GGTTGTTTTAATCTGTAAGCTCGTAAGTGCTCACTGTATCGTATTTCAAAATTCCTAAGGGTCTGACCCAAATAGACAGCATTACATTCTGGACATTTGAGTTTATATATACCTGACTTCTTTAATAGTGGTATTTTTGTTTTTACATTTAACAATTTTGTACTAACGTTACTTTCTATTTTAAAAGAAATTGTTGCATTTGTTGCTGAAGATATTATCTTTGAAATATTATTAGAAATATTTCCTGCATATGTGATGGTTTTATAAGTTTTAATTTCATCAGCTTGTTTAGGATATATTAGTTGTAATGCCACTTTTTTCTCTTTTTTACTAATTACTTTATTTATCATATCTAATGGATAACCGTTAGATTTTGCTATTTGTCTAATTGTATTAATCTCTCTATCAAAATTACATTTGTTCATAGGAACTGAAAAAGCTCTATGTATCATTGAATTATATGCTGCTAGTCTGTGTGAGACAGGGTGGCTAGAATTGAATGGAATTGTCACATCAGTCTGTGTTGGTTTTCGGTAAATTGAATAATCAAGTACATCATTAACTCTTTGAATTTTTAAATCAAGAAAATTGATTGAGCTATTTTCTTCAATTTCTAATGTAAATTTAATTTTCGGGTGTAAATTATTGATGTGGTTGAAAAACACATCTAATTGTCGCTCACTACCCATAAAACAAGCTAATATGTCATCCACATATCTATACCAAAATAAAATATTTTTCGAAATATTACTTTCAAAGATCTTTCTTTCTAAATTGTCCATAAAAATGTTTGCTTAAATAGGTGATATAGGGCTTCCCATTGGTAAACCTTCATTTTGAATATATATCTTATTGTCAAAAGTGAAATAATTCTGATTAATGCATACATCAAATAAATTAAGTATATCTGATATTATTCCTGGATTAATATTTTTATCTTCTAGTAATTTTCTTACAAGTATTAGACATTCTTTAGGAGGAATTTTAGTAAACATATTAGTTACATCGAACGATATGAGTTTATAGTTATCTTGCAAGTGGATTGATTTCAACTTTTTGATTAGTTCTATTGAATTTCTAATTGAGTACTGAGATTCATATCCGTAAGTATTGAGTATATTGTTGAGCTTTTTTGCCAATATATTATTAGGAGCATTAACATAAGAGACTACAGGTCTAATTGGTTTCGTTATTTTATGTAATTTAACTGTTCCATATAATTGTGGACAATGAGGATTTTTATGTATGATAGACCTCTTTTCGTAATCATTTAAAAGATAATTTGAATTATTAACAATATCCCTTACATTATTAGAAAACTTCTTTGTTGGGTCTGCTTTAAGAACTTTTACATCGCTGGATTCTCTAAAGTTATATACTTTGGAATTGTAATTTTCAGTCGTCAAAATGACAGTAGCATTCCCCTTATCGGATTTTGTAACTGTTAGGTTATGATTCTCTATCTTCTGTTTTATTGCGTTTAAAACTGAAATGTCATTTTTTGTTTGACGTTTAACTTTTGAAGGTTCAATATTTTTGATTAAATTGGCAATTTTTAATTTCTCATAAAGAAAATGATTTGAATTAGATTTTAAAGCTATTTCTGACTCTGTAGCTATAATTTGTTTAATATTATTCGTAAATTTAGGTGGTATGCTGTACTTTAAACCTTTATTTAAAAATTCTATTTCACTATTTGTAAAATTAGTGTCTGAAAGGTTTTCAAATCGTGGTGCAAAGTGTGTTGGTATGTAGGTACTTACAGTTTCATGATGTTTTGAGTATTGAATTTTATGTTGTGTGTGTTCAAGATTCTGTAGCTTCTTTTCTTGTTTCTTAAATTTCATATGCTTCATAGTGCTGATATTTTCTCTAATTTTGTCATCCAAACAGTCAAATTCTACTGGATGTAATTGGAATGTGAGTTCTGAATGTACAACTTTTATGTAGTTGTCTAAGGAGTCTCTAACTTTGAACCATTTCTTACATTCAGATTTTATCCAAACTCGTTGAGCACATTTTATAGCTTTTTGTGCTTGTGGTGTTTTAGTGTGACATTTTATATTCACATAATTTGGTATTACCTTTTTTCTAAGGCATTCTTGGTTAAACCAAATGTTTTGTGATGCTTTGTAACGTTTTTGTAGTAACTTCTGGTACAGTCGGGTCAAATCTTCTCTCGAAGATTTTTTAATGAAATTGACTGTCTAATATGAGCATATTCCACGAAGTAAGGGTCGAGACAGTCAATTTCATTAAAAAATCTTCGAGAGAAGATTTGACCCGACTGTACCAGAAGTTACTACAAAAACGTTACAAAGCATCACAAAACATTTGGTTTAACCAAGAATGCCTTAGAAAAAAGGTAATACCAAATTATGTGAATATAAAATGTCACACTAAAACACCACAAGCACAAAAAGCTATAAAATGTGCTCAACGAGTTGGGATAAAATCAGAATGTAAGAATTGGTTCAAAGCTAGAGACTCTTTAGACAACTACGTAAAAGTTGTACATTCAGAACTCACATTCCAATTACATCCAGTAGAATTTGACTGTTTGGATGACAAAATTAGAGAAAATATCAGCACTATGAAGCATATGAAATTTAAGAAACAAGAAAAGAAGCTACAGAATCTTGAACACACACAACATAAAATTCAATACTCAAAACATCATGAAACTGTAAGTACCTACATACCAACACACTTTGCACCACGATTTGAAAACCTTTCAGACACTAATTTTACAAATAGTGAAATAGAATTTTTAAATAAAGGTTTAAAGTACAGCATACCACCTAAATTTACGAATAATATTAAACAAATTATAGCTACAGAGTCAGAAATAGCTTTAAAATCTAATTCAAATAATTTTCTTTATGAGAAATTAAAAATTGCCAATTTAATCAAAAATATTGAACCTTCAAAAGTTAAACGTCAAACAAAAAATGACATTTCAGTTTTAAACGCAATAAAACAGAAGATAGAGAATCATAACCTAACAGTTACAAAATCCGATAAGGGGAATGCTACTGTCATTTTGACGACTGAAAATTACAATTCCAAAGTATATAACTTTATAGAATCCAGCGATGTAAAAGTTCTTAAAGCAGACCCAACAAAGAAGTTTTCTAATAATGTAAGGGATATTGTTAATAATTCAAATTATCTTTTAAATGATTACGAAAAGAGGTCTATCATACATAAAAATCCTCATTGTCCACAATTATATGGAACAGTTAAATTACATAAAATAACGAAACCAATTAGACCTGTAGTCTCTTATGTTAATGCTCCTAATAATATATTGGCAAAAAAGCTCAACAATATACTCAATACTTACGGATATGAATCTCAGTACTCAATTAGAAATTCAATAGAACTAATCAAAAAGTTGAAATCAATCCACTTGCAAGATAACTATAAACTCATATCGTTCGATGTAACTAATATGTTTACTAAAATTCCTCCTAAAGAATGTCTAATACTTGTAAGAAAATTACTAGAAGATAAAAATATTAATCCAGGAATAATATCAGATATACTTAATTTATTTGATGTATGCATTAATCAGAATTATTTCACATTTGACAATAAGATATATATTCAAAATGAAGGTTTACCAATGGGAAGCCCTATATCACCTATTTTAGCAAACATTTTTATGGACAATTTAGAAAGAAAGATCTTTGAAAGTAATATTTCGAAAAATATTTTATTTTGGTATAGATATGTGGATGACATATTAGCTTGTTTTATGGGTAGTGAGCGACAATTAGATGTGTTTTTCAACCACATCAATAATTTACACCCGAAAATTAAATTTACATTAGAAATTGAAGAAAATAGCTCAATCAATTTTCTTGATTTAAAAATTCAAAGAGTTAATGATGTACTTGATTATTCAATTTACCGAAAACCAACACAGACTGATGTGACAATTCCATTCAATTCTAGCCACCCTGTCTCACACAGACTAGCAGCATATAATTCAATGATACATAGAGCTTTTTCAGTTCCTATGAACAAATGTAATTTTGATAGAGAGATTAATACAATTAGACAAATAGCAACATCTAACGGTTATCCATTAGATATGATAAATAAAGTAATTAGTAAAAAAGAGAAAAAAGTGGCATTACAACTAATATATCCTAAACAAGCTGATGAAATTAAAACTTATAAAACCATCACATATGCAGGAAATATTTCTAATAATATTTCAAACATAATATCTTCAGCAACAAATGCAACAATTTCTTTTAAAATAGAAAGTAACGTTAGTACAAAATTGTTAAATGTAAAAACAAAAATACCACTATTAAAGAAGTCAGGTATATATAAACTCAAATGTCCAGAATGTAATGCTGTCTATTTGGGTCAGACCCTTAGGAATTTTGAAATACGATACAGTGAGCACTTACGAGCTTACAGATTAAAACAACCAGATAAATCTCACTACGCAAAACATCTACTTGACACCAATCATTCATTGACACCTAACACAGAACTAGAAGTGCTGCATATTTGTGAAAAGAAACAAGAACTGGATTTCCTTGAAGAACTGGAAATTAGAAGACATTTAAGAAACCCACAATATGAAGTTGTCAATGAACAGTTAAATCTAGGGAATTCTCCACTAATAAACTGTCTTATTAAGTGATAATTGTAAAGATCAGCAGATATAGTTTTCCTGGTTTTCTATATCATTGCACAGTTATACTGATCTTAATTGGAAAAATGATATCCAGGATATCACCATAGGGCTAATAATATCTAAGCTTCAATATTTGTAATATCACATCTTCTTCTTTTTTCTATAAACATATATTAAGCCAATCACAAGTTAGGTTACTTCTTGGTCTAGCCAAAAATATAACTACTAAACATCAGGTAGGCATAAAATGAAATGTAACTTCTGTCATTCTGACGATGATATTGATTTATCGAAACAATTGTCAATTTTTTAGAATTTTCAATAACTTGTATTATATTGTGGAATTAACTAGAGACCTTGAGTTTCATTTAAAAACACTAATATGAGCATATTCCACGAAGTAAGGGTCGAGACAGTCAATTTATATTATAATACATTTTTTTGTCAAATTAAAAAACTTAAAAAAAATTATTCAAGCCCCCCTTTGTTAAATCCTAGATTCGCCCCTGGTTATAATGTATATTGGGGTACCCCCTATAATGACTCACGTGGTAAAATAATATATGACGCAATTGAACAAAATAACTTATCACTCCTAAACGATGGCCGTCCCACACGCTTCAACAGTTATAATGGTAATTTGTCACAAATAGATTTAAGCTTTTCCGATTTCAACACAGCACTTAACCTTACTTGGAACGTACTTTCAGATCTTTACGGAAGCGACCATTTTCCAATAATTTTAACAAATAACCGATATAACCAGACATTACATTACCCTACTAGTAAATGGAAGTTAAAATCTGCAAACTGGGCATTGTATAAAAACCTTATAGATAACCTTTTAAGTCAAACTAACTTTAACGAAATCAACAATAGTGAATTATTGAATAAATTTATGTCCATCATCACAAAAGCCGCGGATATAGCGATAGGTAAATCATCTCTATCTCACAATGGTCCTACCGTTCCATGGTGGAATATTGCATGTAAAGAAGCGATAAAATTGAATAAACAAGCATTTAATAAGTATAAAAAACATAATACCATACAAAATCAACAACAATTCAAAAATCTCAGAGCTAGAGCGCGGTACATAATAAAAAGATCTAAGAAAGAGTCTTGGATAAACTTTGTATCTCGCATAAACATCTCTACGCCCCCCACAGAAATTTGGAATAGAATCAGACGAATATATGGTACCTACTATAATTTTAATATCAATATACTGACAGAAAGAGGACAAGATCTAACGAGTACTCAGGAAATTTCCGATACATTAGCAAAAACTTTTGAACAATTTTCCAGTAATCCTAATTATGACAGTAAATTCCTTGAGTATAAACAACTCACTGAAAAACTCAATCCCATTCGTACCGATTCCAACAATGATTCTCCCGTGAATACCTCCATTTCGTTGGATAAGTTCTACGAAGCCCTGAAAAAGGTCAAAGATAGTAGCCCCGGTCCAGATAATATTCCAACAGCATTCATAAGGAACTCTTCCAACCAAGCTTCAATATTCTTATTAAATATTTTCAATTATTACTGGTTTCAACAACAATTCCCTGATACTTGGAAGGAAGCGGCAATAGTACCGATCTTAAAACCAAACTGCCCCAAAAATACTGCTAATTCCTATAGGTCTATCTCCCTTACCTCTTGTGTCTGCAAATTATTAGAAAAAATAATTAATAACCGACTCGTTTGGTTCCTGGAATTCAACTCCTTACTAATCAGGGAACAAAACGGTTTTAGAAAAGGACGCTCAACAATTGATAATATAATTGACTTAGAATCCGACATTCACGAAGCATTCCTTAACAAGCAAACAGTTCTAGCCGTATTTTTTTATATCAAACGTGCATATGATACAGCTTGTAAGCATAAAATTTTATTAAAATTAGACGATTGGGGAATAAATGGAAATATGCTTGCATTCATTAAGAACTATTTACATAAACGATCCTTTCGTGTGAAATTGAACGGGCATTTCTCGAATAATAAAGAACTAGAAAATGGTACCCCTCAAGGCTCGATAATAAGCGTAACACTTTTTTTTAATCGCAATGAACGATATTTTATATAATCTTGAAAAGCCATTGAAGGGGAAATTATACGCAGATGATTTAGTTTTATATATTAAGGGTAAAAACATAAACTACATAGCGTATGTCATGCAGCAACATATTCGACTTCTTGAAACCTGGTCTCAGTCTACAGGATTCCAATTATCTACAGAGTTAATCAAATAGATCATTTTCTCCAAAAATTCATTTTTCTTCAACCCAACACTCAAGTTATACAACAATAATTTGAATCTTTGTGATCATATAAAATATCTCGGTATAATTTGGGATTACAAGCTGACTTGGTCAACTAACATTAACGACCTGATTTGTAAAACTCACAAAAGTTCTAATCTGCTCAAAATACTATCTAATAGGAATTTGGGCGCTGATTCAACGTCTTTAATACGTATATATCGTTCACTAATTAGATCACGTCTTGATTACGGATTCGTAGCCTACTCGTCAGCGAAAAACACAGTACTGAATCTTTTAAATCCAGTCCAGAATACTGCGATCAGAATTTGCCTGGGTGCATTTCGTTCAAGCCCCCTCCGAGAGCCTTTTCAGTGAAGCATCCGAAACCCCCCTCCACCTACGACGGATTTACCTTAGCCTCTCTTATGCGATCAGTATATCTGCAAATCCCAATCACCCAGTTTATGAGAACATCTTCTCCAATCATTATTCGGCTGACTATGAAAAGAGGAAAAGAACAAATCCACCACTTTATGAAAGAATTAACAGATCCCTCAACCTTCTAAATATATCTATTCCTCCAACGATTCCTCAATTCATTTCCTCCCCTCCTCCATGGATAATAAAACCACCACTATGTGATACATCGTTGACAAGTTTTGATAAGAGGAAACAAACCATACCCTAATTAGAGGAAAATATCATGAGAAAATATCTTATTTCCAACAATATACCCATATTTACACTGATGCCTCTAAAATGGATACTGGAGTACTTGTAACACCAAATGCAATAATCAAATGTAGACTACCTCATATTACAATCATTCTAGTTGGAGAACTGTATGCGATATTTCAAGATCTAGTCCATGCCAATAGAGAAAATTTAAAACACTTGCTCATAGTACCTAACGGATTCATTGAACTCAATTGAAAGTTTGCGCCAAACATATCCATTAAATCCTATACTGATACTAATTAAGCAAAAACTATCTTAGTTATACAATTCAGGAGCAGTTATACAGTTTTGATGGGTGCCTTCACACGCAGGAATAGAGGGAAATGAGCGAGCCGATGCAGCAGCCAAAACTGCAATTCAGGATCCTAATGCCACCGAAGTCACGAGAGCTACGATGTCAGACATTGTTTAAAATCCCTTTTAAACTTAGTGATTCTCTTTCTAGAAATCTAACAATTCATATATTTTCAATACCGGCTGTTACAAACAATCCCGAAACGAATAGGAAAAAACGCTAGTTTTTTGCTAGCCCTAGCCGGCTGACGTTCATTTCACATTGTATATCTTCTTCTTCCTTGAACCGTCTAACAGTAATATATCTGCTGATCTTTACAATTATCACTTAAGAAGACAGTTTATTAGTGGAGAACTCCCTAGATTTAACTGTTCATTGACAACTTCATATTGTGGGTTTCTTAAATGTCTTCTAATTTCCAATTCTCCAAGGAAATCCAGTTCTTGTTTCTTTTCACAAATATGCAGCACTTCTAGTTTTGTGTTAGGTATCAATGAATGATTGGTGTCAAGTAGATGTTTTGCGTAGTGGGATTTATCTGGTTGTTTTAATCTGTATGCTCGTAAGTGTTCACTGTATCGGATTTCAAAATTCCTAAGGGTCTGGCGCAAATAGACAGCATTACATTCTGGACATTTGAGTTTATATATACCTGACTTCTTTAATAGTGGTATTTTTGTTTTTACATTTAACAATTTTGTACTAACGTTACTTTCTGTTTTAAAAGAAATTGTTGTATTCGTTGCTGAAGATATTATGTTTGAAATATTATTAGAAATATTTCCTTCATATGTGATGGTTTTATAAGTTTTTATTTCATCAGCTTGTTTAGGAAATATTAGTTGTAATGCCACTTTTTCCTCTTTTTTACTAATTAACTTATTTATCATATCTAATGGATAACCGTTGGATGTGGCCCATTTGTCTAATTGTATTAATCTCTCTATCAAAATTACTAGATTTGTGTGTTTGTAATAACTTTATATTTAATTATTGATAGATCTGGAGGAAAAATATTTCAGTAAATTGTTTACTAAGTGAAGTGATATAAACATCCGGTCACTTCTGGTTTTTGTATACCTTTTCCTGAATCCTAGTCAATTGACTAATAAATCGTAATATAAGGTATATTTATATTATGGCTCGCTTTCATTAGTTTCCTATTACTCCCGTTTGACTTTTAACCGTCTGTACCGGTCAATTTAGAGTGGTCCTTCGAGAACAAAATGCATTTAGCTATCGCATCGCTCAAGGATATGTAGGAACGGAAAAATATGATGTTGAATTCCTTCTCATACCATCGAACCAGCGCAGAATAAATCGAAGTTTTTTATTCCCTTCCTCTACAGACATCAAAATACATATTAAGGCATCGGTTAACAACGCTTGGCAACATCAGTGCTCTCAATCTCTCGATAAACTTAGAGAAGTGAAAAGAACAGTTAAACCGTGGAAGAGCGTTCCAGAAAATAGGAAGTTATCTTGACCCGCCTTCGAATAAGACTGTCCAAAGTTTTCACAGCAAAGAGTGTCATTTAACATCCCACCTATGTACCATTTGCTCGGAGAGGAATTCAATATGGAAAACTTGGTAGCTTATCTACGAACTATTCAGTTTTTGCACAAAATTTGAACGTTTAATATTATAACCGTTTGTGTTCTTTTACCTGTAATACCTGTAGTACTATTTAATATTTAATATTGTAACATTTGGTAGCGCTAATAACCTAAAGGGTTGATGCGCTTTATTTTTCTTAAATAAAAAAAAAGTTTCATTTATAAAAGAGTTTGTTTAATTAATCAAACATAGACTTTTTGTAAAAACAGATGAAAAACATTTTAATAAAGAACTTTTAATCGTAATCGCTGTTTAACTACTAATATATGATCAAGCGTTGAGTATTGTTTAATTTTAATTAATAAGCGAAATAAATACACAATATTTTTACACCTGCCTTACAGAAATATCTTTTATTCCGGTAAATATCCGTTTTAAAATCCACAAAATTTCATTTATCCCCTATTTATTCGATACCCCTAAAAGCATCCTGAATGTATCATGTTTCATTATTTAATATATTTATCTAGACTATCGAGAGAAGTAGAAAAAAAACTTATTATGTCAAATTGGGGTCGGGAGATAAAAGTTCCACGTGTTTGAATTTCTCACGCGTTTTAGATATTCTTTTCATACTTTTTATTAAACGTTCACTTTTTTGGAAAGTGTAACGGCTGTGGTCAATATACCACAATTGACTTTCAAAAGCGTCCTTTCGTATATATATTTTTTTCAAGGTAATTATTAAAAGTAAGGAAAATAAAAAATGTAGGGCACGCTTGCAGGTAGACTTTTTTTGTATTTTAAAAATTTACATAATGCGTTAGACATATTTATAGGGACATTTTGGGATTTCTCTTCACACACACACCAACTGTAACAATCGAAGAGTAATAGTTATAGCTAAATCATCTAATTATTAGGATCATTTTGGACAGTAAAAAAGAAAATATTAATAATTAGAAGCGGAAAAACCAGAAAGTTTTATATTTATTCAACTAAATGTAGAATTTCAATAAATTAATACGATTCTGAGTGGTTTTAAAACCGAGTTCGTTTCGGGTTCAGTGAGAGGTTTTTCTTAGTTTATCTTTAGAAATTATAAATAACCAATTACAACACTTAAACAAATGAATACATTATTATCCCAGATAGGAAAGAACGAGATGATTTAGAATTAAAACATCCCTTTTTTGTTTTATGGTATTTAGTGATAGGAAAGCTACTATCAAGTATCCACTTACGTCGATTTAAATCGGAAATAGGCAACCAATATTACAACATGTTAATATACTGGTTGCTGACTTTCTGTACTAAACCAGTTTTTAATCATTAATATGGCAGAAGCAACTACCTTTGACTACAAGGGTAGTAACAACAATATTAACCTTCCAGGACTCGTGCTTTATTTTGATACATGAGTACTCGCGCCGGGTCCAGCTGTTTTGTATTAGCTTAACCTCTTTTATATAAAAAAAGGGAAATGGCATTTTAAATATAAAAAAATATGTACAACACAAAAGTAATTCATTTTATTGAAACTACATAAACTTTTAATAAAAAAAATACAAAACAAATTATACTTATACTCTTACAAAACAGAATACTTGTTTATAACATATTATTATTTTTTTAATTTCTGACACATCCTTGGCACAAAATTTGAGCATGAGTCAGACAAACAAACTTTCTACACATTTGGCAAAAATATTTGGTTTTACTATCTTTCTTGCAAAAATAGCATCTCTTTCTAGTGCCAGGGGGAAAACAAGGTTGTTCTTGATTTGAATTTAGTATTCCAGCTGCTTCCTATCTGCGTTCTCTCACTTCTCTTGGCAAATTTGTCAGTTGAGCTCTGCGTCTTTGATGATCTTCTGTTAGCATATTCGCCAGTTCTTTTATAAATCTTCTTCTTACACAGGAATACTTTTTATTATTCGCAGCATAAATTCTTTGACACTTGCTACCAGCGATATTCATTATATGGAAAAAAATTACCATAGGCCAACGTTGCGTGTTTCTTGCTACATTATATGTGGCACAAAGTTTGTCCACAGTATCCACTCCACCTTTGGTTGCATTATAGAATGTGATCATCTCTGGCTTATTTTTGTCACCGGTATCTGGATCGATTGTTCCATCGCGGTGCATGCTGGAAGCAATAATTACGTTCTTTCCTTTACGTGGTACATACGAAACAATTGTGGTGGTTTCTTGATAACCAAAAATACTTGATAAATCAGGACGACTTTTTGTACTGACAAATTCAGAAGGTAGCTCCCGCTTATTCTTTCGTACTGTTCCAACATAGGTCAAGTTATGCTCTGACAAGAGTCTCCTTATAAGCGGAAATGAAGTAAACCAGTATTCACAGGTTACATTACGATCAGTGCCGGAAATAGGAGAAACAAGTCGTAGCACAATATTACATGCATCATTCGGAACAGAATAACGTCCTTTAGGTTGTGTTCCAACATAAACTTCCATATTTTGCATCCACCATGGCAAAAATTTTAATGCCGTACTTGTTGGGCTTACTACCGATGTATTGTCGAAATGGACACCTTCCCCTAAAGGCCGGTAACTGTTCGTCGATAGTTGCAAATTGACTAAGAGTATAGTTTTTCTTACAATTAACAAGAAAAATATCAAATAGTTCTCTAATCGGGGCTAATTTATCTTCAGCTTTTCTTTCATCTCTTGTTTGTTTGTCGTCAAATCGCAAATATCTTAGTAAAAACAAAAATCTTTCTTTAGACATCGTCAGCCAAAACTTTTCAACGCCGGTACCATCCCTTTCCCATAGGTCATCAACATTTAGATGGCTGCTTTAGAGTTCCAGCTAAATATAGTAGACCTAACAAGGCTTTTATTTCGATTTTATCGGTTTCTTTAGCATCTCTTTGTCGGGAAAAATTAGATCTCTGCATCTGGATCATTTTATTCGTATTTTGTACAATTATTTCCAATATATTGTTACAAAAAAATAAATTCCAACATTCAAATGGAGTCTTTGCATTCTTGGCACAAGGTCTAACGTCACAATATTGCATTTTCGTGTTCTCACATTTTTTTTAGTGATATGTTTTTTCCAGGTTGTTTTGCCATCATATAACACGTAGAAGTAAATTCGTTGGGCCTGTGAGACTTGGAGCAAGTCCTGGAAGGTTAACAGTTCTTCTACAGTAAATCAATCCACAACAATAGCGAATACAGGTAGTCTTGCTTCAACTTCCACATCTTATGTAGATGTTGCAAAATCCTCACCAAAACCTATATTTCTGTAATGTTATTTATTATTCAAAATGAAGATTACGAGATTTTATGAAAAGTATGATTTTTATGACATTATTGTAACTATCAATTCCATTCAAAGTGTAAACTAAATTATATATAATGTTAAAATATAAAATTTTCAACAAAACATTAAAAATTGAATAGATGAGGCTTTTACTTGATGAATATCCATACTGAACGATGAAATAAAACAATATAATTTGTTTAAATCTTCATTTATTTGAAGTAATGTTCAATTTAAACTAGTTGACGCGTTTCACTAACACAGTAGCTTTGTCAAAACGAATTCATTTCGACAAAGCTTTCTCTATCTGGGGATAGGCTTCTTGAATATTCGTGAGTGCTTTAGTTGTATATGCGACTGGTTGATTTTCTTGCACAAGTACAGCTCCAACACTTTTCTAACTTGCATCTACAAATAATGTCACTTGTTTGTTGACATCATAAAATCTTAAAACAGGAGCAGTTGTAAACTGTTGTTTAATTTTCGAAAAAGCATCGTCTTGCTCATGACTCCATTCAAATTCTACGTCTTGTTTCTATAACTTTCGTAATATTCTGTCAACTCTGCCATATTTTTTATAAACTGTTTAAGATATGTTGCCATCCCTAAAAATCTCTGTATCTTTGTCTTGTTTGTTGGTATTTTCAAGTTCTTGATGGAAGCAACTTTTTCAAAATCAATTGGGCCCTGCTATGCAAAAAGCAACCAAACCACAATCTTAAAAATCTAGAGATAATCTCGTCTATTGATCAAGAATTGGCCATTCTACATTCTGCAGAAAGCTACCGAGCTGTCCTAAATATTTAACCTTAAATAATGTTTTGAAACTTATCTCCTGTTCATTAATAGGACATCTCAGATTTTGCATAAAACAACCGTTCCACTTGGATTGTTGTGTGATCAATATTTTTGTATTTACATTCTAAAATTACCAACCAAGTGGGTCGGTCTTATCATGTCAAAAAAGATTTTTTAAATTACTTTTAGTTTTCACCAACCAAGTGGGTTGGTATTGTTTGACAAAACATAGTTTGCGTCAAGTATAGCTGCTGTGTCATTGCATCATTTTTTACTCTCTCTGAAACGACGCGGTTTTTGTGCTTAAACTAGTGTTTTTTATCAAAAGTGTTAAACTTATTAATGTACCAATGATGTTTAAATCGAGAACTGCAAAAATAATGAGCGAGGCCGGAAAAATAGCCATAAAAAATGGTAAGTTTCCGTATAGAGGTTATGTTTCCAAAATATTAGTTTATTGTTTCCTTTGAACAGCATAAAATATTGTATTTCTATTGATTAATAATTAGTTAAAAGTCAATGTTATAGTAGTAGCAATTTTAATTAGATTTTATATTTGTCTTTAGAAATACCTATTGAATATTTTTGTGGGTTGGTTGGTTTTTGCAGATCGTATTTCTTACTTTTTAGATCATGAGTCTACAAGTGCCGATCTGCAAGAAATGGAATCCTGTTCTTCTAGGACCGTCTCAAATAATAATCTCTCATCCTTACAAAAAAACAACGCAATTGTAGAACCAGTAGGTGGTAAGTCAAACAAAAAAACCGTATAGTTTCCATAAGTGTCTATTTTTATCTTTTTTTTTTCAGAAACAAACGTTGATAACTATTCAAAACCATGTCCTAGTTGCTCAGTTTTGAACAAGGAAATTATTATCAGAAAACTACCACAAACTATTGTATCAAAAGAGAGTGACGTCATAGAAGACAATGACGTCATAGAAGACAGTGACGATTCTATTGCTGATCCGTCATATGAAATCAATGGTAATCTATCACGTTATGTAGTTGCTGATGATGACTCAAATTCAGATAACTCCAGTGAAGCATCCTTTAAAGAAAATGAAAATCCGGGAAGGCGTAAGCGAGGTCGTAAACGTAAATATATAGCACAAAATATTGCCCTAAAGAAAACTAATAAAAACAGTAACAAAACATATTTTAACTACAAAGGCAGAAAAATGAATCCAAAACCATTCAACGACTATTTTTGCGGCTGTCCAAAAAAATGCTCTGAAAAAGTAAACAGTGAAAAAAGAAAAGATGAGTTTACCAAGTATTGGTCATTGGAAACGTACAATGCACAAACCAACTTTATTGCAGCAGCAGTATCTGAATTCCCAAAACAAAGACTATATGGTCGAAATGCCATTAAAAGGACTTTTTCAAGAAAATATAAGCTGGGCGAAGAAATAGTTTGTCGCAATATTTTTGTTAAAACTTTGGGAATATCACCATAAAGAGTTAATACGGCTTTAAAAAAGTTTCATGGTGGGTCTGCATAACTGACCAGAGAGGAACTACGGAAGGCAAAAATAAACTACCCCATGCAAGTGTACAAAGAGTAATCGACCAGATTAATAGAATACCACGTTATGTTTCGCATTACTGTCGAGATAAAACTGAAGCTAACTTTCTGCCATCAGATATGACTCTACAAAAAATGTATAATTTGTATTGCTCTGAAGAAACTACCCCAGTTAGCATTGCCAGCTACAAAAGAATTTTCTACAGCAAGTTCAATTTACGAACAAAATCAATCAAGAAAGACGCATGCAATATATGCGACAAATTAAAAACTGCATTAGACAATGAGAAAAATATAGAATCGAAGGAAGAACTGAGAAATAAGCATAATACCCATCTACTTTTAGCCAAAGAAGCTCAGAACCTTCGGAGGCAGGATTTTGAAAGTGCTAAAGAAAATGATGAACTGGAGGGTTTAACATTTGACATGGAAGAAACTCTACCCTTGCCCATAATTCCTACGAATATAGTGTTCTACAAACGGCAGCTTTTGGTTTATAATGCTGGAGTACATAGTGGTAAAAAAGATCAAGGATACTGTTACGTATGGGTTGAAGGCCAAGCTGGACGTGGATCCCAAGAAGTAGGATCGTGCTTAATGAAACATATCAAGAATCACGTACCGGCAACAGTAAAGCACCTAATCCTTTGGAGTGATGCATGTGGGGGGCAAAATAGGAACATAAAAATTACCCTACTGCTTAAATCTATTTTGCACACTTTGAACTTTTTAACGTCAGGTCACACTTTTCTTCCCATTGACTCAGATTTTAGCGACATTGAATCTGAACTAAAAATACATCAGCGGCTTTACATTCCAGATGACTACATTAATAAAATGAGAAGTTGTCGCAAGAAAAAACCATTTATTGTCACAAAAATGGAGACCAACGATTTCTTCAGCGTTGAAGAAATAGAAAAAAGTATAGTTAACAGGAAGGTGACAGAAGAGAAAGAAAAAATAAACTGGCTACATATCAGAAGCATTAAACTAGATAAAGACGAGCCTTTTTATCTTTTCATAAAACAAAACAAATTCTCAAATACCTTCCAAAAGGTCAACATCAAAAAGACTGTTCGGGGAAGGCCATTTGCTGGTGGAACACCCTATGAAGCTTTGGTACCACTATGGCCTCAAGGCAAACCTACAGCCCAACCAAAATTAAATAACCTTAATGAAATGATTCACTTAATTTCATCTGATGCTTTGCACTTTTATACCAATCTTTAAGGCAACAAAAGAATCATTGAGGATGTAGATGGCTTTGATATAGAACAACTTGATTTTAACATTGAAGATGAAAATTTGTAATTACCATATCAAAAAAATGATCCAGATGTTCTACTATTTATCTAAGTTAATGATAAATTTGTTTTTATAAGTTTTTTAAGTTTCATAATTTTGTAAGTTCGAGTTTATACATGAAAATAAAAAAAATCGAGTGTTTTTTTGTAATTTCTTGAACAGCAAAAACAAACCAAGCCACAATCTATCTAGTTTTTTTTGTGAAAATTTATATTTTTGTTTTGATTCTACAATAATACAACTACATTACAATTTAACTATTAAATAGATAAGTTAGAGTCCTGAAAAATTTGTTCAAAAATGAAATAATTAAAAATGGAATTAAAAGCTAATTTACTCTGAATTTAAATATTGTGGTGGGTTGGTTGCTTTTTGTTTAACAGGGCCCAATTGACAGTCCAGTCCGTCTTCTGAAAATAAATGATCTAAGAATTTGACTCGTCTGGATTCAAATACAAATTTTTCTTTGTTCGATTTTATACCTTCTTTGAGTATTTTTATGACTTTAGCTGTAATTTCACGTAATTTTTCTTTTGTTTCTGCAAATATAAAGACGTCGTCCATAGAACACTCTGTATTTGGAACATTTCCCAGAAGAGAAGACATGATTTCTTGGTATACTCACTGTCAAAAACAGGATATCATGTCATATTTATCAAAAATATAAATATTTTTGTTAATAACATATTTTTTCTTAAGATTAATAATTTTCGTTACAATGACCCGAAGATCTCTTTTTGATTATCATTCAGCTCCTTGTATAACACATGTTCTTCCAAGAAAACTTGAAAACATGAAATTCTGCTATCTAAAATGACAAAATCGTGGTATAATCGTCCACCTGATCACCGAAATACTAAAAATTAAATTTCGTAACTTCTAGCAGCTGAAAGACAAACCAACTAGACTTAGAGGAATTTCCGGAACAATGAATTAAAAAAAACTTTTAATTTCCGTTACACATTCTTCGACTACTCACCGAGATATCGCGAAGGTCATTCCCATGATCATTACAATGGTGATTCATGTGAATGTTTAATTTCTTCATTTCGATCGTAGACCGGACAAAAAAATTCTATTTTAATATATACGTCTTGAGCTACAGAATCTTCATTTAAATAAGTCTTATAAATAAATAATTAAATGGCTTATGGGGTAACAATTTTAAATATCAAGGTTTCAACGTTATTTGACGATTTGTTTCTATATGTATCAATCTTCCACATATTCTAACCATTTTATCTCTTTTTCCAACCTCTATTCATTACTTTTTTGTTTATCCATTTTCAAGCAATCTTTAAATGTGACGTATCTAATCTCTATTTTGGTTTGGAATTAAAGGTAGAAATACATGAATTGTGGACCGGTTTCGTATCATTATACCTCTTCAGCGCAAAGTATTAGTTCTTACATTCAGAGTCTCTAATCTGTACAGAATATGTCTTACTGACGGTCTTATCATCTCCACATCTAACCTCATACCAATCTGTGTCTGCTGCTTTTAAAATATATGTTTTACTTTACCTGGACTAATATTTAAATATTTAATTTTGGTATATATTTAGCGGCATTGTCCAGCGATATCTGTGCGGATATGTTTTAAACAAGAGGGTCAAAATTCCGCGGAGTTCAAGGTTATTGAGTAATGCGTTAAGACCGTGTTCCAAGAATAATATTAAATTTGTGGGTGGTACTAAAATTATTTTTTTTATCTTCATTCAATCAACGCTGTAAGATTGATCATTATTTGAGATTTACCTCAAAATAACGATAAGCAACAATTTATATGAGTATATTGTTTATCTATTAGTATCACTAGCTAAATTATTCAAATAAAGTTGTACACCGTATTAACCTGATCTAATGACTATTCGTTACCAAAAATACTCTGAAGAAAGCCGAGAAGTAGGGATAGTTTACCAAAGGACTAAAATAATTCAAGAAAAAGGGAAGAGAAAATGGAGCTTAATAAGTTTTGTATTTGGAATCATCTGCAAGGTAAATGTGGAGCAATATATCACTGAGATGGGATGAGAAGTAAAGGGAAAATTAAAGAAAAGTAATTCTGTCGCAAGAAAGAAAAAGTAACTGATAAATCAGTTAATGATGTCCTAAAAGCCTTTTGCGAGACCTGCGTCTACAATTGTCTTGAATTGTCGGATCCTGACTAGACAGCCATGAAAAAAAAGCTTAAAAGGAGATTATAAAACCAAAAACAGCCTTGAAAGTCTTGTCAGACTTGAAGGAAGCATTTGGAGGAACTATAAAAACAGACAAAAGTAAGGAAATAGACCAGAGCGAGACCCGCGTCTAGAATTGTCTGCGCAGCAAGACAGAGGCAATATATTGGTAAATAATTTAGTTCAAAACAGTAATAGTAAGATCCTGACTAGACAGCCATGAAAAAAATCTTAAAAGAAGAACATAAAACCTAAAACAGCCTTGAAACTCTTGTTAGACTTGAAGAAAGCATCTGAAGGAACTATAAAAACGGATAAAGGTAAGGAAATATACTAGACAAGGTTATATATAGCCTTGAAGAATAGCAAAATCCTGGCTAGTAAAGCAAGAAAAAAGATCTCGAAGGCTTCTTCGACTTGAAGACAGCTTTTATTACAGAAGCGCTAGGAATAACTATCAAGATAGCCAAACAGGCAAACTTGCATTATATATTCTCCAAGAAATAAACTATCAGATATAGTTGCAGCATTGGAGAATAGTAAGATCCTGACTAGAGAGGCAAAAAAAGGATTTCGAAGACTTCTTAAACTTGAAGAAGGTATTTGGTAACGTGAAATTGATGGTAAACGCACTAGAAGGTACTGCAAAGCTAGCCAAACAAACAGCAGTCTGTATTCTACAAAAATTAATCTATCAGACACAGTTGCAGCATTTGAGAATAGTAAGAGAGAGGCAAGTAAACAGATCTCGAAGCCAAACAGAAATAGTTACAGTCTGTATTCTTCAAGAAATAATCTATCAGATAAGGTTATGGCCTTGGGGAATAGTAATATCCTGATTAGGGAGGCCTGCAGCCTTGGGGAATAGTAAGATCCTGACTAGAGAGGCAAGCAAAAGATCTCGAAGGCTTCTTAGACATGAAGAAAGCATTGGTAATGTCATATTTACTTCTAAACCGCTGGGAGGAATGTAAAGCTAGCCAATCAGACAAAATTGCAGTGTCTATTCTCCAAAAAATAATCTATCAGACAAGGTTGCAGCCTCAGGGAATAGTAATGTCCTGAAAGGCAAAAAATATCTCAAATGCTTCTTAGAATTAAGGAAAGCATTTGGTAACGTGATATTGATTGCAAAAGCACTACGAGGAACTACAAAGCTAGTCAAACAATCAAGGTTTCTTTCTGTATAATAGAAGAAAATCAAACCAAAAACTGCCTCGAAAGGATTTTTAGACTTGTAGAAAGCATTTGGAGGAACTATAAAAAGAGACAAAGGTAAGGAAATAAACCAGACAAAGTTACAGCCCTTGGGAATAGTAAGATCATGACTAGAAAGGCGAGAAAAAATATAACGATGGCTTCTTGAAGAAAGCATTGTTGGCAAAAGCGCTAATAGGAACTGTAAAGCTAGCCAAACAGATAACGTTGCAATCTAGACTCTCCAAAAAACAATCTATCAGACAAGGTTTCAGCCTTGGGGAATAGTATGATCCTGACGAGAGAAGCGAGAAAAAAGATCTCGAACACTTCTTAGACTTGAAGAAAGCATTTGATAACATGATAAATATTAACTGGGAGTTTTTATTAGATTTTAACAATATAAATAAAGCAGTATATCGTTTTTACAATACTTTATATTCAATGTTTGACTGTTTTGTCTCTACCTTTAAACACTTCAAACGTAATTTTCCTCGTTGGTTTAACAGTTCTATTATTAGCAACATAAAAAAGAAAAAAAAAACATCTCAAAAAGTTTAGGAGAACACGTAATGAGCGTTTTCTGCAACAGTTTAAGGAGCTTCGTTCACAAACTAAACAGCAAGTGAGACGTGCTTATCAATCCTATATTAGTAACATTCAAAATAATATTGCTGCCGACTCAAGACAGTTTTGGTCCTACATCAATGCGAAAAATAAAACATCACGCATACCTGGCATTATGTCTTTAGATAATGAAACCTACTCAACGCCACAGGATATAGTTGATGAATTTAGTCAGTTTTTTGAAAATGTGTTTGTGCCATCATCAGTACCACGAGTCGCAGTTTTATGGGGACATCATCAACATCAGAATTATTACAGAGAGTGAAATGATTGAAACTGCTAAAAAATTGAAAAATAAGATGACATCTGGATCAGATGATATTCCGTCATTTTTTCGTAAAGGACTGCATTTCTTTATTAGCTTGTCCATTGAAAATATTATTCAATTTGGCTTTAGAATCTTCCACTTTCCCTGATCAATGGAAAGAAGCTAGGGTTGTTCCATTTTTTAACTCAGGTGACAAGTCTCTAATTAATAATTATCGCCCAATATCCATTCTGTCCAATTTTTCAAAACTTTTTGAAATGGTAGTTTACAATCGTTCATATCCATCCATTCGTAGCCTTATTTCACCTGCACAACATGGGTTCCTCAACAAAAGGTCAACTGAAACTAACTTACTTCTTATAAGCTAGATAAACAGACAAGGCTACAGTCTGTAATCTATCAGACAAGATGGCAGCCTTAGAGAATAGTCAAATCCTGACAATAGACGTTAGAAAAAGATCTCGTAGGCTTCTTATACTTGAATTTAGTAATATCACTTTGATTGCAAAAACCGCTGGGAGGAACTGCAAAGCTAGCCAAACATACAAGGTTGCAGTCTGTATTCTGCAGAAAATAATCTATCAGACAAGGTTGCAGCCTTGGGGAATAGTAAGATCCTGACTAAAGAGGCAAGAAAACAGATCTCAAAAAGCTGCTTAGACTTATAGAAAGCATTTGGTAGCGTGACATTGTTTTAAAAATCACTAGGAGAAACTGTAATGCTAGCCAATAATACAAGGCTGCAGTCTGTATTATCCAAGAAATAATCAATCAGATAGAGTTGCAGCCTTAGAGAACAGTCAGATCCTGACTAGAGAAGCAAGAAAAAAAATCTCGAAGGCTTCTTAGACTTGAAGAAAATATTTGGTATACCGTGAAATTGATGGCAAAGGCAGTAGAAGGAACTGCAAAATTAGGCAAACAGACAAGGTTGCAATCTGTATTCTCCAAGAAATACTCTATCAGACAAGGCTGCAGCTTTGGGGAGTAATAAGATTATGACTAGAGAGGCAAGAAAAAATATCCCGAAGGCTTCTTAGACTTGAAGGAGGCATTTGGTAACGTGAAATTGATGAAAAAACACTATAAGGTACTGCAAAGCTAGCCAAACAGACAACGTTGCAATCTGTATTCTCCAAAGAAGACTCTATCAGACAAGGTTTCAGCCGTGGGGAATAGTAAGATCCTGAATAGAGAGACAAGAGAAAATATGTTGAAGACATCTTAGATTTAAAGAAAGCATTTGGTAACGTCACATTGATTTTAAAAGCGCTATGAGGAACTCTAAAGCTAGCCAATCGGACAGAATTGCAGTGTGTATTCTCCAAGAAATAATCTATCAGACCAGATTGCAGCCTTGGGGTATAGTAAGAAACTGACTAGAAAGGCAAAAAGAGATCTCGAAGACTCCATAGACTTAGACAAAAGCACTAGGAGGAACAGCAAAGCTAGCCAAACAGACAAGGTTGCATTCAATATGTATTCTCCAAGACATTATCTATCAGGGCTGTCCCATTCCTCTTTTTATATATTGTAAAATTGCAGCTTTTATTTTACGCAGTATATGGAATAATAAAAAATTGGATAAGGATCTGAGCTAATAGTTTGTGTAGAGCTTTTTATTTGAATAAATGTATTTGAAACCATTCCTAATAAGCTAGTAATTTATACATTTCACTGATTTACGTAAAGACATTCATCAATAATTATTTTTTTCTTTCTATATACATCAGGAGAACCAAATAAAAGGTTTAATAAACAAACTCTTCATTATATCTGCGAAATTTATCTTTGTTTTGTTTCAATTGCTAACTGACTACATCTAACAACAAAATCCTGTTCTTCCTCTTCAACATTATCATTTGTATTGTCTTCTTTATACGTCTGGTTTCTGGTACAATCTTCTAAAAAAATAGAAGTGACAATTTTGAGATAAATTCAAATCAAAAAAGTGATTGATTCATTTCAAAAAGATCTTGTAAAACAAACCAAAAGTTTTTGATCTTTGTCAAGAAATATCTAAAAAAATAATGAATACTTTCAAAAGATACAGATCCCTCAAACTTTATACTGAAAGCTGAATATGAGTAGAAAGACACAGTATATATCAAAATGTTCGAAATATAGTCAAATCTTAAAATATACTTACTTTCATTTTTTTGTAACTGATTGTAATCATTGATAGAAACAGTAGAAGAGATTTCAACTCTGATAATTTGTTGAGTCTGAGGACTCGCGGGCTTCGATAGAGAAAACCTTATATATTTTTTCGATTTGTGTTTCTTTTTCCCAGTTCTTTCATAAAAATTACCGCTGCTTTCTTCGCTGCTTTGTGATTTCTTCCATAATTCTTTTATATCCGGATCAACTTCATTAACTTGACTCTTATCAATGACATGTGTATGATCTAATATTTCTATAATTTCCCTTATATCATAAGCATTTTCGTCAAGTACATCCAATGTTTCTCTGAAACCTTTCTTGTTGCCAGATTTCAGCCTCGGCCTTTTCCTAGCCCATTTGTCCAAGGAGCTTCCGGTGTTGTAGGTGGGTATATGCTCAGGCAATTTTAGGTTATTTACTGATAACTTGGGAGATTTTCTGTGGTCTGAGAATAATGTTCGTATAAACGATATAGAGTATCTAAAATACTTGATTGGGTTAATTTATTTTATTATTATTCACTTACAAGCATTGTTGCGATGTAGCAATGTGCTTTACAGACAATAATACTCTTAAATCAGCGTGAGTGAGCAGGATAAGCATAGAAAATTTATAATGTACATTATAAGGAGTTGCTTTCAAATTTAGTGCAACATAGAACAATGTTTATGCATAATATTACAATATTAACTTAGTCAGCAAGTTGCTTTCTTATTGAATACTGTTAAGTCAGCGTGGGTCGGCATGATCAGCATACGTAAATTACAACTAAACTACCAAGTCAGTGTTTTACTGATGATTTAAATGAGTCAGCATATTGATTTTTGATAGAATTAGTGAAGCAAAAGCTTGTGCGTTAAATTCAGCATTGGTACAGCGTAAAAAAATACTATTTACAGATAATAATATTAAGTCAGCGTTGGTCAGCATGATCAGAATAGGTAAATTACTATCTTACTAATAACTTAATCGAGCCAGCATGCTACCTTTCGGTAGAATTAGTGGAGCACAAGTTGTAGCATTAACTTCAGCGTTGATATAGCGTAAAAAATAATCTTTATAGATAATACTGTTAAGTCAGCGTGAGTCAGCATAATCAGCATACGTAAATTATTACCAAACTACTGAGTCAGCATCTTATTGATAACCTAAATGAGTCAGCATGCCGCTTTTTGGTAGCATTAGTGAAGCAAAAGTTGTAGCATTAACTTCAGCATTGGTACAGCGTAAAAAAGTACATTTTACATATAGTAATATTAAGTTAGCGTTGGTCAGCATGATCAGCATAGATAAATTCTACTAAGTCATGATCTTATTGAAGACTTAAATGAGTCAGCATGCTGCTTTTGGCTAGAATTAGTGGAGCAAAAGTTGCAGCATTAACTTCAGCATTGGTACAGCTTAAAAAAATTATAGATCATAATATTAAGTCAGCGTGGGTCGGCATGATCAGAACAGGAAATTTATAATGTACATTATGAGGAGTTGCTATCAATTTTAGTGCAGCATAGAGCATTGTTAATATTACAATATTACTAAGTCAGCATGTTGCTTTTTTATGGACTTGGTGAAGCAAAAGC
This sequence comes from Galeruca laticollis, assembly GCA_963921935.1. Lineage (NCBI taxonomy): Eukaryota > Metazoa > Arthropoda > Insecta > Coleoptera > Chrysomelidae > Galeruca > Galeruca laticollis. Next base: position 58,534,485 of record OY998185.1, on the reverse strand, counting down.
TGTAGCATTAACTTCAGGATTGATACAGCATAAAAAATATTCTTTACAGGTAATAATGTTGAGTAAGCGAAGGTTAGAATAATCAGCATAAGTAAAGTACTACCAAACTACTAAGTTAGCATCTTACTGATGACTTAAATTAGTCAGTATGCTGCTTTTTGGTAGAGTTAGTGGAGCAAAGGTTGTAGCATTAACTTCAGCATTGGTACAGCGTAAAAAATTCACTTTAGAGATGAAAATGTTAAGTCAGCTTATGTCAGCATGATCAGCATAGGAAATTTATAATGTACATTATAAGAAGCTGCTATCAAATTTAGTACAACCTAGAACAATATTACTAAGTCAGCATGTTGTTTTTTTATAGAATTAGTGAAGCAAATGCTATAGCGTTAACTTCAGCATCGGTATAGCGTGAAAAAATACGATTTACAGATAATAACATTAACTCAGCGTTGGTCAGCATTATCAGCATAGGTAAATTACTATCAAACTACTAAGTCAGTATCTTACTAATGACTTAAATGTGTCAGCATGCTGTTTTTTGGTAGAATTAGTGAAGCAAAAGTTGTAGCATTATTTCAGCGTTGATACATCGTAAAAAATACTTTTTACAGAAAATACTGTTAAGTCAGCGTTGGTTAGTATGATCAGTATAGGTAAATATCTACCAAAGCACTAAGTTACCATCTTACTGATGACTTAAATGAGTAAGCATATATCTTTTTGATAGAATTATTGGAGAAAAAGTGGTAGCTATAACTTCAGCATTTCTACAGCGTAAAAAAGTAGGTTATATATATACGATATTACTGGTAAGTCAGAGTGGGTCAACATGATCACCATCGAAAATTTATAATGTACATTATAAGGAGTTGCAATCAAATTTAATGCAACATAGAACGATGTTTGTGGATAGTATTAAGATATTACTGAGTCAGCGTGGATCAGTATGATCAGCATAGGTAAATTACTACCACACCACTAAGTCAGCATCTAATTGATGACTTAAATGAGTCAGAATGTTGATTTCGATAGAATTAGTTAATCAAAGCTGTAGCATTAACTTCAGCATTGGTACAGCGAAGACAAATACTTTGTACAGTCATAAATATTAAGTCAGTGTGGACCACCATGAATAGCATAAGTAAATTACTACCAAACTACCAAGTCTCACTGATGATTTAAATGAGTCAGCATATTGCTTTTTGGTAGAATTAGTGAAGTAAAAGCTGTAGGATTAATTCAGCATTGGTGCAACGTTTAAAAATACTCTTTACCGATAATACTGTTAAGTCAGCGTGGGTCGGCAAGATCAGCATAAGTAAGTTAGAACCAAACTACCAAGTCGTCGTTTTACTGATGACTTAAATGAGTCATCATATTGATTTTTGAAAGAATTAGTGAAGTAAAAGCTGTAGCAGTATTGATATAGCGTAAAACATACTATTTACAGATAATACTGTTAAGTCAGCGTGCGTCAGCATGATCAGCATAAGTAGATTACTACCAAACTACTAAGTTAGCGTCTTACTGATGGCTTAAATGAGTCAGCATGTTGCTTTTTATTAGAATTAGTGGAGCAAAAGTTGTAGAAATAACTTCAGCATTGTTACAGGGCAGATAAATACTTTTTTCAGACAATAATATTATGTCAGCGTGGGTCAGCATGAACAGCATAGGTAAATTACTACTAAATTAAAATCAGCTTTTACGGATTAGTTAAATGAGTCAGCATGTTGCTTTTGGTAGAATTAGTGAAGCATAAGTTGTAGCACTTTACAGCGTAAAAAATACTCTTTATAGATGATACTGTTAAGTCAGCGTGAGTCAGCATAATCAGCATATGTAAATTACTACCAAACTACTGAGTCAGCATCTTACTGATATAATAAATGAGTCAGCATGCTGCTTTTTGGTATCATTAGTGAAGCAAAAGTTGTAGCATTAACTTCAGCATAGGTGCTGCGTAAAAAAATACTCTTTAGGGATAATACTGTTAAGTCAGCGTGAGTAAGCATGATTAGCATAAGAAATTTATAATTTACATTATAAGAAATTGTTATCAAATTTAATGCAGCATAGAACAATGTTAATGGATGATATTACGATATTACTAAGTTAGTATTTTGCTTTTTTATAGAATTTGTGAAGCAAATGACGTAACATTAACTTCAGCATTGTATTAGCATTAAACATACAAATTACAGATAATACCCTTAAATGGGTTAGCATGATCAGTATATTTAAATTACGACCTAACTACTAAGTCAGCATCTTACTGATGACTTAAATGAGTCAGCATGTTACTTTTTATTATAATTAGTGTAGAAAAGCTGTAGCATTAACTTCAGCATTGGTACAGCGTAAAAAATACGCTTTATAGATAATACTGTTAAGTGAGGGTGAGTAAATACCAAACTACTAAGTCAGCATCTTACTGTTGATTTAAATGATTTAGCGATACAATTTAGAAAGCGTTAACCATTGGTGAAGAATGAAGAAATATTATTTTAAATTATAATTATTGTATTCGTAAGCATGAAGATATAAGCATAAAGCAAGTAGCTGGTACGTGCGCAACATAAAACTTATTATTTCACTTATAGTAGAAATTTCTCTAAATCATGCATATTATCAATATCTACTCACCCACGATGCTTCTGAGTAAAATACTTCGGCTGCTCCTCCAAACCACCATGGAAGTATTTATCACGTTGCCGTCTGGGATATTCCACTCTTTGGTACAGTTTCATAGGTGTACACTTCATTTGTGGTTTGTATTACCCTGGAAAAAACAAGTAATTCTATCAAGGAAACTAGTTGAAACACGTTTTATTAAATTGAAGACCAAAACAGGAGTGTTCAGAAATGTTTGGTACCATATACAGTCAAATAAAAAAACTTGTGAAAAAGCACCATAATCAGCAGACTTAGAATTGGTCATAATAAATATATCCATAGCTACCCGTTGTCACGAAATGCGACAACTCGGCGTGGCCAGCTCGGCTCACTTAAACCCCTCCAAAATAATGTCTAACACTTGTAAAAAAATGATTAGAAGATAAAAATATTAATCCAGCAATAATATCAGATATACTTAATTTATTAGATATACGTCATAATTAATTTGATTTCCTTTTTTACTGGCAGCACTACTTCATGGTCTTATGTATAAAATAAACGGTTTTAAGGATTAAAACTAACTTTTCCGCATCTGTGGCCCTGAACAATATTCTATCATAAAATTGTTACTTGTATACACTTCGGGGGATGTATCGTGCTAACAAACCGAAATTTCTCCAAAAATAACCAAAAATTTAGTATATCTAGTTCTATAGGACCCGCTGTACTCGCTCTAGTCAACTGAAAATCAATAGGGTACATCTGTGAGACACCTTGAACAATATTCAATCATAAAATTGATCAATCGTATACTCTCTGGAGGCTGTATCATGCTAACAAACTGAAAATTCTCCAAAAATGACAAAAATTTGGTACTTCAAGTACCATAGAGTACCCGTTGTACTGGCTTTAGTGAGCTGAATATCAATAGAGTTCACCTTTAAGACGCCCTTAATAATATCCAATCATAAAATTGGTCACTTGCATATACTCCGGAGGCTGTATCGTGCTAACAAACTGAAACTTCTCCAAAAAAGACAAAAATATCGTACTTAAAGTACTGTCACACCTGTTGTATTGGCTCTGGTCAGCTGAAAATCAATAGGGTTCATCAGTGAGATGCCCTGAATAATATTCAATCATAAAATTGGTGACTTGTCGAACACCGGAGGCTGTATCGTGCTAACAAACTGATATTTCTCAAAAAATGACAAAATATCGTACTTCAAGTACCATAGCATTCGTTGTACTGGCTCTGGTGAGCTGAAAATCAGTAGGGATCATCTGTGACATGTCCTTAACAATATTCAATCATAAAATTGCTGACTTATTGCACTCCGGAGACTGTATCGTGCTAACAAGACATGTAAGGAAAAGTGGCCGACGACAACGACGACGACGACATACACACAGGTTTTTTTTCTAAAAACCGTTTTTTCGTGTTGTTGTTGATGGAAAACGTAAAAATAACTCAAAAAAAAATTAACTTTTTTTGGGGTAAACCAATACTTTTCTTGCATATAGAAAGGTTGGGGGGAAAAGTAAAAATTATAAGCCATAGCGTTACATTTCTCACCACGAGAATATGGTTAAATATCTACAAAATGAATTTATGTATAATATTACTAATGTCCTAATGAGGGTGTTTAGCTGCCAGTGAAAAAAGGACGGACTTTAAGTAATCCAAATTGTGCCACTGTGTACTTCTGAGTAGTCTTATTGAAAAGATATTCTGAAACAACCCTGTCTTATCGGCATAATAAATTTTTATAACCGACTCAAACTTTGAGCAATTAGCTAAAAATATATGGGTGTACAGACGGAAATAAAAAAAATTGGAATCTCCTTGTTGTTTGCATGTTTTTTCGCAATGAAAACTGTTTTGAAATCATTAGTTCTCGCAAATGGATATAAAAATACCTTGTGATGTAACACTGTATCCCTGAAAAAGGACTAATAGTTTTTATAAATATTTTACGTTCTTATTTATTGACATAAATACAGAGGTGGTTCTCGATATTCTTTGGTATCAGGCTCGAATTTTCAAAATTCGTTTTAAAAAGAGAAAATGCGAATTATGAATTGTTTTTTTAATACTATCAATTGAATAAACTTTCGGTTATAAGTTTTTAATAGAGACACTTTTTAATTGAATATGGAAACATCCTGACTTTTAGCTGCGTCTTTTTCTGTACACAGGTAGCTCATTGTATATATTTAGCGAACAGAAAATATTTTAAATTGAATCCTATGTTTTGTTATTCTTAATAATAAAGTATAAAATGTAGAGCTCTTTTATATGTGTTTCAAAATTGATGAACGATTTTAAGCGCGTTGTATGATTCTGAAGGAAGTTATTTTTTTTCTTTATTGTAAATTCAACTGAACTGACACCATCTCTGTCCTAACCGAAAATATGAATCTAATGTCAGTATAATTAGTCTAGACGCAATCATCATAAAATTTTTATTGGCCAAATATGATTTATAGCAATTTCGTTGTTTTTGAATTAGCTTGGTGTAACATTGTAGTATTGTAATTTAGAACACAGTTAAAAACCCGTTAAATCCGACGTTTTTTTTTCGCCAAATATCAAAAGTTCGTATTAATATTTTATGACCACAACAACAAAAAAAACAATCGCAAATTTTCCAGAATAAAAGAACGCAATTTTAGTAAAAACAGCTTTAATTCTTTTTACATTTCATGCAGAACCATTTCCTCTCCGTTTATTCTTAAACAAATTTAGTTAAACCTTGCAAATCATCCCTACAGGGTTATTCATAATAGTCCGGGAGTCGGTGATACCGAAAACCCCACTGAATTAAAAAATTTAAATATCATAATTAAGCTCACGTTTAATTTCAAATCAAGAATTACTGCTCGTCACTCGTGCCATGTCTTGTCTCTAGTTTGCCTTCTCCATCTTTCTCTCTTTCTTTCTTTCTCTGTCATGATGCGCTTGACTGCAGACACTCTTATACACAAAATTTCTTCCATTACCTCACCTCTCAATTGAATTTTTTTATTTACTTAAACATGATATCATCATTATGCATACATTTGACATATAATTTATATATGATCTTCCATTTGCAGCATCTATGATCATAATTTTTCATGCATTTAGTAAAAATATATTCAGTTCTGAAGACTGAGAGTTGTAACTTTTCTAAAAAATATTTCCATCGTGGATAAAAGTTAAATACTTCGCTGTGTTGGGCGATATATCGTTAATCGCAATATTTCACCAGTGAAAAGAAAATCACTGTCGCTAAAATAATGCTGTTAAAGACGCATAATTGGCCAACGCATTAAAAGCGCTTTGCCCGGCACGTTTTTTACGCTATGCCGTATACATTTTGTCAGCACTTCGCGATTGTTTTTGAGTTGGCTGTTCAGCTTATTTTTTGCAATGTATCATTGTTCTGTGTTTGCTGGGTAAACGCTGAATTTTTTAGAGAATACGCCTCAATTAGCCAAATTTAGTAAGATTTTGATATCATAATTCTGTTACAACTAGCAATGGACTTACAACTCGTAGAACAAACAAGAGCCAAATTTATTGAGACACTTAGTATACATTCAAGATTTTTGTTTCCACATAGATCATCAGTTCTCAAACTTTTTTGGTGTCAAAGAAAATATTAATATTACAAAACTGATACCATATATGAAAATCAAATTGAAATTTTTAACGAAAGAAGTAGTTGAAAGATTTATACAAGAAGCACCAGATAATAGATTACTACTAGAAGGTAATCTAAATTAATATAAATAGATCAATTGAAATAATGTTGAGCAATTTTTCAGGTCATTTTAATAATAGGTGTTTGTGGAGCATGTAGAAGGATGAGTTAAAAATAACAATCGATTATACCCATAGATTACAAGGATTCAGTTATTATTATATAGTTTATGACTATTTATCGGTTCAGTAGATTTTTCACTATGCCAACGTTTCGGATTTATTTGAATCCATAATAAAGTCTAGTGAAATTTTTTCTCTGTTGACCAGAAATTATTTTTAATTTATTGGTCAATTCAAATTAAACGAATTATGAAGAAATTTAGAATGTTTTGGCACGTCAGTTAATGTCATGGGAACCTACCCTAAGCAGGGACAATAATGGATGGTCAATGTCAACGAATCATATATAAGTTGTTGATAGAGTATTAAACTATTAAATAAAAGTCTTTATAATATTATAGCTATATTACATGGTGGCAGCGGAAACACGAAATGACAGCATCACTACCATTATCACAACCAAAACAGTTTCAACCTCGAAATAACCCAGCTGAAGAGTGGGAGAAATACCGCCAACTCATAGAAATTTATTGGATTGCAACAGGACTAGACGGGAAACCGCCTAAAATACAAAGGGCAATATTACTACATATTCTGGGAGAAGATTGCATCAATTTGTATAATACATTTACCTTTGAAGCCGAACCAGATGCAAAGGGCAAACCAAGAGACATTGAAGAAGTTCTGACGGTAAAAATTATTTTAGATACGTTCTCAAACCATTATACTCCGTACAAAAATGAAACTTACATAAGAAATATATTCTTCACTACTAACCAAAAGAAAGGACAATCAATTGACAAATATATAACCGAACTGAAAATAAAAGCCAAAGATTGTGGGTTTAAATATCTAACAGAGTCATTGATCAGAGACAGAATCATATGCGGGATAAGAAGTAATAACTTAGGAACAAAATTACTGAAAATAAGAAATTTATACCTACCAACGTGCGAACAAACTTGTAGGGCTGAAGAAGATGCAGAGAAGCAGGTTAATAAAATGACTAAAGCTACAGAAGTTATAGCAATAAAAAACAAAACTGTCAAAAAGTAGACAGCACATAACAGTCTTAAAAAATTCAGTGGTGATAAATGCTTGTATAATCATGAGTATGGAAATTGTCCGCCATTTAGACAACGAAGTACCAAATCATTTTGCTAAGGCATGTAGGATCAAATCAGTTAATGAAATTGAAGTATATGAACCAAGTACAGATTCAGATGAATTGGGTTGAAAAAATAAATGTTGAAAACACACCTATTACATTTAAATTAGACACTGGGAGCCAGGCTAACCTGATACCATTATCCCTTTTTGGAAATCTGAAGAATAAGAAACTACATCCAACAAATGATAAATTGGTGTCATACACTGGAAATCATATCGGAATTAAAGGCAGAAGTTTAATAACATGCCATTCGAAGAATCAAAGTGCAGAATTGAAATTTTACATAACCGCAAACAATTCACAACCGCTTCTGGGAGTAGATGGGATACAGAAGCTTGAAATATTAAGAAAAATGGAAAGTATTGAAGAAGAAAAAGTAAATCAAGAGACATGCAAACACATAATTGATAGCCACAAAGATGTATATGAAGGCTTAGGATGTACCCGATTCAAGCTTCAAGAGACTGTAGACCAATACAAGTAGGCGCTCTATTCACAACCTCATCGAAATTAATTACTGATAATGTTTCTATCAATTTCTATTTCTACTTTATTAATCCTTAATTATAGTATACATTTTTTATTAATTACCTATACTTATTATTATTTGTTACCTAGTATAAGTTTTATATTATTATTATTTTATCCTTGCAAACAAGCCTCATGGGCTTCGCAAGTGTATATATTTATTTCGCATAATGCCTTCTATAGCTAGATGTAGAAGAGTTCCTCAAGCTCTGTTATCAAAAGTTAAGGATGAGTTAAAAAGAATGGAACAAGAAAAAATAATACAGAAAATTGAAGAACCGACAGACTGGGTACACCCCATAGTTACAGTAATGAAACTGAATGGTGAAATAAGATTGTGTATAGACCCCCGGCCACTAAATAAATTTATAAAACGGGAAAGATTGGAACTTCCCACACTAGAAACAATATTAGCTAACATTGGAGATGCACAATATTTCACAGTAGGTAGTGGATGCTAGCTCGGCGTTCCATCAAGTACCGCTTGACGAAGCCAGCTCTAGGCTATGTACCATAGCCACACCGTTCGGTAGATACAAATATCTCAGACTTCCATATGGATTGTGCAGCTCATCTGAAGTTTTTCAAAAAGCCATTAACCAATTAGTAGAAAAAGTACCAGGGACAGTGGCTTATGTAGATGATATCCTTGTATTTGCGAAAATTTTATCGCAACATAATCAAATATTAGAAGAAGTCTTAAAACAAGCGAGAAAACTTAACATTAAGTTCAAAAAGGATAAAATGCAATTAGCAGTGACTAAAATCAAGTATTTAGGTCACTGGATATCGCACAACTGGGTAGAAGTCTGTCAAGAGAAAGTAGAGGCGATAATTGGACTCGAAGTTCCTAAGAATAAAAAGGAACACTACAAACATTCCTTGGAATTATTAATTATCTGTCAATATTCTTACTAAACTTATCAAAAGAAACTGCTGTCTTAAGGAATTTAATGCAAAAAGACACAGAGTGGCTCTGGACCAATAACGAAGAGAGATGCTTTACTAATTTAAAGAAATTAGTATCAACTGCTCCAGTCTTAGCACTATTCAATAACAAGAAAGAAGTTACGATATGTACCGATGCCAGTAAAGAAGCAATTGGTAGTGTAATGATGCAAGACAAACACCCAGTAGCTTACGCATCAACAAATCTGACACCAGCTCAAACCCGATACTCAGTAATCGAAAAGGAATTGTTAGCTGTGGTCTCAGCATGCGAACATTATCATTACTATATATATGGAAGAAACATAAAGGCAATAACAGACCACAAACCTCTACTAGGTCTAGTTAATAAGCCAATGATTTATTACCCAGGCTTCAAAGCTTAGTACTTCAACTCTTAAAATTCGACGCGACATTAGAATATCAACCAGGCAGATCAATGTACATTCCAGATGCACTCTCACGTTTGGCAAGAGTAGGCATAAAAACGCAACCATTCCAAATAGAAGAACTGAAAGTACAATCTGTTGTGGTGGCTAGTAAACAAAGACTAGAAGAACTTAAGGAACAAAATTTAACTGATTCAGAAATGAAGCAAATATTATTCTATGTCAGAAATGAATGGCCTAAAAAACCTGCAAATGTGTCCAAAGAAGCAAAACCTTTTTTCAAACATAAGTATGAGATCTACGAACATAAGGGGCTTTTATTTTTGAACAAACGTGTTATTATACCTCAGGAACATTATATTAAATACAATTTGTAGTACACGTCAAGGTATCAACGCCTGCACTAGACGAGCTCAAGAAGCTCAGTTTTGGCCGGATATGGTGGAAGACATACGAACCATTGTATCATCTTGCCTATTGGTCTATTGGGATTTATTGTGTACGTTTTTATAGACATGTTCTCGGAAGGTATTTTAAGGATTGAGCCGGCAATCGAGAAATATCGCGAAAGGCATTTGTTTTTGTGTAAGCCGCAATCCAGAATTCTCTAGCAAAAAAGGCACTAGTATATATAAAGGACCGATCAGCGGACGAGTTCAGTGGATAATTGGACATCGTGAGATAAACAGTAAATAAGTGAATATAAATTAAGTGATTATATAAATTAGTTTAAGTGAATATACTGAGTATATATAAATTAAGTGTTAGTGATTAGTTTAGTGTTTAGATAAATTAAGTAAGTGAACCTACCGTGTGTTTAAAATTTATCCCACCCGTTTATTGTTTAAATAAATAACAAAAAACATTACATTGGTGTAAGGTGTGGGGTAATATAAATAAATTGCTACGTAAAAAATGGCCAAGACACTATGTGATCTGAAAGTGGCGGAATTAAGAGCAGAATTGGAAGATCGTGAGTTGGAAACGTCCGGTAAGAAATGTGAATTAGTAGAAAGACTTAAAATGGCACTGAAAAATGACGGATTTGATCCAGAAACAGTTTTATTTAACGACGAGGCTTCCACCTTAATCTCGTCAATTTCTGCTATTTCTGATATGAAGAACGATATTTCTGCCATGGAAGAAAAGATTTCTGCTAATATGAAGAACGATATTTCTGCCATGGAAGAGAAGATTTCAACCATGAAGAACGATATTTCCGCTAACACGAACAAGGTTTCTACTAATATGGACGAGAAGATTTCTGCTATGAGGAATGATATTTCTGCAGATATCTTATCATTGAAAAATGACATTGCTGCTGAAGTCGAGAATAAAATTTCGTCTCTAAAATCAGATATGGAGAATAAGATGACAACGATGGAAAATCAGATGGACGAGAAAATCAAGAAGTTAGAGACAAAGATTGCCGATTTAAGAACACAAGACACTTCAGCAGAAGAAAAGAAGATCGAGATCTGCAAGCCAGAAACACAACCCAAGACAGATGATATTGGCAGTTTTACCCGAGTCAAGGCCCAACATTCGATGGAAAGATGTCGTGGACCAATTACGTAAAACAGTTCGAAGCAGCCGCTAGAGTGAATAATTGGTCCGATAAGGAGAAAGCAGTGAACCTAACTATCGCGCTTCGGGGAGATGCCTTAGATGTACTTCAGACGATACCTCTGGATGAAACGGATGATTTCGAACAGCTGAAGAAGAGGTTGGACATGCGATATGGTCACTAACATTTGGAACAGTTGTACAGATTCCATCTGAAGAACCGAAGGCGGAAACGTGACGAAACCCTTCAAGAGTATGAAATGGATATTGCCCGACTAGTTCGATTTGCTTATCCATCAGCACCAGAGAACATGATGGAATGTTTAGGCATCCAGGCCTTTATAGACGGCTTGTGTGACCACGATATGGAGAAGACGCTTCGATTAGCCCATTCTAAAACATTGGTCGATGCATTGACTGCTGCTCTTGAATATGAAGCAGCCACGATGGCTTCGGGATACAACAAAGATAGGACCATACAGGAAGAAGGTGACGATGACAGACTTGACCAGATCGTCAATTTGTTGAAAGATATAGTAGACAAGAAGCCGAAGAAAATCAGGTGCTGTAATTGTGGCGAGCTAGAGCATGCACGCAATTCGTGTAAGCGTTCTACGACTCCTGTGAACCAAGAACCTCTTAAATGCATAGCAACCAAGAAAAGCTCGCGGTACAACAAAGGTAGGACCATGCAGGAAGAAGATGACGATGACAAACTTGGTCAGATCGTCAACTTGTTGAAAGGCATGGCAGACAAAAGGCCGAAGAAGATCAAATGCCGGAAGTGTGGCGAGCTAGAGCACGTACGCAGTCCGTCGAAGCGCCCCAAGACTCCTGTAACCCAAGAACTCCAGACACACAGGAAATCAGACAGGGGTGAACATTTTAGCTGATGTGAATTACTGAAAAGCCAACTCCTTGCCTAGACGGCCATGCCCTGTAGACTATTCACAATGCAGCAAGTCGAAATCTAAGGAAGTTGCAGTTTCAAGAATTACAGTAATCAATGAAGAATGGTCACCCACTAGGATCAGAGAAGACCAGGAGAATGATCCTTACCTAAAGATCCGGAAATGGAAGGAAGAAAATCGGCGACCTACATGGCCAAAAGTGTCAAGATTTTCACCGAAACTCAAGGCGTATTGGGCTCAGTGGGACTCCCTTGTCCTGGAAGAAGGGCCGTTGAAAAGAGTCCTTGAAAACGATGATGCTTCTGAGATGAGAAGACAGCTAGTTATCCCGAGAACAAGAGTAGCTGAGGTACTGAGTACGTTACACGACAGTCCATCGGGAGGTCATCTGGGAGTGAAGAAAACCCTTCAGCGAGTCCGTGAAAGGTTTTATTGGATGAACAGCTCCGACGATGTGAAGGAATGGTGTAAGAAATGTACGACTTGTGCTACGAGTAATGGACCACATCGCAAGAGAAAGGCACCTATGAAACAATATAATGTTGGAAGCCCTTTCGAAAGGATTGCTTTAGATATCGCTGGACCATTTTCGACGACAGAAAATGGTGGTAAATACATCCTGGTTGTAATGGATTATTTCACAAAGGGAGTGGAAATTTACGCGATCCCGAATCAAGAGGCCACAACTGTCGCGGATGTATTGGTGAAAGAATTCATCAGCCGATATGGAGTGCCCTTGGAAGTCCACAGTGACCAGGGAAGAAATTTTGAAAGCCATCTATTCCAGGGGATTTGCGACAAGCTGGGAATGAAAATGACCAGGACAATAGCATTACATCCACAGTCAGATGGAAGGTCGAGAGAATGAACAGGAGTATTGGAAAATACCTGTCCAAAGTAGTTTCCAGCCATCAGAGAGATTGGGACCAGTATATTTCTCTATTGGCATTGGCTTATCGATCTGCCGTCAATGAGTCCACAGGTGAAACACCGGCAAAAATCCTGTTTGGACGTGAAATGAGGCTTCCTTGTGACCTGGAATTTGGCTGTCGGCCTGGAGAAGATCTAGCAGGTGAAGACTACATGATCCAATTGAGAAGAAGGCTGGACGATATTCATGAATTAGTTCGAACAAATCTTCAAGTTGCCAGCGACAGAATGAAAAGTCGGTACGACACGCAGGCCACAGAAAGCGGTTTTAAAGAAGGGGACAAAGTATGGTTACACAACCCGACGAGGAGAAAAGGATTTTCTCCAAAATTACAAAAATCCTGGGAAGGTCCATACTTAATCAAGAAAAGGATTAATGATGTTATATATCGCATAAGCAAGATCCTCAACTGAAAACCAAAAGTAGTTCACCAAAACCGACTAGCGCCATTCGAAGGAGACCATGACCTAGAGAAAGGAGTAAACCATATTCGAGATGTATCTGACCCTACCTTCGATGAATTTATGGGGGCGTATGGAGGTACCGCAAACAATTCACAACCGCTTCTGGGAGTAGATGGGATACAGAAGGTACCGGGAAAGCTAGATATGGAGTTACTTTAGAACAACGACAAGATTTGTTCACTCTCCCGGAAGATTACTCACTGGCACACAACATCCCCGCCCGTCTCAAGAACGCACGAGGGTTGGCATCCGTGTTTCGAAAGAAGTTCGGGCAATTAGAGAAACTTGAAGACCAGATTCCAGCCCCTGGCAAGACACTGAAACATAATTCGCGGTACGTATTCTACGTGGTAACTAAAAATGAATTTCAAGATCGATCTACCTACTGCGATGTGTGGGAAGCACTTCGACACCTCCGACACCACGTGTTAAAATCCAGCGTGAAGAAACTGGCTATGCCTAAGAAAGCGAGTAACCAGTTGTATTGGCGAGTTATCAGGAACATGGTAGAGGCTATCTTTAGAGATACCGTTGTCCAGATATTAATTTGCAGCTACAACCGCCGTTATCAGTATCCGATGAAGACGGTGCCATGTTATTTCCAGAAGATTGGAAAGTGTTGAAATGGAGTCAGTTGCCAATTCAAACATCCAGTCTCGGCTACACAAAAGTTCCAGGAGGAACTTTCATTTAAGGAGGGGGTAATGTTACGAACTCGCACACCGAAGCAGATACTAAGTACGGTCCTGTAACCTTATGTTAACGGAGTTAAAAAAATGGCGAGCGCAGCGAATTCTGAGGTCTATTGGGATTTATTGTGACCGTTTTTATAGACATGTTCTCGGAAGGTATTTTAAGGATTGAGCCGGCAATCGAGAAATATCGCGAAAGGCATTTGTCTTGTGTAAGCCGCAATCCAGAATTCTCTAGTAAAAAAGGCACTAGTATATATAAAGGACCGATCAGCGGACGAGTTCAGTGGATAATTGGACATCGTGAGATAAACAGTAAATAAGTGAATATAAATTAAGTGAAATTGACTGTCTCGACCCTTACTTCGTTGAATATGCTCATATTAGTGTTTTTGAATGAAACTCACGGTCTCTAGTTAATTCCACAATATAATACAAGTTATTGAAAATTCTAAAAAATTGACATAGGGCTAATAATATCTAAGCTTCAATATTTGTAATATCACATCTTCTTCTTTTTTCTATAAACATATATTAAGCCAATCACAAGTTAGGTTACTTCTTGGTCTAGCCAAAAATAACTACTAAACATCAGGTAGGCATCAAATGAAATGTAACTTCTGTCATTCTGACGATGATATTGATTTATCGAAACAATTGTCAATTTTTTAGAATTTTCAATAACTTGTATTATATTGTGGAATTAACTAGAGACCGTGAGTTTCATTTAATAACACTAATAAATTAAGTGATTATATAAATTAGTTTAAGTGAATGTACTGAGTATATATAAATTAAGTGTTAGTGATTAGTTTAGTGTTTAAATAAATTAAGTAAGTGAACCTACCGTGTGTTTAAAATTTATTTCACCCGTTTATTGTTTAAATAAATAACAAAAACATTACACTATTAAATAAGAGTCTTTTCTACTCGTGTTTTATAATACACTTATTAAGAGAATAAAATCTGTATCATAATGAAGTTCATTATGATACAGATTTTCATTACGGTACAGATTTTTAAGCCAATAGAATCACTCTACTTTTTAGTAAAGTGACACTTAATTTGACAACTGTCAGTTTATATTTTATGAATTTATTTATAATTTTCATCATTTATAAAATTATTAATTAGTATATTTTGAAGAATTACAAAAGAAAATGTAACAATCATCTGTATGCACACATTGTTGAATTACCAAATCTTTTAAATATGAAGAATTATGTTGATGTATCAAAATATCCCAAGTTGCATTCTGCAATGGAAAGTAAATCCTAAGAATTTATTGGTACAAAATCGAAAATATTTTTACCATATGAAATTAGGAGGTTTTCCAACGAAGCATCTGGAAATCAATTGATTTTTTCGTAACTGTGTACTTAATTAAATCAATTGATAGTAATTTAAAATTATAAATGCATTTTTAATCGTTAGATTCGCGAGAAACCGTGGGCCAGCGGTGTAAATGGTAGGTTAAAAAAGTTATGTAGTTTTATTGTAAGGATTCTATTCCTACCAATATCCTACCATTTTTTAGATGAGCTTCCCAAATAAATTTAAAAAATAGTATAATAAATAATTTAGGTATATATAAACAAAGCAGACTAAAGAGTTATTATTATGTTCAAAAGTTATAAATTTATTTTTTGAATTTCCCTTCACTGTCTTGTTTTTTATAATAAATGATAATTATTAATTAAATAATACTTAATAATGGGAGTAGAAAAAATAATGTATGCAACTTTCATGTAATGGTCATTAATACACTCGGATGTTATAAACGAAACTCGCCTGCGGCTCGTTTCGTATCTTACAACATGCTCGTGTATTAATTGCTATCATTACATGATCGTTGCATAAAATACTATTATAATATTATAACTATATTACAGTCAAATAAAGTAATGCGTTGCAAATATTTTATAAATATTATCAAAAAACTTCTTTTTCTTCATAAACATACTGTACCTAGATATCGTGTCTATGTACCTAGATATCTTATCTATGCACAGTTTGTGTGATTATTTCATTTGAAGTAACTACTTCATTTGCAAAAGGAAAATGTCTAGTATTTTTCTAATTGCACCAAACAAATTTAAAATACAGTGAAAATCAATTTAATTTAATAAATGAAGCTACGAAAAAAACCATGCAACTGTTAAAATTCTACCTGTCAATTTAGATCCGCCCGGCGACTTCACCAAATTTTTAAATATCATTAATCGTTGCAGTGAGTTGAACCTCTGCGCTCTATCGTGAATGATTTCATATTCCACAAGTCCCGTAGAAAGTTTTAAAACGTGTGTATACTCTTTTCGTATCCATAAGCGCCTGCTTATTACCCCGCACGCAATCGGGCTAACACAAAGGCTGTCAGTTGTTACCGATTTCATACCAGGATGTTAATAGTTAATATTTTTGATGCTTTACTTTATTAGAATGATAATAATTACATTCATATTGTAATTTATATAATGTCGACTATACATTTTATAGCCATTTTCTAATCAATAAAACTATTTATAAAAGGAAGAAAAAAACACTGTTTGTGTGTTCTTAAAACCATTTTCAATCAAATTTTGTCGTGGCTTCATTTATATTTGAATAAACTGTTGCTGAATCATGTTAGTACAGTCCAAAAGGTCAAATTATCAAAAAATATCCGACTTACAGATTTTTCTGTGCATTCATTTGTGATAAGAAATCATTTCTTTCACAATATCTTATAGATGAGATGAGAAACTCTCAGTAGTACCACCAAATTTTGATTAGAAAGGCGTTAATTTCTTGTCAAGTATTGTTGGTGGCGTGATTAATTTTAGTCTTTTGAATGAAACTTACTGTTTCTAGTTACCTCCACAGTTTATTGAAAAATGTTAAAAATTCTAAAACATTTTTCAGTAAATTGTACTAGCAATAGTAAGTTTCATTTAAAACACTAATATGAGTAGATTCCACAAAGTATGGGTTGAGACAGTTAATTTGATTAATTTTAAACATTATATTACATTTAGTATCGTTCACTTGGGTTATTTTCACTCGATACACTTAAATCATTACTTTACTTCTTCGGCAGCAATAAATTAAACAATTTTATGTTTGTATCCAACTCTGTACAAGCCTGAGTAAAATTGCGTGCCGGCTGTAATAGATCATTTCCACATCAGCGTTAACCGGAGTTTTTCTTTCCAAAAAAAAAAACAGTTGCATGTTGATCTAACTGAAAGACGATCGTAATTAAATAAACAGTGGTAACTAGTTGTTACTTGTTCATTTTAATTTTAGCGATTCGTAAATTTTATTAGATACGAAAAATAACTTGAAATTTATCAAGCAAATTATATAATTAAGTATACAGGGTATCCCAGGAGTTCGTATCAAAAACTTGGGAGGTGATAGAAAGACTAAAAATAATGATGGTATTTCATATAAAAAATTTTCTTTACGCCCTTAGTTAACAAACTATAGGGCTCTAAACTTGGGAAAAATGGTTTTTCATTTACAATTATTAAATGGCTGATTGGAAATTAGTAATATTTCAATCGTTAATAAACACCATAATTGCACACTTTTTGGCGTGATATACAAGTCTACAACATACTTGTGAACTCAGGTACCGACTAAGTTAAATGGTGGATGCGCCATTTTTTGGTAAGTAAAACTTTTTTCAGTTATAAATGCAACAATTGGCTTTTGTGAACATTTTTAGAGATATCAAGTCCTCAGCATGTGACATCTCGATAACATTAACAGTTTAAGAGATACGAGCAATTTTATGTCGCACTGCACACCTATTGGCGCATTCACATTTATTTTGAATGTACGATTACAGGAAGTATCCTGTATTATTGTTTAACCATAAAAAACTTTATTGAAAACGAACATTACTTTGATAAAATATAATATAAAATTTAAGAAACCGTATCTAGCACGAATTTAAAAAAAAAATTTTACAGTATAAAACATTAATTAACTAACCTGGAAAACCAAAAATTTCTCGGCGGAAACACATATTACCAGTAAAAATTCAATATGAAAAGTGTGAAAATTCTAATATTTAGGTCACACTTTTTAATAACGTTGCCAAAGTTGACAATAGAAAAAATTAAAAAAGAAGAATATATCAACTACTGCTTCTTATTTTAAAGGTCTCAGCTGACGAAACTATTCAGACAGCAAACATATGTTATATATAGGTCAGAAAAAATACAAAATATATTTAAAAATGAAAAAGTCACTGTAAGTCATAAAGGACATAATCTACTAAAAAAGTAATTTCAGTAAATTGAAAATTACCATCCCCAAAAAAACAAAAAACACATGTGGTATACGAAATACCCTGTAACAATTACAATGGAGTATACATTGGTCAAACCAATCAATGTCTAAAAAATAGAATCAATGGTCACAAATATGACAAAAAAAAATAAAACCGCTTTAAGCAATCACATAAAAGAAAACAACCATAGTTTTAATTTTGATAACACAAAAATACTTAAGACTGGAAAAAACAAAAAAACTGGAATTCTATGAAATGGTATATATTCAAAAAAATAAACATTGCATTAACTCAAAAACTGATACAAATAATCTAAGCAAAATATATTACAACCTAATAAATTAACAACATTTCTCAGTGTACTATACTTTAATACATTTTTCAGTGTAGATTTGTATATATATTTTATAAACATAATTAAGTTCAAACCAACAACAAAACACAAAAAAGTAAGAATTCAACCAAAACGTGTCCTTTTATTTTCACCTCAAGTTATAAATGTCAATTATCTGTTTGTGAATGTTTGTAGTTTCTTGACGTGTTATTTTTAATAAATGTTTTGAAACAAGGATGACTTTCCTCAAATTTTTGAGGAGGATATATGCATCGTTTTGTGGTAAGCTGTTTTGTTTTGAAAGATGTTTTACAAATATTGACACTGCTTTTTATCTTTTTGTAGTATTTTGATAAAGGCTACACCGTATAGCCGAAGCGTTAATAAATATGTTTCTTCTAAAACTAAATTTTCGTTAGATTTATAATAAGGACCTAATCCCAAGAATAAAAAACTATATATATATATATATATATATATATATATATATATATATATATATATATATATATATATCGAAAAACCAATTTATTTGGGAGAAGCAGCAAAACGAACGTGTACTCTTATATCATTATATTTCCAATATTTCGACAATGAATATTGTCATCATCAGGGAGCTACAATATAATTGTTCATTCGATTCTGTTTAGATAGCATTCATTTGATATTTTTTCTGAATTATAGCTGTTATTTAACAACTAATAAGCTTTTTATGGATTATTGAGGTTGTTAGTCTTCAACCTCTTGATCTGTTGATTGTCTTTGTATAATTGCTGTTAATTTTTGAATAATGATAATTACAATAATAATTTTTCATCTTAAATAATTAACATAATATTAAAAAAATTTAAAAAATAATTTTTTCGCTCACCCTATATAATGAGCAAATAATATGTTTATTTGTTGGAGTGGTAGAAATACAAACGTTTCTCACAACTTTTCAGTTGGTAGTCATGATCGATCTTTTGACATGACAGTTCAGTTAACTTCCTTTTGTTAGTGTGTAATATTGCTGTGAAGCACATGGTCGACCTTCAATTTGTCGGCATTTACATTTTCAAAAGTTTTAAATGATTTTAATTATATGTTTGTGGTTTTCATTTACGTATTTTTGTGCTGTTATGGTTGATGAATATGCTTGAAGTTTTGGATATTTTTTATCAATACGTACAACCTCGCTAACATTGTAAGTAAGGTTAGGTTTTTCATTTATTCAAAACTTTTAAGTTTTAATTATATTGTAGCTCCCTGATGATGACAATATTCATTGTCGAAATATTGGAAATATAATGTTATAAGAGTACACGTTCGTTTTGCTGCTTCTCCCAAATAAATTGGTTTTTCGATTTTGTTTCTAACTAGTCAGCAAAAGACTACTTTCCATATATATATATATATATATATATATATATATATATATATATATAGACAAATAACCAATGAAAAGATGAAAGAATAACGCGTGGAATCGCAAAAGAGGTTACAAAGAATGAGTGGTAACCGTAGACATGCATGTTTCTGGCTCATTAGCCTTCATCGGTACGGCATAACCAAGAAAAGGTGTACAACTTGGGAGCAAGGATGTTAATTGAAACATGAGAAAACACAAACAACGGATTTCAACAAGATAACCAAACGCACATTTGTGCCTTCGCGTGATATGCCCGCTAATTCTGTCTTATATATATATATATATATATATATATATATATATATATATATAAGAAATAACTGACTGATGCCTGTATGCACCGTTTTGTTGTATAGCGTAGCTTAGGTAAGCGCGCTTAAATTGTAAAGCTAGGCTAGGTTGGTCTGGATAACCCCTTCGATGATGATTCAGAGAGGTCTACTGTTGTTAATATCAAAGACACCATCTCACCCTCCAAAATGACCTACACACTATACAGCGGGGGTGTTTGGACTGGTTGTTTCCCCTGAACTTTAATAAATGTAATGTACTTTACAGTGGCAAGACCAAAGGTGCTAGGGTGAATGACTTTGATCTCCAGTTGAGAACTGTATTCACCCATTTTACCGCCAAATCTATAGTAAGGCGAGAGGAAAAAAATATAGAAATAATAATAATAATAATAATAATAATTCTCCCATACTTTATGGTATCTGCTATGTCATTATTTTGTTGCTATTTTTCATATTTATGATTATTTCTTCTACTATTTCATTGCTCTCACGTTCAATTAGCTTTTTGTCTTTCTATTTTTCTTCCTTAACTATTTTAATGCGTTCTTTAAAATATTTCCGTGTAGACGCCCCTTTTATTCTAATAAAGATTATTAGTCTCATTTGTTACGATAATATTAATGTTCAAAAACAAAAAAGATCTGACAATCAAATCAAAATAGAACGCATTGCGCCTTCGCAGTTCGGGGGTGGATGTCTGGATATAATTTTAAATAACCGGCTGGCAAATTAGATGTCTAAAGCTTTAATTGTGTAGTTTTCATTCCATAGTACCAACCGGTGTTAGGTATTTTAGAATAGAAAAGGCCCTGCGGAAATTCACGTTGAATTAGCTTTTTATTGAATAATGGATTTTAATAGGAATTATACGAAGCGAGGCAAGAAATTCACAAATTAATATGAGGATGAAAAGTCGACAGTTTCCTTGAATTTTTCATTCTATTTTGAATTTCAAAATTTGCTCTGATAAATTTTTAATATACCCCTCGTAAAATAACCGAGGCTTAATGTTCCTTCTTTTTCATGATAGAGAAACATTCTCATAGTTCGCTTATTAGATCTTTCGAACAAAACGAAATTCACAAATGAAAAAAATGTTATTTTTCTTATTATATCTATAGTATTGTCGGAGGGTTCATTCGGGAAGTTCAAATGTCTTGGAAGTTGGAAAACTTCAAGGATGTGGATGAGTAAGGTCAGTGATCGCCCGGGGAAAATATTATAACTTTGAAAATGAATAATGTCGGCAGTCTGGGTCATTATGTCGACCTTTCCGTATTTTTTATCAGATTCGCAGCGCGTAATATGAGTTTTTCGGGTACGTTGTAAACGGGCAGGTGAAAGTCCAGTAGATATTCGATATTACATTTGAATTGCTTATCACTAAATTTTTTATACAGTCAGTGTGTAACGTTAAATTACGTTTTGAAATATCTTTTTCTCTTTTTATTTATGGAAATTTCTTTGAAGAATACGTCTGAATTAGGTAAATTTTGTAAAATTTTGATTCTATAATAATTCTATTACGCGATCTAGTGATGTACTCACAAAAATGTAATTCTAAAAAATAAACTTGTATCAAAAAACCTTTACTTGCCGTAGTATAAAAGACAGCCAATTTTGATGAAACATTCAATACATTCAAAATTTTTGTTTTATCATTTTAGTGTTTTTAAATGAAACTCAAGGTCTCTAGTTAATTCCACAATATAATACAAGTTATTGAAAATTCTAAAAAATTGACAATTGTTTCGATAAATCAATATCATCGAAACAATTGTCAATTTTTTTAGAATTTTCAATATTTTTCTTAAAAGTTACTTACCTTCATAAAGTTAATAAATTAAAATAAACAGTCAAGTTCACGGTTAATAACTTTAACATGTTATGGTCCCAGAAATGCGCAGCTGTTAGAAATAATTTATTTTATTTTTTTTGTTCCTGTTGTAAAGAGCATTCTTGAAAGACAAAAATGGAAACGATGAAAGTTCAAATAGGCTTCCTGAACGGTAAAGTAAATTGGAATACATGGAAATATAAGTTGTGTGTTCCACTACGAGGAATACCAGGTGCAACTGATGTTATAGAAGGTAAATTGCTCCGGCCAGTTCCTGTATCTTCTACAGCATCTACAGAAGAACGAATGGAGTATGATAAGAAGGTTGAGTATTTTACTAAAGCAGATACTAGTGCATTACTGGTACAAACAACTAATATGACTGAAGAAACTCTTCAAAAAGTGATGAGATTTACTACAGCAAGAAATGTTTGGTTAGAACTTCACAGATTGTTTGATGGGAAAACTGAAGATAAAACTTATGAGTTATGTACTGAGTTTTTCAGTTATAAACGACAAGCAGGTGATGACATTGCAACACATACTTCAAAGCTGAAAAACCTTTGGCAAGAACGTCAACAAGAAATCACCAAAGACAAGTTAGTTCTTATGAATAATTGTTCTTGTGATTTACCTGAAGTACTGTTGATATGTAAGAATATTTTTCATTCAACTCTAGCTGGATCCTAATGTCGAAATCAGATGGAACAGTAGACAATCTTACCTACGAGTTATGTGCTTATGAAAAAGCATTATCTAATAAAACGGAGAATAGAAATGAAGAGACTTTGAATACAGAAAAAAATTCAGGCAGACGTAATTTCGAGAAGAAGAAATATAGAGTATGTCACTATTGCAAGAAAGTGGGTCATAAAGTTCGTTATTGTGTCAAGTGGAAAGCCGATGGAAGACCTCCAAAGCATACAGTTAATAATAATAGTAATAAATCTGAAGAAAGAAATGCATATTAGCCCTTAATGAAGGAATTTTAAATGTAGACTGTGATCAAAACAGTTGGTTTGTAGATAATGGAGTAACTAATCAAATCTGCAATAGAAACGATCTTTTCCAGACATACGAGCACTTCAATACAACATACACAGTAACAACCGCAAATGGAGTATCCGTTGAAGCCATTGGCAAAGGTTCAATAATAATAGAAGCTTTTGTATATAGTAAAAAGTATTTAATTGAATTAGCTAATGTGTGGTATGTTCCTGGTATAAAGAAAAATCTTTTTTCTGTATTGGCTGCACAAGACAAAAATCCACATAGTGAATTTCTTTCGAGAGTAGAAGAATGTACTCTAGTAATTGATGGAGAAATCAAGTTAATAGGCCATAGACATCGATACGGAAGTTTGTACAAACTAGCTATTCAAAATGTTTTCCATGAAAAAACCATGTTGGCTGTGAATATGGTTTCGGATAGTAGTTTGTTGCAGTTATACCATGAAAGATTTGGACATCAAAATAAAAGACACGTGAAATCTAACATTGAAGAAATTTTAGATATGAAAGTTCCATTAGATAGTGAAATATGCGAAGGCTGTATTTACGGAAAATCACATAGATTGAAATTTGAAACTAGAGCACGTGACAAATCACCTGGAGAGCTCATTCACTCGGATTTATGTGAACCTTTCAAAACCTCAAGCTAAGGAAATCGCTATTTTGTACTTTTCAAGGACGATTTTAGTAAATTTAGATATATTTATTTGATGAAAGAAAAATTTGAAGTTGCAGAAGGACTAAAAATCCTGTTGAATGAATTGAAAATAGCGGGACATGTAATAAAAGAGCTACTTTCATCCTATGGAGGTGAATTTACCAGCAGCATTTTTCGACAAATTTCACAGAAGAATGAAATTAAGCATAGATTGGTCATGCCATATATACCAGAACAAAATGGGTGTTCAGAAAGAGATAATCGAACTATTGTTGAAACTGCAAAATCAATCATGTATGCACGAAACAATTTACCGCAAATTTTATGGGCTAAGATGATAAATACTGCTGCATATATTTTGAATAGAACATGTATATCTGGTGTGAATGAAAAATCTCCCTATGAAGTTTGGACAGAGAAAATACCTAATATAATATCATGATATTGATTTATCGAAACAATTGTCAATTTTTTAGAATTTTCAATAACTTGTATTATATTGTGGAATTAACTAGAGACCTTGAGTTTCATTTAAAAACACTAATATGAGCATATTCCACGAAGTAAGGGTCGAGACAGTCAATTTCATTAAGATGAAAGGAGTTTAGATAGATCTAAAGACGATATTCTACCAGGAAATCAAGGAATAAACAAAGAAGACTTAGAAGGTAGATTTGAAGAAGAGCCAAAATTAGTAGAGAATATATTAAAAAACATAGAGAAATAAAATTACCTAAGAAGTTTGAAGATTTTGTAATGAAGGTATATACGACACTTGTAGAACTTTAAGAACCACAGACTCACCAAGAAGCTATTGATAGTAATTATAAAGACATGTGGCTGGAAGCCATGAATAAAGAGATAGCATCTTTGAAAGAAAATAAACATGGATTCTACAAGATTTACCACCCAGGAAGAAAGCAATTTCGTGTAAATGAGTTTACAAAGTTTTAAACTGATCCGAATGGTTCTGTAGATAAATTCAAAGCTAGATTGGTAGTCAAGGGATTTTCACAAATATATGGTGAATCCTATGAAGCAACTTTTAGTCCTGTTGCTAAATCTAGAACAATAAGAGCTTTGTTGAGTATAGCTGCTAGTGAGAGTATAAATTTAAGCCAATTTGATGTCTCTACTGCATTTCTTTATGGATATCTGGAGGAAGAAGTATATATGAAACATCCGGAGGTATATCAAGATGGTACTAGTAAAGTTTGCTGTCTCAAACGTAGCTTGTATGGACTTAAGCAAGCTCCGAGATACTGGAATAAAAGATTCGTAGATTTTCTTATAAACCAAAATTTTTAGACAAGTGATGCAGATCCATGCTTGTTTATCAAGAAACAAGAACATGATATGATTCTATTATCACTTTATGTTGACGATGGACTTATAGCCACGAGTAACGAAATTCTGAAAAATAAATTTATGAATAATTTGGAAAAACAGTTTAAAATTACTGCAAAACAAGTCACCTATTTTTTTGGTCTTGGAAATTGACACTAGTAATGTTGGTTCTGTAACAGTGAGTCTGGCAGTTTATACAAGAAGAATCTTGGAATATTTTGGAATGCAAAATTGTAAGGCTGTGACTACACCAATTATTAAAAGTGTCCAATCAGGAAAAGAAACTGAAAAAGTAGAAGAGAGTTTCCCTTATAGGCAAGCAGTTGGAGCTCTAATGTATCTTATGGTAGGAACAATACCAGATATTGCGTAGGCAGTAGGAGTTGCCTCAAGAACATTAGAAAATCCATCTCATGATGATTGGATTCATGTGAAACGTATTTTTAGATATCTCAAGAAAAACTATCGATATTGGAATTATCTATAAGTCTGGTAACAAATTGAAACATATTCAAGGGTTTAGCGATGCTGACTATGGAGGAGATCCTACAACCAGAAGATCAACTACAGGTGTTATTTGTAAATATGCTGGAGGTACACACTACTGGCTTAGTCAAAGACAGTCATCAGTAGCACTCTCAACAACAGAAGCAGAAATAGTTGCTGCAAGTGAAGTAGCCAGAGAACTTATATGGTTAAAAAGACTTTATCAGGAAATTATAGGTTTAAAAAAGTTCCTACACTATCAGTTGATAATGAAGCTGCTATTAGGTTAGCAAAGAACCCAGAATATCACCGAAGAACGAAACATATTGAAATCAGGCATTTCTTTGTAAGAGAATTGGTAACTGAAGGATGTATTGATATAGAACAGGTTGCTTCTGAACACCAATTCGCAGATATATTAATGATGTCATTATTTAAGCCAAGAATGGATCATATTTTGAAAAATATTGCACTAGTGAATATTAAAAGTACTTAATGAGGGAAGGTGTTGAAGCTTTTACACTATAGTTACTTTGTTGATATACTCAAAGCTCTCAAAGCTCTACTTAGATAGGTGGATTATAAAAAATGTCAGATTAATATCTAATTGATTGATGTCAAAAACGATTTTTTGATAATAGTTATTTATTTTACTAGGCATAAAAGCACAAGATTTAATGCCGCGGCTGGTGTCGCTACGCTCGGCTATGAAACCAGCCAAGGCATTAAATCTGCTTTTCTGCCGTGTGAAACATATAATTTTTTCTTCAAATTTGTTCCAATTCCACGCAAAATCGACTTTTCCATATTTAAATTGCATTTCATTATCAATATCCAAATAACTAAATTATTTTATCAAAGGTAACTGGGCCCTGCGTTACTATGTTTACCGCTGATGACGTTTGTTGAATATGTTTGTTTACTGTTTACTTTGTCATTGTCAATTTTGAAAAGTTGTCTTGTTAGAAATTGATTTACTGCAAAGTGAGGATGAATTGATGCAATTAACACCACCTGAGATAAGAGACCAGGCGCGAGATGTGGAATTTAACCTTTTACCGGAAAAATCAAGAACTGTATATGAGCTCACATTCATGGAATATAGACAGAAGAAAAATATAGGATCTTTCTCTGAAAATGTGCTGATTGTCTATTTTTCCGATCTTTCAAAGAAAATGAAGCCTTCAACGTTATGGTCTACCTATTCGATGTTGAAAGCTACCCTGAACCTAAAAAATAACATTGATTTGGCAAAATACCTGAAGTTACGTGCTTTTTTGAAACGCCAGTCAGACGGTTTCCATGCAAAAAAATCCCGAGTTTTTCAAAGAGAAGAAATCGAGAAATTTTTATCAGATGCCCCAGACGAACTGTGTTTGTGTACGAAGGTAGGAATATATTGAAAATGATCTATTATGGATTAAAGAATTAATTTTCAATTTATATTTTAGGTTGTACTTATTGTTGCAGTCGCTGGGGCTTGTAGATGTGATTAGCTTTTGCAAATGAAAACAGATTATATAAATGATATGGGCGACAAATTGCTAATTATGCTACCAAATACTAAGACCAAAAGATCAAGATCTTTTGTAGTAACGGAATATTTAAGCGTTTACAGAAAATATGCAGCCTCCAGACCCTCGAATTTAAATAATTGGCGTGTCTTCTATAAGTATGCGAACGGTAAAGCACATCATCAATTTATTCGCATTCACAAATTCGGTAAAATGCCAGAAGAAATTGCTACTTTTCTGGGACTATCCCATGCGAAAGAGTATACCGGGCACTGCTTTCGCAGAACTTCGGCCACGTTGCTGGTGCATTCTGGTGGGGATATAACAATGTTGAAGAAACATGGAGGATGGAAGTCTTCAGCTGTCGCGGAGGGCTATATTGAAGACTCGCTAGCCAATAAGTCGAACATCGGCAATAAAATATTTTCTGGCGTTTCCGGAGTATCAAGTGTGGATACTAAAGTTGTTAATTTTACTGGAAAGGAGGGAAGTGGACAGAGTTCAATTGTATTAAATAATTGTTCACAATTCACCATAAATATATCTAATAAATAAAAATGTCGTGTTGTAGTTTTAATGCAATAAAACCAGTTTATTATCATCAGCATCATTTTGAGTTTTCTTAATGTCTTTGTCAATTTTAATAACCAGTTTGATTTAAATTATTACTTGCAAGGTTGCCTAGCAACGAACTTTTTCTGCCTAGGCATCAAAAGTATAACTTCAAAGCCTGCCAAGTGTCATTAAAAGGCCGCTTTTAATGTCATATGGAGAAAAAAGCATTTTTATAAAAATTACTACAGTTTTTCCTTAGTAAAGTTAATAAATTAAAATAAACAGTCAGGTTCACGGTTAGTACATTCTGTAAAAAATAATTCACCAATCCAATAATGACAGAGATATATGCTAGTGCCCTTATGGCTTTACATGTTTACCTCTTGTCCTCTCTTCTTCATAATGTCGTTTATTCCACTTCAATCCGACCAATCAGAGATATGTACGAGTGCCCTTATGGCATCTTTGTACATCCTGTAAAATGTTCTACCTATCACAATGGCGTTTGTTCAATCCGACCAATATTAACAGAGATATATGCTAGTGCCCTTATGGCTTTTAATGTTTATCTCTTGTCCTCTCTTCTTCATAATGTCGTTTATTACACTTCAATCCGACCAATCAGATATGTATACTAGTGCCCTTATGGCTTTACCATTTTACCTCTTGTCCTCTCTTCTTCATATTGTCGTTTATTACACTTCAATCCCACCAATAATAACAGAGATATGTGCTAGGGCCCTTATGGCTGTACATCCTGCGGTCGGCACAAGGTGGATGCAGATTGCCGACTCATGATTAACGAACAGATCGACCGTCATAGCGCCCTTATGGCTTGTATAACGCCGGCGACAAAAAAAGAAGCACAACCATTGCGCATGTTCAAAGCCATTAGAAAAAAATATCTTCTATTACGTTACTTCTTTAGTCTCAAGGAAGCCCCATTTAGTCTCCAGAGGCTTCTGGTGGGCGAGTTACATCCTGTATATAACAATACGGTATCTTTATTACACCCTGTATCCTGATGCGCCGCAAAATAGTGCCCCAAAATGCTCTAACGACTACGCATCATCTGTTCATTTAAATACCTTTCTCGATCCAAAATAACCAAAATGGTATATTTTGTAATTACACCCTGTATATAAGACTGCAAACGTCAAGGTGCGCACGCGCGCGACGTTGTAGTGCCCTTATGGCCCGTAGCGCCCCCGACCGTAGCGCCCTCGTCGTTAAATAACATCGTCCGTAGCGCCCCATCCTAAACGCCTCCGACCCGCCCCGAAAATCTCGTCGTTCCGACCGTAGCGCCCCGTAAAATATAACGCTGTTTTTTCCCCGACCCGCCCTCATGACTTTCGACCCTGTCTTTCTGGTTTATGACCCTAATATTTTACGACCCTGTATATTCTTTTACCCTAATATACGACTACACCGTGTATATTCTTTTATTCTAATTTACGACTACACCCTGTATTTTTACGACTGTGGTATTCGAGTTCTTTTTTATGTCTCTTCTATACAATTGAATATTTATTATGTGTAACGCTCTTATGAGACTTATTTGTTAGAATCGTAAATTTTTGATTAAATTCATTTATATTACAATTATTACAATGGTCTCCGTGGTGTAACATATAAGGTACATGTCTATGATTTAGTAGGTAGTCGGATCGATTCCCCGTCGTGGTAGAACTTTTTTTTCTAATTTAATTGATCGTCTGAATGTACTGCTTACGTCACACACAGAACATAGACAACACACAATATATAACGATATACGTCACAGAACACAAGATGGACGACGAAGATAGATGAAATACAATACACGCTGTTACGTCACGGCAAAAATTTTCCCACGCTAAGGTGGCCCATCCTCTACTATTCTGTTAATTGCGTCACAAAGTGGTTTTCTGCTCATATCCATTTACATACATAATTTTCATTTAGTACACATTATTTTAACGATATTTTCGGAGGGGATTCCAAAATTTGAACGGTTAGATGTTAAAGCCCAATCAATCATTATACAGGGCATTTCAGATAAGCGCTTCGATATCATTAAAGATTGTGTAACATCGAATGAACTTCTGACAAGCCTAAAGGATGTTTTTGCCTAAAACTCGAATTTTAACCAGGCGAATTGTGCTGAGCAACAGCCCATTTTATTATTTGCAACAATGTGTAATAACAGAAATTATAAATTAATTAACAAGATGTAACTTGTTATTGATTCAGGTGCCAGTAACCATTTTGTATGGAGGATTTGGAGCCACTCATGACAAATGTCACAGATCTTTCTGCATTTATTTCAATCCATATTGCAAATGGGGGAGTTTTAAAGATTAATAAAATGACAGCATTAACAGCTTATTGTGAAAATCAGGCAATTTCTATTCAAGCTTGTATATTCCCAAAAATTAAAAACAATCTACTTAGTGTTTCGAAGATTACTGGAAATGGGCATAAATTGGTGCTTGAAAAGGACAATACTATTATAAGTGGTGGCAATTTTTCATTTTTATGGGATCGTATATGCTTAAATTTACCTTCATGTAAAATAAATTAGATCAAGGCCATCTTTCAGCTGTTGAGTTGTGGCATAAGAGGCTAGGACATACATGTAATAAGAACTTAAGAAAACTCGGTTTAGATGTGAAGGATGAAATGTGTCCTAAATATATGGATGGAATGGAAAATACGGAGGTAGATATTTTCAGGTAATTTGTGATGATTAGTCTCATTTTGAAAAACGAAAGTGAGGCTGAAAATAATTTAAAACAGTATGACATTGAAATGGAGACACAACCATGCCCTGCGATCTTTTATAGCCACTGCTAAACTGCATTTTTAACGCCATCTATTAGCTTGGAAGGTTACTAACGACATCAAAATGTCAGGAGTAAAACAATAACAAATGGATCAGTATATTAGAGACTTTGGCAAAGTTTTATTGTATTTGTAAATTTTTAAAGAGAAATAATTTTTTAACTTGTAGATGACTTTACTGTAGCACAAAGAAAAGCCAAAAAGGCTTTAATTACAACAGACCTTTCGTCTAGTTTCGATATTAGAAAGGACGGGGATCAAGGATATGGAAAAAAAATACAAGGTATATGTCCCATCACTCTAGTTCTGATTCAGACGAGAGTCCCTCATTAAATCGTAACATTTATCCTGTTTTTAAACCTACACCACAAACAAATTCTAAGTATTCAAAGAAATGAATTAGAATGTTTTGTGCAAATAATATATTTTGCAGTATTGTATAAAAAGTCGGGGAAGTATAAATCGGGTAGTACTTCTCCAGAGATTCAAGTGGAATCTATTGCCGACACTATGGGGTCTGAAGCTGAAGGAATTTCCCTTGAGAATAAAGAATCAAATGATATGGCGAGATTTGCTGTTCCTAGAGGTAATTTGTTTCAGTTAAATCATAATTTATAATAACCTAAAGTTTGCATATTAAATTTGACTTTTAGTATAAATAATGTACCTTTTTAATTAATTTTAGAGTCAAAACCTTGTGGCAGTGGAATCAGATGAACACTTCACAAAAGAGATAAATCATCACTACAAATAGATACACTTGTTGATCAAGGTGACTAAACTAAATAATTTTAAATAATTTTTATATTTAATCATATTTTAAATTTATTTTAGAATTTAACAGGTTGATGATAGATGAAATATCTCAATTAAATTTAAAAATCAACACTTTAATTGAAAGCGTTGGCACTCTCTTAAAAACACAAATAATTCCGAGTAACCTGCAAGTTACATCGTTTGAAAATAATGTGAAAATGTTATATGAAAAAATTCCAGTAATTCGACGCATATTTTTAAAATCCAAATTCAACGTACTCGATCAAATACTGTCCCTAGTATTGCAAACCGACATTACAGATAATTTCTCAACAATACTACAGATAGTACTGGAAAAGACCAAATGCCCCAAGGAACGAGGAATAGTGAAATACATAGATGAAACAAAACTTAAAAATACAATCAGACAAAAATCTTGGGATTTCTTATACTTGAATCCAGATTCTAACTATGCAACAAATACTTTCATTGAAACACTTCAAAAATATATAGACGACTGTACATATACAAAAAAATGTAAGAGGAAAAACACGAAGATCCCCCTTGGATAACAAATACACTACAAAATACACAATGTATATCGGGAAAAAATTAGTGTTTGAAAAACACTGGAATCCATTATATTGTATCATATGTGTAATATTTGTTAGCACATGCTATTATCAATAAATTATTCTTATCTTAAGTTTGAGAAGAAAATAAAGAAAATCACCTGTACTATTTTATAAACAAAATTTTATATTGAATTTTTGAAACTATTTTTAGACATTCGTCTTTTAATAAACTATCCTGGTTAATAAAAATGTATAAAAGCTTTAAACAACTTTTTGAAACAACCTATCCTACTTTTAAGCCAAAATAAAAAAACAGGTTGTTTCAAAAAGTGTTCAAACTTTGTGTGACTGTTTTTATTTGTTTATTTAAGAAAAAACAATATAGGCATAATTTAAAAAACCTTCAGTATTTGCTTGGCTTGCCATCTAGTGGTAGCTAGTAAACTGTGACTAATCATGCAGGTCTCTTCCTTTATTTTTTCCCTGTTGGTGAATAGTAACCTTCCACCACAATAGATGGCGCCGCACTCGACAAAACTTTGTGGCTTCGGACTCAGTATAGGAGATTCCATTCTTCCCCGTATTAAAAGTATTTATCTATGAACACAACATGGTGTCAAGGTAAAGAGCTTTAGGTTGGATAATGGTGGAGAATTCTCATCGAATCTCTTTCAGACTTTTGGTCTACAAAGTGCTATAATTTTACAGTATACTATGCCATACAAGCCTCAAATGAATGGAAAATCTGAAAGATTGAACCGCATGTGGACAAAACTGTTGGATTTTCATTTTCCCAAAATTTTATTGGATAAGGCGCTAAGATGTACAGTCTACGAGTTAAATAAGACACACACTTCTGCGTTACCCAAACGACAAACCCCATTACAAATTTAGAATGGTCAAAATATTCTAAGCAAACTAAAAATATTTGGATGTCAAGAATAAACTTTTTAGAATGTGTTTTTTCTTTTATTTCTTTTAAAAGTTAAGTTGAAAATGTTGGGTTTATCACCTCCTAATAAACTCACCAGTATATGAAAGCTTTAAACCATCGAAAAATGTAATTTTTATAGCCCTCAAATATGGCTCCCTCCCAGGTCTTTTGCAAACCACTATATACATATTTTTGAGCCTCTACGGCGCATTAATCTAATTTTTGAGTATCAAATATGTAATATCAAAAAGGAAACGGACCAATCATCATTCCAGGATTCAAGAAAAGCGATGAACAAAATGAACAAAGATGTAAAATCTCCAGCTGGGGGCAAACAGCTTGACTGGAATACATTGAAAAAGGCCCAGGTACATAATAAACATCTTCATCGTTTTATACATTCAAGAAAAAAGAAAACCCATTTATACATTCCTTAAAAATACCTCACCCTTCAAATTTGCCAGAGACATTACTATGGGATTTCCATGTATTTGGTTCCTAAATAGCATCAAATATCATCTTCGGCTAGTTTCTTAATCAATTTTTATCGACACGACATTGAACATATGTCCTAAATGACCAAATATAGTTGATAACGTAGTATGAACTCAATTTAATATGAAAAAACGACATTAATTTCCAGTTCCCTTGCGAAGAATATGCAAAAGACATCGGAGATTCAACCCTGTGTAAAATGACCACTGGCCGTAGGCTTGTAAACTTCCCAATAGAGTGAAGGGGGCACAAAGGGGGATGGGAAGGGAAGCAAAAGGGGCTGTAAACTTTCCCTTCTCAAAGATCAATACCTCCACTCTAGTCCGGCGTCCAGTAGCTTATACTTGGACTTGTCGGGAGAATGTTGGAATCGTATCCTGTTTAAAATCAGAGGATGAGGACGAGAGGAGGTAAGAGAGGAAGGAAGAGTTAGAATTTCGTTTTGGCAGCGTCTCTTTATGACAGAGTGAAATATTCGGAGCGTATGTAATTCTCCTTTTACTTTTTTGCTATGAGTACAGAATATTTTAAGAAATAATATATACAGTGTGTGGAAAATAAATTTGTTAAAAGGATCTCAAGAAATACTTTTTTAATGAGACACTTTTAACTCACTGTGGCGGTTTTGATAACCCAGAATGCAAAGGTGAACTAAATATTTGCTGAAATGTTAGCCCAATATCCTAATTTTTCTAGCGACTAAAGCAGGATAAACTCTGAAGTGAACTTATCTATTTTTATAATATTGAATGTATCCAATTTTAGTCGGAAGTATGAGAATATCCCCAAGACGTGGCTAGCCAAAAGATAAACTAATTCTAACTTTTTTCATCAATATTCGTCCTATTTTATTCGGAGCTTTAACTAAAAAAGCAGGAGGTATCAGACCAAATGCTATTGGTACAGTTTACCGTCGTTTAGTATAATTACTTCGTCCATTACAATTTGGTTTCGGGTCGAAAGGTGGTTGTGAAGCAGTTGCACATGCAGCAAAACGTTACGTCTCTAATCATCCAGACGTTAATAATAAAGTTTTGAAATTGATTTTAAAAATGCTTTCAATGCAATTCATCGCGATCATTCATTAAAACTTGTAGCAGATATTCTACCTGAAATTTTTCCTTTCATCAATCAATGTTATCGATTCCCTCCATAT
Organism: Galeruca laticollis; assembly: GCA_963921935.1. Taxonomy (NCBI): domain Eukaryota; kingdom Metazoa; phylum Arthropoda; class Insecta; order Coleoptera; family Chrysomelidae; genus Galeruca; species Galeruca laticollis. Next base: position 58,499,986 of record OY998185.1, on the reverse strand, counting down.
CTTTTATTTGGCGAAAACATCATTTATTCGGAAAGAGGCGTCCAACAAGGGGACCCTTTGGCACCTCTCCTTTTTTGCATATCGATACACAAACTTATAAGCAACATTAACACATAATTCAATGCTTGGTACCTTGATGATGGTTCTTTAGGTGGTAATGCTAATTCCGTGTTCAAGTCTCTTGTCTATATTATAAACAATTCCAAGGATATTGGTCTTGAACTCAATTTCTGCAAATGCGAGTTATTTTTCTTATAATCACCAAATAATCTAACCATTGATAGATTTAATTCTCTAGCACCGGACATAACAATTACCAACAAACAAAATTTATTTCTATTAGGTGCTCCTTCATTAAACGAATCCTTTCTATCAGCTTTCAATGAAAAACTAACCTTTTTAAAAAAAATGTCATCTCGTTTATCCTGGTTACCGACACATATTGCTTATTACCTTCTCAACAATTGCCTATTAATTCCAAAATTAACATATATTTTAAGATGTAGTCCGACCTGGTTACATAATGATATCTTAATCAATTTTGACAATACCATTCGTCCTTCATTAGAGACATTAATTAACATTAAATTAGAGGAACTTTCTTGGAAACAAGCTTCACTACCTGTTTCATATGGTGGTTTAGGAATTCGCTCAATCGTTTCAGTAGCTCTTCCTTCTTTTTTGTCTTTATTAAATAGTTCAAAAAATTTCATTAATTACATTCTGCCTTTATTTTTCCACACACAAGACCCTTTATTAATGGAGGCAGAAAATATTTGGTCATTAAAGTCTAACAAAGTTGTACCCAATGAATATAAATCCTTTCAAAAATCCTGGAATATACCTTTATTGAACATTGAAAAAGAAAATCTGCTTCAGAAAGCTATCTATTTTCCAGACAAGGCTCCAACAAGTGTCAAAATAACGCCGATGTTTTGCAATAAAATTCAAAATTGGAAGAGAATGAAGACGTAGAAAAAAAATAATGGTTCAGAAGTCGATAGGGTCGTAGTAACTGAGGAATCAATAAACATCAATTCCCTTTCTAAAAATAATCCTAGAGTTAACAACTTCTCTTCATACATTTCATTTTCGATTAAAAATTTTCAGAAAGGGGATGAAACTCAACAAGAACAAAAGGACACGTCTAAAAATGATGTAGATAACAAGGAATATATTAACAAAGTGAACCAGACCAATGATCTATCGACATCAACCAAACTTTCCAAAACCGCAATATCTACATCCAATTCAATAGCAAACAACATCAATTCAAATTCCTTATCACGCCGATCAAGTGAGAAAGACAATAATAGAATCCGAGATTATTCGTACAATGATAGTACTTGCGAAAGAGCTCTTAACAATATCTCCACAATCATATCCATAAAGGGTATTCCCCGAGAATCTTTGGGTCTCAAAGGCCTCAAAAATATTGGTAACATATGTTTCATGAATGGTATTATCCAATGCTCATCAAACACAAGGTGGCTATTAGAATATCTAAAGAAAGACGAATATATAAGAGATTGAATAGATGATGCTTTTACTTGATGAAGATCCATACTGATCGATGAAATAAGACAATATAGTTTGTTTAAATCTTCATTTATTTGAACTAATGTTCAATTTAAACTTGTTGACGCGTTTCACTAACACAGTAGCTTTGTCAAAACGTTTTGACAAAGCTACTGTGTTAGTGAAACGCGTCAACAAGTTTAAATTGAACATTAGTTCAAATAAATGAAGATTTAAACAAACTATATTGTTTTATTTCATCGATCAGTACATAAGAGATATTAACATAAACATATCTAGCATGAAAAGAGCACTAATTGAAGCATTTGATGAAGTTATATAAGAGCTTTGGTCTGGAGACGGTTCAGACAGAGTGGTTAATACAGTATCATTGAAAAGTCGGATTCAGCGATTTACTTCAAGGTCATGGGATACACTCAACATGATGCACGGGAGTTTCTTCGTTACCTATTAGCAGGACTTCACGAAGATGTCAACAAGGTATATGAAAAACCAAAACCCATATTAACAGAAATTGATGACAAACTTAGGGGACATTGAGAAAGCACAAGAATCTTGGTTGAGATATCCGAGAATGGGCAACTCCAAGATTGTGGATAACTCTGTCGGGCAATTAAAATCAACAATCAAGTGCACACACTGTGGTCACTATTCAGTTACCTACGATCCCTTTTGGGATTTATCCCTCTCGATACCACAAAGAACAGGTCAATTACGACTTTCACAATGTTTAGATTCGTTTTCAAGAGAAGTAACACTCGACGGTGATGAGAAACCAAGAAACGAAGACGATGCACTATTCTCAATTCATAAATTTATGAAAATACTGGTTATTCACCTGAAGCGCTTTTCGCAAACAGAAAGTTTTAGTGCAAAACTTAATGATTCAATAGATTTTCCAATAGAAGTGCTTGATATGAACCATTACGCGGCTGATAATGTGGCACCTTGTATGTACAACTTCTACTCTGTATCTAATCACTGTGTAACCACTTATAATGGTCACTACACAGCATATTGCCGACATCCCTACACGGGACAGTGGCACGAATATAACGATTCAAGGGTGCCATTAATATCGTGGAAATCTTTAGTCAGTGGAGAAACATAAGTTCTCTTCTATGAACAAGATGACACAAAGTCCCACCTTTAAGTTTAATAATTTTTTTATTAATTTTTAAATTGTATATTTTCATTGTTTTTGGTTTTTTCTGCAAAATTTATTTATATTCAAATAAACATTATATTCTTATTAAAGACTCTTTATAATAAAAACTTATTAAGTGAAGAGTAGTTGTACATTTTGCTACTGTACTTTGGGCAGCAATAAAATTAGTTACGTAAGTCATACTTTCAATCTCTGAAGATGAAAACGCCTAAAATTATCATTTTACTACATTATCCTCTTTTCTGCTACCTCATGTAACACGGTCAATATTGAGGGACACCCTATATATAAAGATTTCTAATAAAGGTATATGTACAACTATAACAGACTGCGTCGTCTGATTCATAGCATTTAATCACAACAGAAGAACGTGGAAATACTTTTTACTGCCTAATAGACAATTGCCTATACAGCAAAACCAATACAGGAAAGAAATGGGTTATTCCTAAAACTGCAAGTCGAAGAATATATTATCATGACGAAGCTGGCCACTTCGCCGTCGATAAAACCTTGGAAGTTATAAGCTCTAACTACTGGTTCCCCGCCATGAGAACATACGTCAAAAATTATATTAGGTCGTATTTAGGTTGTCTTTACAACAAAACACCCTGAGGAAAGCAACCATGACGGCTAAATCCAATATAAAAACAAAAGGTTGCTATGGACACATTGCACATCGATCATTTGGGTCCATTTGTTACGAGTGTAAAAAGAAACGCATACTTGATAGTAGTGGTAGACGGTTTTACGAAATTTGTATTCATCAAAGCAGTACCAAACACCAAAATTCAGCCTGTTATAAGATATCTGGAAAAAATTATGGACACGTTCGGTGTACTTCGTCGACTAATATGCGATCGGGGCTTTCACATACTTTTGTTAAGAGGGGCCTCCTCACAGGTATATAAACCTAAAAACCTACACAATACTAGTTACTAATTTAGTAATTATTTGGTTCAAAATATTTACGATAGTAATACTGAATCGGCTTTTACTTATTCAACATATTTTCTCTCTCTGTCTTTCCACTCTTGACGGTTCAAAGAAACGCATCTCTGTTCGAATGTTTTGATTTCAAATATTTCAACTTCTTGTGAGCACAGAAACCTTATCTCTGTTTTTTATGTTGCATCCAAACCACAGAACACCTGTGCATAGATAAGAGAATATTATATACACGGATCCAAACAAAATTTGTTGACATAATTTCCATTTGAGTGTAGATTTTTGATTATTTAAGAGTTTCATAAATGTTTTTGAAAGAAATAAATTGTTAAAAAGTAAGTAATCGTATCGACCCGATATCAAAAATTATAGTTATGATAATGTAAATTATCCTGCAATCCATATTTTTTAATTTTAAAAGCTATGTTTGAGGTTATGTTTACTGGATTATTTGATTAATGTGAAAATATGAGATAAATAATACTGATGGTTTGTTCTAGTATCATCAAACCATCTTTCAACATTCTCTTGAAACCCTGTTTTAATGATAATATGGGTTTGTTAGTGAAAAGCGAAAAATGCTTAATTGAAGTGAACTTACCTTTGAAGTATCTGAATGAAGAAAAATTAAAACCGCTCTCAAAAGACAAGAATTGCATAATTCATTTTGATGAATATATAATAATGATAATTGAAAAATATAACTATTATAACCTGACAAGGTGCATTACATATTGCATGAAAGGACATGTGCTATTTAATAATATGGATAACAAGTGACAGCATTGCGGAAATTGCTAGAAATTAAGAATGGAAGAAAAATATACATACTTTAAAAACATTCTACCTTTCAAAATTTGTACCATTTATATTAACATAATAAAATGTTTTCATGATTATAAATTTTTGTTTGTTTCATGCTAAGAAAATTGAACTGCAGAAGGTTGCAAATTTACATGATTTAAAATAGGCCATTTAGTCTGAAAACACAGAACGTCATGTCACAACTTTGCCTCAAACGAATCATATTTGTATCAGTTTCAGATTACCTGTTGGTTGCTTTCAAATTTGATTTGACATGTAGGCTCTTTTTTCAACTACATTTGTAAATATATTCAATTTTATCTAGAAACAAATAATATAAACAAAGAGTTTCCAAATTTATTATACAAAGAAATATTTACTTGTAATACAATGCTTTACATTTAATAGAAAGAGGAAAGTAAGGTACAGTGAGGAATTTAAATTTAAAATAGCAAACGTTTAAAAAACTTACAAAGCAACTATAACAACTAATAAAAAATTTAAAGCGAAAGATCTGTAATGACAAATAATAATGTATATATTGTGGGGAGATCGATATATACAGTACAAAATCAAACATACAATCAACATGTACAAGTTTGCTTCTACCTTGTTTGCAAAGATTGATCATATGTGTTGTGGAGATTGAAACTGAAACATTTTTCCTTCATTATACAAAAAAATAGTTGGTTCATTCTCTTTTTTCCATGACAGATACACATGTGTGATCACCTGAATGGTAAATATTTTTTTTGTTTTTGTATAATACATTATTGGTATTATTACTTTTCCATCCAACCCATCTAATATGCGAGAAAAGTATAGGTTTACCCAAAAAAAGTATCCTATCTGTATAACTCGATACAGCCCCCGAAGGGCAACAAGTAGACAAAATCAACTTTTAAGTCGTCCTTTGTTTTACAATTTTTTTTTAATATCAACAACTAAGACTATTACTAAGTCATCCTTTAATAATAATTTGGTTTCTTATTTTCTTTGATATTTTGAAATGCTTATATAATCAAACAATTTGCAAGGAAATTTTGACTATTGGCTAGACAAAGTTTTAAATTTATCTACTTCGTTCATTAATTTTATTCAACAATTACTATTACCTATGGTGCATAGGCTAAGGCAAGCTAAAAAGTGGATAACCATCCTAATTTCTTATAAAATCTTTGGACAGGTTGTTAATAGAAAAACAAATACACCTTGTCATTATCTTGTTAAAACCGTTCTTAAAAAGACTTATTGTATGACGGAGGTAATGGAGTATGGAACTCTTAAGGAAAAAGTGGCTAAGAGCATTTTTGAACAAGTACAAAATGTGGTGGTGGTTGATTGAGGATTGTGGGTAGATGTTCAACACGGTTTTCTAGGTGCTTCTCCTGATGGTAAATATTTTTGACTTAACAAATAATTACCATGTGTTATAAATTCTTTTTGCATATTAAATGACATACATTTATTGATAAAATATTTTAGGGCTTGTAGGTGATGATGCACTATACTTGAAATAAAATGCCTCCACTCTGCATCAAAGCTGAATTTACAAACAAATACAATAAGCGAAATAATTGACCTCATGAAGAACAAAATTTGTCTAGAAAAACACAACAATAAAATTCAACTTAAGCGGAATAATATTACTATTATCAGTTATAAACATGATATATTTATTTCAAAGAACAAAAACTCAAAATCATTCTCACAAAATATATTTAATCACTTTGATGTATTTACCAACAATAAATAAGAATAACATTAAAAAGTAGTTATTTGTGTAATAGGTGCAAAAAGTGCATTTTTGTTGCAAGGAAGCATGAAGCACTAAACACAATCTTGTGGAGTAAATATAAATAGCATTTCCGAAGCACAAATTTACTTATTTAGCATGAAAATTACTTAATTATAATCACTTACAAATACAATACACACTAAACTATTAATTTGGGATATTTTTATGAACACAAAACATATGACAACAGCATTTGACCCATAAAGAAAGTTATAAAATTATTTGTCTATGAATTGACCGTCTTCTTCTGTCATTGTTCTATATTGTTCTATACAGCGCCATGCATCAAGACGGTGGAGCGATTGAACTAAAGTAAAAAGATGTTCGTTTGCAAAAATTTGCGCACAACAAATCTCAAAAAATACAATAATTTGAGATTTCATATTTTCAGAATCGAATTCTCTAGGCTTCCTTTTGGGGATCAGGTTTTGGTGTCCAGATTGGTGACCACAAATTGTCAAAACTGTCAAAATCATACCATCACTTAATGGCTTATATCTTTTTTATAACAATATAAAACTCAACCAAAATACCTGATCCCCAAGACAGAGGTCCAAGTTATATTGTGTTAAAATTTCAATACTTAATTTCCCTGCGTTCTTTAGATTTGTTGTGTACAAAATGACTTAAATTTTGTTGCAAATCACGGGTGCCAACTGTTTCCAGGTTCCTAAAACGTGAGGCCCCTCTTAAAGTCTGAACATTAAACGGGTACTCTGCACCAGCACTACTCCTCGAGCGAATGAACCGATCCATCATATCATCTATAACAGCTTCAACGGAAGATGAAACTCGGTTGGACGAAACGGCGAGTAAAGTGGAGAATTAACTCAACGGTTAATTCTACTACTGGTAAGACACCTTACGAGGTATTCTTTGGGTATCGCCCCAGAGGTGTGAACGATGCATTTATTACGTCCGAGGTCGTAAACAGTGAACGGCTGGACCTCGAGTCATTGAAAGATAACGTCTCTAAGGTCACAGAAAAACACTTTACGATTGGCCAACACGTACTGGTAGAAGCAAATAAAGGATCTAATGAAGAGCAGAAAGCTTGAACCAAAGTATAAAGGACCTCTCGTAGTTGCTGAGGTGCTAGATAAAGAGCGTTACGTGGTTACAGAACTACCAGGGTCAAAACGAAGTAGAACTAAGCTCCGTCAAGCTGACCCCCTCCCCGGTTAGATTTTAGTTACAAAAATGCTAGCACACATAAAGGGCACCTAGCACAACAATTGTTATAGCTAGCACACCAACAGCTTACAATAAAAATGCTTTGGAATTCGGGTAGGGCCAGGTTAACGCTAGGCCACACCCGTTGGAATTTTTTCGCCAAAATGCTAGCACAATGAAAAGACACCTAGCACAACCCAGCACAAAATTTTTAATAGCTATACTCGATAGTCGAAATTCTGTAAAGTGACTCATCGCTCTTACTGTCCATAAAATCAGTTGCAGAAGCGAACTTCATGAGCGCATCATTTTTGAAGGGTTCTTAATAGTCCTAAATAAAAAATAAATAGAAAATGTTCTTGTACGCTCTGGCGTTTAAATTTGAGAGAACAGAAATACGAAATTATTATGGTAGGTATCATTATGTATATACAGGGTGTTACCAAGAATAATACACATTTTTAAGGATGAGCTATAATAAGATGTATATAAAAAAGTCGATAGTCGAAATTCTGTAAAGTGACATCATCGGTTATCTACCGATTTAAAGTGAACTCCATGAGCGTATCATAGTTTAAGGGTGCGAATACTGAAATATCTGGAATTTCAATTTTTAACATTTGAAATAATAACTTATCACAAGTTGTTCATAAGTAAGTTAAAACAAAATAAAAAAATGTTTAAAAGTCAATTCCAACTTACTACTACTAAAACTAAAAAAAAGTTGTTTGTCAAGACCAAAATAAATTACCAATAAGTATAGGTATGTTGCGAGGTTACTTGTAAAATGTCTGACTAACTGGAAGCGGTATCACTCCCTGACGACTCCTCAGAATCATCGCTTTCTCCTCCTATATCGATAATGAGTGGTTCCGTCATTACTTCTACACGTATGTCTAAATCCCAAAACTTGATTTCTTATTTTAATACGTGTTGAATACATTTACGCCAACTCTCAGCAGTAACGGTATGCAGCGCCTCGTCAAACAGTTTCTCAACGTCAGCCATTTTGAATGTACTGTTTTTTCTCGCAACATAATTTTTCACTTGGGCCCAAACCAGCTCGATGGGGTTTAACTCACAGTGGTAGGGAGGAAGTCTAACAACTGAGACGTTGAAATCTTTCGCCATTTCATCGACAACGTACTTAATATAACTGCTTTTATGTTTCCGTACGAGAGATAATAATTCAACTTTTAGCATTGCCTCGTTGTGCGGAATGCTTTTACTCTCTAACCAATCAATTATAACCCTCTTGCGGCTAGCTGAAGTAGGTATTTGCTCCAGTCGACGAGAGTGGTATGAAGCATTATCCATAACTATCACTGAACCAGGAGTTACCTTTGTTAAAATTGATCTAAACCATGTTTCAAACCGGTTACCATCCATCTCTTCATGGTAATCGACAGTGTTTTTGGACTGAAAACTTAGTAATCCACCTTCTACAAATCCTTCCTCGCTGCCAATGTGAGTGATAATCAGTCGACGTCCTTTCCCAGAGGGAGCTTTTAAACCGGAAGAGAAACCCTCCATAAAGGCTTGTCGATTGCTTCGTATATTCATGTCTTGCCACACTTTTGACACAGTGTGGCCTTCATTTAACCATGTTTCGTCAAGATAATATATGTGCCGTCCTTCGTTACGAAACTGTCGTATCTGTTTTAAATAATTTCTCCTCCATTCCACAATGTCATTTCGTTCAATTAAGGCACTGTTTCTACTTCTTGTTTGGTAACGAAAATTCATTAATTTTAAAGTTCGTCTCAAAACTTTATCACTGATGTTTGGTAAAGTATCATCAGCTTCTATTACCTTGCTCAATTTAGCTACCGAGGGGATTTCATCCCTAAATTAAAAAGAATGTATTTCCCTACGTATAGCATTCCGTGTTTGGTCGTCCAAAACAATTTTCTTTCTTCCCCTATTTTCCGGTTTACAGTTTTCGCCTCGTTCTCTTGTCAAAGATCCGTCCCGCGATTTCTTTAGAATATTGTATATAGTACTCTCAGAAACTTTAGTTAAATAACTGCACTTAATCACAGCGTCACTAACACCCAACTGTTTGTCCATGGCACGCAGTCCCTCGTACACATTTAATATGAGGACTTTTTCTTCCCGAATTAAATTGTTACGACGCCGTTTTTTATCGCCAACACCGCTACACTCCGCCATTATTGTCACTAAATATACCGATATAAACATTACAATAAATACCAATAATAACCGATTTATCACACAAAACCACAACACAAATACTGATGTTACGCTCATGAAGAGAATAAACACCTCACATAACTGTTTACTATCACTGTCTCATTCGCGTAGCTCGATCTATCTATCTCGTTCTCAAAGCCGGAACATTGAAGCGACTCTCCAACATTGTCAAATCGGCGAGTTTTTCACAACAAACTTTGCGTTCAAGAAATATACATAAACACTTTATTTCACATTTCAAGTAAACTAATTATTATTAGTCTGCTTGAAATTTGAAATAAATATATTAAATTGGTATTGACTTAATTACATTGCATCTTTTGTACCTGAAATATTGACACAATGGATTTGAAGTGTATTTATAAAATACAGCATTTCTCTCTAGAATACATATGGCAACTGCGCTTTAACCAAAGTGTTGATTAGATAGCTCTGACTCACTTTACACAATTTCGACTATCGAGTATAGTACATCGACAATGCTTTTGAATTCAGGGGGTGGGGGGGCGTCTGCAAAATAATGCTATGGTTACACGAATGTATGAAAATGTTGGATGTATTTGTCCCTAAACATCATTTTCCTATAAAAAATGGCCCCTAAACAGATGTTGCCAGATTGTGCGTGATATTTATATTTTCCCATCTAGCAGGGTGATGTTTTATATCTTTCTTTATATATATGTATGATGGATCAGTATGTAAGGGATTTCAGAATTGATTGTGTCGAAACGTATAGCATAGATACCACCGAAGAATGCAATCAAATCCTTGACATCAATAGGAGCTCCACTAATTTTAAGGTTCTGCAAATGAATATCCGTAGCATTTATAAAAACTTTGATGAATTTTTAGTGATGTTACAAACTTTTAATACTGATATTGACTGTATAATTCTAAGCGAAACAAGAGAGGTAATCGATCAGAGCATTTTTTGCATAAATGGATACAATACCATATATAACGAAAGCCGTTATAACCAGAATGATGGGATAGTTGCATATATTTATTCGTGTTTTAATTTTAGTTATGAAACAAAACAGATTTCTAATGAGCTGAAGGCGCTTCAAATCAACCTTGATGTAAACATGGGGACTACACTTCTCATTATACCCTTATACCGATCACCAAACTTCAGCCTTCAAGAGTTTAATAAAAACCTTTTTAAATTTTTTGAGAACCTTCATGATAACACTGATATATCTCTGTTTATGGGAGATATCAATATTAACCTGTGTAATTCGGATGACAGGGATAGAATTGAATATCTGAACACACTAAATGAGTTTGTGTACGTATCGACAATAAACGCACCTACAAGAGTACAAGGCAGGAGTGAAACCTGCCTAGACCATATTTTTATTAAATCCAAAGATCCTAATTTGAACGAAAATATCCTACCCATTATATTGAAAACCACAGTAACTGACCACTACACTACTCTCCTCCAAGTTGTAATTCCGGAAAAAAATAAGGTACAAGAACACAATAATAAAATGTATAAATATCAACAAAATGCACAATATGTTCAGCAATATCTCCTGGAGCGACGTCTATACTGCACCCACTCCAGACTCTGCAGCCGAAAAATTTATCAATATAATCACAAATACGTTGGAAGCACGCACAGAGGTACGTCAGATTCGTAGGAAAAACAACAAAATAGCTCCCTGGGTTACGAATGGATTCCTAAATTCTATTAATAAAAAAAATAAGATGTTTCGTCTTATGCAAAAGCAGCCACACAATGATGATCTGAAAAAAGAATACAAAAGCTATCGAAACAAGTTAACTTCACTGATCCACAAAACTGAATCCAACTTCTATAACCAATTAATAGAAAAAAATCAAAACAATTCAAAAACTCTGTGGGATGTTGTTCAACAAACATCAAGGACAAAAAAACAAAAATACGTCATAGATAAAATTAAACATCCTACAGAAAACAAAATTTTGACCTTACAAAACAGAGATTGCTAATGCATTTAATGGAACCTTTGTTGAAGTGGGTAGAACTCTTGGTGGTCGGATAAAAAACAACAGAAATTACAAAATAAAAAGATCACCTATTCTTAATTCATTTGTGTTCGAACTAATTAACACCATGGAGACGAAAAATATAATTTTAGAATTAAAAAATAACAAGGCAGTAGATTATGATGACTTGAAGGCAGAAACCATGAAACAAATATCAGTCCATATTCTAGAACCCTTGACTTATTTGTTGAATAGATGTGTGGAGGAAGGTGTTTACCCTGCTAAGTTTAAGAAATCAATTACTACACCACTGTTTAAAAAAGGGGATACATCCATCATCATCAACTATCCTCCGATCTCTCTAGTTACCCATCTATCGAAAGTATTCGAAAAGATCATTAAGGGGAGGGTTGTTGTACAAACTAATTTCAGATTATTAATTTGGATTCAGAGAAAAAATTTCAACTCAGGATGCTGTTCTGTCATTTAATTCAAAAGTTGTCCAAGCTTTGAATGAGGGTAGACCGTCCTTATGTGTGTTCATAGATCTATCCAAAGCCTTCGACACTGACAGTCATTACCTTCTTCTTCAGTCTCTGGAAGATATTGGAATGCGAGGTGATATATTGAGGCTATTCGAAAGTTATTTAACAGGAAGATGCCAGGCGGTGAGAATCGGTGATGTACTCGGCAGTGAGAGGGTGATGGACTGTGGAGTACCTCAAGGTTCCGTGCTGGGACCAACATTGTTTAATATATATGTGAACGGACTTTTCTCATTAAGTGACAACGGAAATATCATTGGATTTGCAGATGATACAGCCATCTTCTATAAAGCAGATGACTGGGACTCATTGAAGGATACGGTTGAAAGGGAGTTTTCTACGATAAAATGTTGGTTGGATAAAAGATTATTAACGGTTAATATAGATAAAACACATTATATACCATTTTGTTGTAACTCAGCTGGAATGCCTCCATTTGATCACTTGGTAGTCAGGAGTGAAACACCTTTCCACATCCTCCCAGAAAAAAAAATTAAATATTTAGGAATAATAATTGATAGGCATATGAAATGGGATTTACATATAAAGTATACTGTCAACAAATTGAGAACTATTTTATATAAATCCAGGAAACTTAAAGAAATCCTGCCACTGAAGCACTTGAGAACTTTATATTATTCACTAGTAGAAAGTCATATTCGTTATGGAATAGCGGTGTGGGGGGGAACTTTGAATACTCACATACATTCTATCGAAGTTATGCAAAGGCGCTTCCTTAAATTAATATTTTCTAGAGGCAGCAGATGCTCTTCTGATATTCTGTACACTGAAACTCAAATTCTAGATATAAGACAGTTGTATTTTCTATGCACAAGTATCAAATATCATACAAAGAAGCATACAGCTTTACTTCCCTTCCATCAATACAACACTCGCCAAAAAGATCATTACGTTACTCCCCTGATGGTTAAGGTCGCTGCTCAGAGATCATACTCTTTCTTTGCTCCAAAACTGTATAATATTATTCCTGAAACAATAAAATCAATAAAAAGCAATAACCACTTTAAAAAAGAACTGAAAAAACACATACTTCAAAGTAAGAGAATTGAACTTCAGCGAATATTCCATTAGATAATTTAGAAACTCAAGATAATACAAAAATTACGTACCTTTGCTAAGTCATCAGCTTGGAGTTTTGAGATTTCTTATGTCGAGTTGTGCTGGTTTTCCTACTTTAATGTTTATCTGTTTGATTACGAAGTGCATGTGTATTTATTGTTGTTTTCTCGTGTAACTAGTAACTTTTACCTTTTAGCTTTCCATGTGTGTGCATGTGTGTCTATGTGTGTAAATGTGTATTTTTGCTCGTCTATTTGTATAAGACTGTGTTTTATATTTTACATTTAGATAGGTCTATCATCGTTGATATAAACTTTTTAATATTCATTGTGATACATTGTTTAATTTAATTAGTTCTCGAAACAAGTGATTTACGCTTATCGAGAATTTTTTTATTCACAGCTGAACTTCATATTTTTTACTTTGTATTTGTATTTTGCTGATGTGAATAAATATTATTATTATTTGATTAATTATTAATTAACTATTATTTAATTAGTGTTTTTAAATGAAACTCACGGTCTCTAGTTAATTCCACAATATAATAAAAGTTATTGAAAATTCTAAAAAATTGACAATTGTTTCGATAAATCAATATCATCGACGATAATATTGATTTATCGAAACAATTGTCAATTTTTTAGAATTTTCAATAACTTTTATTATATTGTGGAATTAACTAGAAACCGTGAGTTTCATTTAAAAACACTAATATGAGCATATTCCACGAAGTAAGGGTCGAGACAGTTAATTTTATTATTTAATTAATAATTATCTATTTATTTTCAATTAATGCTAAAAAACGAAAGAATACAAAAAACCTTCACTTTTAAAAATAATTTTGTTAAAATAATAGTAATTTTAATAAAACAAAATAATTAAATTCAACCATTTAGTCACGGAATCAGAAACAATCCGTGCACGAATAAGTTGCAAATTACGTCACACTATAAAAAACGCAACGATAAACGTTTGCGTACAGACATGTTGGATAAACAAATGTCCAAAAAAGCGAAGCCGTTGGATATGTCCTTTGGACAAATTGAGCAATCTGGGAAGGGGCGGCTGAGATCCCTAAAAATGTTCCAATATATTGAGAATAAATGTTTTAGACTGATTGTGGTTTACTGTTGTCCTTATTTAAAAGAAACACTCAAACTTTATATTTATATTTGCCAGAATATTCATTGCCGAAGTTGATGGTTAATTAACCATTGTAATGATAACATAAATTTTGCATTTCACTATCAGATTTTTTTTAAATTCCCAAGTTAACTTAGAACGTGCAGCTTTTAATTCTTAGAGCCGGTTAATCAGAGCTTCGAATATTTCTATGGCATATCATAAGACATCAACACTACTATGTATTTTTCAAAGTTTTTAGTATGTAACTGGCAATGTATGTTTGTTCGGTTGCAATCTTGCAACTCAGTTTTGAAACAGATATCTTCAACCGATTGATTTGAAATTCTGTATATACGTCTAGTTTGCATGCCAATCCATGATTAGGTATGTCACGTCATTCTAAATTCAACATGGCGGATCACCAAAGTTGGCGGACTAAAGAAAGTGGACTAATTTTTTTGCTTTCTTACAATATGGGTATTAAATGAAAGGCAGCAAAATTGATGACATAGGTATTTTTGTGTTTCTAAAAACTAGGTATTATCCATCTGAAGTTCTCATCGGACTTTTTAAAAGGATCGTTAAAATTTGAATCATTTTTATAATGCCGTTTTTACGGGTCTTAAGAGTAAATAAAATTCTTGTATGTACATCCAAACTGGCCGAATCAGATGTTTGGGTTAAGAAAGGGTTTCCCCGAAGGGCTGATGGTTGTAATAATATGTATTCTTTATAATAATATTACAAGTAACATGGACTATAAAAGTAAAACTAATGATCTAACTATTTTCATGAGTGTAATTCGATAGAATATTTCTCGATTAGACGACATAAAACTGTATTAATGCGAAATTTATATTACTTAAACCACATTACATGGTTAGTGTTTTTAAATGAAACTCACTGTCTCTAGTTAATTCCACAATATAATAAAAGTTATTGAAAATTCTAAAAAATTGACAATTGTTTCGATAAATCAATATTATATTGTGGAATTAACTAGAGACCGTGAGTTTCATTTAAAAACACTAATATGAGCATATTCCACGAAGTAAGGGTTGAGACAGTTAATTACATTACATGGTATTTAATTACCCTTTTTGGTTCATTTTCAATCACTTATTTTTGGATTAAACTTGAAGAATCGTTTTCAAACCGTGACATTTTTATGATATTTTAAATTAAAATTATGATAATAACAACAATTGTTACTTAGACGTTACTTAGATACGGGCTTAAAAGGGAAATTATCGGCACTGCCGAGAGTTATCTCCGGAAAGATCCTACTTCATTTGGAATTTTTACCATATGAGTGGAATATTCCGAAAACGTTTCGTAACTACAGTAAGAAACAATTAAACCAGCCGTTTTACATATGTATTCAACCTATTCATTTATCAATTTATTTATTCATTTAGTAAGTATGCGTTATTTCAGTGACCTCCGTACCACTCCCCAGAATTAAAAGTGTAGTTGCTGTGCTAGCTATAAAAAATGATGTGCTAGATTGTGATAGGTGTCCTTCGTTTGTGGTAGCTTTCTGCCGAAAAAATTCCAACCGGGGGGGGGGGCTAGCGTTAACCTGGCCCCACCCGAATTCAAAAGCATTTTTATTGTGAGCAGTTGGTGTGCTAGCTATAAAAATTGTTGTGCTAGGTTGTGCTAGGTGCCCTTTATGTGTGCTAGCATTTTGGTAGAAAAAATCTAACCGGGGGGGGGGCAGCTTGACGGAGCTGTAGAACTACTTATACGGGTATATGTCCTCCAGATAAGCTGTAACCTTTTGTTACGAGGGCTTCGGATAGTGAAACTAGTAACGATGAAAATGAATAAAACAAAATTCGTTCTTATATAATGTTTAAAACGTGGATGTTTTCTGTTTTGTTTCAGCTAAACTTGTCTTCACAGGGTCATGAAGCGAAATCAGGTTAGCCGACTGTATCACAGTCAACATTAAGGGACACCATATATATAAAGATTTCTAATAAAGGAATATGTACAATTATAATATACTGCGTCTTGTGATTCTGTAAAGGCAGATAAGTTTCAACTGTTAACGAATACGTTCGATAAAATTTATTTATTAAACTCTTTTTGTTATTAATTTTCGTTTCATTTATTATTGATAGATTACACTCGCTTGTTCTTAATTGATTATTACTGATCCAACATTGAAAAATACTTGTTCGATGAGTCTGCTACGTGTTATAACTAAAAATTGTATACTTACATGCATTTTTGTTACTACAGATGTGACATGATAATTAATATTGATTAAATTAAGGTGCATTGAGAAGGGAGGGTTGTGGAGTGTTTATATGTTTTTGTCATTCATAGAGATACATCTATTGTGTCTTCTGTACCTTCCTGTGGGTAATACTTTCAATTTTCGTACATTTTTCTTTTAATATTCAAATAATTTAGATATTGCGATTGATGTAGAAACGCTTTGTTTTGCTTTTACATGGGATATGAAAATTGTATGGAACAGCAACGAATTTCACGAATTATTATTTGAAATAATTCCCTCAGATCCGGATTATCGTTTTCAGAAAACAAGAGTTTTAATGAAATAATCCAAGGGATTTGAAGTATAGGCTTTCAATTATTCAAAACGACCTGAAGTGGATAAAAATACAATTAATTTTGACGTGAAGTATAAGGTTTCTTAATTTTTTCCTATAGACACTGGAATTTGTTTCCTAGAGTCGAATTGAGCAAAATCAAATCGATAACATTAATTTTATTTTATAAGATACAAAACTCGGACATAGAATTAACTAATCTTTTACAAAACCAAAGTTCTTCGAGCATGGTAAATAGAAAATTTTAACTTAAACAAATCAACATTGGAACACACAATTCTAAAATTTGGTACGAAATTTGTAATAATGAACAAAGCATATTTATATATCATAATGCTTTTCTTAAAGTAGCTGATCTAGGCTACAGAGCCACTACTAAAGCAATTAAAAATATATAATTTTGTCTTTGTATGTAAAGGAATGTTAGGACAAAATAAAACGCATAGAAGAAAATTTTGTAAACAAAGAAATGAAGAACTTTTATCTACAAATAAAATATAATAGAAGGAAAGTTGGGCAGAGGACCATATTTATCAAAAACTTCAGAGGAGAAATAATAATGGATTGTAGCGAAATGATACAAACATAAGAAGAGTACTTTAAAGAAATATTAAATAAAGAAAATGAGAATGAGCAATGGGAGCAACTTACAACTCAAAATAGGCATAACGATAGAGAAATATCACCACTATCAATGGAGGAAATCTCAGAAATAATACAGAGACGAAAGAACTGCAAATCCCCTGGAGAAAATGAAATACAACCAGAGCTGATAAAATCCGACGGAGACACAGTAAAGACAATTTGATATCGAATATATGGGAACCGGAGACAATGCTAGTAGCGCGGGAAACAGCAATAATGGTATCAATTTACAAGAAAGGTAAAAAGGACGAATGCAGAAACTATAGAGATATCGTGCTACTGGACACAGTGTATGAAATAACGGCCAAGACCATAGAGCAAAGTTAAAGGAATATGGAAAAAACTTATTCGGAGATTATCAATGCGGATTCAGATCTGGAAGATAAATCATGGATCGTATTTTCACTTTAAAGCAAAAGCAAAGAATGGGGTACGAATACAATCTGTCAATCTATGTCATTTTTATAGACTTTCAAAGGGCGTACGACACGGTCAGTAGAACTAAAGATCACTAAGAAACTGAACTCACCAAAATGACACGCAAACAGACAATAACTAAGATCAAGGGGAACCAAAAAATATCAGAAAGCTTCGAGACCAATACGGGACGAAAACAAGGAGAACTGTTATCCACCACCCTGTTTAACATTTTTTTAGAATGGACAGTACGCAAAACCAGTATGAACAGGGCAGGGATACTAAAATCTAAGGCAACACAATTACTGGCATACGCAGTCGATGTAGTACTGCTGTCAACATCAGAAAACGAACTGAGAAGAATATGCCGAGGTTTCATGGAAACAACATAGAAAATTAATCTGCAAGTCATGAAAATGACAACACTTCAAAGGAAAGGAGCAATGAGGAATTTTCCAATAGAACTGAAAGGATAAAAATAATGAATTTAGAACAACTCCAAAGCTATGTGGATCTCGGTGTGGTTATCAAGGATGACGGCGACGAGGGAGTGAATTTAGAAGCTAGACTGACGAAAGGAAGTAAACAATAGGGGTATTGAACAAGATAATAAATTCAAAGGAGATATCCAGAATAATAAAGCTACATCTGTACAAAACGGTAATAAGACCAACAGTAATGTATGAAAGCGAAACGTGATTACTTGACAAAACAGAAGAAGAGAAATTAGATATACGGAAAGGAAAATACTCAGGAGGGCATTAGGAGGAAAAAGAGGAAGAATTGTAGCTGAGAATAACGAAATACAAAATTTATTTGAAGTAGCAGAACTGAGTAAAATGATAAGATCCAAAAGAATAAGGTGGCTGGGGCATGTACAGAGAATGCCAGACTGTAGGATAAATGATATGATTTTAATTGTAATCAAATAGGATATTTGGTTGTCATAACAATATAAAAATTTGAAGAAAAAATCTATTGATTTTTGGAAGAGAAAGAAGGTTGTCAGTTTTGAAGATTAATAATCAAGAGATATATAAGAAAAGAAACTTGAAATCGGGGATTATAAATAGAGTTCTAAAATTTAAAGAGGAGGTATATAATAAAGTAGATTGAAATCGATAATTGAAAGAGTTTGGAAGAGATACAAAAGTAATAGAAATTTGGTCAATACAAAAGGAAAATTTTATATGAAAAATGTAATCGTTAGAATTTATGTATAATGTGTTTCAGAAGATAGAAGATAGTAGTATCTCTATTTAAAAGATATCTCTGGAGAGAATATTGTTCAAAGTGTCTCACAGATGTGCCCTATTGATTTTCAGCTGACTAGAGCGAGTACAGCGGGCCCTATAAATCCAGATATATTACAGTTTTGGTTATTTTTGGAGAAATTTCGGTTTGTTAGCACGATACATTCCCCGAACTGTAAACAAGTAACAATTTTATGATAGAATATTATTCAGGGCCACAGATGCGGAAAAGTTAGTTTTAATCTTTAAAACCGTTTAATTTTTGTTAGATTCAGTATCAAAAACAGTATTTTGGTCACAAATTTTCATAGCTTAATTTCTATTTTCAAGGCCCTCTATGGCATTTTTTTCTCAAACATGACTACACCACTGGATTATGAATCGTTACAAATGTAAACTTCCAAAACTTTATAAAAATTTTTTTATGAACGACAGTTATTACAACATGAATTTTGAAAAAGTTGTGTTTTAATTAATTTTTTAAGTAAAATGTAGACAAATTTTAAGAATGGCAACATGGTAAACAAAAACTAGGACTCGAACATATTGCTCAGTAAAAATTCGAAGTTGATAACTTAACCCATTCTGCAATTTAGCTTCTGAAAGTAATGTAAAATTGTGCTGATGTGTTGAAAATACAAATTAACAACTAATAATACATTTTAATTAAAGTACTTAATAACAATTTAATTCTAAATTTTTGTAGCCTCGATTAGCCTTAGCGCTTTTTTTATTTCTTGTGGTGTTATTTCAGCACAGGCTTGTCCTATTCTGTCACACAGTTCTATTCAGTGGACGTGTCTTACACACTTTTTGTGTCAAAAGACCCCACAGATAAAAATCCAATATAGTTAAATCGGGTGATCTAGGACGCCATTCAATCAAATCGCTGCCGCGACCTATCCAACTATTTGGAAATTTTTCGTTAAGCCACTGCCTGATAATCCTAGAATAGTGTACAGAATTACCATTGTATTGTATATGTTTATTTACAAATAATTACAATTACAAATCACCAAAAAGATAATATATTAGAATTACAAAACTGTTAAAACCAATGTATAAACAGCGAGAAAAAATACATTACAATAAACAGATAGAAAATGTAGAACGTATTTCTTTACAAAAATGTAAATAAACAGGGGAGGCTAATTACCTATTGTGGCTTATTTTGGATCACTGTAACCTATTAAGACCTATGAGGCTGAACATAGGCACAATGATCCTATATGGCGCCACTTAATTGCCAGTTTTGTACTCCTTAACATAATGTTAATTCAACTTTCCTTATACACATATATACCCTTTCATCTTAGCAATCAATAATTTTATTAATATCCTTAGTTTCTAGGGATTTTACATATATTTAAATATTTTTTTTAGATGGAATTTAATCTTCTTATATGAGTCTTCCTGGAAGAGAGTTAAACAAACGGGGTGCTATGAATTCGAAGTACCTAGTTCCTACTGTTTTTTTCGCTGTGTTGGTTTGGACAAAATCTTTTGTTTTATTTCTAGTATGATAATGGTGACCAGGAGATTGCAAGTATGAGCGATTTTTAAATAAGCAAACAACTAAACTAAAAATATATAGATGCCTTACGCACATTATATTAGTTTCGTTAAAAAATTGGTTTGTACTATAGGTTAAATCTTTAAAATGCATTATTTTTAGAAGTTTTCTTTGCAGAATTTCAACCTGCTCTAGATGAGTAGGCACAGTTCCTCCCCAACCTAATATGCCATATCTAAGACGTGATTCTACAAGAGCATGATATATGATTCTCAGATGCTGTAAGTCCAGTACTCTCCTTATATATTTGAATTTATACAATAAACATCTCAGTGTCTTAGCTACTTCACGTAAGTGAGATATACATCGTAGATGTGAGTCTACTGTTAGTCCGCGATACTTTATTTTGTATTTCAGAGAAATATCAATATGTATGTTGTTAATAGTAACAGTAATTTTTTCATAAGGAGGGAGTTTGTGTTTGTAACTAGTGAAAGGTACAGTAAATGTTTTCGAATAGTTGACTGTTAAAATTTTATGTCTCAAGATATCAAATAAATGTCTTAGATCGGTTTCTATTTTTTGTGAGGCCTTCCCACGTACTCTCTGTATATATTATAGCAGTATCATCCGCGAATCCTATTATTTTACCTGTAGAATTATAAGAGAATAGATCATTGATATACATATTAAATAGTATTGGTCCCAGCACAGTTCCCTGGGGAATCCAGAACAATATATTTTTTTCCGTACTGACCTTATCGTTTATCCTTACTATTTGTGTCTTATTTTTTAGATAGCTTTCAAAAAATTTATGAGGCAGACTACGTATTCCTGCATCCCCAGGACGTCCAACAACTGTTCATGGCTCACAGTGTCAAACGCCTTCGCCATATCCAGAAATACAACTGCCGTTCGTTTAGTTTCATCAACAGAACTGTACACAGAAGAAAGCAATGTCTCAATTGCATCATTAGTAGAACGTCCTTCTTGAAAGCCAAATTGATGCTGTGATAATCATTTGTGGTTGGCTATGAATTTAGTTAATCTTTTTTTCACAGCTTTGTCAATGTCGTAATAAGTGATATGGGCCGATAGTTGCACATATTGGCCTTGTTGTCCTTTTTGTAGATTGGGGTTACTACAGCTTTTTTAAAAAGAGTGGGACATACGCCTTCTGCAAAGATCAAGTTTATTAAGTCGGCTATAGGTTTAGTCAACTGTTCACTTAATTTTTTAAATATTTCTGCTCGCAGATTGTCTATGCCTGGAGCCTTGTTTGCTTTCAGAGATACTATTAAGTCTCTTAATTCTTCCGTAGTTACAAGCATCCAATAAAAGGTCTCAGAATTTTTAGATCGCCGAGGAGGGGGTTTAGTCGCTACGGTTACTTTTTGTGCCTTTTTCCCTCTGTTATAAAGTAACTGTTAAATTCGTCTGCCATATCTGATTTGAATGTTATTTTTTCGTCTTTTTCATTAATTATAAAATTAATATCATTTTTTGTTTTATTTTTGTTGTTAACTAGGTTCCACATATATTTGTTATTACTCCCATTTTTTTGTATTTCGGTTCGGTAGTAGTTTTGTTTCATTATTTTAATTAGGTTATTCACGCGTTTGCGGTAAGTGATATATATTTCTCGTTTCTCCACATTATTCAGATCTTGCTGAAATTCTCTGTAGAGATTATTTTTAGTATTAATTGCATTCACAAGTCCTGCCGTAATCCACTTTTGACGCTTTATATAACATAACCATCTAACTGAAGTATCAAACTTCTTATTTCTGCTAGTGGCAGTTCATCAATCACTGCGGATAACTCACCTTCCAAGAATTCTTTGAAGTTATTGACATTCATGTTACCCTCAAAAAAGAATGGACCTATTATCCTATCATTTAAAATTCCGCACCAAACATTCACCTTTTCAGAATATCGGCTTTTGCAATTTATTACCCAGTTAGGATTTTCAGATGCCCAAAATCTTGCATTTTGTGATGAAACTACGCCATTGGTGGTAAACGTGGCTTCATCACTAAACATAACACGCTAAGAATTTTCTTGAATTAAGGTACTTACCTTGAGCCCAAAAACAATATCCCATGCGTTTTTCAGTATCACCTCCCCTTAAAGTGTGGAGACATTTCGGTTTAAATGGTCGTATTGAATTTCTCGCCGAATGTTTTCTCTAGGCAAGGCTAATTCTAAACTAGCTACTCTTAAGCTAATATTTGGATTGTTGGCAAAGTCTATGACTACACGGTCATTAAAATTTCTTGCCTGTATTGTTTTAAAATACGTGTGGTCACTGTTCCAGTCTCAATAAATACTTTTTTAATTTTGTGCACTGCAGAGCAGCAACTACGGCGATCTAGATGTCTCCGATTAAATATTTCTGTGATTTCTCGTTCACTTCTATCATTATAACCACACAAACGTACAATTTTAACTTGGTCTTGAATAGTTAAAGTAGCCATTGTCAAGTACAAGTAATTTATTCATTATATGTAACGAATAACCGTTGGATGTTGCTATTTGTATCAGTTTCCCTATCAAAATTTTGTTCATAGGAACTGAAAATGTATCATTGACTTATATGCTGCTAATTTATGTGACATGGGATGATTTGAATTATATGGTATACTCACATCAGTGTTTGTTGGTTTTCTGTGAATCAAGTACATTATTTACTCTTAGAATTTTTATATCAAGCAAATTAGTTGGGATATTTCCTTCAACTTCTAATGTAAATTTAATTTTTGGGTGTAAATTATTGATTCGTCGTTCACTACCTATAAAACAAGCTAATATAACATCTACATATTTTGGTCATGTTAATTTTTATATAGTAAAGCCTAGTTCGGATTACATGTTATAAATTATACGACAATGATTGATTATATAGAACTTCAGCTACATATTTTATGATATTTTGTGGAATTTTTCAATAACTACACTATCGATTGACGAAAAATCATCTTCAGTTTCAATTAGTACAGTATTCAAAGCGATACTGAATTAATTAAACAATATCTGCTTTGAATGAACCTCTGGATTAGATTATAGTGCATCTCAATGTGATTCAAAATCCATTTGAACGTTTAAAGGAAGAAACATTTTTTTAATGAATCGGATCAATGAAATGTTCTAAACTTCGAAGGTCATTAGAGAGTAAATTTTATAATTCTCTGACAGTACTAAAGTAACGTAACCGTACAGAAAGGAGAAAGTCCAGAGAGCTGAGAGAGTCCGTCAGCGGAGAGTGAAAGTCCTGTGGGAAGTGTAAAGTGTACGATAACAGAGCAGGATTCAGATTTTAGACAAAACGGAAAAAAATGTATACCAAATAATATCATGAAATTGTTTTTCCGTTAATTCTGTTACAAATATAATGTTATTATTATAAATCAATAACGAAGCTAGTGACATAAATTGTAACCAATGAATAACAAGAGATTTACAGTAACTATCTTTATCATTAACGTTACATCCTTCGTGTGCTGCCTCTCTGTAGATATTTCCAATGATCAAATTATTATGGTCTTGTCTTCAGGTGCTCGCATATAAGTATGGCTCTTCTAAATTCGACTCCTGTTCAGAGATCATACTAATTTAGTATGGGTACTAAAATACTGTCGCTAGATCTTCAGTTAACTGCGACATCTCGTCAACGAACCATTACATGCAGTCAGCACCTCGATAGGATCATTATAATAATAAAGAGTAATCGTAGAAGCATTTCAAATAGTATTCAATGGCAGCCGGTACGTGTTGTTGTAGCTTTTGATGATCATTGGTCGTTTTCAATATAGACTTTTTCTTTGTTCTTACAATTTTTAAATTTTAGTATGATTCTCGTGTTGAGCTTCATCGAGTAAACATCGTTAAAGCCAACAACAAATTTTTTGCTAATTAGACTACGAGTTTTATCACCAATATGTGATAAGTAAACGAGTTTTTATTCTGTTGCAATATTTTTACAATTATAATTGGATTTTTATTATCCTAGTAATTATTAGTGAATTACCGCTAGAAAACTCTACTAGACTTAGGTGAGCTCCTTCTTAAACTCTTCCGCTCTGGAAGAGAGTCTGTACTATCTTTCTTTTCTCTTTTGTGTAGTGTTCTTGGTAACCAAGATCACACACACAAACAATGAGTACCCACAATAACTTACATTCAACAAACAACAACCCTATCACCAAATCAAAATCATATGTCGGTGCTGCACTCACCAAACCTCCTCCTCCTACTTTTCCCAAAAGAGACCAAGCTATTGTTATGCACTCAATACCAAACACTGTACTAAGTAAATATATTAAATCGATTGGTGAAATAGTTACTCCAAAAAAATATCACATTTGCTTCTCGTATTTCCAATAACAGAATTTGCATTTTCCTCTCTTCCAGTCAAATTGTTGATCAACTTCTGAACAGTACATCATATATCACGGTTAACTCCACTGTCGTTCCCATTCGGAGACTAATCTCACCTTCTAAGAGAATTCTGATATCAAACGTATCTCCTTCCATTCCACATACTCTAATTGAGAAATCTCTAAAAGATCTTGGTTTGCAGCTTGCAGCTCCTATCACTTTTGTGAAATGTAGAACAATAGACGATCAATATGCTCATATCATGAGTTTTCGCAGGGTAACCTTCGTCATCCCCGATAAGGATGACTTTGAGCTCCAAACCTCCTTACTAATTAATCACGAAAATAAATCCTTTAGAATATTCATATCCACCGACAGACATGAATGTTTTCTCTGTAAACTCACCGGACATACCGCAGACTCCTGCTCTAAAGTCCCTACTGGTCCTGATACCAATTTACTCTCAACTAATACTCCCCCCTCTTCATCCTCCCCTGTTGACTCTTTAACTACACTGATTAGTCCTACACCGATAGAACCTGAGCCCTATATAGATGATTTCTCTCTAGCTCTAACAAAGAATCCTGAACCTCCAACTACCTCTTCTACTACCTTCCCTCCAATAGCCACAGGCCAAAAAAGAGGCCACTCTTCTACCGACAGTCCTCTTGACACTCCTCCAATACTGTCTCCCTCCATTACTTTATCAGCCTCAGCCTCTACATTACCTCCTTCTTTCACTGTACCACCCAAACCAATAAAGAAAAAGTCCAAAACCAATGCTAATAATCCCTCAGATCATTCATTAGGACTTAACTGTGTTTCTGTTATCCAAAATCTCTATAAATACAACCCATCTAACTTCACTCTTACCTCAACCCAACTAATCGCTTTTCTCGAAAATTCTTACCCGCTACAGGAAGCACAAAAATTCTTCTCTGATGTAGATGGCATACAAAAGGACTTAGCACAGATTTACGCTGCTACAAAGGAAAGAGCACTAAAAATCGTCTCACAAGACTTTTAAACAAATTAAACCACCAGCATAACCCAATTGATTTCCCCGACAACCTAAGCATCTCTTCGTATAACCTTACAGATACAGAATTTAACCACAGTTCATAGAACGAACACTAACTCTTTAATCCCTACATATTTTATTACCCTTCTATTTTCAAATTATTACAATGGAACTGTGATGGATTCTTTCCACGATTAGAGAGAATCCAACATTTAATATCAGAATCTACACCAGACATTGTATGCCTTCAGGAAACCAATGCGAAAAACTCCAAACTTCCCCTATTGAAAAATTTTGAGGGATATCATAATATCAGAACGAATTGCCTAAGAGCTAGTGGTGGTACCTCAATATTTGTCTCCTCTGACTTTTTTTCTGTTCACCTCCCGCTTTTCTCTGAATTAGAAGCCATAGCCATAACCTGTTGATGTCCAGATAAACTCACTCTTAAAGAGGAAGTGCTTGTTAATCTCATATTCGAACTTCCGCAACCCTACATTCTCGTAGAAGATTTCAATGCTCACAATACAATATGGGGTTCCAGTCATACATTTGTTGAAATCGTTATAAATTGCACAGGTATTTGTATCTTGAACACCGGTTCCAACGCCCACTTTAACATTTCAACTGGCTGCTTTTCTAAAATCGATCTTAGTTTTAGTGACCCCAAACTAGCTCCCTCATTAACATGGTTTACTGAAGATGACCTTCGCGGCAGTAATCATTTTCCCATCTTTATAACTAACACCGATAATTCAAATGACCGAGCTCTAACAAAAAGTTACTGGCGTCTAAAATATGCTAATTGGCCTGAATATATCACTAAAACTGAACAATCCATACCCAATCTCTCTTTTACTAATAATATTGATGCGTCTGTTACCTTGTTCGCAAATACTATTTGACTTGCTGCGGAGGCTCACATTGGGAAATCAGTCATCTCTCCTTCACAAAAAACTGTTCCATGGTGGAACTCATCATGCAAACATGTAGCTCAGCAGCAAAAACTGCACTAAAATTATTCCGCAGTAACAAAACTCAAGAAAACCTCATCAATCTCAGAAGAGCAAGAGCAAAAGCCAGATACACTATAAAACTAAGTAAAAAATCTTCCTGGAGAAATTTCGTCTCTTCCGTAAATGAAAACACTAACCCCAATCAATTGTGGAAAAAAATCGGACAAATCCAGGGTAAGAAAAGTAATATAAAAATCACCAGTCTATTTCACAACAAAACCAATGTGACTGATAATCAAGATATTGCCAAGGTCCTAGCCGAAAGCTATGCAGCGAAGTTTTGCAGTAAACCTAGACCTATTTTATCGAAGTCGCCTCCCCAACCACATTTGCCTTGCTCATCCTCTTCCATTCAAGATATTGATACGCTCAACTCTCCACTCACGTTTCCAGAATTAAAATTTGCACTAAAATCCTGTAAAAACACTGCTTCTGGCCCAGATGATCTCCCCTATATATTTTTCAGAAAACTTTCTTTTCCAAGTCTTCAAAAACTCCCAGAAATGTATAATATTATCTGGCTATCCCAAAAATTCCGAAATCCTTGATAATACCATTCAAAAAACCTGATCAACCTGCTACTTCTCCCAATTCTTACAGACCTATATCACTCACATGTACCTTGTGTAAAATACTAGACAAAATAATTAACAAACGCCTCGTTGGGTTCCTTGACAAATACAACATTATACCAAAAGAACAATCAGGCTTTCGACGTCATAGATTTACCCTCGATAATCTTGTTCTGCTACAAAATGACATTGCCTACTAAATAAATAACAAATATGAAGTTATCGCCGCTTTCCTTGATATCGAAGGAGCTTTTGACAGAATTAGTCGTCAAGCCATAATTTCTGAACTAAATCAATACCATATCAACGGAAATATATTTTATTTTATACAAAACTTTCTAACTCAAAGGTCCTTTAGGGTTTCTGTAAACGGCCATTTTTCATCTTTGTACACCCAGACCGATGGTGCTCCTCAAGGATGAGTTTTTAGCCCAACTCTATTCAACTTATCAATAAGTGATCTGTGCCATAACTTACCTTCTCCCACCAAATATGTAGCTTACGCTGACGATTTAATACTATACTGTCATGGTCGTTCAGCAACCACTAGCTACAAAATTCTACAAACCGCGGTAAATCTCTTACTTGCACGGACACGTTCTATAGGATTAACCTTATCTTCAACAAAATCATTAAATTTGCCAGCGAACTCAATCTCCTATCTCCCACTTATTTATTAATGATTCCCCCCTCCCAGTGGTTAATCAATGCAAAATACTAGGTATGACATTTTATTCTCGCCTCTCTTGGAAACAGCATATCCTTGAAACAGAAGGTATCTGTTACACAAACGATTAAATATAATTAAAACCCTATCTCATTATCACTGGGGTGCGGACGAGAGATCCCTTCTGAAAATTTATATGGCACTCATTGGCTCCAAATTAGACTATGGCTGCATCGTTTACATATCAGCTTCTAAGACAAATCTAGGATCCCTAAATCCTATTCATAATACGGCCCTGCGACTTTGTTTAGGCGCTTTCCGTAGCAGCCCATCTGAAAGTCTCTACTCCGAAGCTGATGAAGAACCTCCACTATGAATTAGACGACAATATCTGCTTCTATCCTACGCAACCTCAGTCTCATCTAACCCTCTCAATCCTATTCTCTGTTCACATCAACTGCCAGCCCTCTTAACAACCCTTCACCAATAATTAAACCTATCGCTCTTATATTATCCTCATTAACAAATAACATTAACCTCTCACTCACTAACCCCATTCTTCTTTCTCCAACCCCTTCCTGGATTATGCACCCTCCTCAGGTCAATACTTATTTATCGAAATTTAATAAACACGAAACACCTAAAAAGCTTATGATTAAATCTTTTTATGAAATCATTGATAACAATCACTACGACTTTGTATAATACTCCGATGCTTCCAAAAGTGATACTGGCGTTGGCTGCTCAGTTACCATAGCAAACAATCTCATCAGCACTTCCCTAATCCCTCCTTTATGCAGTGTGCATACTGGAGAATTGTATAGTATTCTACAAGCTTTTAAGCACATCAACCGTTCCAATAAAAAAGTTGCCATTTGTACACTCTCTAGCGTCATCCTATCTATCCAAGAATTATTTACTGAACATCCCATTGTCCATCACTCTTATCACCACATTTATTCCCTAAACACCACAGTCACCATTATATGGATACCATCACACATTGGTATACCTGGAAATGAACTGGCCGATCAGCATGCCAAAACAGCGTCAACTACAGCCACAATAACTTCTCATATCCAAATTTGCAAGGATGCTAAGGTAGAAGCAAAAAGAATCGGCAGATATATATGGCAAACTCACTGCAACTCCACTAAGACTTCCCTACTATCTATCCAGCCTGTTCTCAACACACCTCTGTATACTGACCCCACTGGACTCTCTAGACAAGAAGTATCAATACTACGTAGACTTCGAATAGGTCACACCAAACTTACACACAGCTACTTAATGACCTCAAGCATCAGACCTTCCTGTCAAAGCTGCCAGTGCCCACTTACTGTTAAACACATCCTGGTTGATTGTCACCAATTTAGCACAAGAAGACGACAACATAATCTTAAATCCCAGCTGCAAGACTTCCCAGGGGACCCAAACCAAATCAAGTCAACACTGAAATTCGTAATCGCAATCAAAATTTAACTGTCAAACTAATCGTCTGTAGGTGGTCAATTAGTTTACGAGAGCCTTTTATTAGTGCATAATTGAGGATGGTGGAACCGAATTTTGGCCTTAATCACTGATTAGTGGGTCGATTTTTTAATTGGTGAATAAGTTGACATTTGTTGGTTTAATTGAGCTTTGTAGAACCCAGAAAATAACTTAATAAGTCATTAGTCACTAATAACCGATTAGAATATTCAATTGAGGTTGATGGAACCGGTTATCAGTTATGTTTAGAAACCACAAGAATTAAGGTACTACCGTTTCGTTTACCACAAAAAACTTATGTTGATTTGACACAAATGTAACCTATTTATTATCAATAATGATAAACCGGTCCGGTCCTTATAAACGCGTAGCGGATAAGGAAGAAGGGTGAGGGGGTTAAAATTCTATCGATCTCAACCCACTCTGTTCTTAAAGCTCCTTCTAACGGACACTACCACCACCGTCCACTTGCTTAGGTATTCATATGTATGCGGGAAAAGGTGATTTTGAAGGAGTATCTGTCACATTTGGGGTCAACCGAAAAATTGCGTAAATGCCAAAAAATGATGGGTCTATATTATAGCAAGCGGGACGATATGGGTGATGTAGGATTTCTTTGGTACAAATCTATTCTTGTCACTTTTTCTTTTATTTACTTTTTTGTGTGGTTGTATATGTGTGTTGGGATCAATTTTAAATATTTAAAATTTTACAATTGGAATATATGTCTAACCTCCTTCTTTGTTGTATATTTTATGGATTTTTCTACTGGGTGAACATTTATTTACTGTACATATGATGGCCTTTGCAGGAGAAAATAATACACAGACAAATCCCCTGGAGAAGACGAAATAGAACCAGAGCTGATAGCATACGGTGAAGACGCACAAAAGATCTCCGAAAAACCTGACGTGGATGGTTTAGACAATCTCGAAATTTATAAAATTTCATTTTACATATTGAAATTTTGTTACTCGAGTATTGCTGTATCAATTATCAATGTTTCAGACTTCTCAGTACTCATCATCTTTTTTATTTTCTTCGTTTAACATTTATATATTCTTTCTTTTGATTTGGTTGATAATCTGAACAAATGTTCTCTACTATTTTTACCTACCTATGTAGAGCTCAGCAAGAATTCAAAAAAAAATCAAAACACCTTTCTCTGGTCGAACGTTTTGACACGCAGCGCAATTTTACTATGCTGCCACCGCCCATATCTACTTGTGCGCGCTCAAAAAATCGAAATTGTTCATACCGTATTTTCTGTATTTCTATTTTTATTTCCGCTTTCTATTTATCAAGGGCGTTGTGAGCGCCCGCAGTCCCTTTGATAAAAGCCGCCTCTGAGATAAGACACTATAGTTGTGAACAAGCTACTATCGGGTCTAACTTCAAAACATAAATTCGAAATTGTTCACACCGCATTTTTTGTATTTCTATTTTTATTTCGGCTTTTTATTTATCAAAGGCGCCGACTCGAGTATTTTTGAAAATGTTCGAGATCGAGGTTAGGACTAAGTAGTGTAACTATGAGAGTTCTGGACCACTACTTCGAAAAACGTCCGCTAGATGACGCTGTTGGATGGTGTATTGTGTGTTGTCTATCTTGGCACTGTGTATACGCGAGATTAGTGTGACGTCACAATTTGAAACTGTATCCAAACAAAAATTGTTGTCATAGGAATTTGCATTTGAGTGTAGATTTTTTATTATTTAAGCGTTTCATACGTGTTTTTGAATGGAATAAATTGTTGAAAAGTAAGTAATCGTGTCTACTCAACATAAAAAATAATAGTTTTGATAATGTAAGTTATCCCGCAATCCGTACTTTTGATTTTAAAAGCTATATTTGAGGTTATATTTTACTGGATTATTAGATTAATGTGAAAATATAAGATAAATAATAGTGATTGTTTGTTCTAGTGTCATCAAAACATGTTCAACATTCTCTTGAAACCTTTTTAATGATAATATGGGAGACAACAACGGGAGATTTCGAGTGCCTTAGATCTCATATTTAGACGCCAGACACCACCACCAAAAACAACGATATATCCATTAAACCGAATCCAACCTACAAGACTTCAATATGAACAACAACAACAACAACAACAACATAACCTCCCGCAGCAGCAACTGACATGTATAATATTAGCATCCACATTTGTTTTATTAATTAAAATTTTTATTGAAAATTGTTAGACGTAAATTTAAATCATCATGTAATATATCAGCTGATGAGTAGATATGATGTGTTTTAATAAAAAATCCATTCACTGCAAATATCAATTTATTTTTATTATTTAGACATTATTACAAAAGTAATATAGTATTTAAAAACCATTGTCGGAGACGCTGTACATTTCTATGAGTGCAGGAGTATAGTCCTCCAGAGATGTGGTAGGGATTTGAATCACGTTCAAAGTTTCCAGTTGCCCATAACGTACCATCAAACTTGCAGACGTCAATAATAATGGGAAACACACTAAAAATATGACATTTCTTTAGTAGAAATTCGGTTCTTTGCTGTCCGCGTACGTAAATAAAGTCTACAGCATACAACAGCTTAGCTTCTAATATATAATTTATTCTAGTATACTCGATGTCACCTGAAGAATATCGAATGCCATGCATGTTCTTTGCCAGGTATGATGCAGTTTTCTTATCACGCCGACTTAATGCATCAATCGGTTGAGGTGGTTAAAGCATGTAGTGACTTTGCTGGTAACCAATTTCCATGGTGAGTTCTTTGGGAATAAAGACGACGAATCCTTGGATGTCTACGAATGTTACTCTCATGATGATGACTGCTAGAATACTAACGTGCAGCAGCAAGTTCTAATTTAAATTCTTGACAATTTCAGTGAGGGGGAAATACTCCATTCCGCAATCGTGTATTATGACGCAACATACTTTGGTATTTTCGGGAAAACCAATGTTTGCTTCAATATCATGTTTTACATCAATTATAGATGCCTTCATGCTTTCTTCTTGTTTCGAGCAATCGATAATAAACAATGTACGCTTCTTGAAAGAGAAATAATCCAACAGAGGAGGCTTCTATGTTGAATTCATATTGGTTGAACATAATTCAGTATAGTTGAAATAGGTCTCATTGTAATCATTTTTAGTAAAGTCTAACTGCATTCTTTCATTGGGATAATATTCCCCATTTAGCGATAGTCGGATCTTTTGAATATCGGCGTTGTCGAATAAAGTGGGATCGGTTATGTTGTTGTCACGTTTGTTGGTTTGAAAGAAAACAATAACATAAGGTCGTTCGACTCAAGTTGTAGTTTTCACAGCCCAAATTTCACGTGTAACATTTCTGGTGATGGTTGGTAGTTCATGTATCTCCCACTTTCTAAATGGAATAACTATAGGCTGATCCTTATGAATGGTCTACATAAGTTCCAGCTTAATATCATCATTAGGATAGATAAGCTTGATTTTCAATACGATGTTGGTAATATTTATGCCTACAGTTGTAGTGGAAGTCACGCCAGAAACGTTTTTTCTGTGATATGTACACAATTATTATCGTTTCGAGCTCGAACCAAACGTATTGTTTGTCATCCACATGCAATCATAGGATAGTTATTGAAAATGATGAAAATATGGTTAAGAGGAATTTGTAGGTTAAATGATTTATCGGCGGCTTTAAGGATTGGGTCTTTGGGATAATTCCAGCCAGGAATCTTCTTGTTTGTAGCACGTCATGGCACGTACAGCACTCACGATTCCAGTATTTCGAACCGTTTTCATTCCTCTTGCACTTTCACTGTATGTGCACGAATCGTAAAGGAAAGCACCAAAATTATTTGCTAGCTTTACATCACCAGCTCCATGTATATTGAGGAACCCTTTAATGTACAACAAAGTTTCGTTCATCGCAAAAAACGAATCGACTTGATTGATGCTAAATTCCGCAATGTCACTGCAACTGAACGATTTGATGAACGGAGCATATGTTCTGTATTCAGCTTTGCGAATCGATTCATCGAATCTCGGCTTGCGATAGTTATCAAACATTGAAGGCATATAGTTCATACGAGAACGTTTTCCATACGTGGTCGTCATTGTTGTTATCGTTCTTCTTTCAACAAAAACCCTAAAGATTGCAAGAACAATTTGTTAGCAAATGTAAGCAGATGCTGTTGCTTTGAAGGACGCTGCTTAAGAGGGGCCTCCTCACAGGTATATAAACCTAAAAGCCTACACAATACTAGTTACTCATTCAGTAATTATTTGGTTCAAAATATTTACGATAGATGTCGATAGTAGTACTGAATCGGCTTTTACTTATTCAACATATTTTCTCTCTCTGTCTTTCCACTCTTGACGGTTCAAAGAAACGCATCTCTGTTCGAATATTTCAACTTCTTGTGAGCACAGAAACCTTATCTTTGTTTTTTATGTTGCATCCAAACCACAGTACACCTGTGCATAGATAAGAGAATATTATATATACGGATCCAAACAAAACTTGTTGACATAATTTCCATTTGAGTGTAGATTATTTAAGAGTTTCATAAATGTTTTTAAAAGGAATAAATTGTTAAAAAGTACGTAATCGTATCGATCCGATATCAAAAATTATAGTTATGATAATGTAAATTATCCTGCAATCCGTATTTTTTAATTTTAAAAGCTATGTTTGAGGTTATGTTTCCTGGATTATTTGATTAATGTGAAAATATGAGATAAATAATACTGATGGTTTGTTCTAGTATCATCAAACCATCTTTCAACATTCTCTTGAAACCCTGTTTTAATGATAATATGGGTTTGTTAGCGAAAAGCGGAAAATGCTTAATTGTAGTGAAGTGACCTTTGAAGTATCTGAATGAAGAAAAATTAAAACCGCTCTCAAAAGACAAGAATTGCATAATTCATATTGATGAATATATAATAGTGATAATTGAAAAATATAACTATTATCACCTGATACAAGGTGCATTACATATTGCATGAAAGGATATGTGCTATTTAATAATATGGATACCAAGTGACAGCATTGTGGGAATTGCTAGAAATTAAGAATGGAAGAAAGATATACATACTTTAAAAACATTCTACCTTTCAAAATTTGTACCATTTATATTAACATAATAAAATGTTTTCATGATTATAAATTTTTGTTTGTTTCATGCTAAGAAAATTGAACTGCGGAAAAGTTACATGATTTAAAATAGGCCATTTAGTCTGAAAACACAGAACGTCCTGTCACAACTTTGCCTCAATCTAATCATATTTGTATCAGTTTCAGAGTTTCTGTTGGTTGGTTTCAAATTTTATTTGACATGTAGGCCCTTTTTTCAACTACATGTGTAAATATATTCAATTTTATCAAGAAACAAATAATATAAACAAAGAGTTTCCAAATTTATTATACAAAGAAATATTTACTTGTAATACAATACTTTACATTCAATATAAAGAGGAAAGTAAGGTACAGTGAGGAATTTCAATTTAAAATAGTAAACGTTTAAAAAACTTACAAAGCAACTATAACAACTAATAAAAAATTTGAAGCGAAAGATCTGTAATGACAAATAATAATGTATATATTGTGTGGAGATCGATATATACAGTACAAAATCAAACATACAATCAACATGTACAAGTTTGCTTCTACCTTGTTTGCAAAGATTGATCATATGTGTTGTGGAGATTGGAACTGAAACATTTTTCCTTCATTATACAAAAAAATAGTTGGTTCATTCTCTTTTTTCCATGACAGATACGCATATGTGTGATCACCTGATTGGTAAATATTTTTTTTGTTTTTGTATAATACATTATTGGTATTATTACTTTTCCATCCAACCCATCTAATATGCGAGAAAAGTATAGGTTTACCCAAAAAGAAGTTGGAATTTTGGATTTTTTGAGTTGTTTTTACGTTTTTCAGCAAGAACAACACAAAAAAATGGTTTTTAGAAAATAAAACCTATCTGTATAACTCGATACAGCCTCCGAAGTGCAACAAGTAGACAAAATTAACTTTTTAGTCGTCCTTTGTTTTAAATTTATTTTTAATATCAACACTAATAATAATTTGGTTTCTTACTTTCTTTGATTTTTTGAAATTCTTATATAATCAAACAATTTGCAAGGAAATTTCGACTATTGGCTAGGCAAAGTTTTAAAATATTTATGGTTCAAAGATTTTTATAATATAATGTTACCTACTTCATTCATTAATTTTATTCAACAATTACTATTACCTATGTTGCATAGGCTAAGGCAAGCTAAAAAGTGGATAACCATCCTAATTTCTTATAAAATTGTTGGCCAGGTTGTTAAGAGAAAAACAAATACACCTTGTCATTCTCTTGTTAAAACTGTTCTTAAAGAGACTTATTGTATGACGGAGGTGATGGAGTATGGAACTCTTAAGGAAAAAGTGGCTAAGAGCATTTTTGAAGAAGTACAAAATGTTGTGGTGGTTGATTCAGGATTGTGGGTAGATGTTCAACACGGTTTTCTAGGTGCTTCTCCTGATGGTAAATATATTTAACATAACAAATAATTACCATGTGTTATAAATTCTCTTTGCATATTAAACGACATACATTTATTGATAAAATATTTTAGGGCTTGTAGGTGATGATGCACTACTTGAAATAAAATGCCTCCACTCTGCATCAAAACTGAATTTGCAAACAAATACAATAAGCGAAATAATTGACCTCATGAAGAACAAAATTTGTTTAGAAAAACACAACAATAAAATTCAACTTAAGCGGAATCACAATTACTATTATCGGGTATAAACATGATGTATTTATCCCAAAGAACAAAAACTCAAAATCATTCTCACATAATATATTTAATCACTTTGATGTATTTACCAACAATAAATAAGAATAACATTAAAAAGTAGTTATTTGTGTAATAGGTGCAAAAACTGCATTTTTGTTGCAACGAAACATGAAGCACTAAACACAATCTTGTGGAGTAAATATAAATAGCATTAACGAAGCACAAATTTACTTATTTAGCATGAAAATTACTTAATTATAATCACTTACAAATAAAATACACACTAAACTATAAATTTGGGATGTGTTTATGAACACAAAACATATGACAACAGCATATTTGACCCATAGAGAAAGTTATAATATAATTTGTCTATGAATTGACCGTCGTCTTCTGTCATTGTTCTATATTGTTCCATACAGCGCCATGCATCAAGACGGTGGAGCAGTTGAACTAAAGTAAAAAGATGTTCGTTTGCAAAAATTTGCGCACAACAAATTTCAAAAAATACAATGATTTGAGATTTCATATTTTCAGAATCGAATTCTCTAGGCTTCCTTTTGGGGATCAGGTTTTGGTGTCCAGATTGGTGACCACAAATTGTCAAAACTGTCAAAATCACACCATCACTTAATGGCTTACATTTTTTTATAACAATATAAAACTCAACCAAAATACCTGATCCCCAAGACAAAGGTCAAAGTTATATTGTGTTAAAATTTCAATACTTAATTTCCCTGCGTTCTTTAGATTTGTTGTGTACAAAATGACCTAAATTTTGTTGCAAATCACGGGTGCCAACTGTTTTCAGGTTCCCAAAACGTGAGGCCCCTCTTAACTGAATGTGCAGCGGAACGTTAATTATCAATCCCGTCTGTTCCAACACCAATGTACTCTTTTCACTTCGAAAGTTGATAGGATATCCGTCTTGGTCCAAAGCCAACACAGTAATGTCGTGCAAATGGATAAGTCGACTGATGTTGCTGGTCTGGCTATCTTGCTGGTTATCGTGAGATATCCATATGAAAGTTATTTTGAAGAAAACATGCTTATGTGTTCATCGCTGCCCATAAACACTACCGGAGAAGAAATTTTTAATAAAATAATTATATTTTTTGAAGAAAATAATCTCAGTTGGAACGATTGCATAAACATTTGTCCAGATGAGACCAAGGCGACGATGGATAAAACCATGCCCTGCGATGTTTTATAGCCTCTGCTAAACTGCATTTTTAACGCCATCTATTCGCTTGGAAGGTTACTAACGAACTTTATTTTACTGATTGCTGTAATACCGTCATCTATGAATTTATCCAAACCAGGCTATTTGGATGTCAATTTTAAAAAATAAAGTCATTTTTGACAAATGGGTAAATGTATGTGGAAACAGAAGGTTGAAGGAGAAAATGACATCTGAGAATATTTACAACAATGGGCTCGTTTCATGAAATTCAATGATAATGTCACAAGATATATTGGGGCTGAACTAAGAATTTGCGACTAATAAGGCCACTCTACGATTTCAAATAAAAATGAAAAAAAATATTGAAATTTGAATTCTTGTGGTAGACTGTGGTAGGCTAGAGCCAATGGCAAACAAAGATATTTTGCGCTGTTGTCACGAGGGAAAACTTTATAAGTAGACTAGTTATCTTTTTTCTTTAACACCCGTTAAAGAGAAACGCAAAGTACTGTCAAAACGTACTCTTTCAAATAATGTTCTCCTAATCGGGTGCCTCTTATTAAAAAAGGTAACTCTCTCGTAGTCAAAGAAATTTGAAAATATATATTTTAAACTGCAGTGATGATGGTTTCAAAATAGAAAATATAACGTAAAATGTATGTATAATGAAAATTAAATGTTCTCCATGTAGGTTGAGTTGTTTGAAAAACGTGTCATGTAACACACATACACAAATTGCGTTACCTCAAAGTTCCAAACTCGATTTAGTACCGGATCGCTTACTCTTCTTCTGTTTAGGAGAGTTCGAGTGACTGAGACACCATGTCCACATCCACTTGAGGAAGATTTGTAGAATTAGCTTCGGTGAAAACTGGATCCATTTTAACGATGTCTTTTAAAAGGCAAACAAACAGAAGCACATTTTCTACTATAAAATAATATAACAAACAACTAAAAAGTCGGCGACGACGATATCTGTTTTATGTTGGTTGTGGATATTGATGTCAACTGTCAAATTCTTCTAGTCGACTTCCTCTTTGTATTAATAAACTGGGATAGACAAGTAGGATTTGTCAACAGAAGTACTTTCAATCTGACAACAAGGGCTTCTGTCATTGGTCGACTTATAGCGGTTTATGTAAATCTAATAAACTTTTTAAATCTAATTTTCGAAGATATTTATAACTTTTTGAGATAAATGTCGTTATCATAGAAAAATATATGATATTTTTATTCCTTCTGATATGATTTCACTTGTTAATTCATACCCATGAAACTAGCCCATTGTAGAGTGTGTGCCTTACACTTTTTACCTAAAGATTTTGGTCCAAATGAAGTTCTGAAAAGAGGAGTTTTCCCATCAGTCAATTTACCAGGTAAATCTATAATAATTAAAGGAAAAAAACTAACAACTAACTAGGATACATTTATTCAATAATTGTTTTTATTTTCTAGAAACTTTGGAAACAGTAACTGATGATGTTCCTTCCTCAATAATTGAAGCTGAACCATCAACCTCTTTAGCTGTACCACAAATTGGCACTGTATCTGTAACTGAGAGTCCTAGTACTTTAAAGTTACAGGAAGCTTTAAATGCTCAGTTTGTAAAACTGAGAGCTAAAAAAGCACAAGAATTCTGTGCTATTAATGAGGCTAGTTGTAGCTATTCAGTTGAACCCGAGCTGAAATTATCAACACAAGCTGTTCAAGATTCTACTTCTGTCACACCAGCAGACTTGAATGCCACAGTTACTCCAAATAGAAGTGAGTGAATAATTAATTGATTTATTAACATATAGGTGTTTAACAAAGAAATTTTCACAGAAATAGTAGATATTAGGTATAGGTCAATATTTTGATTTATTAAAAAACATGAAAAATTATTAGGTACTTAGAAATTCATTTATAATTTCATATTATTTGGTTACATCCAGTTTTGACTGTAGAATATTGTCTAAAATAGAGTTTAAACTTTAACATTTCAACAAAAATGTTATCTAAATGCAATGTATATTTTGCATATTCATATTATTTTTTATTGCTAATGATATTATTTTTTAATTTAGAAAGATCTGATTTACTTGCTGAGGTGAATGTCTCTAGGGTTAAAGACCTATCACCAAAAGTCAGACGTCTCTATCAAATAGCCACTCAATTTAAAAAAAGAGCTACCCGGTTTAGAAGAAGTCGTCAGTTGCTGTTAAAAAGATATGCTGCTGAAACCTTTAAAAAATCTGAACTTTTTGAAAAATGTGTATCCATTATATTGTATCATATGTGTAATATTTGTTAGCACATGCTATTATCAATAAATCATTCTTATCTTAAGTTTGAGAAGAAAATAAAGAAAATCACCTGTACTATTTTATAAACAAAATTTTATATTAAATTTTTGAAACTATTTGTCGACATTCGTCTTTTAATAAACTATCCTGGGTAATAAAAACGGATAAAAGCTTTAAACAGCTTTTTGAAACAATCTATACTACTTTTAAGCCAAAATAAAACAACAGGTTGTTTCAAAAAGTGTTTAAACTTTGTGTGACTGTTTTTATTTGTTCATTTAAGAAAAAACAATATAGCATAATTTTAAAAATCTTCAGTATTGGCTTAGCTTACCATCTAGTAGTAGCTAGTAAACTGTGACTAATCATGCAGGTCTCTTCCTTTATTTTTTCCCTGTTGGTGAATAGTAAACTTCCACCACAATAGATGGCGCAGCACTCGACAAAACTTTGTGGCTTCGGACTTAGTACAGGAGATTCCATTCTTCCCCGTATTATAAGTATTTATCTATGGATAAAACGACAGAAGTAGTGTCACTAAGAAAAAATAACGCGCCTAATTGTAGTTCCAGCCATTGTATCCTGCATAGACAAGCCCTTGCGATGAAGGAAATGCCGTCAAATTTAAAATTAGTTATGGATGAAGCGGGAAAAATAATTAATTTTATCAAATCACGACCACTACAATCCCGATTGTTCTCATTATTGTGTGAAGATTATGGCAGCAAACATAAAACACTGCTGCTCCATACAGAAGCGCGATGGTTGTCTCGGGGCAAAACTTTAGCAAGGATATCTGAACTTAGAGCCGAGTTACAAAATTTATGGAATTTCATATTACATACTTATCGTCGCTGTTCACCAATTGACAAAGTTCTTGAGAAGAAAGCAACTGGCTAAGGCAAGCAGCTATAGCATGATCAGACGTATCAGTTTCAACCACGAAAGGTATATAGGATCAACAGACTGATTTATATCCTTCTTAAGTTTTTAAAATCATATATAGCCGAAGATGACAAAGGTCATGTGTTAGTGTTCACCAAATTATGGATTTTCTGAGAAAATCGAGTTATCCATCTAGAGTAGTATGAGAACTAAAATATAGTATTAGTTTATTTTTTATTAGTATAATTTGTAGTAAACTTAATAAATATGTATCGAATGCAACTGTGCATTATTTGATTTAGGTTGGCTTACGTTGCTTACTGTCGATTCCAAAACTATCCAAGTAGCATCGACACATTAAAAAGGTTAGCGACCACTGATCTAAATATTCAAACCAAACTGCTTATAAATGTTGGTCCTTCCAAGCGCACCGTTTATGAATGATGGTCCTTCTAGCCGGATTGTTTATGAATATTCGAACTTCGAGCCGAACTGTTTATGAATTGTATTTGTATACGAAATTTGAAAAAA
Organism: Galeruca laticollis; assembly: GCA_963921935.1. Lineage (NCBI taxonomy): Eukaryota > Metazoa > Arthropoda > Insecta > Coleoptera > Chrysomelidae > Galeruca > Galeruca laticollis. Next base: position 58,458,409 of record OY998185.1, on the reverse strand, counting down.
ATTGAGTAAAAATATTTGTCGAGAATAAAAAATCGCAAATTACTGAATGATGGTGGAGATGGAACGAGTTTTTTTGATATTTAAAAACCAATCCTTTTTCTCACATTTATCGTATATATTTCAATACAGTCCTGCTCAAAGGACTAACATTTATACATACATTTTTCGAGATGAAATAAAGCTCATTATGTTTACGTTATTAAATTAACAAATAGTCAGATAGAGCTTCTATTTTCATTACTTCAAATCGGTATCGTTTATAAATGTCTACCTTGACTCACCCTTCGCATCACTCTATTAATACACTCCTAAACTCGATAAAAAACGTTTTTTTTCATCGGTTGATGTGATGTGCAAAGAGTGAAAATGAAGATGAGCAGACCGTATGATTTTTTAATTGTCTTTCTGCCCCTCAACTCCGAACAGGGGAGTATCTCAAATTGTTTGAGTGTTAAACGCACTCTCTCATAATGGAGTGTTAATTTTTTAGCAGGTTGTTGTAGAAGAGACTGTATTCGATCTGACTTCGATAAGCAGGACCGTCTGTTAATTGATTTATAACGATGCTACTAAAAAATAAAAAGTTGAAAGTTGAGAAAATTTCTCTGAAATGTATATTTCAGGTCATCTCAGAAATAGAGTTAAAATATACATATCTCAATGATATAAAATGCAGATATGTTACTTAATGTTTTACTAAATCATCAGAAGTATAATTAACAAGTAAGTGTTAAAAACTAGAACTCGACAGTAGTGCTTGACGTGTTCCTTTCACCCGCGACGAAGTGATGAGTCTACCTCCCACCTCACCGATGTTGCACGTCCTCTCAAGCACATGCAGTTATTGATTATTTTACTCACTTCATAGATAACCTTGATATACGGAGAATCACTTGTAAAAGTGAGGTTATATTGGTATTTTGACTGGTGTTTTGATAACCGATTATGGATTTTCAGTTAATGCGATGAGAGCAATATACTTCCTATTGCTTGCATTACTTCATCTTCATCGCTGCTGGAGCTTGACTGGACTATTACAATTTATACATATATGTAACCTATCGCTTTGCTGAAAAACATGTACTTAGTTCCATTAAAATTTCTTTTTGCGTAAGTATTTCTGGTACAAATGACAGTCAAAGCTTGCATTGGTTCCTTTCAAAAAAAGAATTGATGTGATTATTTTACTTCAAGTTAATTCACTTCACTTCGTTTGCGAAAGGAAAATGTTTAATATATCCATAGACTTACACTGATCCATGTTACTATATCTGGAACATCATTTGTCATTCTGATATCATTGCTGCTTGGTCTGTCGTTCTTAAAAGCTGTTTAGCAGTCGTTGTCTCTGCCCTCGCGTATGATGTAATGGGCCTAACACACGTTTTATATATTTGTAATTTGTTTTGAGCCATTAGAAATAGGAAATTTACTGTCTCGACCCTTACTTCGTGGAATCTACTCATATTAGTGTTTTAAATGAAACTCAATGTTTCTAGCTAATTCCACAATATAATGAAAAATGTTGAAAATTCTAAAAAAATGACAATTGTTTCGATAACTGAATATCATCGACAAAATGACAGGAGTTACATTTCATTTGATGCCTACCTGATGTTAGTAGTTATTTTTGGCTAGACCAAGAAGTGACCTAACTTGTAATTGACTTAATATATATGTTTATAGAAAAAAGAAGAAGATGTGATATTACAAATATTGAAGCTTAGATATTATTAGCCCTATGGTGATATCCTGGATATCATTTTTCCAATTAAGATCAGTATAACTGTGCAATGATATAGAAAACCAGGAAAACTATATCTGCTGATCTTTACAATTATCACTTAAGAAGACAATTTAAAAGTGTCAGCAACAAGGTGGAGAACACTTTGAACATTTATTGCATTATAGTAATTTGAGTAAATATTTCCTTATCTCATTTTTTTCCAACACATTGCTTATAAAAAGTAACAAAAAAAGTGGAATTGTATTAAATATATATATAAATCGGTTTATAACGTTCTCCGACTCCTAACCGCCATCCTTCTCTATCTTGCCATAGATCCTCTGGTAGCTCCCTTTCTCGTATTTCGGTATCTATGCCCTCTCTTTTTCTTGGTCTTCCTTTTCTTCTTTTTTCGTGTGGTGACCATTTTAGGACTTGCTTTGGTAGTCTTTCGTCTGGCATCCTTTTTACGTGACCGTACCAGACCAACTGCTTGGTCCTGATATCATCTATTATTGTGTGCCCGACACCCATAATTTGTCTGACTCTGTCGTTATGTACTCTATCTCTTCTCGATTTACCCGCTGATCTTCTCCAGAAGTCCATTTCCGTTGCTAGTAGGATTCTCTCCGTAGTCTGCTTCATTTGCCACACTTCGCACCCATATGTTACAATACTTTTAACGATTGTGTTGTATATTCGTTGTTTATTGGCCTTTGATATTGTTTGGTACCACAGTATTCCGTTCATCATAGATATAGCTTTTCTACCTTGTATGTTTCGTTCCTTGATAGCCGCGTCTAGTGTTCCGTTTTGTGTTATTTTCATTCCTAAGTATTTGTATTCCTCGCAGTGTTTAATTTTTTTTCCGTCCTCCAAGTCGATGTCTTGTGCCGTTGTTCCGATGGACATACATTCAGTTTTTCCTACATTTACTTCAAGGCCTCACTTCTTATATTCTTCTACGAGCTTTCGAGTCATGTAGTTTAAGTCGTCATGGTCCTGTGCTATAACTACTTGGTCGTCTGCGAAGCATAGCGTGTAGAGTGTAGTATTGTCGTTGAGAGGTATTCCCATTCCATTACATTTCCTTTTCCATACCTTAAGTGCCTGTTCCAAGTATATCTTAAAAAGCGTCGGTGATGAGCAGCATCCCTGTTTTGTGTTTTATTTATTTTCATAGATTCTTTGAACTGCTTTTATTAACCCGTTTATGATATTTGTTTTTTCCAGCGTTTCCCATAATTTATTAAGGGGTATGCTATCATACGCCTTCTGTAGGTCTACGTATAATAGATGAATTTCTTGGTTCACTGCTGTTTTCTTTTCGATCATCTGTGTAACACAGTATAGGTGGTCTACTGTGGATCAGCCAGCTCTAAAACCAGCTTGCTCTTCCGCCTCCAGATCTTTATATTCTTTCTCGATTTTACGTTTTATTACTTTACCGTATATTCTACTAAATGTGCTGGTCACTGCAATACCTCTATAGTTCTCACATTGGTCTCTATTACCTTTCTTGTGGATTGTTACCATAACGGATGTTTGCCACTCCCTAGGTATTTCTCCTCCATTTATGCAGTCCTGGCATAGTTTTCGCATTTGTTCGTATAACCTGTCGGTTCCTACTTTAACTAATTCGGCTGGAATGTCGCCTGGTCCTGCGGATTTTCCGTTCTTGAGGGATTCGCATGCTTCTTCGACTTCTTTACAACTGACCCTTAATGGAGACGATGTGATATTTATTCCATTGTTTTCCTCTATGTTAAATTCTTGCCTGTTTTCAATTAGTAGACCCTTAAAGTATTGTTCCCATTTTTGTATTCCTATTGGTGATATTATTTCTTTTGTCTTGTTTGCTCTCATGTTCTTTAAAAATTTCCAGCTTTCTGAACTCTTTCTTCCCCCTATGTATGTATTTAATTTTTGACAGTTTTTTTCCCACGTTTCATTTTTCTTCTTGATAATTCTTTTTCTTTCTTTGGCTTGGGCTTGTTTGTATATTATTTTGTCGTTCTCGCTGTTTGTTGCTAAGTATCTATGGTATTTCTGTCGTTTTTCTAAGATTTCAGCCTCTATTTCGTCATCCCACCAGTATGGTTTTGAATTATGTCTAGATCCATTGTATCTTCGCAGTGCCTCTTCTGCTGCCTCATGTATGCACTTTTTAATATATTTGTAGTATTCTTCTGTGTTATTCCGATTATACTCGTTTTTTCCTAGTTTTTCGTCCAGACGTTTTCTGTATAGTTCCTCTTACACTGTCATATTCCAGGCTATCCAAGTTGTATCTTATTGGTTCACTTATTGGTTGACTTTCTTAGATTGTTTCTATGTTTCCTAGTTCTTGTTGTTCTTTACTGGGGAATACGATTTTCGTTTTAAGCATATAATGGTCGGTACCACATGATGGTCTCCTACATACTTTTACATCGTTGATTCTCATTTTTGTTTGTCTTACAATGGTATAGTCTAGTATAGATTTCAGATTGCGAGTTTTTTGTATCCAGGTATATTTGTGGAATTGTATTAACAATTGAAAAAGCTTTAAAATAAAAAATTAATCAACCTACCCTTCCATTTAAAAAAAAAGTTGGGGTTGTTTGCAACCCCCCCAGATAATTAAAAAGATAAACAAATCTCTTTGAAATATACCCCGTTGAGAATAAAAATTGACGTGTTTCAGGAATTTTGCGATAAACCTTTATTTATCAAGTTACAGAATTTGTTCCAGTTAGACTTTCCACTCTGTATAATAATACAGCATATACTTTTACTAATACATTAAATATTGTAAAATTTCAAAAGCATAAAATTTATTTAGTAAAATAAGTTGAGATTTTTATAGGCTCTTCTTAAAAAAATTATTTTTCTTACAATTATTAGGACAAGCTGTTAAGATGGATTAGTGGCTTTATGCGTGAATTTCCTATTTTTGTCCAAACCCGCAAAACTATATTTTTTCAAATATTCTATCGAATGCGACACATCGATATTTATTATTAATCGATCTCGAATCGAATTCCCAAAGGTCACGCAGCCCCGACGGTCCTGTTCGTGGACGTCAAGAACGACGTTCGAAATGTCAATCTATATCTACTCGTGCAAATTAGCCTTTATTAATCATTCAAGGTTATTAATAAATAAAACAGAAGGTGTCACGAAATCTGCGATGATTTCAGACTCGATCTTTTACGAATTTTGACATACCCCAACGGGTATTTTATCTTATTTAATTATTAATTCGTTTAGAAAATCGAGGTTAAATTTTTTTCAATTTTTCAACAAATCGTTGTTATTACTTGTATGTAGGTAACTGCTTATTTAATATCTGAATGTTTGTAATGAAATCATTCTCTATTCTTAGATTGTTGATATGTAAGCCTGCGTTGGATACCCTTAGATAACTACACTTAAAGATGTCTTGGGTCTGTCAGGCCCCTTATTAAAATGTTTCTCTAAAATCTCATGTTCTCGATTTGTAATTAAATAATTGTTAGGAACAATAAAATACCCCATAGACCTAAAAAGAACTGTTCTGTGAACTTGCCTTAACATAGTTTTGTGGTGACGTCAGTAGTGAAAGATGACAGTTGTTAATTTGATATATAAAAATAATAAAATGTGTATATAACTGTTCTTCAGTAATTGTGTGTAATAAACCTACTGGTTAACAAAAATAAATATACAGAGATCTTTAGCAGAGTTTCTTTTTCACTAAACAACAGGTTATGGGCTCAGATGAGTGAGAAAGAATATAGATAACTTAAAAATCAATCTCTGGAATAATACATACCACATACCTAGAAAACTATGGCATCGGCAATTACATATAAAAAATATGGAATTAAACCTTTTGATGGGCATAACTAAGACCATTGGAAATTTAGGATGGAAATAATTCTCGACCAAAATGAGGTTAAAACATGTATAGAAGCAGAAAAGCAAAACCCCGATGATGCCTTTGTCAAACTAGACAAAAAGTGCAAATCTATAATTGTACAGTGTGTTTCAAATACTCATTTTGAATATATCAAAGACAAGAGGACTGCCTACCAAATGTGGACAGCCTTAGAAACCGTATTTCAAAGAAAAGGTGTTGCAAGTCAGCTGTATCTAAGAAAAAAACTCTTGACAATGAAACTTTCACCAGGTGAGCCATTACAATCACACTTCATTAAGTTTGAAGAAACAGTTAGGGAACTGAAATCTGTTGGAGCCACTCTCGAAGAAACAGATACTGTGTGTAATTTATTATTAACTCTTCCAAAAAGCTATGAAGGCATAGTAACAGCTTTAGAAACGCTGGAATCATCAAAACTGACTCTAGAATTTGTCATGGCAAAAGTGCTGAATCATGAAATTAAGAAATTTAATAATAAACCGAATGATACACTTGATTCAGATATATCGGCTGCTTATTCAAGTAATTTCAAGGGGCACTCACAAAGAAGAGGACAAATGTCAAGTGGAAAAGGGCATTTTCATGATAGAAAGACAATTATATGTCACAATTGCAGAAAGCCAGGACATACAAGACAGCAATGCTGGCACAAAAAGGAAGCAAATCAGACAAATAAGAATATAGAAGACAGTGATCAGAATATCGCTTTTTCAGCAATGAACACAGCGTTCAACATTGAACAGAAAAATGAACAGAGCATAAAATGGTACATAGACTCATGTGCGACTGATCATTTGGTAAATAACTTGAATGTCTTTACAAAAGTAAGTAAGCTGAGTAATAATATTTTAATAAATGTTGCAAAAGCAAATGAATCTTTAAAATGCACTCATATTGGTTCCATAAATATACTGTTGGATACAGGAGAAAATGCTACAATTGAGAATGTCATGTTTCTTAAATATTTAAGGCATAATTTGCTGTCTGTTACAAAACTAGAAAAAGCAGGCTTAGATGTAGTGTTTAGCAAAGGTAATGTGTCAATTTACAAAAATAATAGATTAATTACACGAGGCATTAAAAATGTTAATCTTTATGTTTTGGAATTTATGTTAGTTAACTTGTGGCACTGTAGATTAGGTCATCTACTCGTATCAAGTGAAAATATGCGAAAACTGTGCAATAATGTAATTGGATTTGATTTGAATAGAAACAGTGAAAATATTAAAGATTGCGAAACTTGTATACTAAGCAAAAGTAAGAGGTTACCTTTTAAAAGGTCTGTAAATAAGAGAAGTACTAGAGTGTTGGAATTAATACACAGTGATGTCTGTGGCCCTATATCACCTCCTACTTTTGATGGTAAAAATTACTTTGTTACGTTCATAGATGATTTTACACATTTTGCAATTACCTACTTAATTGAAAATAAAAGTGATGTTGTTTGTTGTTTTAGGGAATATTATGCGTTGGTTGCAGGTCAGGTTAATACAAAAATTCATTCAGTTTGTACAGATAATGGGGGTGAGTACTGCTCTCATGAATTCATAAGTTTTTGAAAAGACGCTGGTATCATCCATAAAACTACTATTCCCTATAACCCTGAACTAAATGGAACTGCAGAAAGGTTTAATCGAACACTGCTTGAAAAATCACGAGCAATGATTTTGCAGTCAAAGCTACCCAAAGAAATGTGGGGAGAAGCAATTCTTTGTGCTACCTATATAACAAACAGAAATCCAACTGTTGTTCTGAATGACAAAACACCATCAGAGATGTTCCATAATAAAAGGCCTAACTTGTTTTCAATGAAAATAAGAATATAATAGACGTATTAAAAAGGGATTGTTCAGATGACTCTGAAGAGGCTGAACTAAGAATTGAAATAGAAGAAGGAAATCCTAAAGTAGAAGAAATAAATTCTGAAGTAGAAGAGATTCCAGAAGAAGGTAGGACAAGTTTTAACAGAAATAGAGTGCATGATTTCTTTGCAGAGGATGAGTTTGAACATCTGGCACTGAACTCAGAAATCTGTATTGACGATACACCGAAAAACTTTGAAGAAATTGAAGGAAGGTCAGAATTCAATTTTTGGAGAAAAGCTATTAATAATGAAATGGAATCTCTGAAATTAAATGAAACTTGGATAGAAGTGGAAAAAACCTAAACATGAACAAATAATAAACACCAGATGGGTTTTCCGAGTAAAAAGTGATGAACAAGGAAATGTTACTAAATACAAAGCCAGACTTGTAGCAAAAGGGTTTATGCAAAAAGAAAATTTTAATTTCAAAGAAATTTATGCACCAGTAGCAAGATACTCAACGTTGAGAACCCTATTCGCAGTTGCAAACAATTGTAATCTTATTGTGGAGCAAATGGATGTTTGTGCAGCATTTTTGCATGGTAGGCTTGATCAAAACGTGTACATTAATATACCTGAAGGTTATCCTGATAATGACAACAAAGTCTTTAAATTAAAAAAGGCACTGTATGGGCTGAAGCAAGCACCATACTGTTGGAACAAGAAGTTTAATGAGTTTGCAAAGCAAAATGAATTTAGCCAATCTCAAAATGACTTATGTCTCTATATTAAAAAGAGTGATAACAAAATCATGTATTTGCTTCTTTATGTAGATGATCTTATTATAGCAGGAAACTGGAAGCTGGAGTTAACGAATGCATTTAAAATGCATGATTTAGGGGAACTTCAAAATTTTCTGGGAATCACTGTTAGAAGAGTTGAGGATGGAATTTACCTGAATCAAAAACACTACATTTTAAATCTTTTGAAACGTTTTGGAATGGAAGATTGCAGAGAATGCAAAACACCAATGGATCCTAAATTGGATATACATTTGTTGCAGGAGAATGCTGCTAGTGAAAGACCAATTCGTGAACTGGTTGGGAGTATAATGTATTTGATGCTCTGTACTCGACCTGATCTCAGTTCATCAATAAACATATGCAGTAGATACCAAGATAAGCCTTCGGAAGCACTGTGGACCGGCTTAAAACGAATTCTCAGATACATCAAAGGAACAGTTTATTTTGTGTTGTGCTATAATAAATGCAATGAAAAATTGATTGGATATGCTGATTCAGATTGGGGTGGAGACGCAACAGACAGAAAATCAACATCAGGATATCTCTTTAAAGTATTTGGTTGTTTGGTAAGCTGGAATAATAAGAAACAAAAATGTGTTGCGATATCATCCCCTGAGGCTGAGTACTTGGCTCTTGCTGAAGCTGTCAAAGAAGGTATATGGTTGGAAAATTTGTTGTTGTGCAAAGACTGGTTTTATCGTATTTGAAGATAACCAATCATGTATTAAACTGACTAGCAAATATGAACATAAGCGTCTGAAACATATTGACATAAATTATAATTTTTTGAAAGATTTGGTTATTAACAAAAAGGTTGAATATATATGTACTAAAAATCAGACTGCTGACATACTTAGGTACTAAGTGTTTGGTAGGTGAATTATTTGTAAAACACAGATATGATTTGGGTTTCAGGAAAGAAACAATGTGATGTTTGTTAATGTTGATATATATTTTTATTGTATTTGATTGAATACCCCATAGACCTAAAAAGAACTGTTCTGTGATCTTGCCTTAACATAGTTTTGTGGTGACGTCAGTAGTGAAGAATGACAGTTGTTAATCTATAATATAAAAATGAATCGCAAAATGTGTTGGTAAGCGCATAACTCAACAACGCCTCGACCAATTTGGCCAAATATTTTTTTAAAATGTTCGTTGAAGTTCAAGGATGGTTTTTACGGCGAGAAAAATTAGAATTATTGCTGGAAAAACCCTAAAAATAGCCCTTTTCTTTTTCCCATACAAATGATTTGTAACTAAAACGTAGTCAATTTGAGCTTCATTGCTATGGTATAAAGTTCATATTAAATTACAAGCACTCACTGTTGTCTAAGCAATGTAGGTGTGTTCCTAACGTCAAAGATCATATCTATCAAAACAATGTGCGTGTGTGCGTTGGAGCACAGAATACATAGTTGGAGGGGATTAATTGTCAACTGATACACGAAACAAATTCGTATATCGTGTTTTGTGCAGAGTGTTTACTTAGTTAGTGTTTGTTTAGTTCGTGATTAGTGAAAAAATAATTTATATTTGATATGCCTCCTATAAGACGAAGCAATTTAGGTAGAAGAACCAGAAATGCTACAAACCAAGCTATTTACCGATCTAATCGTACTGCACAAGAACGTGACGACGAAAATGAACGTGAAAGAATTCGGATATCACAAACGCGTGAAGCGAGAGGGCGACATTCAACTAATAATCGCGCAAGTTTGAATCGAGCTGCTTTCAGTTACGATGTGTCAATTGACTACAGTAACTACCAATGTGTTGTTATTGGTTCTATGAACTCGGTTTGCTCACACTGTAAGGCATTAAAATACAAAAACGAAGCCAATGGATTGTGTTGCGCAAATGGTAAAGTAAAATTGATACCATTGGATCCACCACCAGAACCATTGGTTTCAGGAATAGGAACAGATTCTATACATTTTTTGACACATATCCAACAATATAACAATTGCTTTCAAATGACTTCATTTGGGGCAACAAATGTAGTTCGGGAAAATTTTATGCCAACTTTCAAGGTATGTATTATAGCAGTTACTCATAATTATTTTAGCGAACAAAATTTTCTGTCACCAAAGTTTCTTAATCACTAATATATCACTTAGTCATCATATTATATGGTGATTCAGTTTCAGTGACACTTTTATTATATTTTATATTTGATAGATATTAGTTAAAACTAAATATATACTTTTTAAGATCAAATATTATTTAAGTTTGATCACTGACAATCCATTAATTTATACCACACCATAATATTTTTTTTTATTTACAGATACAAGGGCAAATATATCACAGAGCAGGTTCACTGTTACCAGTGTCAGATAGCGACAACAAATTCCTGCAAATTTATTTTATGGGCAATTCACCACAAGAAATTGATCTGCGTTGTGCACATAACAATTTAGTAAAGAGGTCTATTGTAGAACAATTACAAACTATTTCATCAACACAATCAATTGATTATATTGTTTAAAACTGCCCTGGATCTGATGCCATCCGATAATCACAAAATTGTAATCAGAGCTGATAAAACACCTGCAGGTCAACATACAAGACGTTTTAATGCACCAACTATTGATGAAGTTGCTATCGTTGTAGTTGGAGAAAACTTGGAATCCCGTGATATTGTTTTACATCGTCGGAATGATCAATTACAACGTATAAAGGAAACACACCGCTCATATGATGCACTGCAATATCCCATTATATTTTGGCAAGGTGAAGATGGCTACAATTTCTCAATAAAAATGATAAATCCCATTACAGGTAACTAAAATATTAGTTTAGCTATGGCGATAATATCTCAGTCATTATATTATGTATTTTAATTTTATATTTGAATGTTATTAAAACAAAATATATTTACAGGTTCTGAAACCAACAAAAAAGTCAGTTCAATGAACTATTATTCATACCGCCTAATGATTCGGGAAAATGAAGAAAATCACATATTGAAATGTCGGCGATTATATCACAAATATGTTGTAGACATGTATGTTAAAATTGAAATGGAGAGATTAACATTCATCAGGTTGAATCAAACCAAACTCCGATCTGAAGAGTATATTCACCTTCGAGATGCGATTAATACTGATGGAAATGCACAGAATGTCGGTCGGATGACTATTCTTCCAGCAACATACATCGGAAGCCCTCGGCATATGCACGAATATACTCAAGATGCCATGTCGTATGTTCGTCATTATGGTACAGCAGATTTGTTCATCACATTTACATGCAATCCGCAATGGATAGAAATCAAGCAGGAGTTATTCCCTGGGCAATCACCCATTGATCGTCATGATATTACAGCCAGAGTCTTTAGACAAAAGTTGAAATCTTTAATGGATTTCATCGTAAAACATAATGTGTTTGGTGAGACACGCTGCTGGATGTATTCTGTGGAGTGGCAGAAACGAGGATTGCCACATGCACACATTTTGATTTGGTTGGTTGAAAAGATAAGGCCAAATGAAGTTGATGCAGTGATATCAGCTGAAATCCCTAATGTACAAGTAGATCCTGGATTGCATGAGGTAGTTATCAAAAACATGATACATGGTCCCTGTGGAACTCTTAATCAAAATTCACCGTGTATGATGGATGGTAAATGTTCAAAACGATATCCACGGACATTAATATCGGAAACAATTACTGGTAATGACGGTTATCCATTGTATCGTCGCAGATCGACAGCAGACAATGGAAAATCAACAATTGTCAAATTAAATCAACAAGATATTGAAATAGATAATCGTTGGATTGTTCCATATTCACCCATTTTATCAAAGACATTCAAAGCACACATCAACGTTGAATCTTGCCATTCAGTGAAATCTATTAAATACATTTGCAAATATGTAACCAAAGGGAGTGATATGGCTGTGATTGGAATTGGTGCAGAGAATTCCAATGATGAAGTTACCCAATACCAAATGGGCCGCTATGTCAGTAGTAATGAAGCAGTTTGGCGAATATTTTCTTTTCCTATTCATGAGAGACACCCTTCTGTTGTTCACTTAGCTGTGCATTTAGAAAATGGACAAAGAGTGTATTTTACAGCACAGAACGCAGTACAAAGAGCTGCTCAGCCACCATCTACTACATTAACCAGTTTTTTTGAGACATGCCAAAGCGATGATTTCGCACAAACATTGCTATATTCTGAAATGCCAAAATATTATACCTGGAATCAATCCTCAAGGAGATTTATACGACGGAAACAAGGAAAACCAGTTCCAGGTTATACAGATGTATATTCCACCGATGCGATTGGCCGGATTTATTCAGTACATCCAAGCAATGATGAATGTTTTTATTTACGACTGCTATTAGTCAATGTACGTGGCCCAACATCATTCCAACAGTTACGAACTGTTGATGGTGAATTGTGTGGATCCTACAGAGAAGCCTGTCAACGTTTGCAATTGCTTGAAAATGACGCTCATTGGGATCAAACTCTCAATGATGCTGTAATATCATCACACGCTCATCAAATACGAACATTGTTTTCTATAATCATATCTACATGCTTCCCATCAAACCCAATTGATTTGTGGATCAAGTACAAAGATTATATGTGTGATGATATTTTGTATCAAATACGGAATAGAATGGGAAATCCAAATATACAAATCAGTGAAGAAATTTACAATGAAGCATTGATTTCAATTGAGGACATGTGCTTGATAATGTCAAACAAACTATTAATTCAATTAGGCCTGATCGCGCCCAATCGTCCAATGCATGACACTTTTAACCAAGAGTTGCATCGAGAAAAACTGTATGATCTCAACGCTTTGAAAGAATTAATTCAAACAAATCTTCCACTGTTAAATGAACAACAGAAGTATGTATTTGAAACTCTTATGAAAGTAACAAATGATGAAACTGGAGGGATTTACTTCTTAGATGCACCTGGTGGTACAGGAAAAACTTTTTTGATTTCATTGATATTAGCAACAATTCGCTCACAAAATAAAATTGCACTTGCACTCGCTTCGTCGGGAATCGCAGCAACTTTGCTTGAAGGTGGTCGAACAGCCCATTCAGCACTAAAATTGCCATTAAATATGCAAAGCAATGAAACTCCAACCTGCAACGTTTCGAAGAACTCTGCAATGGCAAAGGTTTTGCAGCAATGTAAATTGATTGTTTGGGATGAATGCACGATGGCACATAAAAAATCTTTGGAGGCTTTAGACAGAACCTTAAAAGATCTACGGAGCAATAATAATCGATTTGGTGGTGCAATGATTTTATTAGCAGGAGATTTTCGTCAAACATTGCCAGTGATTCCACGATCAACGCCAGCTGATGAACTCAATGCATGTCTAAAGTCCTCCAATTTGTGGAAACATGTCAAAGTACTTCATTTAAGCAAGAATATGCGTGTCGAGTTGCAAAATGACCAATCTGGAAACATATTCTCTAAACAACTCATTGACATTGGTAATGGCAAATTTCCTATAGACATGTTGACTGGCTGCATTAACTGTCCTCAAAGTTTTTGTCAGTTAACTCGATCAAAAGATGAACTTATTCAGAAGGTGTTTCCAGATGTTTCTCAAAATTACAGAAACCATGATTGGTTGAGCGAACGAGCTATACTGGCTGCAAAAAACATAGATGTAAATGAATTAAATTTGAAAATTCAAGAACAAATTACAGGCGAATTGAGGATATATAAATCAGTTGATTCGGCTACTAATCAAGATGATGTAGTCAACTATCCACCGGAATTTTTAAACTCGCTGGATTTGCCAGGATTGCCACCTCACAATCTCCAATTAAAGGTTGGATCGGTGGTTATAATGTTGCGAAATATCAACCAACCGCGCCTTTGCAACGGTACACGGTTAGCGATAAAAAAATTACTAAACAATGTGATAGAAGCAACTATACTCAAAGGAAAGTATAAAGGAGAAGATGTTCTCATACCGCGCATCCCAATGATTCCGACTGATGTGCCATTTGAGTTTAAACGACTACAGTTTCCAGTGCGGCTTGCTTTTGCTATGACTATAAACAAGTCCCAGGGGCAATCATTAAGTGTTTGTGGTATTAATTTAGAAAACCCATGTTTCTCACATGGTCAATTGTATGTTGCCTGTTCCCGTGTTGGAAAACCATCAGATTTGTTTATCTATGCGCCAGGTAATCAAACAAAAAACATCGTATACCACACAGCACTACAATGATAATAATAATAATTATGATTCACATGATTAACAATAAAGCGATTACTTACTTTTAAATCCTTATATATGTTTTATTTAATTATTTTTTATTCACAACGCCCTATCACCAGGGTGACGGTTCTGTTCAGGAGAATTTTTTTAAATACGTAGGCAAAAAAACTGCCACATTACAAATCTTTTTGACAGGACGAAGTCTGTCGGGTCAGCTAGTTTGATATATAAAAATAATAAAATGTGTGTATAACTGTTCTTGAGTAATAGTGTGTAATAAACCTACTGGTTAACAAAATAAATATACAGAAATCTTTAGCAGAGTTTCTTTTTCACTTAACAACAATAATGTAGTTCTAAAATATTATTTATTGGAATATAACTTTACAAAACCGAATATAAACAGAATCAAACAATGAAATATGGTACTAAAAATATAATCACAAAAATATTTTGTTTTTCTGTCCTTGCGGTATCACCAACGTCCCCTCTAATTACTATCAGTACTCCGTTTATTTTCGGAGCTAATGGTATTCCCAAACATTCTCTTGAGTTGGTTGAGTTTAGTTTTTTTGGAAGGAATTTATTCTGTGCCCGATTCTGTAGCTGTTCCCTAATTAGTTTAAAACCAAGTTCTTTTTGATTTATTTGTTTTTCCTGTGGATCATCTGACTTATAATTATTTGCAAGGTAAATAATGTAAGAGTTTATACCTGCAATATGGAGATGTATTTGAATCCAAGACGTGTCAAATTCTTAGGTCATTTACTATCGGTTGAGTACTGTCAGTTCATGTTGAAAAAGTTGCTGCCATCAAGAACTTGAAAACACCAACAAACAAGACAGAGATACACAGACTTTTAGGGATGGTAACATATCATAACCAGTTTATAAAAAATATGTCAGAGCTGACAGAACCATTACGAAAGTTATTGAAAAGAGACGTAAAATTTGAATGGAGTCATACAAGTGACATTATCTGTAGATGCAAGTTCGAATAGTGTTGGAGCTGTACTTGTGCAAGAAAATCTATCAGTCGCATATGCAACTAAAGCACTCACGAATATTCAAGAAACCTATCCCCAGAAAGAAAAAGAAGCTTAGGCAATTAAACTCGCATGTAATATGTTTCATTAGTATATTTACGGAAAACAACTAATTATAGAGACTGGCCATAAGCCTCTAGAGGTAACAAGCAGCACCTCCTAGATTTAAAAGAATACTTTTTGATGTAACACAGTATTCTCCAAAAGTCATATACAAAAAAGTACAGAAATACCGATTGCTGACATCCTTAATTGTGATTGCCAACAACAACATTTGTCACAGACGAAGAACTTCAAGTACAAATCGTGTTATGCAATATTAGAGAAGAATTTGTTACAGCAACTGAACACGATAATGAATAACATGGCGAATAACATGAATTCCCAGAAATAGTAAAACATTATATCAATTTCCGAGAATAACTTGCCTTTTACAATAGTATGGTTTTCAAAGGACATAAAGTATTAGTACCAAATTCTCAAGTAAAGAAAATAATGAAAAATATACACTTAGGGCATTTAAGCATTCAAAGTTGCTTATGTCGAGCTAGAGAACATCTATATTTCAAAGTATAATCCATTCTTGGCTTGAATAATGACTTTGTCAATATATCTGTTCTATATCAATACATCCTTCAGTTACCAATTCTCTTACAAAGAAATGCCTGATTTCAATATGTTTCGTTCTTCGGTGATATTCTAAAATGCGCGCAACTGTTAGAAATAATTTATTTGATTTTTTTGTTCCTGTTGTAAAGAGCATTCTTGAAGGACAAAAATGGAAACGATGAAAGTTCATATAGGCTTCCTGAACGGTAAAGTAAATTGGAATACATGGAAATATAAGTTATGTGTTCTACTACGAGGA
Organism: Galeruca laticollis; assembly: GCA_963921935.1. Lineage (NCBI taxonomy): Eukaryota > Metazoa > Arthropoda > Insecta > Coleoptera > Chrysomelidae > Galeruca > Galeruca laticollis. The sequence goes on along the minus strand of OY998185.1, from coordinate 58,442,049 downwards.
ATACCAGCAACTGTTGGTATAGAAGGTGAATTGCTCAGACCAGCTCCTGTTTCTTCTACAGCATCTACAGAAGAACGAATGGAGTATGATAAGAAGGTTGAGTATTTTACTAAAGCAGATACTAGTGCATTACTGGTACTCACAACTAATATAACTGAAGAAACTCTTCAAAAAGTGATGAGATTTACTACAGCAAGAAATGTTTGGTTAGAACTTCGCAGATTGTTTGATGGGAAAAAACTAATAAGTTATGTACTGAGTTTTTCAGTTAGGTGATGACATTGCAACACATACTTCAAAGCTGAAAAATCTTTGGCAAGAACTTCAACAAGAAATCACCAAAGACAAGTGAGTTCTTATGAATAATTGTTCTTGTGATTTACCTGAAGTACTGTTAGTATGTAAGATACTTGATACACTGCCAGAAGAATATTTTTCATTCAACTCTAGCTGGACGCTAATGTCGAAATCAGATAGAACAGTAGACAATCTTACCAACCAACTATGTGCCTATGAAAAAGCATTATCTAATAAAACGGAGAATAGAAATGAAGAGACTTTAAATACAGAAAAAAAATTCAGACAGACGTAATTTCGAGAAGAAGAAATATAGAGTATGTCACTATTGCAAGAAAGTGGGTCATAAAGTTCGTCAATGTGTCAAGTGGAAAACCGATGGAAGACCTCCAAAGCATACAGTTAACAATAATAGTAATAAATCTGAAGAGAGAAATGCAAATGTAATACTATGAGCCCTTAATGATGAAGTTTTAAATGTAGACTGTGATTAAAACAGTTGGTTTGTAGATAATGGAGCAACTCATCATATCTGCAATAGAAACGATCTTTTCCAAACATTTGAGTACTTCAATAAAACATACACAGTAGCAACCGCAAATGGAGTATACATTGAAGTTATTGGCAAAGGTTGGTATTTTATTGAATTAGCTAATGTGTGGTATGTTCCTGGTATAAAGAAATAGCTATTTGTATTACTAGGGAGGAAAGTGCCACTTTTCTTCCCGCAGGATGTAACTGGTAACTTCTAGAAGTGCTTGGCTGATTTTGATCAAGTTCAGGTTCTACATTATTTCCCATAATTTGATCAGAAATTTTTCTTTTTTTTGTGTAAGATTGTTCTACATAACCTTCTGCGATATTGGTTGATTTCCAACCGCCATGCTGTTTTAGAGCTAAAATATCCCCACCAGCGTTTACTAACAGAGTTGCTGAAGTTCTTCTGAAACTGTGTCCTGTGTAATGTTCGGCATTTGGAAGATTGAGATATTCTGCAATTTTTTTTTGTATTTTGGATATACTATTTTTGCCAACCACTTGATTTATACATTTGCCTGCTTTAAAGCATACCAACAATCGTTTATGCTCAGTTTTAGGACGTAGACAGATATACTTTTTAACCATTTGAACAAAATTTGGGCCGTTACCTGTTGTAGTATTGATAACGAAAGTTCGTTGTTTATACGTTTTTGAAGTGTGGATATTTATGACTGAAAGATTGTCTTTCTCTTCAATATCATCCATAGTCATTTTAATAAGCTCATCACATCGACATGCTCCAGAAATTCCAATAACAAGGACTACCTATGAATATTTTATATCAAAAATTAAATTATTTGCATGGGATTCAATTTCTTACATTCATTAATAAAAAACATCATCGGGGGCTTCCATTAAGAATGTATTTATTTCTTCTCTTGTGAAAGTTTTAGCTTTATTTGGTTTGTATCCGGCATTTTGACGTTTTAGAAATGCAATCAACTTTGGATATTTAATATCGACATTGTCCTTCATTTGTATCATTGTGCGTAGCATTGAATATTTAGACCAAAGTGTTGAAGCTTTTAATGATTCTCCTTGTAGTGAAAAATATGCCAGTAAAACATTCTCTGAATATTTATGTATCATTCCATTGCTTATATTGTGCATATTGTTTTTCATACCTGTCTTTAGATTTTTGTGGTAGTAAGGTTAATGACGCTATGTTGGCTTGTTCCTTAATATTAGGTGGTGTATTTGGAAATTCAAAATCATTTGAATCGTTCTCCATTTTTCAAAAATTCAACTAAGTTTAATGAATGTAGCGACTTTGCACCTCAAAAGTCAATCGCCGTGTTTACTGTCAGTGAGCCACCACAGCATACTATGCTTTTCTTATTCTGAACTCAAAGAACGTATATCTAAGATTCCTGAAGTTGAAATTTGTATTGAAGAACTACGTTGAAGTAACATTAATGTTTGATTTTTACCAAAAAACAGGATATACAGGATGTTCTAGAAATTATTGGTAACTGAAATTGGTAACTGAAGGATGTGTTGATATAGGTTGCTTGGGAGCACCAGTTCGTAGATATATTGATGAGGTCATTATTCAATCCAAGAATGGATTATAATTTGAAAAATATTGGACTAGTGAATATCAAAAGTACTTAATGAGGGAAGGTGTTGAAGCTTTTACATTATAGTTACTTTGTTGTAATACTATAAGCTCTACTTAGATAGGTGAATTATAAAATTATATAAAAAAATGTCAGATTGATATATAATTGATTGATGTCAAAAACGATTTTTTATATTATTTTATAATCCACCTATCGAAGTAGAGCTTAGAGTATATCAACAAAGTAACTATAATGTAAAAGCTTCAACATAAATGGTCTATTTGTTACCAGGCAACATCCATGTTTTTTGGGTCTGGAAATTTTGTACTACTTATATACATATTCGTACTAGCTGCGAGATTACACCATCGATGCCCATTGTTATTTGTTTTTTCGTGTATCGTTTCATTTCCTGCTTCGCTTTATACAGTGTGACCCATTTAAAATGGAACAACCCCTGTAAAAGACGTATTTTTCAATCAAACTCCAATAAAATTGTTTTGTAATATTAAGGATCAAAAGTTGTATCTTTACACATATTCCCATAATTTTAGTTCAATTTCTACGGCACTCTTTTTGTTTTTAAGTTTGACTACACCACTGAATTTGTAGTTGTCATAGATAAAAAACATCAAAATTTCATGGAAAAATATTGGTTAACAACGAAGTTGCAATAACTTTAATTTTGGAAACAAAGAATTTGATTATAATTTTTATTTAGATTATAGACTTATTTCAAATCCGGCAACATTGTTGATACAAAGTATAACACCAGTCAACTTATACAGTGAAAATCCGAAGTAAATAGCTTATTCCGTTCTACAGTTATAACGAAAATTATTTTATTAAATATAGGCTACAAGTGGAGACTAATATAACTCAAAATTAAAAGTTAATTAAATTTTGAACGATGAAATAAAACAATATAATTTGTTTAAATCTTCATATATTTGAACTAATGTTCAATTTAAACTTGTTGACGCGTTTCACTAACATAGTAGCTTTGTCAAAACGAATGAAGGTAAAATATAAAAATGTCTTATATATACAGTGCTAAATCTATTTACTAAGGTTAACAATGGTATTGAAAGAAATTACCTGGAAATTCATTCACTACAAACATTCCTAAGCTATCTTCTAGGTAAAGAGGTTCAATAAAGGAGACTGATTGATATCTATTTGGTCGTTAAGGAGATTACCTGAATATTTATTTTTGTTAATCTCTAGGGCCTCTAATAAATTTAAACTAAAGGATTTACCAACTACATGGAGAATTTCAAAATTTGGGTCGAAAATGTGTTAGTTTTCTAATAAGTGATTTGAATAGTTAGAATCTAATTTTTTGTTGTCATAGCTACGTTTGTGTTCCGAAATTTTAGTTTTAAAATTTCTAAAAGTTCTACCGATATAAATTTTATCACAATTGTCATTACCACATTTTAATTTATAAACTCCTGATTTGTTTAATTTTGAAGATTTAGATTTATTATTTTTAATGAATTTGGATAAATTGTGATCAGTTTTAAAGGAAATATTCATGTCTAAAGTTTCTAAAAATGACTTAATTTTTAAGGATGGCGTTCCAAAGTATGTTAAGCTTTTAAATTGTTTATTATTTTTATCTGAAGGGAATACTTGTTCTAAAGTCTGTTTTTTTATCTTCTTATTTATGATATTGACAATTAAATTTGGATCGTAATTATTATTAACTGCTATTTGTTCTATGATATTTAATTCTTTGTTGTAATTATTAATATTTAATGGGACTGTTAAAAGTCTGTGAATCATATTATTGTAAGTTGCTAGTTTATGACTGAATGGGTGGACCGAACTATTATGAATTGTAATATCTGTATGTGATGGTTTATGAAATATAGAAAAATCATGTTTATTATTTATATTTGAAATTGTAAGGTCTAGAAAGTTTATAGACTTATTTTGTTCCAGTTCTACGGTAAATTTGATATTATTGTGAATCGAGTTTATGTAAGTAATTAAGCACTCTAATTGTCTATTTGTACCGATGAAGCTAGCAACGGAATTAATTAATAATATTCAAGATATAATACTACCCCATAATTCTAAATTCATATCGTTCGATGTAACAAATCTATTCCCTAGTATACCTCCTAAAGAAACTATAACTCTTGTTGATAACTTGCTCACATACAATAATGTTAATCGTATTATTCACTCTGATATCATTACTTTATTAAAAGTGTGTTTGAATCAAAATTATCTTCATTTCAATGGATAGGTTTATAGCAGTAAAGATGGTTTGATTATGGGCAACCCTCTCAGCCCCCTACTAGCAGAAATTTTCATGGATAATATAGAAAAAATAATTCATGGACACCCCCTTAGTAAAAAATTTATGTACTGGCACCGATATGTGGACGACATTTTAGCTAGCTTCATCGGTACAAATAGACAATTAGAGTGCTTAATTACTTACATAAACTCGATTCACAATAATATCAAATTTACCGTAGAACTTGAACAAAATAAGTCTATAAACTTTCTAGACCTTACAATTTCAAATATAAATAATAAACATGATTTTTCTATATTTCATAAACCATCACATACAGATATTATAATTCATAATAGTTCGGTCCACCCATTCAGTCATAAACTAGCAGCTTTCAATAGTATGATACACAGACTCTTAACAGTCCCCTTAAATATTAATAATTATACCAAAGAATTAAATATCATAAAACAAATAGCAGTTAATAATAATTACGATCCAAATTCAATTGACAATATCATAAATAAAAAGATAAAAAAACAGACTTTAGAACAAGTATTCCCTTCAGATAAAAATAATAAACAATTTAAAAGCTTAACATACTTTGGAACACCATCCTTAAAAATTAAATCATTTTTAGAAACTTTAGACATGAATATTTCCTTTAAAACTGATCACAATTTATCCAAATTCATTAAAAATAATAAATCTAAATCTTCAAAATAAAACGAATCAGAAGTTTATAAATTAAAATGTGGTAATGACAATTGTGATAAAATTTATATCGGTAGAACTTTTAGAAATTTTAAAACTAGAATTTTGGAACACAAACGTAGCTATGACAACAAAAAATTAGATTCTAACTATTCAAATCATTTATTAGAAAACCAACACATTTTCGACCCAAATTTTGAAATTCTCCATGTAGTCGGTAAATCCTTTAGTTTAAATTTATTAGAGGCCCTAGAGATTAACAAAAATAAATATTCACGTAATCTCCTTAACGACCAAATAGATATCAATCAGTCTCCTTTTTTGAACCTCTTTACCTAGAAGATGGCTTAGGAATGTTTGTAGTGAATGAATTTCCAGGTAATTTCTTTCAATACCATTGTTAACCTTAGTAAATAGATTTAGCACTGTATATATAAGACATTTTTATATTGTACCTTCATTCGTTTTGACAAAGCTACTGTGTTAGTGAAACGCGTCAACAAGTTTAAATTGAACATTAGTTCAAATAAATAAAGATTTAAACAAACTATATTGTTTTATTTCATCGTTCAGTATGGATCTTCATCAAGTAAAAGCCTCATCTATTCAATTAATTAAATTTTGATAAGTACTTTAAAACTTGTTTCTGTTCATTTCATTTTTATCGCCTATGAAAGATTGTACCACAGCATCACATGGAAATTAACTTTCGATTTTGAGTTATCTTAGATTCCACTTATAATCTATATTTAATTATATTATTTTAAGGGTATATAATTTACAAATCCAGTGGCGTAGTCAGAATTTTATTATAAAATCCTTTTCCCCACAAATCGTTCACATTACCAGAATTTCATTCCCCACAAATCGTTCACATTACCAGCTTTTCAGGAGTTATAACTGTAGAACGGAATAAGCTATTGACTTCGGAATTTCACTGTATAAGTTCACGGGTGTTCTACTTTGTATCAATAGTGTTGTCGGATTTGAAATAAGTCTATAATCTAAATAATTATAATCAAATACATTGTTTCCAAAATTAAAGTTGTGGTAACTTCGTTGCTAACCAATATTTTTTCATGAAATTTTGATGGTTTTTATTTCTGACGTCGAACAATTCAGTAGTGTAGTCAAATTTGAAAACAAATATTGCCTAATCAACTTTTGCAGCTTTTGACAGAGAAAATAAAACATAGAGTGCCTTGGAAATTAAACTAAAATTATGGAAATATGTGTAAAGATACAGTTTTTGATCCTTAATATTACAAAAAATTTTGTTTAGTATAGTCCGTTTTTAAATGGCATGGAGTAATAAAAGCTCATTAGGTATGCAAAACCGATACAGGGTGTATAATAAAATATCTAATTTTGTACTAAAATTTCTCATTTGTTACGAATTTCAGGTACTCGTACTGTATTCGGTTGGGTCGCCTATTGTATTGAAAGGGTCGCTCTATTGTATTTGAATGAACAAATAAACAATTTAATCCTCAGAGGCGTGCAATCAGGACAAAACAAACTTGGTATATGAATATGAAGGTACTATGAAATTATTATTACGAAAACTATTCAAAAGAGCTCACAATATCGATTCAATAAAAACACATTTTTTTGTGTTCCTATGAATAAACAATGAACATAAAATATTATATAAAAATTGCAAATTTTTTTGCAGTAGGTATCAACTTTACTACTAATATACCGTTTACAATAGGAGAGGAAAAAAGAAAAATGCAGGAATAAAGTACGAATTAATGTAATATTTATAAGAAAAAAGTCTAACAAATAATAGTAATAACTAACACAAAAACTAGTCTATATATCAGAATCAGACCATTCTGTTGAGCTTCCATTATTAACATTGATTATAAATGGTTCAATCATGTGTTCACTTATATGATCCATTTCCCACATATTTAGTTCTTCTTGTATCACGTGTTCAACACATTTCTTCCAGTTTTCTTTGGTTACGTTACCTAACGCGTCTTCGAATAAAACTTTTACGTCACTCATTTTGAATGTCGTATTCTTTCTTGAAACTTTTCCTTTCACTTGGGCCCATATTAATTCTATGGGATTGAGTTGACAATGATAAGGAGGAAGCCTCAGCACCGTTATACCACGCGCTGATGCCATTTGATCTACAACGTATCTACTATATTTGTTTATGTGAATTGGCCAGTTGCAAGAGCTCATTTTTCAGCGGGTTATCTGGGCATTCAATATTTTTCGAGGTTAGCCAATAGTGGATATCTTGTTTACGCCATGCAGTTGAAGGTAATTTCTCCACTAACCTGGAGTGATAACTTGCGTTATCCATAACAATGACTGAGCCCGTTGGAATTAGATCTAACATTTGTGAGAAATATTCTTCGAAAACGCCTGCATCCATATCTTCATGATAATCTCCGGTTTGTTTCGACTCAAAGCACAACAATCCACCTTTAACAAAACCTTCGGCACTACCGATATGAGTAATGATGAGTCGACGTCCTTTTCCTGCTGGTGGATTGAGGCCTGTTGACCACCCTTCAAGAGCTGCCTGCCTCCGACTTTTGACATTCGTGTCTTGCCAAAACATTGAAACAGTATGACCTTCATTTAACAAAGTCTCATCCAAATAATAAATTCGTTTTTGATCTAGTCTTGCTTTCCGAATATTGCGCAAATAACTCCTCCTCCAAATGACAATGTCGTCTCTATCAATCAACATTGCGTTCCGATAATTTTTTTTATATTCAAATCCAAGTTCCTTCAAAATTTTCCATAATGTACTTCGAGACATTTTCGGAAAATCTGAATCTTCTTGAACCGAAGCCATAATTTTGGAGAGAGTTGGGATCTCTTTTCTAAAGAAAAAAGCATGCACCTTACGCCTTATTCCATTCTTCAAGTCGTTATCCATTTCAAGTTTGGGTCGGCCTGGGGACTTTGCAGGGGCTGTGATGTTTCCATTTTTTTCTCCTTGATTAAATTATAAATTGTTGTTTTTGAAACACCCATCATTGTTGCAGTAATCTCCACAGTTTCATCAACACTTCCTGTCAAATTCATGATTTTTCTTCCAATTTCTTCGTTCTTCAACGAGGAATAGCAATTTAATATCAGATTTCTTTCGTTCAGCGACAATGGGCCAACTTTAGGTCGCTTAGATGGTGATAAATCCTCCATATCTGGTCGAATTTGGCTGGAACACTATATAGTTGGAAGGTGTAGTTAGGTGTTTGTCTCGTGTGATGAGGAGAGAACTTGTATAGATGAACAAAAATAAACACCAGTTAACAATAACGATAAAAAATAATAACAAATAACAGTAATAATGGGGAAATGAATCAACACAGCAGTTTCTCCAGAACAGATGAACTGTAAATTGAAAATATTCAACCTTTCCGCTACTTTTATAGTTGAAAAGTTCTAGTACGTACATTGTATTATGGGGGCATTTTCTTAGAACTGAAAAGACTATATTTCACAATAATAAAGCCATTTTTGAGCTACCTGTTTGTCAAGTTTCTTCAATTACCTGCTAATTGGGTGAAATAATCGACAAATGGGGTTGGTTTGGATATATATATATATATATATATATATATATATATATATATATATATATATATATATATATTGAACCAGATCTCATAGATAATAAGAGAATTAGTATTATAAAAATATGTTGCTAGTATTAAAATATATGAAAATAATATAATTTAAGAAAACAGGTAAAAAGGAAACACTTTTCTTAATTTAAACAACATATCAAATAAAGATATATTAAATAATAGCCTATAACAATATAATAAAAAAGGAATTACCTCAATAATAATACAAAATATAGAGATTGCCTAACCAATGTAATGATGTAAATAAAGTTGCCTAAGATGAAGAATAATTTCCATACCACAACCAGCTGTTCACCTAAAAAGAAATAATTATATAGTCAAGTCAAGAGAATTTTAGATATAAGTAGTTACATTAGAATACAAATATTATTATAGATAATTCATTATAATCATTAATTTTTTGTCTTATCGATATTCTGAATGATTTTACTTACGTTTTTGTTGTCGTTTGGTGTTCTGTGTTCTATATGTTAGAGCTCATATTTACATTCTTTGAAATATTCCCATATATGTTTAGGATGTTTGTCTTTGTAAATGATGTCTTTTTAAATTCTATACAACTACTTCTTATGATAAATGAACTATCACATTCACGCACAAGCCTTGCTTTTGTGAATGTACGCTTTTTTGCGATGAAAATGAATGACTACTTATTTACTCAACTTATTTTAATGTGCTTGTATCTTTTGAATGTATATTTAATTATTGTAACTGTAACTGATGCAAATAAAGATTATTATTATTATTATAATTTAAGAATAAAAACAAATACAAATATTGAATAGAATAGAATTCAATAGATTTCCATAGATAAACAAATAATGACATATAGACAAATGATATATGGTAAATAAAATAAACATTGAATTAATAAATAGTAATTTGTTAAAGTTTATTATAAATAATATAATGCAAAGAGTTTAGACAAATAACATAAGAGAATTTATATTTATAATTAATATGAGTGTAACAAGGATATACTATCAATAACAATATTGAATGTTGTACCATGTAAATGTATCTATGTATAACCAATTTTAATTTATTTGTATGATGAACAAACTCATAGGAACTCTATAAATGAACTAATAATGTAAAAGAGTGTATGTATGAAATTTTTTAATAAGTGAAAGAAGTTTCAATTAATCTGATTGCAAAAGACAATATTTTATTGGTTATAAAATATGACAGAACAAATTGTGAATCAACAAATAAACTTTGAAATAGTGACCTGAAAAAGAACAAAAGACTGTTTGTTGAAAAAAGTAGAGAATCGAGGGGACGCTTAAAATAATTAGGGAAGCTGGTGTCAAGAAGAGAGGAGTGTGTGAGATGGTGTTCCTGAAATTTCAAGAAATTCCCGGTTTAACACATTTAAACCTATAAAGTACTATTAAATATAATCTTAGTAATACTCACAGTCAATTGTATCAAGTTTTTCGGCAAGAATCTGCGAAATTTTCATCAAATTTGGTTTTTTTTGGAGCTTCAGCGGAGTGTTCCTGGGATCCAGAGACTTTCATCCCAATTCAAGAGCAACAGGTCAGTGTTTTTAAATCATTATTGGCCAATAATCAGAGTAAAAACTCAAAATACTCAAATAAGTACTTAATTTCATAAATTGATAAACTTTTGCACATATGATCGATCTAAAAAAGAAAGAAACAGACTTTATATAGTGAATTAATCGCATAAATCGTTAAAATTAATAAAAGGCCGAATTTTAAATAAATTAAATTATGTACTTACGACATCTTGTAATTGCATAAATCTGGTGATTGAAATTTCATAATGTAATAACTATGCCCATCTGTATATAATTCCTATATTTCTATCTATGTATATAACTATTTTCTTCCCACAGCAATTTGTATCATATATATGTATGATTTATATATAAATTATTTTATGTGTTTGAACCATTTACTTGTCTGCATCGTCAAACAAACTATGTTTGTATAAATATAGATGCTTCTTTAGTGTAAGAATTGTTCGTTTTATGCTAAAGCGCATGACTAGTTTTTTCACGCATGTAGATACAATATAACCAGTGGCGTCTCATATTATTTTTATCAAATATATAAAATATTAAATTTAAAATTAAATTGATTTCAAAATAATGTGTTTTCTTTTTATTTAAACAATTACAACAATATAAAATGCCAGGACTCGAAGAGTTAAAGGATTTCATGCTCCCGAATAATCAAATTAAAATAAATTACTAAACAAATTAACAATAACCAACTGAGCTAGCCAAACTAAACAAAAATTCTAAATAAAAAACATCTATTTTAAAATATTCAAATTAAAATTATACAGTATCATATATAGTTTAATATATATGTATTTGTATAAAATTGTTATTAACATTTATTTTATTATTTATTGTATGTAGGATTATAACTACCTGGAGCTTAGTGGAGGGACTTTTATACATAATAATAAATTTCCTGGAAAATTGATGTCAATGATATAATCCACAGTTTATTATATTATTGATAATTTGAAATTTTATTTTAAATTATATTACAAAACGGTTATTTTCGGAAATGAGATATTTTTAGAAGCTTCAACTTTTCTTAAATGAATAAATGTGGTACGCCTATGGTTCCGGTCAAAATGAGTGATTTATTACTCAATTCCTTTTTAAAACGGAGTATAATTGATTGCAAAATGCGTATTTTACAGGGGTGGTTCCATTTTAAATGGGTCACACTGTATATAATCTTCTTAACCTATTTTGGCATTAAACTCTCCTAATATTATTATAGTATCTTTTTTGGTATTATTGCTAATTATTCCTCTACCTTACCGTAAATTTTATCATTCTCTTCATTATTAACCTTCGGTGTAAACATAGATACAAGTCCGTCTAAAATATTCATTTAAAAATCTACATAATATTCCAAACAACAATGTTTGAAATAATAAAGTTTTCAAAAAGAAATGATTTGAATAAATTAAATACAACTTTCCCTAAAAGGATATTCGATTAAAACCAAAATTGCAACAGATACCTTTCCTCGATTTCAATAGATATTATCAAATTTAAATTTTTTAAAATAACCACGTCAAACAAAGCCACCATCTCTGTCACCGAGATAAAACGAGACGGTCAACGTGTAAGAGCGAGAAAGGGTGTACATCAAAGTCCTGCAGGCTTTCGCTTCGTCCAAGACATAGCGGAAAGTGTTCCCATCCCTTCGCCCGTCGCCTCCCTCTGCCTCTCTCTCTCGACGGCAGGATTGACGCGCTGCCACGCATATACTCAGCTCACGCATAATTTAGAGATGCTGGGGACGGTCGAGGGGCGACCGGAGGAGAATAGGGGGCTTGTTCGGGGGGGCGGCCGAGAGAGCTACGGTGGCGGCGGTTGCCAGAATGGACATCGCCCAAGCTCAATCAATACCTCAGATCCAGGACTACCACTGACTACATTACTGAGATGAGGATCTTGTGAAAATTTCTCGCTGTGTGTGAGAACTTGATGTAAACACGCGTCGTTATTATGTATAACGAAGATCGGATTTTTTTCTGTAAAAGAACTGGAGAGGAAAAGTTATTTGTAGAAAACAAATATCCAAAATTTATTTGGATATTGGAATATTGTTTTTCAAAATAAATAATGATATACAGGGTAATTCGTCGAGAATATTTTTAGTCATCTCCATATTATACAAGTAGTTTAAACTTGGAGACACCGTAAATTTATACTTGACGCTCGTAAAGGCTCATAAAATTTTTTTATTGGCTAAAATGTATTCTTCTATTTATTCCACACTATTTTTGTGGAATGTGGAAAATTAAAATCGAAGTAATCATCGAAAGAAACAAAATTCCATTTACTCAAACAAATAAATCGTCTTCCTTTCCTTCATACGGAACACACTGTCTCCTACAGTTCAAATGAGACTCTTTTGTCTTATTCACTAACCCATTTCTAATTCCATCCCTGTCCACTCTCCACCTGCCATTTCAATTCCTCCCCTTGCGTCCTCCCTTTTACCGTCTCTCTCCAAAACTCCATGCATGATTGAGAGCATGTATTGAAATTGAATTCGCATCGCATCCAGCGCTGGACGACGAAGACCGTCTCTTGATAAGCTGTGCGTGGGTCACATGTCTTTTTGAAGTTCCAACTTTCAACTACACTCCCTCTCTTCTTCTCCCTACTGTTAAACCAGGAAATAGGAGTTGTTTTTACGCGGAATTATTAAGGACATTATCTATCAGTTGTTTCCTTAAAAATACCTGTGTCCCATGAATCATAAGCACTTGGGACTTTTATTTAGAAGGAAAAGCTTACCATTTAGGCTTCAAAAAGTTCAAGTTTAAGAGGGGCCTCACGTTTTAGGAAAACAGTTGGCACCCGTGATTTGCAACAAAATTTGGGTCATTTTGTACACAACAAATCTAAAGAACGCAGGGAAATTGAGCGTTGAAATTATAACACAACATAACTTGGTCTTGGGGATCAGGTATTTTGGTTGAGTTTTATATTGTTATAAAAAAGATATAAGCCATTAAGTGATGGTGTGATTTTGACAGTTTTGACAATTTGTGGTCACCAATCTGGACACCAAAACTTGATCCCCAAAAGGAAGCCTAGAGAATTCGATTCTGAAAATATGAAATCTCAAATCATTGTATATTTTGAGATTTGTTGTGCGCAAATTTTTGCAAACGAACATCTTTTTACTTTAGTTCAACCGCTCCACCGTCTTGATGCATGGCGCTGTATAGAACAATAAAGAGCACGGTCAATTCATAGACAAATAATATTATAACTTTCTCTATGGGTCAAATATGCTGTTGTCATATGTTTTGTGTTCATAAAAATATCCTAAATTTATAGTTTAGTGTGTATTGTATTTGTAAGTGATTATAATTAAGTAATTTTCATGATAAACAAGTAAATTTGTTCTTCGTAAATGCTATTTATATTTACTACACAAGATTGTGTTTAGTGCATCATGCTTCGTTGCAACAAAAATGCAGTTTTTGCACCTATTACACAAATAACTACTTTTTAATGTTATCCTTATTTATTGTTGGTAAATACATCAAAGTGATTAAATATATTATATGAGAATGATTTTGAGTTTTTGTTCTTTGGAATAAATATATCATGTTTATACCTGATAATAGTAATTTTGATTCCGCTTAAGTTGAATTTTATTGTTGTGTTTTTCTAGACAAATTTTGTTCTTCATGAGGTCAATTATTTCGCTTATTGTATTTGTTTGTAAATTCAGTTTTGATGCAGAGTGGAGGCATTTTATTTCAAGTAGTGTATCATCACCTACAAGCCCTAAAATATTTTATCAATAAATGTATGTCATTTAATATGCAAAAAGAATTTATAACACATGGTAATTATTTGTTATGTTAAATATATTTACCATCAGGAGAAGCACCTAGAAAACCGTATTGAACATCTACCCACAATCCTGAATCAACCACCACAACATTTTGTACTTCTTCAAAAATGCTCTTAGCCACTTTTTCCTTAAGAGTTCCATACTCCATCACCTCCGTCATACAATAAGTCTTTTTAAGAACAGTTTTAACAAGAGAATGACAAGGTGTATTTGTTTTTCTCTTAACAACCTGTACAAAGATTTTATAAGAAATTAGGATGGTTATCCACTTTTTAGCTTGCCTTAGCCTATGCACCATAGGTAATTGTTGAATAAAATTAATGAATGAAGTAGGTAACATTATATTTTAAAAATCTTTGAACCATAAATATTTTAAAACTTTGTCTATCCTATAGTCAAAATTTCCTTGCAAATTGTTTGATTATATAAGCATTTCAAAAAATCAAAGAAAATAAGAAACCAAATTATTATTAAAGGATGACTTAGTAATAGTCTTAGTTGTTGATATTAAAAAAAATTGTAAAACAAAGGACGACTAAAAAATTAATTTTGTCTACTTGTTGCACTTCGGGGGCTGTATCGAGTTATATAGATAGGTTTTCTTTTCTAAAAACCATTTTAATGTGTTGTTCTTGCTGAGAAACGTAATAACAACTCAAAAAAATACAAAATTCCAACTTTTTTTTGGGTAAACCTATACTTTTCTCGCATATTAGATGGATTGGATGGAAAAGTAATAATACCAATAATGTATTATACAAAAACAAAAAAAATATTTACCATTCAGTTGATCACACATATGTGTATCTGTCATGGAAAAAAGAGAACGAACCAACTATTTTTTTGTATAATGAGGGAAAAATGTTTCAGTTCCTATCTCCACAACACATATGATCAATCTTTGCAAACAAGGTAGAAGCAAACTTGTACATGTTAATTGTATGTTTGATTTTGTACTGTATATATCGATCTCCCCACAATATATACATTATTATTTGTCATTACCGATCTTTCGCTTTAAATTTTTTATTAGTTGTTATAGTTGCTTTGTAAGTTTTTTAAACGTTTCCTATTTCAAATTGAAATTCCTCACTGTACCTTACTTTCCTCTTTCTATTAAATATAAAGCATTGTATTACAAGTAAATATTTCTTTGTATAATAAATTTGGAAACTCTTTGTTTATATTATTTGTTTCTAGATAAAATTGAATATATTTACACATGTAGTTGAAAAGCCTACATGTCAAATAAAATTTGAAAGCAACCAACAGGAACTCTGAAACTGATACAAATATGATTAGATTGAGGCAAAGTTGTGACATGACGTTCTGTGTTTTCAGACTAAATGGCCTATTTTAAATCATGTAAATTTGCAACTTTTCCGCAGTTTAATTTTCTTAGCATGAAATAAATAAAAATTTATAATCATGAAAACATTTTATTATGTTAATATAAATGGTACAAATTTTGAAAGGTAAGAATGTTTTTAAAGTATGTAATTTTTCTTCCATTCTTAATTTCTAGCAATTCCCACAATGCTGTCACTTGGTATCCATATTATTAAATAGCACATGTCCTTTCATGCAATATGTAATGCACCTTGTCAGGTTATAATAGTTATATTTTTCTTCATTCAGATACTTCAAAGGTCACTCCACTTCAATTAAGCATTTTTCGCTAACAAACCCATATTATCATTAAAACAGGGTTTCAAGAGAATGTTGAAAGATGGTTTGATGATACTAGAACAAACCATCAGTATTATTTATCTCATATTTTCACATTAATATCAAATAATCCAGTAAACATAACCTCAAACATAGCTTTTTAAAATAAAAAAATACGGATTGCAGGATAATTTATATTATCATAACTATAATTTTTGATATCGGGTCGATACGATTACGTACTTTTCAACAATTTATTCCTTTCAAAAACATTTATGAAACTCTTAAATAATCAAAACCTGTTCTATATCAATACTTCCTTCAGTTACCAATTCTCTTTCAAAGAAATGCCTGATTTCAATATGTTTCATTCTTCGGTGATATTCTGGGTTCTTTGCTAACTCAATAGCAGCTTCATTATCAACTGATAGTGTAGGAACATTTTTTAAACCTATAATTTCCTGACAAAGTCTTTTTAACCATATCAGTTCTCTGGCTCCATCACTTGCAGCAACTATTTCTGCTTCTGTTGTTGAGAGTGCTACTGATGACTGTCTTTGACTAAGCCAGGAGATTGCACCTCCAGCATATTTACAAATAACACCTGTAGTTCATCTTCTGGTTGTAGAATCTCCTCCATAGTCAGCATCGCTAAACCCTTGAAGATGTTTCAATTTGTTACCAGACTTATAGATAATTCCAATATGGTGGAAATTGATGGCAAAACAGTGTATAAACATGTTAATAATTTAAGAAAATTGCAATTGCCTGAGCCTAGGCGTGAACAGGTCAGACAACAGGAAGAGTCTGTTCTGCCACCAACTACTACAAGCATGAACACTGAGATGTCAGTGATTTCGCCTTCATTAGCTGTTCAGTATCCTTGTTCTTCCACAGAACCAGCTTTTGATTCTAGTAAGTCGATAGAAGGGTTTGAAAACAATGAAGTTAAAGAAACCACTTTTAGTAGGTACGCCCGACTCAAACTTTAAGTCAAATGTGGATCTGGATGTAAGGCGAAGTAACCGAATTAGAAAACCGCCTCAAAGGCTAAATTTATAAAGTTTTCTATATCGAAATTTAAAATATTAGTATAAGTTTTTTTTGTGTTGTGGTTATCGTTTGTTTTATTTCTGGTTTGGTTATTTGCCGGAACTGAAATCATTATGTTTATTTTGTTAGTATGTTGTTTGTCACTAAGAAGAGGGAAAATGTTATGTTTAATATTAGTGTAGATTATGAAACACACCCTTTTTTGACAATTGACAGTTGAGACTGACGGAAGGGGCCGTTATATTTTTGCCTCGCTTAGGGAAGCTAATTTGCTTTGTAAACCTAAAAGCATTAATAAAGTAAAGTGTTCCTAGAACCCCGGAGTTTGATTTACGAACATAATAGGGACCAACTCAGAATTGAAGAAGGAATGGGGTAAATTGAACTGAGAAGAAATTAAAGTGGTAGAGTGGTACTTCCAACCTCACGGAGCTCCTCATATGTCTGGTGTCCGAGACATCAAATTCTATTAACCATCATCAAAGGAACGGGCAATATGGTAAATTGTCGTCAACTAACCTACGGCTCAAGCAACCCTATAGATGCTTCAAGTTTCACGCCCAATGACTTCTTAAGGAGATTTTCAGATGTTGGACGAAACCTACCGTAGAAAGGAGAAAGTTTAGGTATACTCCACGAGCAATGGAAGAAATTCCAAGCTTTACTTAATTTCTTCTGGACGAGGTGGACAGAAGAATATCTCCCCACTGTTGCTACATGAAAAATTGTATGAGCCTGTCGAAACGTTAAACGTGAGTGGCATCGTCCTCATTATGGATAAAGAGCTTACAAAGGAATTTCTGAAGTCACAAGTGGCTGTGGTGTGTCCAATCAGACTGAAGGTGGATTTCTCCTCAAATGGATTTGGAGAAGTATGGGGACAGGTATGTTGTGAAGGACATCTGTGATGGAGAACGAATGCAGTTTTCGTCGCTATGTCAATATCTCACGGGGGAATCCGAGATTTCCCATCATTTTTATTTATACTTTTTTGTTATCATTTTTCCTCACAAGGGTTACGTCCGCTGTCGTGGCTAGATTGCTTTTGTCAGTCATGCCCTGCGATCTTTTATAGCCACTGCTAAACTGCATTTTTAACGCCATCTATTTGCTTGGAAGGTTACTAACGAACTTTATTTTACTGATTGCTGTAATACCGTCAAAGTAATACATCAAAATGTCAGGAGTAAAACAATAACAAATGGATCAGTATATTAGAGACTTCGACAAAGTTTTAATGTAGTTGTCATTTTTTAAAGAGAAATAATTTTTTAACTTGTAGATGATTTTACTGTAGCACAAAGAAAAGCCAAAAAGGCTTTAATTACCACAGACCTTTCGTCTAGTTCCGATATTAAGCATACGGAAAAAATATAAAGTACGGTATCCGCCAAAATAAACAGTACCGAAACAGAGTGTGTGGAGTTGTTTATGTAATATGGATTTGTCATATTTAACTTAATTGTCATTAGTTGATATATTAATAGTACGCTGCAGTTAAATTTGATTTAAAAATGGTTCTAACAACGGAAGAAAAAGTTTTTTGGTAGAGCATTATTTTCGTTCATGCGGAAAAGGTCGTAATGATGGTCCAGCCTTAGAACAGGTGTCAATAAAATATCAACAAAAATTTAATTCCTAGTAAAAGTGTGATGTTAGCTGTTGTTGAAAAATTTCGCCGCACTGGTAGTGTATTGTGTCAACGTAAAGGTTCTTCAGGTCGTCGAAAAACAGTATGCATTAACGAAAATGAAGGACGTGTTTTTAACCAAGTTGTGCAATCACCTCAAAGAAGTCTTGTAAGAACTGCATGTAAACTCAACATTAGTCAAACGTCTTTACGTCGCATGTTCAAATCAATTGGTGGTTATCCATACCGTATTCAAGTTGGACAACGACTAAATGCTGCGGACAAACGTGCAAGAGAAATTTACTGTGGTCGCATGTTGAGTTTAATTTACGAAGATCCCGAATTTTTGAAAAACATATGGTTTTCAGACGAGAGTCACGTTCATCTTAGTGGCTACATTAATCGACAAACAACTAGATTCCTTGGATTTGAACGTCCTGATGTCATTGTAGAGAAACCACTCCACAGTCTTCGAGTTACCGTTTGGTGCGCGGTATCTGGTCATGGAATGATTGGTCCTTATTTCGTTGAAGATGATAATCAGAATCGACTCACTGTCAACCAAGAGCGTTATAGAGAGAAAATTATTATACCTTTTGTGAGAGATCTAAATAACTTTTGCCGTGCACGAAATCTACAGTTTCGCACACAATGGTTCCAACAAGATGGTGCAACGAGCCATACAGCTGTGCGCACCTTAGACTTACTCCGTCAGCATTACGATAATAGAATAATTTCTCGGGGAACAGACTTCGAATATCCTTCTCATTCACCTGATCTGACGTCACCTGACGCATACATTTGGGGCATAATGAAGGACAACATATTTCACTCGGAAAATCCGCCAGCGAATATTGCCGAACTACGGGAAAGAATACAAAATATTTTTCGTCAATTACATCAACCACTTTTTATAAATATGTTTATTGGCTTACAAAATCGATATGAAGCTTGTTTGCGTCGAAATGGTGAACATTTTGAACGCTTACATTACAGAAATTAAAAATTAATTTTTATTTTTATTTTCGGTACTGTTTATTTTGGCGGATACTGTATATGTCCCATCACTCTAGTTCTGATTCAGACGAGAGTCCCTCATTAAATCGTAACATTTATTCTGTTATTAAACCTACACCACAAACAAATTGTAAGTATTTGAAGAAATTAATAAGAATGTTTTGTGCAAATAATATATTTTTCAGTATTGTATAAAAAGTCGGGGAACTATAAATCGGGTAGTACTTCTCCAGAGATTCAAGTGGAATCTATTGCCGAAACTATAAGGTCTGAAGCTGAAGGAATTTCCCTTGAGAATAAAGAATCAAATGATATGGCGATATTTGCTGTTCCTAGAGTTAATTTGTTTCTTAAGTTGAATCATAATTTATCATAATCTAAAGTTTGCATATTAAATTTGACTTTTAGTATAAAAAATACTTAATTTTATAATCTACTAATTTTTAATTTTTTTTAGAGTCAAAACCTTGTGGCAGTGGAATCAGATGAACACTTCACAAAAGAGATAAATCATCACCACAAATAGATACTCGATCTAATACTGTCCCTAGTATTACAAACCGACATTATAGATCATTTCTCAACAATACTACAGATAGTACTGGAAAAGACCAAATGCCCCAACGAACGAGGAATAGTGAAATACATAGATGAAACAAAACTTAAAAATACAATCAGACAAAAATCTTGGGATTTCTTATACTTGAATCTAGATCCTAACTATGCAACAAATACTTTCATTGAAACATTTCAAAAATATATAGACGACTGTACATATACAAAAAAATGTAAAAGGAAAAACAGGAAGATCGCCCCTTGGATGGCAAATGCTTTACTTACCTCAACTACCACAAAAAATAAAATGGCTCAACTTTTGAGAAGAAACCTGTACTATTTTATAAACAAAATTTTATATTAAATTTTTGAAACTATTTGTCGACATTCGTCTTTTAATAAACTATCATGGTTAATAAAAACGGATAAAAGCTTTAAACAACTTTTTGAAACAACCTATCCTACTTTTAAGCCAAAATAAAAAAGTGTTTAAACTTTGTGTGACTGTTTTTATTTGTTTATTTAAGAAAAAACAATATAGGCATAATTTAAAAAACCTTCAGTATTTGCTTGGCTTGCCTTCTACTAGTAGCTAGTAAACTGTGACTAATCATGCAGGTCTCTTCCTTTATTTTTTCCCTGTTGGTGAATAGTAACCTTCCACCACAATAGATGGCGCAGCACTCGACAAAACTTTGTGCCTTCGGACTTAGTACAGGAGATTCCATTCTTCCCCGTATTAAAAGTATTTATCTATGTTGTCAGTTTAATAAAATTCATCTATCATATTTTAACTAAGAAGTTAAAAAGTAAAATCAGTTTATATACGATATCCGTTGCTGAAGACTCCGTGCCGTTAGCAAAGTTTAGAGTCTAGAGAATATCTTCAGCCATCACCCTCACAGTAACTACAACAAGAGTGTTATGTATGCAATAATAATAGATTCCAGTTACATTTAATGTTTCATTATATTCTTGAGCAAAACGTAAAATACAGTCGTAATCTAATTGACACCTATGTACTCTGACAACTGACACCCGGAGCTGTTTACAGGCACGTTCACTAATGGTACGTTTGCTAAGTATATCCATAACAAACAGGGCAAGAAGCAAGTCAAAAAGTTTAGTAATCAGCTCCAATAACAACGTAAACACATTTTATACAGAATAGTATTCACTAAAGCAAAAAGTAAACTAAAACGTTCAAATCCGAAGTGAGTACGAGTAAATATATAGGGTGAACGTCGCGAAGCAGCCCCTGAAGTTACCAAATTAGGTATTAGGTTGAGTATTAGAGTTTGAATTGATGTCGATATTGAGTGGCTAAAAATCGAGCTTACCTTTAGAAGATCACGCGAGTGTTGCTTGATATAAAGTACAAAAAAATATCCACTCGAATATACTAGGCTCGTTTGTACAGTACAAATACTAAACATAAACCTTTTTTTTTAATTCAGGTGAAATTTTATTCTCTTTCCCGGTCTATTTGTGTGGGTTTCCTTCTCTCTCCAGTTTCTCGGATAATATTTCTCTTCTTCTACTTGATTTAAATTGTTTGGAACGAACTGGATAGCATTAAACTCTTTGTTTTTAAAGACGAACTATGTGGAATATATGGACTGATTTTTAACATAACAAGTTGTATTTGAACAAAAATTCAATATTTAATCTATTATTTCGCGTTGACCTTATAATTATAGTACATTTATTTCAGATTCATGACTCTCTAATTTGATAAAATCAGGAGTAGAATCGTTTCAGACAACATAATGTTTCCCGCATTCATGGTCTAGGAGTCCCTGAAGCTAATAATAGGAAGTTAACTTATGCTGTGATTTTTGGACAGTTCTCAGGAAACGTATTTTGTACTTTTCCGGGTATTTTGTTGCTTGATGGTGTTATGAATTGTAGTTTTGCTCCCCCATATTTGTGCATTTTGTTGAGAGTTTCGTTTTGAACGAGCAATCATTTATGCCAACTTTTTTTTAATTAACAACATGATTCATAACATAAACTTGAGGACTTTTTCGTCATTGATTTATCTTTAAAATAGGCTAAAAGTACCTTTTGTGTGAAAGATTCTCAACAGTTTTTCTACAGCTACTATGAAAAGTAGCGTATTTGTCATAGTTTACTTCATTTCAAAACCATACATATATATTAGATTTGACTTGGCAGTTTTAGGAAAGCAAACCGCGTAGAAACTCTATGAAAACGTCAGAGTGGAAGGAAATCAAAAGAAGTGGAGAGCGCTTCGGAGAAAAATAAAGAAAAACTTTGAAAGTATAAATAAATAAATTTCTAATTATATGCCTGCTTGTTCAAATATACATCCACAAGATGTAATGATGAATCATTCAATAATTACAAATAATGATACTATGCCAGAAAAATGCCAGTTTATTTCAGAATAGCAAAAAAAGGTTACCCAGTATACTGCCTCAAAACCCTAGAACATTATTGAAAACTAGACAAACCGTTATTATAATTAAAGTAGGAACTGATAATTACTGCCATAATGGTTTGGAAGTTTGCTTAAAACAAAATCTTTCTTCGATGCCTGACCCTCCATCAACAGTTTTAATAAATATGAATATCGATGGTTTACCAGTATACCCGGAAGCAAAATCGAATTTTGGCCCATTCTCTTTAATATAAAAGAATTACCTGAAGTAAGGCCGATGGCTATTATATATTATGGTCAAGGAAAACTTTCAGATTTGTCAGCAAATTTATAGGTAAGAAGTTCAAAAAATATTTAAAATGCTTTATAACTGCAACAATTGATGCAATGTCTGCTTGAAATTGAGTTGGTTGATGCTTTTATAAAATTACTTTGACGCGAAAGAAGGTGATTTATTTTATAAGCATCGATAAAATACGTTGATACACCAGCTAAGATTCCGCATTCACATTGTGCCATAAGGACATAACCTGTCTTCACCGAACAACAGAACGAACAGAACCATAATGGAACATTTTAATACTATTTAATTAAAACATTCACAATGGTACTTATTTATAATTTGTACATGAAGCCTCGTAAAATTCTTGACCAGGGTTGGCGTTTCAAATAATAATAATTAGAATGCACAGATTTCAAAAGTAATTGTTGTTTTCAAATTTCTTAAAGTAACAATTAATTCTAAATAAAACGTTTTAATAAAAATTGTCTACTGATATTCAGTAACCACATAAAAGTGGCCCTAGACCAAAATTGTGGAACTGAGTTATCGCAAATTTGCAAAAACCTATATATCTAAAGGAAAATCATGTATGTATACCTGGAAAATTTGTTCGAGCTTTAAAATGGTCGTCCAATAGAGATACAATTTTGATTAAATGGAGAATTTCTTTCTTTTAGGTTTTTCTGCATTAAAAATGTTTGTTTTCTTTAGCTTTGGCCTTAATAGAATTTAACAATTTTAGTTTTGTTAATTGATACAGAAGGGTCAATTGATTTAAATCCCGTTTTACACGAGACTTAGGACGCGCCCCACGTCGTATGCACGCTGGAAAATTGTTCGGCATTGATTTAAAGGGGTCCAGGACCGGTGTACAATAAACAATAATCATAATGAATACAAGAGAATACATCTTATAATTCGCAAAAAAATTAAGGAAGCAAAGGAAATGTGGCTTCAGGAATCCTGCAAACAAATCGAACATCTTCAAACCGTACACGATGACTTTAACTTATATAAAAAGATAAAAGAACATTCTGGCATTTACAAAAGAAAAAACACAACAGTGCTCCATAACGATGCCGGAAAGGCGCTGTTAACAAAGGAAGATCAGTGTAAGGAATGGCAACAGTATATGCAACAACTGTTCGAGGACAAGACCCGCGAAACGATAGAAAATCTGCTGGATGATTATATGGCAGAGCACGCTCCAAGCATTCTCAAATCCGAAGTTCAAAAAGCAATACACCAATCAAAAGCAAGAAAAACTCCAGGACCCGATGAAATTCCTATTGAGCTGATAAAACTGCTTGATGACGAAAGCATATCTGCTCTGACGGCATTCTTCAACCAGGTCTACCAAACTGGGAAACTTCCCAGCGACTGGCAGAAATCGATCTTTATCGCCTTACCCAAAAACAACAAAGCTAATAGGTGCAATGACTTCCGATTAATTAGCCTAATGAGTCACACTTTAAAAATACTCTTAAAGATACTCCTCAATAGAATTTATGCCAAATGTGAACACAATATTGGCAAAGAACAATTTGGATTTCGTAGCGGACTAGGCACACGCGAAGCCCTTTTCTGTATGAGGACACTATTAAAAAAGAGTTGTGAGTTTCGAAAAAATATCTACATTTGTTTTATTGACTTCGAAAAAGCGTTCGATCGAGTCAAACACACAAAACTTTTCCAATGTCTAAAATCATATAACGTAGACCATCATGATATGCGCCTTTTGTTAAACCTATATCATAGTCAAACAGCAGTAGTCAGGCTAGATGACAGCGTTACAGATGAAATACCAATAAAAAGCGGAGTAAGACAGGGATGTGTTTTATCACCCCTGTTGTTTAACCTTTATTCGGAAAACATATTTCGTGAGGCTTTATATGGCAGGACAGAGGGAGTAAAGATAGGTGGCGAAATTATAAACAACGTAAGGTACGCAGATGATACTGCCATCATTGCAGAAAACATGGAAGACTTGCAAATCCTGCTGGATAGAGTGCATGAGGCTGGTCGAAGATGGGGTATTAATATAAACATCAAGAAAACGAAATGGATGACTGCAGGTAGAATAAACATAGAACCAATTCCGATTACAATCAACGGACACAACATTGAACTGGTATCCCATTTCAAATATTTGGGTAGTTGGCTTGAACAATGACATAACGTGCGACGAAGAGATAAGAGCGAGGATTGAAATGGCACGTAGGGCATTCAGCATATGGAAACCAATTCTCACGAATAGAAACCTCACAGTTCAGACGCGGTTAAAAACACTCTGCTGTTACGTATGGAGCATTTTTTTGTACGGATGTGAGACATGGACGCTTAAAGTTGACATCATGAATAAAATAGAAGCGTTTGAGATGTGGTGCTATCGGAGAATCCTCAAGATCCTGTGGACTGCACATACCAGTAATGAAGAGGTACTCAGACAGCTGTATAAGGATCGAGAACTCCTGAACACCATAAAAATAAAAAAGGTCAGTTATTTCGGTCATATAATGCGAGGAAACAAATATCACATCCCTCGGCTGATCATTCAGGGAAAGGTTGAGGGCAGAAGATGGATAGGTCGCAAAAAGCTGTCGTGGCTACGAAATATTCGAAACTGGACCGGACTGGGAGTAGAACAACTATTCCGAGTAGCGATAGATAGAGAACAGTTCAACCAAATTGTCATGGAGATAGCCCACGCTTGAAGACAGGCACGGCACCGAAAGAAGAAGAAGGAGCGGTGTCATTCACTGATAGCAGATAGCGGGAAATTAGATAAGAAAAAAAATTAAATAAAGAAATATGTTTTTAATATAATAATAATAATACTATTTTCAAAAAAAATATCTCTTTCCCACTTGCGCAGCAATTAATAGAAAAAATTGTATATGAATTTTTTCGATATAGTGATGTGGTTCTGGTTCATCAATAAGGATTCATGTTATCTCCGTCAGACTCTTGAAAATGTAACCTTGCAATTAGACCTAAGAGGAGACATACATACTTCCCGAATGTTATTCGCACTTGGCATATTTAAATAGTCGCTTGATTCAAGCTCGGCATGCCTTTCTTCCAGCTATCATCCTTTTCTATCTCATCTACAAATACTAATAACGACGTCTTGATGAGACGGAAAATGAATAGTTAAGTATGTACATAGCTTTGACAGATTACGAAGTTGTCAGTGACTCCTTCATTCTCTTCAATGTAACTGTTCAGATGCGATTAGCGTACGTCTTTATAAATACATTTTAGCGGTGATTATTTAACGACAGATGATATTTTCTAGCGGCTTGTATCCCGTCATTTAGTCGTATTCACATTTTAAAATGTTATAGAGAAAGCTAAACTAAATAATATAATCGTGTTAACCCTCCGGTAGTCGCGCCGCTGTCTGTGAGACCGGGTCGTCACTTTTTGCGTCGTAAAAAATCGGCTTTTAGTCATTTTCGGTTGAGCTCTTCAGTACCTTCATCTATCGTTACAGTTGACCTTCAGTCGTGTTTTAGTCGTTACTGGGTGAATGTGTGTACAGAAATAATCATTTCGGGTGTCTGAGACCGGCGCGACCTGCTGTGATACAAAATTGTAAAAAGGTATTTTTTTGTTTTTTATGTTATTTGATCACTGTATTTAGAAAAAAATGTTAAATTATAGCCATGGCTTGCTATGAAAAGGACCAAGAATATTTGCAAAATCTTCTGGAAGATATAGGACTGGGTGATAGTGACAATGAAGAAATTGTTTTCGAAGATGAATCAGATGAAGAGGAACAGGACAATGTGGAACTTTTAAATCACCAAAGTGATTCTGAACAGGAAATTTCTGATTCAGAAGAAATTCTTGAGCATCCAATTTCCCCACTTGTCTACATAGGTATTGTAAAAAATATGACAAAAATTAAAATATCTATCCAAAATTTACTGTTGTTCTTTTAGGCAAGAATGGTACCATGCGTTGGAAAAAGCATCCCCCACGCCCAAAAACTGTAAGAACAAGGCAGGATAATATAATTATTCGCTTACCAGGGGCTACACAGGCAACCAAAAATTTGAAGACTGCTGAGGAAATTTGGAATTATTTCTTCGATGATACGATAATTCGAATTATTGTTGACAGTACAAACAAATACATATTGTCCATCCAAGAAAATGTTTCAAGAGGCCGAGATGCTAGTTTAACGGACAACATTGGAATCCGGGCTTTTATAGGACTACTATATTTATCTGGTCTTGGTCACTCCAACCGCTCAAACGCTGAGGATCTTTGGAGGAGAGATGGGTATGGCATAGAAATGTTTCTCCTTACAATGAGCCTAAAAAGGTTCCGATTCCTTTTACGTTGCTTATGTTTTGATGATAAAGCAACGAGGATAAATCGAATACAATTTGATAAACTAGCTCCCATTCGTGTAATATTTGATCAATTCGTAAGAAATTGTATGAATGGTTATAATCATTCGGCGTTTGTTACCATTGATGAGATGCTTCCGGGGTTTAGAGGTAAATGCCAATTCCGTCAATACATACCCTCGAAACCTAACAAATACGGCCTGAAGATTATAGCAATTTGGAAGTCTATGTGGGATACCAACCCGAAGGCCCATATAAACTTTCTAACAAAACCTATGACCTGGTTTTAAGAATGTGCAGACATCTTTCTGGTTCACGCATTAACTTGACCATGGACAATTGGTTCACATCTATTCCTTTGGTGGAAAAATTACTAAAGGATTACAAAATAACTGTGATTGTAACAGTGAGAAAAAATAAAACAGAACTTCCAATGGAATTTTCAAGACCAACTAAATACCCCATCTATACAAGTATGTTTGGCTTCACCGAAGATCTAACAATAGTTTCATATATTCCTAAAGAAGGGAAAAATGTTATATTAACATCCAGTATGCACCACCATGACGATATTGACCCTGATAGTGGTGAGAAATGTAAGCCGGTAATTGTTACTACATATAATGAGACAAAAGTGGGTGTCGACGTCGTCGATCAGTTGTGTGCTTCATACGATTGCTCCCGTAATAGTAGAAGATGGCCCATGGTGATATTTTACACCATGTTGAATGTTGCAGGAATCAATAGTCAGGTTATATACAAGGCTAACAATCCCAATGAAAAAAATTTGCGTCGGCGAAATTTTTTGAGAGAAATAGCAAACGTACTGATCCAGCCTCATTTGAAACGGAGAGCAGCTCTTACCAATCTTCCAAGGACACTAAAGTGCAGACTTTTGGAAGTTACTAACACAGAAGAACGAGACTTTCAAGATAGACAGTTACCACCTGGAAGATGTGCCCCCTGTGGATGGAGGAAAAATAGAAAAACAAGATTTTATTGTTATAAGTGCAGTACCTATATGTGTTTAGAGCATATTATATGTGTTTGTCAGAACTGCAGGGCAGCACAGTAATAATAGTTGGCTCTAGGTATTTTGTTATAATATGTTCACTATACATTTAGTTACCATTTTTAAATTTTGCTGATCTCAATAGAATGTGTCATTTTTTTTTAGTTGGATTATATTTGAATGTATGTTTTTTTTTCAAACCAATGAGTTTTAATAAAAAAAATTCACTAAAACTGTGTATTTTTCTTTATATTATCGTATTCTTACAAAATAAAAAAAAATTTCCCACCTGGTCTCAGACACCGGCGCGACTAAACTTGAAAGAAAAATTCGCGCGACTACCGGAGGGTTAAATTTGTTTATCAATTTCTTTATTCATTTTATTTTTAAAATACTAAAAACTAAAAAAACTTGAACACACACAACATAGCATTCAATACTCTTAACATCATGAAACTGTAAATACTTACATACCAACACACTTTGCACCACGATTTGTAAACCTTTCAGACACTAATTTCACAAATAGTGAAATAGAATTTTTAAATAAAGGTTTAGTTTCAATTAAAAAGGTAACATTCATTTTACAATGCCTAATGAATTCTTCAATAAATTTAACTTTAATAATGACTTGAAAATAGAAGCAAATAATTATATTGGTACCATTGGTTGCTACGCACAACCGTCTACAGAAACCATTATTATATCTCGATTAAACCCTTGTTTCTTCAAGTGCTTAGTAAATTTATTTCACTTTCTCCATTAATTTGACTTTCTTAAGTTAGTTTGTTTAATATGTAGATAGATTTTCTCTAAGGTACCGATAATTAACGAACTTAAAATTTACGACCCTCGGGATATGATCGATAGCACTAGATCATTTCCAAAACTAGCCTCGATAGGAAGTAAATAGTTTAATTGGGACGTCGGAATAGGCCTAGTGGGGCCGTCCGTTCAAGAAGGGCCGATATTATGGCGTCCCTTAAATGTTGCTGCCCCGAGGGGATTATATGTTATAACGTCTTAGCCCTTCTTCTTCTTATATATATATACACACCACCTTCAAGTTTCACTTTGCAGTATATCGTCTTAATAGGTCATAACAGAGATGTATCACGTCGAAGGGATATTAAAGATATAAGGAACAGGTTACATTTTTTTATATCAAATCGAAAAGAAAAATTTTCGTTGTTTGTCTCAAAATTTACAGTTTATCAAAATATAGATCGGAAATTACCGATAAAAATAATGTAGAGAGTGACAAAACGTTAAGAAATATTCAAAATACTTAAATACTCGAAGCTTGCTTGTATGTGAGATACAGGGTGATGAAGAATGCAGACAAGTACAAAAGAAGATGGAAACACTAAAGCATCTGAAAATTTGGAATAAATCCACACGATTGAATAGTATATTTTTTTACGACCCACTTAAGAAAAAACTAGAAAATATACATTTATCAGATAATATAACTTTAAATTAACAATTTTTAACATCTTTTATGAATTATTTAAATGTATTTCTTTTTATTCAAAATTTTACTAATTAAATTTTATATGTAGGGGAAGTGTCCCTAAATAATCGAGAAATCAAGAAAATCTCGCCAAAAATTTACAAACATGTTCTCTAAAGTGTTTTTCATTATATCAACAAACAATTTTTACAACAACATATAAATATCAAAAATATAATGCTTTTTTTAAAAAAAGTGCAACTGTCCCGTTTTAGGGAATATTATGTTTAAAATGGGATACCCTATATTTTTAAAATGAGATAGTAATTCATATGTTAATTTACTTGTCAAACTTATTCCAAAATGATAACAAGGTTTTACTTAAAAATGTTTTATTGGACATAAAAATATTAAAATAAACAAACAAAAATAGAAATGAGGAAGAAATGCAGTAATCGTAGAGAAAGTTTTCCTCGTCTTCCTCTGCTCCGGAACAAGCATCATGCACCCATCAGTTACAACCCACACATTGGATCAAGCCTTCTTCTTTTTTACTCTCACTAAAATTGTTTCCACAATAAAAGCATTCAGGGTCACTGTCGTCTTCAGATGTGCTAAAATCCACGTCCTTTTCAATCTTGGCAATAGCTTTCTTTTTGTTTTTAGTTTTTCCAATTTTTCTCTTTATATTAGGACGTTTATTGATTTCTTTCGATCGCTTTTGTTCCAATTAATTTCTTAATTCTGTTTTGTAAGGAGTGCTGGTTAAAACAACAGTTTAACCAGTTTTTTTTCTTTTTGGAGGTCTGTTGTGTTTTCTTAGTCACTTTGGGATAAGGTAGAATTGTTTCCGGTGAGAAGTACAGTGTCTCGCTCAAAACTTCTTTTTGGCCTTTCGACGTTGAAGGTTGAGGAGTGTAGGGGGTCTTCTCTTTTGATATTCCCCACGGTCTTGTTGGTGTTTCAGGTAGCACTTCTTGTTGAACCTCATCTACGTTATCATTTTCATCGAGATGTGAACCAGTTTCCGCAACTTCTCTAATGTTATTGTGAACGAGAACCTCTTCGGGAACATCAGTAGGTTGTGCAGCAGAAAATATATCTTCGGTGAATACATTACGATCAACTGGGTATATACCTGTCTTCCTAAAACCATTTATTGCGTTTGTAGGAGTGCTGGCTCGTAAATAAGCCTTACCAAATAATTCTGCAATTTGATATATAGTGACCACTCTTCCAGGATGATTACGTAGAAAACATTCAACTTCTTGATTGTAGAAAGTTGAAAGGGGAGCCATGAATGAAACATCAAGGGGTTGCATTTTGTGGCTACAATGCGGAGGTAAACATAAAATAGTGACAGAATACTTTCTGGCTTTTTCTATAACGTTCATTGTGTGTGTGTTTTATGTCCATCTAAAATCAACAATGTAGGGGCGTTTTGGGATGCACCAGAGAACTTCAAAAAATGGTCAAACCATTGCTCAAATAAATCGAGTTGCATATAACCTGTGGGCTGACAGGCACAAATTGTTTCAAGAGTCGCACCATTTAGAAACTCTGCTTTCATGCGAACACGTGAAAATATAATCATAGGAAGGATGTAGCTGCCTGCAGCATTCATACAAATAACTACGGTACACAAAGTGCCACGTTCAGCAGAAGTAAGTGACCCTACTTACTTACGTCCTTTCAATGCAATCACCCTCGAGGGACGTCCCTGTACAGTGGTGATCCCTGTCTCATCAACATTCTAGATTTTTGATGGAGAATAATTATGTTTTTGTTGAAGTGGTTCAAGTAGGTCAAAAAATTTGGAAACGTTTATTCGGTTGAAACTTCTGGCACGTGCAGCTGAGGTTGCTTCTGGAATTCGAAGTGATAGTCTATTTCTTTTAAGGAAATTTTTCAACCAGTGCCAACCAGCTTTCTTCTTAACGGTACTGAAGGGGTGCGATACGTTATTCTGTTCAGCAAACTGATAAGCTAAACGTCGCACGGCATTAGTGGTCAAACCAAGCATCAATGTCTCCATGTTGGTTATAAACCGAACAAGGTCCATTTCTTGCGCCTCGTTAAACGTAACAAGTCTGCTACCTAAACCTTTGAGAGAATATTTTCTTATTTTGTTTTTTCCTTTAACACGACGTTCTAAAGTACTCTTTGGTACGTGGCAAAGTTTTGCCGCTTTCAGATAACCACATTCTCGATTTAATACCATGTCTATTGCTTTTTTCATGTTCTCCTCAGACCACCCCTGTCGGTTGGTTTTTCTTGAGTATGCACCCGCCATATTGTGTATCTATTGATACTGCAACAAAGAAAAAGCAGGTGAAAAATGTTATCAAAATAGTTTAGGTAAAATGGGATATCTCATTTTAAACAAATGCCACATATCCCGTTTTATCTATACCTCAACATTTGACTTCCGTGAATTTTACAAACTTAACCTTAAAATATATTGATGAACTTTCATGACTATATCAACGTCTAACATCTTATCTGATTCTTTAAAAATTATCAACACATTCTCTTCACAAATAAAGAAGCAATCTTTACTATTATGAGTTAATAATATTACATTAAAATATTGAAAAACATAAAAACTTACGTGTGTCAACAATCACATTCACTATGAAACTAAAAGTCCGTTAGCAAGTTTAAAATCAGTACACCTTGCGCTTGGGCAATATTTCGCTAGATGGCAACACTCGTTTCACAAAAAAAACATGGTATCCCGTTTTAGATTACTGTCCCATTTTAAGGACACTTCCCCTAACTACTGATTTTTGGTGGCAAACGTATAGTTGTTAAATGTATTACGGTTTCCTTTTTTAAATGTGCGTAGTTATTTTCTCCAATGCAGTTATAAGTAGATATTGATTCTGATAAATTCTCGATGAATATTTTGCATTGATGTTGATGGCTAATTACGTATTTTACTGAAGAAAGAATTCTGAAACTTGTGTTACAGTTAAGGAGGCCAACGAATGTATGAGGGACGTTAATGTATTATTACGAAACAGCACATTGGTATACTCCCTAAATCCGACTCTGTCTAAGCCAGGTATGAAAGTTAATATTATGGCGGACGCGCTGGGTCTTCTTAGAATTGTTTACGAATTGTGACTATCTTATACACAGATG
The DNA here is from genome assembly GCA_963921935.1 of Galeruca laticollis. Lineage (NCBI taxonomy): Eukaryota > Metazoa > Arthropoda > Insecta > Coleoptera > Chrysomelidae > Galeruca > Galeruca laticollis. The sequence goes on along the minus strand of OY998185.1, from coordinate 58,409,101 downwards.
TTTTTGTGACCAGTCTTATCTAGAAATATCTAGTGAAAAAGGCACTAATATTTAAGGGACCGACCAGGAAGAGTTAGTTTAGTTGATAATTTGACATCGTGAGATAAACAAGTAAATAAGTGAATATAAATTAGTTAAGTGTTTATATACATTAGTTTGAGTGAACATACTGTTGATATAAATTAATAATTAAGTGATTAGTTAAGTATATATAAATTAAGTGTTAGTGACTAGTTTAGCGTTTAAATAAAGTAGTAAGTAGCCATACCGTGTATTTAAAATTTATCCCACCAGTTTACTGTTTAAATAAATAAAAAAAAACATTACATTGGTGTCAGAAGTGGGATAATATAAATAAATTGCTACGTAAAAATGGCCAAGAGACTATCTGACCTAAAAGTGGTGGAACTAAGAGCAGAATTGGAAGATCATGAGTTGGAAACGTCCGGTAAGAAAAGTGAATTAGTAGAACGAATTAAAGTGGCACTGGAAAATGACGGCTTGATCCAGAAACAGTTTTATTTAATGGCGAGACTTCCACCTTGATCTCGTCAATTTCTGCTAACATGGACGAGAAGATTTCTGCCATGGAAGAGAACATGAACGAGAAGATTTCTGCTATGAAGAACGACATTTCTGCCAACATGGGCGAGAACATTTCTGCTATAAAGAACGATATTTCTGGCATGGAAGAGAAGATTTCTACAATGTGAAAAGCGACATTTCGGCTATAAAAAACAATATTTCGGCTATGAAGAACGACATTTCTGTTAATATGGACGAGAAGATTTCTACTTTGAAGAACGATATATCTGCCGATATCTTATTAATGAAAAACGACATTGCAGCTGACATTGAAAATGAAATTTCGTCTCTAAAATCTGAAATCGAGAACAAGATGTCAACGATGGACGAGAAAATCGAGAATAAAATGTCAACGATGGACGAGAAAATCGAGAATAAGATTACAACGATAGACGAGAAAATCAAGGAGTTAGAGGAAAAGATTGCCGATTCAAGAACGCGAGGCACGCCAGAGGACGAAAAGAAGACCGAGCAAACAAAACCTTGCAAGCCAGAAACACTACCTAAGTTTGAAGACATTGGCAATTTTACCAGAGTCAAGGCCCCAACGTTCGATGGAAAAAGGTCGTGGACAAATTATGTGAAACAATTTGAAGCAACCGCTAGAGTGAATAATTGGTTCGATAGAGACAAGGCAGTGAATTTAACTATCGCGCTTCGGGGAGATGCCTTAGATGTACTTCAGACGATACCTCTGGAAGAAATGGATGACTTCGAACTGCTGAAGAAGAGGTTGGACATGCGATATGGTCACGAACATCTAGAACATTTGTACAGATTCCTGCTGCAGAACCGAAGGCGGAAACGAGACGCAACCTTTCAACAGTATGAACCGGATATTTCCCGACTAGTTCGATTTGCTTATCCATCAGCACCAGATAACATGGTGGAATGTTTAGGTATCCAGGCCTTTATTGATGGCTTACGTGACCCCGATATGCAGAGGACGCTTCGTTCAGCCCATCCGAAAACATTAGTCGAGGCATTGACTGCTGCTCTTGAATATGAAGCAGCCACGATGGCTTCCGGATACAACAAAGATAGAACCATACAGGAAGAAGATGACGATGACAGACTTGACCAGATCGTCAACTTATTGAAAAGTATGGTAGACAAGAAGCCGAAGAAAATCAGGTACTGTGATTGTGGCGAGCTAGAGCACGTACGCAGTCCGTCTAAGCGCCCCAAGATTCCTGTTACCCAAGAACTCCAGTCACAGGGGAAATCAGACAGGGGTGAACATCCAGCTGATGTGAATCACCGAAAAGCCAACTCTTTGCCTAGACAGTCATGCCCTGTAGACTATTCTCAATACAACAAGTCGAAATCTAGAGAAGCTGCAGTTTCAAGAACTACAGTAGTCAACGAGGAATGGTCAATCACCAAGATCAGAGAAGATCAGGAGAATGATCCTCACCTGAAGATGATCCGGCAATGGAAGGAAGAAAATCGGCGACCTACCTGGCAAGAAGTGTCAAGATTCTCACCGAAACTCAATGCGTATTGGACTCAGTGGGACTCATTTGTCCTGGAAGAAGGGCTGTTGAAAAGAGTCCTTGAAAACGATGATGGTTCCGAGATGAGGAGACAGCTAGTTATCCCGAGAACGAGAGTAGCTGAAGTACTGAAGAAGTTACACGACAGTCCATCGGGAGGTCATCTGGGAGTGAAGAAAACCCTTCAGCGAGTCCGTGAAAGGTTTTATTGGATGAACAGCTCCGATGATGTGAAGAAATGTACGACTTGTACTACGAGTAATGGACTAAATCGCAAGAGAAAGGCACCCATGAAACAATACAATGTTGGAAGCCCTTTCGAAAGGATTGCTTTAGATATCGCTGGACCTTTTCCGACGACCGAAAATGGTGGCAAATACATACTGGTTGTAATGGATTATTTCACAAAGTGGGTGAAAATTTACGCTATCCCGAACTAAGAGGCCACAACTGTCGCGGATGTATTGGTGAAAGAAGTTATCAGCCGATATGGAGTGCTCTTGGAAGTCCACAGTGACCAGGGAAGAAATTTCGAAAGCCATCTATTCCTGGAGATTTGCGAGAAGCTGGGAATGAAGAAGACCAGGACAACAGCATTACATCCACAGTTAGATGGAATGGTCGAGAGAATGAACAGGACTATTGGAAAATACCTGTCCAAAGTAGTTTCCAAGCATCAGAGAAATTGGGACCAGTATCTTTCCCTATTCGCATTGGCTTATCGATCTGCCGTCAATGAGTCCACGGGTGAAACACCTGCGAAAATCCTGTTTGGACGTGAAATGAGGCTTCCTTGTGACCTGGAATTTAGCTGTCGGCCTGGAGAAGATCTACAAGGAGAAGACTATGTGATCCAATTGAGAAGAAGGCTGGACGATATTCATGAATTAGTTCGAACAAATCTTCAAGCTGCCAGCGACAGAATGAAAAGTCGGTACCACACGCAGGCCACAGAAGGCGGTTTTAAAGAAGGGGACAAAGTATGGTTACACAACCCGATGATGAGAAAAGGATTTTCTCCAAAATTACAAAAATCCTGGGAAGGTCCATACTTAATCAAGAAAAGGATCAACGATGTTATATATAGCATAAGCAAGATCCCCAACGGAAAACCGAAAGTAGTTCACCAAAACCGACTAGCGCCATTCGAAGGAGACCATGACCTAAAGAGGGTAGTAAACCATATTCGAGATGTATCTGACCCTACCTTCGAGGAATTTATGGGCGCGTATGGAGGTACAGGGAAAGCTAGATATGGAGTCACTTCGGAACAACAACAAGATTTGTTCACTCTCCCGGAAGATTATTCACTGGCATACAACATTCCCGCCCGTATCAAAAACGCACGAGGGTTGGCAACCGTCTTTCGAAAGAAGAAAGAAGTTCGGGCAATTAGAAAAACTTGAAGACCAGATTTCAGCCCCTGGCAAGACACTGAAACTGAAACATAATTCGCGGTACGTCTTCTACGTGATACCTAAAGATGAATTTCAAGTTCGATCTACCTACCGCGAAGTGTGGGAAACACTGCTATTTCCATAAGATCGGAAAGTGTAGAAATGGGACCAGTTGCCGATTCAAACATCCAGTCTCGGCTACACAAAAGTTCCAGGAGGAACTTCCATTTAAGGAGGGGGTAATGTTACGAAACAGCACACTGGTATAGTCCCTAAATCCGACTCTGTCTAAGCCAGGTATGAATACGAATAGTGACTATCTTATCTACATTGTTTTTGTGACCAGTCTTATCTAGAAAATGCCAGAAAGCCAATTGTTTTTGTATTCTAGAATTATCTAGTGAAAAAGGTATTAATATATAAGGGACCGATCAAGAAGAGTGGAGTGAAGTTGATAATTTGGCATCGAGAGATAAACAAGTAAATAAGTGAATATAAATTAGCAAAGTGTAGTGAATAGTTTAATGTTTAAATAAAGTATTAAGTAACCATACCGTGTGTTTAAAATTTTTCCCACCCGTTTACTGTTTAAATAAATTAGAAAAACATTACAGTATCAGCGTGGATGAAAAGTGGAAGCAAATACCAACAGGGTCAGAAACAAAATATCTAACAATAAAAAAATGCTAGAATAAGCCCTGGATAACATCAGAAATTCTAGAATAAAGAAGAAAAAGTAAAGGTGAATAAAGAACCCTACATAAGACAATACAGAGAAAACTTAAAAAAGTAAAGGAAGAATACCTGATATCTCAATGCGAGGAAAGATAAGTACTGGAAAAGAAATTTGACAGCTTTCACATGCACAAAAGGATAAAGAAAACGGCTGGATGCAACAGGATTAAGGCAGCTAGTAATATTATCAAGGATACAAAAGGACGTATAATAACTAGCGTGGAAGACAAACTTAAAAGGGGGAAACAATACCTATCGGGCCTCTTCGAAGATTAAAGACCTTCAAAACCAATTTTAGAACCACATAATGTGCATGAAATTTACCGTCTCCTCCCTTACTTTGTGTAATCTACTCAATTTACTGTTTTAAATGAGACTAACTGTTTCTAGATAATTCCACAATATATTGAAAGAATGTTTAAAATTCTAAGAAATTAGACAACTGTTTCAATACTAAATATCATCGTCAGAATAATATTGTAAAAAAACGGTTATAGTCAAAATTTATGTCAGCTTGGACGTGTTGTGGGGCCTCGTATAGCTTCAATTTCGCAAACTTCATAATAAATTCACAAAATCAATTAATATACACTAAGAAAACGAATATATTCGCGAAATAGTTTATCAATATTATCGCGACCGTTTCGCAATGGGGCTGGTAACGCTGTTTTATTGCCGTCTCCCGGCATTACCCCCGAAACTTCGGCTCTAAAATATAAACTTTTAACAGCCAATTGCAAAACTTTCTCTCTCACTGCCAACGAAAGGTAATGCTTCAGCGCGACTTTAATTTCGGGACTTTTATGATGATTCCGAAAGTGAGAACATAGCAATTTCTGAATTAACTATTGCAAAGATTGACGAGCTGCTGCGTCGAAATTAAATCGGCAGACCGTACAAAAGTAGGGTTAGGACGAACCAGCAGCGCGGCTACCGGGAGAAATCAAAGGACGTAACGATAAATCCTTAACGGTAGCTAATTTTCGACGAAAATACTTTTATATGTTTTAATACTTTAAAAATTTACTTTGTGGCCAAAATTCCTAAATCTATCGTGCCAAATTTTAATTATTGTTAGTTAATGTCGAAATTTCAAGAGATCTGGGGAAAAAGTACGATTTGCAACATCGCAATTTCCATATATATTCCTGTATAACAAGGTAGAGACGAAAAGAAGCTTTCACGCCAAGTCAAAAATATTGAAGAGTATTAAAATCCTTCCAGAACATTGTAAAAAGGGCAATAAAATTACTATTTACAACAGTTTTGTGTCAAGAGGTCAGTTTTATCTTTTTGTATCGATGACGTAAGTATAAAATATTTTTTGTCGCGCTACTGACGTGGGGGAAAGAGGAATTGTAGGCACAACGACAGAGTGATATTCGCTAGCACTGATGTGGCAGCAGACTGTGACTGTACGGAGCTAAATTGGTTTGTGTGTTTTTATGACTGTGTTTTAGTGCCGAGCCCGCGCGCGTCTTGGATTACTCCGATTGGGTTAGCAGGACTCTATACAAAGGACGACGGTGTCGGTGTCACACATTAAAGAAATTTCACTTCCTCGCCAACGGCAAACGGTCGCTAACAGACTTTTGTATCAGCCGATTTTATTGAGATTTTGATTGGATTCAAATATAATTCATAAAATATCTATTGTTAAAGTTATTTTCAAAAAACTTTTGACATTCTCTGACTAAAAGTATGCCAACAATTACCCAACACAAACATACTATAAACTATCTAAATAACAGAATATACTGAGAAACGAATTTTTATGTGTCATATATCAATATCTAATTCAATTCTCGCTTAATTCTAGCAAAAACAAGAATTTTTTTAATGAACGATTTTCCAGATTTTTAAAATTATGGTGAGAGCGGCGGGATATTTATATTTGTGTATTTCTTACAGTGTTTACTAAACTAAATTTACTGAATTAACCTTTAAGCTCGATTCTCACTATAGTGCAATGAATGTGCAAGGCACGGGCACGGCACGGGCAAGAAATGTATCGCGCATTCACACTGAACGAGTAGCTACGGTCACGGAACGTTAGTGGTACCGTTTATATAATTAATAGATCGAATAATAACAATATGTTTTCCACTACAACACTTGTGAAAATTGCTGTGTTATTAGATGAAGACGGGGAAAAACAAATAGAGAAAGGTCAGAAACGAAAAAGACGTTTTTGGGTGCATGATATGTTAAAAAGACGGAATCAAGAAGGAGAATTCTCTACACTACACCCCGAATTGATAGACGACGAAACCAAATTCTTTAAATATTATAGGATGTCGATTAACGAATTCAATAATTTGTTAAAACAGATAGAAGAAGTTTTGCAGAAACAAAATACCACTTTTCGTGAATCCATTCCACCAGTTCAAAAACTTGCGGTGTACTTAAGGTAAAAATCAAATATCAGCTTTATAGCGTTTAACATGTTTTTTTTTATTTTTATTTTGACACATGATGTAGATGATATTACTTGTATTAATTATTATTACACTATATTAATGATTAGTCTAAGGTATTCTGTGGGGAAAAGGTTTCATAAAAGGAGGCGGCAAGTGAAGAATTGTAGGATTGGCACATGGAAGCACTTGATGATGGTGGAGATTGAATGGGAGTTAAGGAAAAATTTGATGAGTGGGATGAGTGGGGTGTAGGAGACACTAGCATGTTACTGGCATTGTATGCTGAAAAGTTTTGAGTATGCTGCTGATCATATACGTATTTAGCTTCAATATCGGAGACAAGTCCAAATAATTTAGTTTTAACTAGATGTTTGTCACCGGGAGAAAACTTTTTCACAGTAGCTTTTATGCTTTCAAAAAAAAAGATAATTTCGTCTTTATTTGTCTCAATTTTTTTGTTGTTTTCCTTGGTCAAAAGATAGTTCATTAGGGTGCTGCTAGCTGCCATAGGCTGGGTTGACGATTTTGCTTTATCTTTGATTGTTTTAGTTGTTGCCTTCTTGTTTTTTACTATCTCTCCTTTTGACTTATGATTTGCTTGTTGGGATGTGATAAATCGGTAGACTGCAGAATATACTGACCATCAAGCTGACTATTCGGAGGTGTTATGTCCTGAATGTTATCCTGTGAAAAAATATGTTGTGAAGAATCGGAATACCGACTTATATTTTCCGGTCCATTGCTTTTATCGTCAGTTACAAAAGTGGGGTTTTCAGTCGTAGTAACTGAAGTAACTCGCTCCTTATCCTTCATGTGAATATGGAGAAATTCCAATATGTCGCCATACTTCCATTTCGCGTTAGGATCTGCTGCTTGCCGTGTTTTAGTTTTCTTTGAATTTCGAAATTTTCTATACTGACCGCGGATTGCCTCCCAACGATGCTTGCAGTTACAGAGTAGGACATTCTACTGTACATGCCATTATCCAAGAAGTGTGTAGCGCAATTATAAAGAACTTATTGCCAGCTTATATTCCTACACCGCGTAAAGAAGACTGGGAAAATATTTCGAAAAGGTTTTGGACTACTTGGAATTTTCATAATTGCTTAGGAGCCCTAGATGGCAAGCATATTGATATGATAGCACCTGCTAATAGTGGTTCAAATTATTTTAATTATAAAAAAACCTTTTCCGTTGTTTTTCTTGCATTAGTCGATGCTGATTACAGATTTCTGGCGGTGGATATAGGATCATATGGCAAAAACAGTGATGGAGGTATCTTCGCAAACTCGAGATTGGGAAGACAATTGGAAAATGGTACCTTGGACATACCTGGCATTAAACTGCTCCTAGATTCTGATATAACAACGCCTTACGTTATTCTGGGTGATTCAGCGTTTCCTTTAAAAATTAACCTTTTGAGACCTTTTTCTCAGACCCAGATACTAAATGATGTACAGAAAAGGGTTTTTAACTACCGACATTGTCGAGCAAGGCGTGTTGTTGAAAACGCCTTTGGAATTTTGGCACAGCGTTTCCGCATATATTTTAGAAAAATCAATTCAAAACCTGGCTATGTTGAAGGAATTGTCTTAACAACATGCATTCTACTCAACAAAGCCACGATGACACAGGAATAAATTGTTTATTAGATAAATCATACAACGTTTCATTTCCACGCACATATTCAATTAACATTTCATCCATTTCCGATGTAAAAGTCTTTCTTTGACGCTTCGACATAATTATTTAAAATCGTCACTTTCTTTTTGCCTGTTGATTGCCGGGAATGAGTATTCAGACTAGGCAAGTTTTGCGAAACCGGCTAGGATTCGGCAGAGCACGTGTTCGGCAAATATTGTTTAGAAGAATACCTACGTGCAAGCGACATGCATTGACAAGTCGGTACCCGTATAGTGAGAACGCGAAGTCGAAAATCACATTCAATTACATATCATACAAATATTGCCGAGCCTGTGCCTTTCCCGTGCCTTTCCCGTGCCTTTCCCGTGCCTTTCCCGTGCCTTGCACATTCATTGCACTATAGTGAGAATCGAGCTTTATTTTGCGGAATTTAATCATTTTATCGTTATAAATGAAACTACCTGATTCTAATAACTACAATATACAGTGATGGGCATAAGTGTTGAACCAAGTGAATATCTCTGGAATGGTTAAAGACAGCAAAATGGAGGTTGGTATGCATATATTACGCAAAAAGGAGCACCTTTGAAAAATAATTTGACAACCGTTCCACTTCCGGTTTTACCGGAAATGAACAACTACATCATTATTTTAAATGGAACACCCTATATATTAATGGATTTTTGAAATCTATGTAAAATTTTAGGACACTTCCGCATCAAATACTTTTTTTCAAAAATGTGTACTTTTTGAGTTATTAATTTTTTTAGGAAAAAATTGACCTTTGTAGACTACTATAAAGCAAATGCTTAAAGAGAATCGTTAAAATTTTCTGTAGGGTGATTACTAGGAAAGTCAAAGGTGTTTGAATACGTGTTGCAAAACTCTTCATTGTATACAGGGGGCGCATAAAAAGTTTCAAAAGTTGAACTTAGAAAATATCAAAGTTCATCATTTTTTAAAAGGAACCCCCAATTTTTTTTAAATATCATTGAAATCGGTGGTAAAAAATGAGGGCAGAAATGTAGAAGTTTGCAATATCTTCAAAACTATTAGGTTTAGATATAACGGTTTGAAAAGATAAATTTTCAAAGTTCAAATATTTAAACTTTTTATGCGCACCCTGTATACAATGAAGAGTTTTTCAACACATATTCAAATACCTTTGATCTACCTAGTAGTAACCATATAGAAACAGTTTACGACTCTTTGTGTTTGCTCGTACAAATATAATTTGTAAAGGGTCTACATAGGTCAATTTCTTTCTGAAAAAATTAATATTTCAAAAAGTATCCATTTTTGGAAAAAAGTATTTTATACAAAAGTACCCTAAAATTTTAAATAGATTTCAAAAATCCATTAATATATAGGGTGTTCCATTTAAAATAACGATGTAGCTGTCCATTTCCGGTATAACCGGAAGTGGAACGGTTGTCAAAATATTTTTCAAAGGTGCACCTTTTTGTTTAATATATGCATACCATATTTCATTTTGCTATCTTTAAGTGTATTTCTACGTTAACTGAACAAATTATTTAAAATTACAACTTTGTTTGGTTAAATTGGGGAAATATTATAAAAATAAATCCTAATCTAAAATATATATGCTACAAATCAATCATTAAACTCAAATTTATTATCAAAAAACCGGGTTCTATCTAACGAAAATAATAGAAAGCGTTCCATACACTAAAAATATAAGCATTGATGAAATTACTAACAAGCAAATATTGGACAAAATTACAAAAAGTTTTATGGTGATTTATCATTATTAATTAATGCTGTGGAAACAAGATTAAACTATACATTAGACATATAACGAGAAAACCTACAAACCCTCACAGTGCTCGTTATAGGTATGCGGGTTGTCTCACGTGGTACAACCCGTGCTCGCCAGTCGACTAGCTTCGAGTCGAAGAAGGGGTGGATTCTTCAAAAAATTATTAAGTTCACAAAAAGGGCGCCAGAGAAGTTTTGGCAAGCACCCAAGACTTCTTTAATTAGCCCACAACTCCTCAGTGGGTTAACAACACTCACTACACACTCCAAAGGTTAAACTGATAGGTAAATTATCATAAGAAAATAAAAGTCAGCAAGTATCCCCTGATTGAAATTTTAATTAGTCTTGGTGGACCAAAGGTCTCTTTTCAAAATATTTGTTACAACGTCACTACAACAATATCGCAAATAATGTCTGAGCTCAGCTGAAGGCTGTAAACACAGGACGTAGATGGGCTGAAGGCCGAAATCTACATAAATCCAAAAAAATTCATAACTTATCAGTTACAAACAAATAAATGACTGTCGAGCAGATTCTATAGTTCTAGGGAAACTACCAAATAGTTCATGTACAATATCTCAAAAATACAACGATAATATATATCAAAAATCAACAATGTACAATTACAAGGGTTCACCCTTCCGCAAATTATACCAATATCAATATAAATTGTTGCATAAACCTAAAATTTAAATAGCAATCGCGTTTAGCGTTGCTAGCGAAAATACAATTCAAAATTATGAACGGTGCAAGTTATATTCACAAAATTGTCAGAAATAGGCAAAAAAAAATAAAACCACTAAATAACGCAATACCAGGTACGTACCGTAGTGTCTTAGCGTGTTTTTAAACTATGAGCAAAGATTTCAAATTTTTAAATACAAAGTACCAGTGTAAGCAAGATTATAATAATTGTCGTAAAAAGAAATAAAACTTTAAATGAAAAATAGTAATATGTGACGCATAAAGGTGAATTTACTAATGAAAATGAAGCATAAAAAAGGAAAACTATTCACTTATCCTTTTCAGGAACCAGAACAGGAACTGATGTTGCTCCAGACTATTCCAGTCCTCCTGGAACTGGTCTCACTGACCCATTAAATTCCAATCAGTGAGTTTTGACATCCACTTACAAAAAAAACCCCTTGTTAATGAATCCTTCTAGCTAACGCCGTCTACGGAAAATTTACCACCAATATACAATTCCTGTAAATCCTTAAGGAACCCACAGTCATCGACCGTTTTTGGTTCAGTAACTTATCGGGTCAAAGCTACCAGCTGTTGGTTCCAGCCGTATTTTTCTTTCCCTACGACGAAAATGTCGGTTTTTCCTATCGAATTCTAATGGCTCCCAGAGCACATGCAAAAATTTTTAAAGTTAGTAATGTGTGTGTACACTTCGACCGCAAATGGAGGACTGACCACTTCTCGCATACCGTGCTTTGGATTCTATCCCTCGACAAGCTTGCCAATCGTTAAATTTACGACAGCTCGGCGAATTTTTCGCGTTACACAGTGGTCGCCAACCTGTCGATCGCGAGCTACCGGTAGCTCTCACAACGATTTTTATTTAAAAAATACAAACTGCAAAAATCAGTGAAGCTTCCGAAAATTCCGCAAAAAAATCTAATTGTCATAATATTAAATACAAACAGCGGCAACATTGCTGTGAGCGATCTGCCGCTGACGCCATCAAGCTAGAATCAGCTAGAACCGACCAGCCGGATCAGCGCGTTAGTGTTAGAGATTGCTTTGAAATACGCACGGCGCGGCGACATTGCGCTTAGTTTAAAACTGAACGCGTAAACAAACGTCCAGCGGTTGGGTTAGTAGAGAACAACAAAAAATAATATTATAGCAAGCAGTTGTAAGAAGGTAAAGACATACCACTTTCATTCGGAATGGGAAAAACAATACTTTTTTACAGAAGTTAAAGATAAAAATGTTTGTTTGTAATGTAATACTTCGGTCTCCGTTGCTAAAAAAGTAAATATTGAGAGACATCATAAAACTGTACATTCTAATTTTGAAAAATCATTCCCACTACATTCTGCCGCCAGAAAGGAGAAACAGAAACAGTTAAAAAAGCAGTTAATTAGACAACGATCAATATTTTTAAGAACAGTCGACAAAAATAAGACTGCAACTGAAGCATCGTACCGTGTGTCCCAGATAATTGCACATAAAAAGAAATCTTATGAAGACGGGGAAATGATAAAACAGGCGTTTTTAGAAGCTGCTGATTCGTTATTTGCCAACTTTAGAAATAAAGACGAAATAGCTCCAGCTATAAAATCTATGCAACTTTCTGCTAATACAGTGACGAGACGTGTAGAAGTAATGAGCAATGATATTTTTTCACAGTTAAGAACTGACTTAGATAACTGTGTTCATTTTTCACTTCAACTGGATGAATCAACAGATGTCGTTGACACTGCCCAGATGGCCGTGTTCGTCAGGATGGTTTTCAGTGATTTTACGATTAAAGAAGATCTTTTGAAGTTTATTGAAGTGAAACTTTTTATGGGACACTAGCGTTTTGTCATGAGAGTTAACTCGTCGAGCTAACAAAACTGTTAAACTCCTTGTGAGAGAGGCGGAAAAAATTAACGAAGATTCGCACAAAGAGGAGACGCCGAGAATAGTCGCAGGGCATTGTTTATTGATGGCGATCATGTTATTCCGTTTACCAATCCCCACTTCGCTGCGCGAACGATAAAGTGAGAACGCATTCGGGGGGAAAAGGATACCAAAAGCGCTTAATAATTTCTGCCGATATTGGTATAATCCAGTGCGAAATTAATATAGAAATTGTTTACCTTTAAAATTAAGGCGATAAAAACTAGGAAATTTCTTTACATTGTGTATTTATTTGTATTATTTTGAAAAAAATATGTAATAAAACGTAACAAGAGTATTGAAATATATTGAAAAAGGAAAAAAGGAAATAAACAGGTATACTTGTTCGTACAGATAAGTTCTGTACTCATTAAAGTTTAAGCATAAACTGTGTTATCTCCTACTTTCCGCATTGAGACCAACGCGCATCGTGGGCGTGTCCACTTTCAAACTTTCAGCTATATTTGCTAACCTGTACGTAGAAGAGCAAGTAAGTCTCAGTTCATCAGAGAAAGTCGTTGTAATTAGTGTTGCTTTATTTATGGAAATATTTTTTTTTTGTAATTGTAATTTAAAATTATTTTTTGATAAATGAAAATGAATGGACAAAAAACTTCAATTTCAGTCGTTGGCGATGGAAATTGCTTGTTCAGATGTTTGTCTTATTTTATTTTTTCAACTCAAAAATTTCATTATTTGATACGATTAATAATAGTGAAATTTATTCACGATCATTGGGACAATTTTAAAGAATTTATATGTGGAGAAGGAGTATATGATATACAAATTTCAAATAATGAAGATTATTACAACCATTTATCGAAACAACGAATTTATGGAGGTGAAGTGGAAATAGCTGCTTTTTGAAGTGAAACTTTTTATGGGACACTACATAGTTTCTAGTTGGGATGTAATCCGGTAATGGCTAACAAGTGTTGTAAAGCTCTTTTTCTAATTATCATATACACTTAACTGAGTGAGAGAGACGCAACGCTGATCTCCTCGTCCTTTCATCACTCGACTCGATTTAAAATCAAATGAAATAGCTCAGTTAGTTAGCGCGTCGTGCTAATAACGCAAGGGACGCTGGGTTAATCCCCCATGGGCCAGTACTTTCTTTGTTTTTTTTATGTTTAAAAAAGGACTTAATATGCTTTCAAATTCAAATTTCTTAAAAAGATCATTTATTTTTCGTCTTCTTCTTCTTTTATTGTAAATTGTTTATTTTTATATAGTCTATCCGAAAAATTATTGTTTTATTTTAATTTTGGAAATAATTTTTGTTTTCATTTTTTAAAATAATTATTTTGTTGATGTTTTTGAATTTTCTTTGTACACTCATTGACGGTTTTTGCGTCATAAAACATAAAAAGTTTCACTTCTGACGCTGTTAGTTTTCGACTGACGCATAAATCTTGTTCCACTGAAAGGATACACTACTGGACAGGAGTTGTTTTCTCATTTAAAAATATTATTTCTTCCGAGAAAATTCCAATATCGAAAATGGTAGGCTTGACAACCGATGGCGCTCCAGCTATGGTGGGTTGTGATAAGGGTCTGGTGGCGTTATGTCGTAAAGATGAAACTTTTCCGCAAATTCTCTGTTACCACTGCATTATCCATCAGAAAGCATTATGTGGAAATTTCTTGAAACTAAACAACGTTATGAAACTGGTGGTAAAAATTGTGAACAAGATTAGAGCTCAAGCGTTACAAAGAAGATTATTCAAAACCTTGGCCGATGAAGTTGACTGTCAATACGGGGACCTACTCCTTCACTCTGAAGTCCGATGGTTAAGTAGAGGACGGGTGCTGAAACGTTTTAATGATGTCCTATCTGGCATAGTTCAATTTTTCAAACAACGCGATGAACCGACTCCGGAACTAGAAAATTCAAGCAGCTTCAGGAGAGAGACAAAGAACTAGCGAAAATGATTTCTGATATAAAATCCATTAGAACCCTATGACAGCAAATATCATATATAAATAGTTTCTACCCTGAAGAATAACTTCAAAAATCGTTGTAAGGATTTCAACGAAATGGCTTTAGTAGCGCAGTTTGTTGTTTCATCCTTTATGGAAATTGATATCCAACAGTTTGCAACTTGTGTTATGCTGCAACAGAAATGGAAGTAATTGAGTTTCAAAATGATTTAGTCTTAAAATCGTTATTCTCAAGTACCAAATGTATCTGGCCTATTGTAAGTAAAGACAAATATTCAGTTCTATGCTGTGTTGCCTTGAAAGTGAAAGCATTATTCAGTTCAACCTATTTGTGTGAATCTTCTTTTTCCAATATGAAGTTCATTAAGAACAAATATCGCAATCGACTTACAGATGAACATTTGGATAATTGTATTCGAATGGCTGTATCAAATTATACTGCATATATTAAAAAAATTATCGATGAGTCTGAGTGTCAACCTTCTCATTGAATGTGCTCTTTTATTTTTCAATGTTTATGTTCATGATAGTGCGTTACCTTTTTGTTGTTATTTTTAACTATTTTTAAATCTTACGTGACATGCCGTTGTGGCTGGATAAAAGTTTGTGTTTATTTTTCAAACACCTTCGTTTGGTAGGTAGGAATGTAGCTATGAACAAGTACTTACTAGTAATATTAGTTATTTGGTTATTAGTTTATTATTAGTACCTATGTATTATGTATTACCAGTTAAATAGTAAAATAAATACATATAATGATAAATTAACTGTGGATTATTTCATTTACGTTGCGTTACGTGGCTTCCGTGTGGGTAGCTCGCTGTTTATTCCAAAATTGACAAAGTAGCTCAACACATTGAGAGGCTGGCGACCACTACATTAGAGAATGTATCACACAGATTGAATACCGTTGACCAAGAAAACTCATATTTAAAAGTAAAAATAGAGCTACTGGAGAGGGAGGCAAAACGCAATAATTTAATTCTGTTTGGAATAGAAAGAGAAAACAGCCCACTGGACATACCAAAGAAAGATTATCTCCACTTTTAACAATTTGCTGGGTTTGTCATTGTCAGAGTCCGATTTTAACAACATTTATCCACTCGGTCGAAATAGGGACAGTCCCATTAAGTTTGAATTCATTTCATTTATAACTAAACAGAAGAACTATAAGAATATAAAAAATTTAAGGGGAACAAAGATTTCCATTGCGCAAGATCAAACAACAAAGCAACGGGAAGAATCCAAAATCTTAAGGCATCATTTATATTTGGCAAAACAAAAACATGATGACAAACATTGCTTCATTAAAAACGGAAAATTTATTGTAAATGGAGATAGATTCTACCCTTAGCAGCTCATGAAACATACCTATGAGGGTGATGAAGTTGTAGAAGTAGGAGAACGTAACACAAAAAGTAATAACTCGAAACTATCGAAACTGAAAAAAGAATACAAAAGCTATCGAAACAATTTAACTCCACTGATCCACAAAACTAAATCCAACTTCTATAACCAATTAATAGAAAAAAATCAAAACAAACCAAAAACTCTGTGGGATGTTATTCAACAAATATCAAGGACAAAAAACAAAAATACGTCATAGATAAAATTAAACATCCTACAGAAAACAAAATTTTGACTGACAAAACAGAAATTGCGACTGCATTTAATGGAACCTTCGTTGGAATGGGTAGAACTCTTGCTGGTCGGATAAAAAACAACACACATTACAAAATAAAAAAGGTCACCTATTCTTATTTCATTTGTGTTCGAACCAATTAACACCATGGAGGCGAGAAACATAATTTTAGAATTAAAAAATAACAAGGCAGTAGGTTATGATGACTTGAAGGCAGAAACTATAAAACAAATATCAGTCTATATTCTAGAACCCTTGACTTATTTATTGAATTGATGTGTGGAGGAAGGTGTTTACCCTGCTAAGTTTAAAAAATCACTTATTACACGACTGTTTAAAAAAGAGGATACATCCATCATCACCAACTATCGTCCGATCTCTCTACTTACCCATCTATCGAAAGTATTCGAAAAGATCATTAAAAAAAGGGTTAACTGTCTCGACCCTTACTTCGTGGAATATGCTCATATTAGTGTTTTTAAATGAAACTCACGGTCTCTAGTTATTTCCACAATATAATAAAAGTTATTGAAAATTCTAAAAAATTGACAATTGTTTCGATAAATCAATATCATCGTCAGAATGACAGAAGTTACATTTCATTTTATGCCTACCTGATGTTTAGTAGTTATTTTTGGCTAGACCAAGAAGTAACCTAACTTGTGATTGACTTAATATATGTTTAAAGAAAAAAGAAGAAGATGTGATATTACAAATATTGAAGCTTAGATATTATTAGCTCTATGGTGATATCCTGGATATCATTTTTCCAATTAAGATCAGTATAACTGTGCAATGATATAGAAAACCAGGAAAACTATATCTGCTGATCTTTACAATTATCACTTAAGAAGACAGTTTATTAGTGGAGAACTCCCTAGATTCAACTGTTCATTGACAACTTCATATTGTGGGTTTCTTAAATGTCTTCTAATTTCCAGTTCTTCAAGGAAATCCAGTTCTTGTTTCTTTTCACAAATACGCAGCACTTCTAAATCTGTGTTAGGTGTCAATGAATGATTGGTGTCAAGTAGATGTTTTGCGTAGTGGGGATTTATCTGGTTGTTTTAATCTGTATGCTCGTAAGTGCTCACTGTATCATATTTCAAAATTCCTAAGAGTCTGACCCAAATAGACAGCATTACATTCTGGACATTTGAGTTTATATATACCTGACTTCTTTAATAGTGGTATTTTTGTTTTTACATTTAACAATTTTGTACTAACGTTACTTTCTGTTTTAAAAGAAATTGTTGTATTCGTTGCTGAAGATATTATCTTTGAAATATTATTAGAAATATTTCCTGCATATGTGATGGTTTTATAAGTTTTAATTTCATCAGCTTGTTTAGGATATATTAGTTGTAATGCCACTTTTTCTTCTTTTTTACTAATTAGCTTATTTAATGTAAAAACAAAAATACCACTATTAAAGAAGTCAGGAATATATAAACTCAAATGTCCAGAATTTAATGCTGTCTATTTGGGTCAGACCCTTAGGAATTTTGAAATACGATACAGTGAGCACTTACGAGCATACAGATTAAAACAACCAGATAAATCCCACTACGCAAAACAACTACTTGACACCAATCATTCATTGACACAGAACTAGAAGTGCTGCATATTTGTGAAAAGAAACAAGAACTGGATTTCCTTGATGAACTGGAAATTAGAAGACATTTAAGAAACCCACAATATGAAGTTGTCAATGAACAGTTAAATCTAGGGAGTTCTCCACTAATAAACTGTCTTCTTAAGTGATAATTGTAAAGATCAGCAGATATAGTTTTCCTGGTTTTCTATATCATTGCACAGTTATACTGATCTTAATTGGAAAAATGATATCCAGGATATCACCATAGGGCTAATAATATCTAAGCTTCAATATTTGTAATATCACATCTTCTTCTTTTTTCTATAAACAAATATTAAGCCAATCACAAGTTAGGTTACTTCTTGGTCTAGCCAAAAATAACTACTAAACATCAGGTAGGCATAAAATGAAATGTAACTTCTGTCATTCTGACGATGATATTGATTTATCGAAATAATTGTCAATTTTTTAGAATTTTCAATAACTTTTATTATATTGTGGAATTAACTAGAGACCGTGAGTTTCATTTAAAAACACTAAAAAAAGGGTTGTTAATTTTCTCAATAAGTACAAACTAATTTCAGATTATCAATTTGGATTCAGAGAGAAAATTTCAACTCAGGATGCTGTTCTGTCATTGAATTCAAATGTTGCGCAAGCTTTAAATGAGGGAAGACCGTCCTTATGTGTGTTCATAGACCTATCCAAAGCCTTCGACACTGTCAGTCATCACCTTCTTCTTCAGTCGCTGGAAGATATTGGAATGCGAGGTAACATATTGAAGTTATTCGAAAGTTATTTAACAGGAAGATGCCAGGCGATGAGAATCGGTGATGTACTCAGCAGTGAGAGAGTGATGGACTGTGGAGTACTTCAAGGTTCCGTGCCGGAACCAACATTGTTTAATATATATGTGAACGGACTTTTCTCATTGAGTAACAACGGAAATATAATTGGATTTGCAGATGATACAGCCATCTTCTATAAAGCAGATGACTGGGACTCATTGAAAGGGAGCTTTCTACGATAAAATGTTGGTTGGATAAAATATTATTAACGGTTAATATAGATAAAGCACATTATATACCATTTTGTTGTAACTCAGCTGGAATGCCTCCATTTGATCACTTGGTAGTCAGGTATGAAACACCCTTCCACATCCTCCCCGAAAAAAAGTTAAATATTTAGGAATAATAATTGATATGCATATGATAGTTATGTGTTGAAAGTGTTGTGCTGTTTTCTGTTTTACATTTTAATCAACTGACCCCAATTTTCTGTAAGTAGTAATTTTAAAATGTTTTATTATTATATTGTTTTCAATAAATCTTGTAGCTCGCTCGTATGAAGCCATTGAATAATAGCGAAATATTGAGCAGATAAGAAAAACAGTATTTATTTATTATGACCGCAATCCTGAAATCTTCGCCAAACCCGACAGACGTTATCCTGCCAAACATTGGTCACTGCTTATACGCTATGGTACTTTTCCCCACTGAAATGTGCATGTCAATTTTTTTGACAATCTAACATTATCTTTATAGTGAATTTCGTTGAGAGACATTAATACTACAGTTATGATTAATTAAACTTATTTTCAAAAAAGATAGACCAAGCATAACAGTTCAAAATTGTTCAAATTTAATTATTAACTATATCTACGTTTAACTAATTTTTCTACATTCAATATTCATTTTTTTTTAAATTCTTTTTGTGTCAAGTTTTAATAAAATACCTTTATAAGTTATTTTTCTTTCATTAATAAACGTAGTCGTAGAAAAAATATCGTGTACAACTCGTACGCAAAGCACTTTTCTCTTTTATTAATAAACGTGGTCGTAGAAAAATTATTGTGTACACCTCGTACGCAAAGCACTTTTCCCGCTCCCTTGATTTTCTGCGCTCGTGCCACAAACTTTTCCGCTCGTGGAAAAAGTGAACGATATAGAAGTTGATATGCTGCAGCGCCACATGGTGGGAAGTTACAATGAAAAGAATAGCAAATAGAAATTCTGCATAGAAAAATACATGTATGTATGTCAATTTTCAGGGTGATCGGTTAAACGGAGTAGGCAGATATGATGCAGGAGCACCTGGTGAGGAGCTTAAACAAAGAGGATAGTGTAAAAACCTTCCCCATGAAAAAATACATATACATGCTAATTTTCATAATGATTGTTTGAACGGTGTTGGTGTGAAGAGAGAACATACATATATACAAACATTCATTTTTAGGTATATAGATTAGAGTTTATTATCAAAAAAAGATAGACGGGGCATAACAATTCAAAATTGCTCAAATTTCAATATTATACTATACCTACGTTTAACTAATTTTTCTATATTCAATTTTTAAATTACTTCTGTTTAAATAAATTACCTATATAAGCTACTTTTTGCTTTAATAATTAAACGGGGTCGTAGAAAAAATATTGTGTACAATTCGTGCGAAAATCACTTTTCCCGCACGCTTGATTTGAGGCACTCGCCTTACGGCTCGTTCCCAAACTTCAGCGGACATAGAAAAAGTGAACGATATGAAAGTTGATAAGCTGCAGCGCCATCTGGTAGAGTGGATATGTCAATTTCTTTTTGACAATCTAAACTTATCTTTACAGTGAATTTCGATGACAGACACTAATATTACAATTAAATAAAACATATTATCAAGAAAAATAGACCAGGCTTAACAATTCAAATTTCGTCATTAACTACACCTACGTGTAACTGATTTTTCAATATTCATTTTTTAAATTCTTTCTGTTCAAAGTTCAAATAACATACATATAAGTTACTTTTTTCTTTCATTAATAAACGTGGTCGTAGAAAAAATATTGTGTACAACAAGTTTGACATTAGCGCGTAGTTTGTCTCCCCTCAACATCGTAGATTTCAATCTAACCCTAATATAAGAAAGTCAAGAATCATATCAAGGACTGAGCTACAAAAACGATCAAACAAAAAACAAATTCAAATTAAAATATATTTTCTAAAAAAAGTCAGCATAACTCCGAACACTCTGTACTTATGTATAGGGAACCCTTATGAAAGTGTCTTTAGGGACAATCAGAAAATGCAATAAAATATAGGGTGTCCCATAAGAAAAAATATAACTTTGACACTCCTTGGGACATCCTGTATATTCCAAAATAATTTTATAATGTAACCTTTATCAACGTACAAACTACTATAAGTACTAAATATAACTTTGTCACTCCAACAAATTTTAGGACATCCTGTATATTCCAAAATAATTTTAAAATGTAGCCTTTATCAACGTACAAACTACTAAAGTGACAAACCTTTTAAAACTTTTACCTCCGTTGGTAGTGTTTTACCCTGTATTTAAAATTGTAACAAGAGCGTAGAGGATATTCATATTTTATGTCTTATAATTTCCACAAAAACTCCGATCGAACAAAAATGTATTGAAAATCACTAAAATACTGATTTACCATTCAAATTTCGATTACATTCTATCAAAAACAAGAATTTTCTTAATGGTATCCTTCATTTTTAAAATTATGGTGAGATCGCACGAGATATTCAATTACTGCTGAATTATAAACTTTCTAAGCCATACTAATATTATATGAACTAATACCATTGCAATTTCAACAATATATGTCGCATATTATCTATCAATTTCACCATACAATCTCAAATTAAATCATTAATCTGTTGGATCATATAAATAATAGTAAAATATCTGATTCTCGCTTTTTCTGAAATTATTTTGAAGTTTATGTATTTAACCATTATTTTGTACGAAATATACTCAAAATTATGAAAAATGCCCATTAATATTATTGGTTAGACAAGAATTTTGTAAACGGCTTTTTCAGTAACTACTGAACTATAAACTAAAACTTTCGGTTTTGCATAACCATACATTTTCTCACAACCTTCTATCCATATTCAAAAAATTAGAAGTATAGTAAGTATTTTTCGAAAATCATTAAAAGTAATCTTATTTTTTGAACATCCCACGTATATTTATCACTTCCAGTGAAAATGGAATTATAAAAACGATGTATGTATTTAAAACAGAGAAGGTAGTTTCAGAAAATTAAAAATCTTTTAGTTATAGATACAGCCATTTTGTTATCCCGACTCTAATTAACATATGCACTTTTTTATTCAAATAAGTATTTCCTTAGTAATTATTTTTAATAGAAATATGAAAACTGACTTACCGCAAATATTAGCGCACTTTTCAACACTTTATTCGACACTAAAACACACATTTTCCCGAAAAAATGTCTTATTTTATTAGATAAATCAAAATGTCTCTAAATACCGAAGAAAAATTATTGCACTAGGTGTAGGAATTGAATTTGCAACCAATCACATTCATGGAAATATAAATTCAAAACCTACTAGATATCTAAGTATAATGTTTATAATTACGTATTACCAACTAACATATTTTAGAAGTCAAAGAAAGAACTAATAATATAATTTTAATAATTCATTACACTTTATATCATCATTAAATGCTAATAATATTTATGAAATTTTCTTTTTTTAATTCTAATACCGCTTATCAATTTAATTTAAAAGTAATAATTCAAAACGTTCCATAAATCCTACTTATATTTAAAAGCAGTATGCAGGCAACACACAATACAAAGGAACAATATATTTTTAATCAATTATAATTATAATATAGTTACTTTGTATAAAAGATTTCGCTTATTCTAATTAAATAGAGTCGATTTATTTCACTTGCAAATTACAAATTGAATTGCAGTTAAAAATATATGAAATTGCGTTGTCTAGTTGTGTAGGCAACAACCAATACACTATTATCGTATTACTAAAAGGAATTTTTTTAAATTAATGCTAGGAATATAGGGTATCAAATTGAAATGTCTAACGTAAACTTGGATAAAAACCATCATCAACGAATTTAATAATCCCAGATAAGATTTTAACGCGGTTACTAGTTGGCTAGGCAACTTTTATCACAGATATGTAACATCTATTTAAAACAGTGATATAGAAGCTTAGGTTTAAAATGTCTTTATTTGAAATAATTTTTATACAATTGAATATATGAATACATACTCGTCGATGGTCTAGCAATTCCTGATACCCTTGTGTGTGTCTGGAGTTAAACATGATTCCTTGCTACAAGTATTATCAAAAATTGTTGTCATTATTGAAAGTTACACCTTGTCTCTTGTATAAAAATATGAATCCACGGCTTTTTCGACTAGTATTTCCTTGAAAAGCAGTGCTTCAAAATCGAATAGAGAATTAGTTAATGTGAGACTGGCAGATGTTGCTTATATTGGGGGATTTATTTCTGTTTGTTGATATGTGATTTCAATAGGGGTAATAGAGTTAACGCCTGATTCGATATTGTTGATGTTAGGGGAAAAACAACTTATTATGTGAATAGTGAACCACGGAGAAGCCTACAACCACTATCACGGATGTATTCTGCGCAACTATAGGGGCCCTGAGAGTATTTCGAAGATTTTTGGGTACAGTGATTATAAAAATTATTGGATAATTTTGTTATTAAGTCCTTGATAGTAGGCTTGATCATGTAACCATGAGGTTCTTGGAAGCTTTGGGTAAACTGTGTATTTTATTGCTATGCGAAGACACTTGTTTTGCACCATCTGCAGAGTGTGAAAGTTGTGTTTTGTGGCAGAGTTGTAAACTGGTGAGGCGTAAGTTAAAACAGGTCTTATGACCTGTTTATATATCATTAGTTTATTTGTTTTTGAGAGACAACTATTCATTGCAATTGTAGCAGTTTGTACCTGTTGCGAGATGTGCGCATTAGTGTTCGTATTCCCTTGTACTGAGTAGCCAAGATATTTTCGTGTGCTACTGAGGGTAATAATTTGCCCGTCAATATACAGCTGCGATTGCAATTCCTTGCTCTCTTCATTAGAAACAAGTACTCTGTCTTGGAGGCATTAATGGTAAATTTGTCGCTCAAAAGTATGGTTTAATGTGTGTTTGAGTATTATGTGTAATGCTATGACTGGCGTAGGTATTGCCGATGAAACAAAACAAGTATCTTCTGCGTAGATGGCTGTTAGGATTATTGGGGAGGATAGTAAATCGTGAGTGAAAAAGAAATACAGCAAAGGTGATAATACTAATCCTTGGGGAAATCCGGCTTGTATAGGGTATAGCAAGACTTCGTTTGCGTATGTATAGAGTTTACGATTTGCTAAATAAGAATAAATAATTTTGATTAAAGTCTGGAAATTAGATATTTATCAATTTGTAAAATAATCAATCGTGCCATATGGAGTCAAAGGCTTTTTGAATGTCAGTTATGACCATCACGGATTTGTTTTTGGCCTGAAATCCTTCTCATAGTTGTTCTCATATGTCTAAACTTAGATCGTAATATATCTTGAATAGGAAAACCAACTACAAGTTATGTTGCCAGCATAGCATAAATGTATTTATGAATTCCGTCAAATCATTTTTTTATATAATTTATTGTCTATTTTTCAAGCAATTTAAATATGGAAACAGAATGTACGTTTCTAATATAATGTCTGAAAAGAGAAATTAATTGATAGGCGTATCTAAGCGCAGGTGATATGGTAACAGGATTACGATCGTTTTTAATACAATCTGCTTATCCATTGTTCTAAGATTTAAAAGCAGTATTCAGGCAACACACAATACACAGCAATATTACATGAAATTGCGGTGCCTAGTTATGTAGGCAATAACCAATATCGTTGGAATAAAAGAAAATGTTTCTATATAAATCCTAGAAATATAGGTTATCAAACTGAAATACGTATTTTAAATGTAAAATTAGATAAAACCATTATAAGCGAATTTAATAATCCCAGACAAGATTTTAATGTGGTTACTAGTTGATTAGGCAACTTGTAAAACAGATGTGTAGCATCTACTGCCTACTCGTTGAGGCTAATTCAGTATTTGAATCTCGCATATGTATTTTAGATTTTAGACGATCATCTTTTAAACCAGTATAATTTTTTATTTTGTATTTAAGCCTCAAACTCTTTCCTACAGAATCGTTATTACATAGGATAACTAAAGTTTTGCATAAATCATAGAATCTACAGGTAGAAGTGGCAAACTTAGGTCAATTGTCAAATAGCTTTTGTTACTGAAATTTTATGTTACGAGGGGTGTTTTGAAATTTCAGATAATTTATTTTCTTACGTGTATTTGGTTAAATCAATATGGACTTCGTTTAAATAGAGCTTCCAAATGGAAGAAATCAGGTACGTTTGTTGGGTATGTAAATAAAACGCTGTTGTAATAGTGGAACAACTTTATTTCGATAAATAATCTCAAAATACTCAATTTGTCGAAATATATAAGGTTTTTTTTATAATTATGATTTAGTGGTAAATTATTAACAAAATAAATATTTTTGAATAAAAAACAACTCCAATTTAGTAATAATTTTTAATATCGACATCTTTTAAACCAGTAATATTTTTTTAGATCGTCCATTGATGAAATTGAGATTAAAATCTGAAACTCTTTCCTACACATTCGTTATACCTCAAGTTTTTAATCAATGGGGTAATTGTCTAATAGCTTTAGCTATCAAAAGTTTATGTTACGAGGGGTGTGCAGAAAGTTCAGGTAATTTATTTTAAGCTATATTTGCCGTAAATTAATATGTACTTGGTATAAATAGAATTTCAAAATGGGAGAAATCAGGAACACTTGTTGGGTATACAAATAAAACGCAGATTAAATAGTTCACAACTTTAGTTCGATAATTTCAACAAAAAAAAATCAAACAATTGTATAAAAAGGTAAGTTTTGGAAATACACAGAGTGTTTCATTTTAAAAAATGATTTAATGGCAAAATAGATATTTTTGAATAAAAAAAAGTCCAATTGAGAAATAATTTTTAATAAATTATTTATCGACAATATTTTCAACAACTTGTGCCTATATCTCCTTCCGTGGCGGCGTAATGTTTGATAAACCTAGCCGAAGGATCTGTAACACCTTCACACCACCTCGGCATCCAATAATAAGGTAAAAATTTCTTGGCTAAGTTCGGATAGCTCTTTTCGAACACCACCCTGTAATAAAACGCCTCTTTCGTTAACGGCGTACAATGCGGATATTTCAACTTCGCTTTTTCCAAATCGAACGGTTCCGGCATCCTCTTATCAATGATCTCTTGAAGTATCACAAACAGGGATTTCTTCGCAGAAGCAACACCATCACTACAATTAATTTTTATTTCTATCCGATACATTAAATAATCGAATATATATATATATTTACCTGAAAGCTTCTTTATGTCTCCAAAGAATTTCATGTGGTAGAAGATCAGTACCATCGAAAGATGATCTTAATAGATACTTTTCTACATTATCCTTAGGTTGTTTAAGCATCGGTTCCAAATTTAGATAATAATTAGTGAATTGTAAATCTAGAAAAGGTACTCTCAATTCCAAACTGAAAAGATGACATTAATACAAACACGCAGCAATACGATCGAACCTAACCTGTTAGACGATACCGTCCTATCAGCTCTTAAACCATCGTATAGATATATCTCCCTCAACAATCTCAAACTATCTTCATGAGCAGCTTCGGGACTTGGTGCTTCTCTAAAATATATGTAACCTTGAGCTACTTCATCCGCTCCTTCTCCGCTTAGTAAAACTGTAGTTTCCGTATGATCTTTAACGTATTTGGAAATTAAATACATGGCTATTGATGCTCGTATAGTTGTTATATCCGGTGTTTCTAGACAATAGATCACTTCGTCTAAAACTCTTTCTACATCTTCTTCAGTAAAGATGATTTCGTGATGTTCGGTGTCTAAATGTTTAGCAACTATTCGAGCCGCTCTTAAATCGGGACTGTCTCCCATTCCGATAGAGAAAGACTGAAAGAGAAGTCAGTGCAATATTTGAATGATCAGGGAAAGTATTTCTAAGGTGGAATTCGTAGAAAGACGTATTAGGGCCATTTTGTAAGCAGGAAATTGTTTAACCAAAAATTGTGATCACAAAAGTTTCATTCAAAATAAGAACTGTCCTAACCTAAAAATAACTAGTAACAGTAATAAAAAATCTTCTGTCATAATGAAGAAGAAATTTCGATACATAAATCACAAAATGATGTCTTAGAAACTTTGGTTTCCAATTAGAGCTTCAAAAGAAATAATTATGTCAATGATTTATACAATATGTAACTTTTTTATTATTAATATGTCACGAAAAAAAGTTCTGCATGATTCGTAACGTGAGAGGCGAATATCAGATGTAAATTTTTTTCATTTGTATACGAGTTTCGTCAAAAAGTATGAATTTCGTACAAGAGTAAAATATCTGTATTTGTAGATTGCAGATTATGGATCTAATCTTTGATAGCTCCTATGTGGAGAGTTGAGCTTTAGGACTGTACAATGTAAAGTTGTCACGTTTTTCAAACAAACTGTATATACCAACTAAGATAAAATCTTAAGATTGGACAAAAGATATGTTAAAGGACGTTACCGCCTTCAGTACGTCCCAAACTCATAAAATAACATTGATACTTAAGATAAATAAAATTTTGTATTGTGTAAAAAAATGGATCATCCGCTGTAAAGTTATCACCTTTCTCAAACATACTGTATATACCAACTCAGATAAAACCTTAAAATTGGACAGAAGATATCTCAAAGGAAGTTACCGCCTTCAGTACGTTCCAAACTCATAAAATAACATTGATACTTAAGATAAACAAAAATTTGTATTGTGTAAGAAAAATTGGATCACCCCCTATAATGTTATCACTTTTTCAAACATACAGTATATACCAGCTCAGATAAAACCTTATTATTGGACAGAAGATGTCTCAAAGGATGTTACAGTCTCCTGTACGCCCCAAACTCATAAAATAAAATTGATACTTAATGTAAACAAAAATTTGTATTTTGTAAGCAAAATTGGTTAGGTTAGGGATCACCCCCTGTATAGATTTAAGTGTGAGCGAAGTATGTGTCTCATATTAAAAGAAGAAATCTGGGAACAAGCTGCACACCATCTAGAAGCTTAAATGTAGTAGTAGACATAAAGAAAAATAGGTAAAAAAACTTTTTAAGTTAAACGGTTTTATGTTAAACATACATTGCAATGTTTAAGATAAATGTACTAAAAACCAAAAAATAATAAAATAGATACAGTCGTGGGAATTATAAACATATGCATAGACTAGACTAAAATAAAACCGTGGGGCACGTCAATTGTCTACAAATTATCGACTTAATGTGCGATACAAGAATCGTTTAATTCGTTGTTAGGCAGTTGGCCCGCAGACGGTGAGGAAATTACTTACTATTTTCTTGCTCATGGAAATTCCAATAGTTATACACTCCATGTAAATAAAAGAGATGTTTCAACTAGTTTATCGTTGGACATTCACACTGCTGGCTGGCGAGGAATCGTTTCACTGCTCGTAGTTTGTCTTTAATAGACAAAACGTGCCCCACGGTTTTATTTTAGTCTAGTCTATGCATATGTTTATAATTCCCACGACTGTATCTATTTTATTATTTTTTGGTTTTTAGTACATTTATCTTAAACATTGCAATGTATGTTTAACATAAAACCGTTTAAATTAAAAAGTTTTTTTACCTATTTTTATAGTACATTGTATTCTACTGGTTGAGCACTTTCATTTGATACCCATATTGATGGGATTGATAAAACCTACGTTATCCGCCATTTTGTAGCGGCCGCCATCTTGGATTTAAATTTTTTATAGTATATTGTATTCTGCTTGTTGAGCCCTTTCATTTGATACCCATGTTGATGGGATTGATAAAACCTACGTTATCCGCCATTTTGTAGCGGCCGCCATCTTGGATTTCAATTTTTTATAGTATATTGTATTCTGCTTGTTGAGCCCTTTCATTTGATACCCATATTGATGGGATTAATAAAACATAAATTATCCGCCATTTTGTAGCGGCGGCCATCTTGAATTTATAATGATAATGAATAAACATAATTGTATTGTCACCAAAATCCAAAGTGTATACAAAATTTCAGATTAATCGGTTGACAGGAAGAGGGTGAAATTTGAATTACTAAATTTGACCCAAGAATAAATAAAACAAACGGGGTGAGCTAAATAAAACCGTTTAAAATTATAAAAAACAAAATTAAAATGGGGAACTGCAATTTTACAAACTACAAATCGTTCTATCATTTCTATGCTGGTATTATACCTCATTAAATTCAAATCAAAATACGAGTTTTTTCTGTGTATTGTTGAAAGTAGTAAATAATTAACAATCATCATATGATTTTTTCAATACTTGTGATCGATGCTATGAACAATTGAACATAATTATTTCCAAAAGTTTTAACAAGTGAAGACATTTTATTTTCATCAGTGGCGTAACATCAAGTCAGGTAACTGTTATTTCCTACAAAATATTTTCAGGGATCCATTAGGGATCCCTGTCTTTCCTTTTCATTTGTATTGGCTTTGGTATCCAGGGCCACTTACAAAATGAATAATTATCAATCCCAATCAACTTCAAACTCTCCTCCCCATAATTCACCTAATGCTACAAAGTCGTATGTTGCTGCTGCACAAACAAAACCTTCCCTAAAAGAGAACAAGCAATCATCATGCACGCCATAATCAATATCACTCTCTTTGAGTATATAAAAGCCGTAGGAGAAATTGTAACCCCCAAAAATGTAACATTTGCCTCTAGAATCTCAAACAACCGCATATGCATCTATTTAAGCTCTACTGCTGTTGTCGATAGACTTCTTAATGAACACGATTGTATATATATTAAATCTAACAATATACCTATTCGAAGGCTTATCACACGAATTCTGATTTCCAACGTTTCTCCCACTATCCCTCACTCTCTTATAGAAAAAGCTCTATAAGACATCGGCTTACAGCTAGCCTCTCCTGTTTCATTCGTGAAATGTGGCGTACCGGATGATAGATATTCTCATATCATGAGTTTTCGCAGAATAACGTATATTATACCAGAAAACGACAACTTCACTCTCCAAACATCCCTTTTAATTACTTTCGAAAATACTCCTTACAGAATTTTTGTGTCCACGGATAAACTGGAATGTTTCTTATGTAAAATCCCTGGACACATCGCCGATTCTTGCACCAATCCACCTAACACTTAAATTCAAAATCCACCACCCCCACCTCATATCGTGCAAACAACTACTACACACTCTGACACTCAAAGTATACCTGTCGAAGATGATCAACCCAATCTGACACTTATCGAGCAAGTAAATTTACCTGTAACTCAAGGACAAAAGAGAGGGCTATCTACGGATAGCAACCTCGAAACTCCCTCTCAGCTCTCACCGATAGATACTCCGACCGACAACCAGATGTTCCCCCCATTATACACAATACTTCAAAACTCAATCAAACAGCATAAGAAAAAACCCAAAACGACCAGAAAAGAGGACTTTAAACTCACACCCACTACTTACTCTACTATACAAGAGCTATGCAAAAACAATTCTACTCACCTAACACTGACTGAAACACAACTCACCGCCTTCCTAGAAAACTCATTTGGCTTGTCAGACCCATTGAACGAAGCTCTCTTTTTCACAGCAAATATACAAGGTCTACTAAATGACTTAACTCTTATGTACAACATAACCAAAGAACAGTCTCTTAAAAATCGGTTGACTAGATTACAGAAGAAAATAAAGCATCAACTAAAACCTGAAGATTCGTCTGACGATAAGAGCTACACATCAGAAACCCAAACTGACGAAGAGTCAAATAATCCCATCTCTTAATTAGCACAGAACTCGTTAGAACCATCAGTCCATATTAACAATATCACTATATACAATAATAATCTTCAAGCTAATCCAATGGAATTGTGATAGATTTTTTCCCCGCCTGGAAAGAATCCAACAGCTCATATCCAATGAAAACACTCAAATCCTGTGTCTCCAAGAAACAAATGCCACAATCTCGAAACTTCCCCACCTAAAAAACTTTTAAGGCTACCATTACATACGCAATAATTGCAATAGAGCCAGTGGCGGTACTTCGATTTTCCTTTCTAATGACATATTTTCATCCCTTCTTCCCCTTAATACCGACCTTGAAGCCGTTTCTGTAACTATATGGCTCCCGAATAAATTAAATGTGTGCAGTATATACATTCCCCCAAACCATTGTCTAAAAGAAGAAGAACTAGCAAACCTCATTTTTCCTAAATTAGCTCCCACATTAACTTGGCGTACTGTTGATGATTTACATGATAGTAATCATTTCCCTATCGTTATATCTTCCATTGCCTCTCAAAACCCAAAAATCTCAACCAGGACTTTCTGGCGACTAAACAATGCTGACTGGAAAAGTTTTACATCACAAACAGAAGACGTCCTACATTCTCTTAAGTTTTCCGAAAGCGTTGATGATAATATCGCAACATTCTCAAATTCTATTTTGTCAGCTGCTGAATTACATGTAGGTAAAACTAATATATCCCATCCTAAGAAAAGTGTTCCTTGGTGGAATTCGTCTTGCAAAGATGCTGTACAACAACAAAACATAGCATTAAAACTGTTCCGACAAAACAATACCCCTGAAAACCTCATTAATCTGAAAAAAGCCAGGGCAAAATCTAAATTCATTATCAAACAAAGCAAAAAATCCTCCTGGAAAAACTATATTTCGTCAATAAGCGAAAACACAAATCCCAGTCAAGTATGGAAAAAGATCAGAGGTATACAGGGAAACAAAACCAATAATGGAATTTCCCATCTTGTTTCAAATGATATGGTAATAAATAATGACCATGAAATAGCCAAGATCATTGCTGAAAATTTTGAAGCAAAATTCCGAAGTGGGCTACACCCAAACATTGCAAATACTTATACTAATAACCCTTTATCATGCCCAATTCCATCAAATCAAGATATAGACTCACTCAACCTACCTTTCTCTCACCAGGAACTTATTACTGCGTTAAAATCGTGCAAAAATTCCGCTACTGGTTCTGATGGACCTGCCATATATTTTCCTTAAAAAACTTGATTTCTTAGGTCAACTCAAACTTTTAGAACTGTTCAACTTAATTTGGACCTCTAACATGTTTCCAAGCCTCTGGCGACTATCCATTATAATTCCCTTGAAAAAATCTGATCAGCCGACAACCTCCCCCAAGTCCTATAGGCCCATTTCATTAACATGTACAATGTGCAAAGTCATGGAAAAAATGATCAATAAAAGATTGATATGGTATTTAGATAAATACAACATTTTATCAGAAGACCAATCTGGATTTCGGCGGCACAGGTCAACAAAGGACAATTTGATAACGTTGCAAACTCATATCTCCACCGCTCTAAACAAAAAACAACAAACTATACTTGCTACATTTGATATAGAAGGTGCATTCGATACAATACACAGAAATGTCATACTTGAGAAATTATCCCATCACAATATCAATGGAAACATATTCTTTTTTATCAAAAACTTTTTATCGCTTAGATTCTTCAAAGTATCTGTTAATGGTATCCTTTCCTCAACATTCAATCAAACCGACGGATTACCCCAAGGCTCTGTACTCAGTCCCACACTCTTCAACCTCGTAACAAATGATCTATGTTCTAATTTGTCTGCTCCTATTAGATGCACGATTTATGCCGATGGCTTAGTACTATATTGCCATGGTCAGTCAGTGTCCACTACCTCCTCTATAATTCAATCCGTGGTAAATTCCCTGTTCAACAAGATAAAATTATTGGGATTCTCTCTATCCCCAACAAAATCCAAAGTCATCAATTTTAGTAAGTCTTCAATAAACTCTACCCCTAATATTATAATCAACAACGTCCCCCTTCAGGTTGTAAATCACTGCAAAATATTGGGTATGATATTTGACTTCCGCCTCAATTGGAAAAAACATATTTTAGATACAAAGAGCGAAGGATACAGACGACTAAACATCATAAAAACCCTTTCTCACTATCATTGGGGCGCTGACGAAACTTCTCTATTAAAAATATACAGATCCCTTATTCAATCTAAATTAGATTATGGCTGCTTCGTATATATATATATATATCTGCACCTAAATCACATATCAATGTCTTGAACTCGATACACAATACAGCTCTTCGCCTGTGTCTGGGGGCGTTTAGGTCTAGCCCGGTAGAAAGTCTCTACTGCGAAGCAAATGAACCTCCTCTATGGATAAGACGTCAACATTTATTACTTAACTATATTATCTCGGTTTCTTCCAATCACCCTTAACCCAGTATACAGCTTGTTTACCAATGATATCTTATAGAATATCTCAACATCCTCAACAATAAAGACCCTTACCTTCACTACTAAAAACAATGCTAATCAAAATTGATATTTCTCAAACATTTCCTCTACCTCTTCCCTTAATGCCCTCATGGACGAAAAACATTCCTCATATCAACACATCTCTCACAACTCTGAATAAAAATGAAACACCAAACGATCTAATTAAAAAAACTTTTCTGGATATAATATACCGAAATAAATACGATTTAGTACTATATACTGATGCCTCGAAAAATGAAACAGGAGTTGGTTGTACCGTAACAACATTGGATTCTCCAATCTTCTCTTCGACAATATCATCAACTTGTACTGTACATACCGGCGAACTCTATAGTATACTTCAGGCCTTCAAACATATTTCCGCTCCTAATAAAAATGTCTGCATATGTACAGACTCACTTGCCTCTATACACTCCATTAAAGTTATCTACAGTGACCACTCTTGTACAGAATATCCATGACTCCTACCAACTCTCCTTTTCCCAAAATATAACAGTTACCATTCAATGGACACCATCTCACATTGGTATAATGGGAAACGAACTAGCTGATCAACTAGCTAAAAGGGCCACAACTTTAAACTATTATGCAGATAACATCCAAATTGCATCCGATCTCAAGCAAGTCATCAAGAATAAGAACTCCATCCCGACAAAATTGCAAAAAATGCAACCCTCATTAAGCCATCCTTACTATATTGGAGCTTCAAATCTCTCAAGACAAGACCTAGCGGTGCTGAGAAGACTAAGAATCGGTCACAGTAGATTCACTCATGGCTACCTTATGTCATCCAACATTCGGCCATTCTGTTCAACCTGTAACTGCATCTACACCGTTGAACACATTATTCTAGAATGTCAACAGTACACAACTAGAAGACAACAACTCAACCTCAAAGGAAGTCTCCAAGAGATACTCGGAAATCCAGATAATGTCCCCTCCGTTCTCCAGTTCCTGAAAGATGTACAGCTATACCACAAAATATAATATATTTATTGTATACTTTTACTGTACTTGTGTGAGTGGCCTTTGTAGCCGAGCACATTAATTGCAATAAAAAAAATCGTTCTATAATCCAGTAATAAGACTTATCTGCACCAAAAAACTGGTAACTCCTAAAGATGTTGAAGAAACAATAAGAAAGTACGAGGAATTGATTTGATATTGAAGAAAATATATATGTATACGACATTCCAAGATATTTCGTTGTGACTTTGATCAAAACCCACAGCAGTTAGTCGATACTACAATACAATGAGGGATTTATAAACTTTTATTACTAAATACTTAAGAGTCAACGAAATATTGTGAAACGTACTTTAGTTATATTTAAGTCGGAAAAAAATCTGGAATAATATTCATAATATAATAATAATCTGACAAATACAAATAGGATAATAAATCTGCTATAGACAATATTAGAGTTCTTACTGTAAAAATATTTGAAAAAATGAAAGTTCTTACTTGAATTTTGTATGGTAAGTTCGCCGCTTTTGCTTCTTTAACCAATAAAGCTGCTATCAACGAAGAATCTAAACCTCCAGACAAAAAACAACCTATTTTTCTATCAGCCATTAACCTCTTTTTAACTGCCATTTGCAACAAATTTCTAATGTTAGTCTGATGGTCGTTAGGTATAAGATCTAAAACAAATATTTTCTCACGTAAAAATAAAACAACTAAAACTATATCTACGTATTTTAGGAGGGGAACAAGGATAAAAGACAATAAATTTCTCAGTAAACGATATAGTAAACCTTTTGAAAGTATGTGTTGCTAAGATTTAACGTAGAAATGTATAAAAATTTAGAAACAGATTTACAGAATCAGAAAACGATGTTTTTGAAATATTAGAGGAAATATAACCACAGGATTATGTAGATACTGTTTCTTTTTGTTCCAAATAAAAGAGAACATAAGTTTTCTCTTTCAAGTTTATTTGAACCCAAATGTCTTTTTCACAGTTAAGTTAAAAAATTGTGTGAGAAAAAACAACTCAAGAAAGTTAACTACTTCACAATAACACCTTTATTACAGAGAACAAAGCTCTAAGCTTCTTATTTTTTATTAAATGCTATTTTGACACCCTTTTAATCTTTGAGTTGGCGATTTTGCGCGACATATGAGGCACTGGTAACATTATGATTTTGGGTGACATGTGACAACTAATTTGGCGACAAGCATCTACGGAAATCTGGCCATACTGGTAAGCAGTTGAACCAGTCGCATGTATCATGTAGAATATCAAATCAAGATGAAAGATAAATACACTATTATTACTACATATAAAACAAAATATATAATTATTTCCACTCGTACAACATCAATTCGACAAAATAATTCACCAAAAATCACCATTTTCTGCTCTCCCAACGCATGTTAACAAATAACCAAATTTTTTCACGAAAACTCATAACAACTTTTCGAAATACCCCGGTAAATTAAATTAATTAAAAGTTCCAAATTAACACCTTACCTTTATATGGTAGAAATGGTTTAAATGAAGGTTTATCTCCAGGCGAGAAATATTTCTGACTTCTGACCAATTTCACTTTCCCGTCTTCCAGCAGATCGTATTCTTCAAAAGTTCCAGGGGGAAAAGGTTCCAATGTTTTAACTTCCCCGTTCAATTCCTGTTCGATTGCAACCAATCCTTAAATAACAGAAGTTGACAAAAACTACATTAAAAATAGAATTTTGATGAAAATTATAAATATTGGTGACATCGGTCACTCTAACGTAAAATTAAAACCATAAAATACTATTGCATCCCTGTTTCCAAATAAACAATGGAATTACCTATAAAACGAGAAAAATCTACATGGTGTTTACTAATTATATCGAATATATTTTCTATAAAATGATAAACCATATAAACCTATAGAAAAAGTGTTGTATCACTCAACTAATATCAGATATCGACAAACTGACTTACCTTTTGCTTCTGAACAAATTGCGAGTACACCAGATGCACTGGTAAACTTAAACATGGGTCTTACACCATAAGGATCTCTTCCTAGTAAAACTTTCTTACCGGGAACGTCTATAATACAAAAAGCGAAAACCCCATCGAGATTTTTAACACATTCCTCAATTCCAAATTGTTGGTACAAGTGAAAAATGCATTCGACATCACTCTTTGTTTCGTATTTAAAATCGTATTGTTCGGCTAACTAGAATATAATATAATGCAATGAAAATGTCTAGAAATATTATTCAATTCACAAATTACCCTCTTGCAATTATACAATTCTCCATTACATATCAACATCGAATGCGGATACTCATGTAATTTCATGGGTTGCATACCATATCTACAATCCACAATGGTCAATCTATGAAATCCTATGTAACAGTTCTAAAAGAAACAATTTAAAATTTTTACCAAACTATTAACCCTGAAAGTACCTTCAAGTTGTTATAGTACTCAAGTCTCCATGCATCAGGACCTCTGTTGCTGATTTTTGAAAATGTTGAAGCACAATATGAGTGCAAATTTGAGGTGTGTCCAAAAATTGCCCAAATACCACACATTATAGTTCAATTACTGAAAAAATACGAGAACAAACATGTAGAAATCGATTCTACCACATGTTTCTTTTTAATAACTTGTCATTCAAATTTAAACATTAAAACAAGGCCAAAGACAAGATCTTTAATGTAATTATTATAACAATCGACTAATTTGTATTTTTATACAAAATTATCTAAAAAAACGAATAAATATTTAATTTGTTACTTTGCATAAACACATTTATAGTCATAACAAATATCGCGAAAATATTTTTTTATATAAAAATTCACGATATGAACCACGGAAAATATAATTAAAACTGTAAAAATGATTTTTTTTAATAAAATAACTCCGTATGTTGTTCACTATTATTAATTTCCTTTGAAATTGTAATATGTAAGACATTTATGGAATACTGGCAATTTTCCAAATATTAAAACGAATCTTTAAGTAACCACATGCCAATACAAATAATAAATTCAGCTGTAAGTCCGTTAATTAACTTAATATATCGAAATAAACATTAATAATTGATAAAAAAATCTCCTATGTGGCATTCATTTTTAAAAGCTGGATGCAGCAATAAAAAACTAATAAATTATGTATATATAACTTACCAAATTTTTGTATAAGTAATTAAAGTAAATTTCTGTCAGAAAGACTTGAAATAACTACAAATGTTGCAAATAAAGATGTTCTTATTTAAAGC
This sequence comes from Galeruca laticollis, assembly GCA_963921935.1. Taxonomy (NCBI): domain Eukaryota; kingdom Metazoa; phylum Arthropoda; class Insecta; order Coleoptera; family Chrysomelidae; genus Galeruca; species Galeruca laticollis. Next base: position 58,371,688 of record OY998185.1, on the reverse strand, counting down.
AAAATTTTCACCAACCGGCAAAAGATCAAATTATCAATCCCATATGTGAAATATCACTCGAACGCTAATACAGCAATTTTAAAACTAAACCTCAACACAGGATGATGCAAGGATGTGAGTTAGTTACAGGCTGCAGTATAAAGGTGTATCACAGATATTATTATAAAAATACTAAGGTTATATAGTACTGTATTTTAGACTCTTTATAAATAAAAATAATTTAAATTGTAGTTTCACTATATTTTTTCCTTATAAACTAATATTTTTTCATAATTGAATTTAAATTTGAATATATTTTTGTATTAGACCTCTCAAATTTGACATTATGAATGTCAAAAAATGACAGACAACATTTTTCCATGATCATAGAGTTAGACTGTGTTCACGGAACTTCGACTGAGGCGTGTTGCACATCCCCACAATAGTGCTGATTTTGAAACGTGAAGGAAATATTATGCGGCGAGCTGCAAAGTGAAGGCTGGACACTTTTGTTGTATAATTGATAAATTTGTAAGCCCCGAAGAGGGGCATTCAATATTTACAAGCTCGGTCATTTATTTTAGTTTGACTACAACTAATACTAACCTCACGTTTTAAGACGCTGCAAACGCATGTAGTTGAAATTAAATCAACTTCACAGTCGAAGTTCTGTCAAGCCGTAATTAGTTGTACGAGAATACAGAACAATCCATGTGTTTGGCAGAAAAAAGCGCTAGGAAGCCTTTATAAGCAAAATGGCGATCGGTAAGCGCTGTCAACCGCTAAATAGTTATTTTCCTCTAGGAGTTATCTTTACCCGGTAAACCTAACCCAACTTATTTGTTTGTTTGTAAGGTATTCATATTAATAGCGTTTTTGATTTACCTGTCTCGGCTGAACTGAGTGTACGATTATGGTTTTCAGACTTGCTCTACTCCAGTTTCACGTGTTCGATTTACAGCCGGCACTGTCCGAGTGCACCCTCAGTTCTTTTATTTATACTGAAACGAAAGAGGGTGCAATCCGTCCGTTTAGGTTTAAATGGCGCTAAATATAAAAAAATTCGAATTAACATCGCTAACTGTATTACTTTCATCTTCAGATAGTTGTTCGGATGAGAAATATTTCTTATAAATCCTAAAAAAAGATCCCGATTTTACTAATGTGATAAGGAAATATTCACATGATGAAGTAAGTGTACCATTTTTAGTTGGAAAGTATTTTTCTTTAAGTGTTTACTATCTACTTGAAGAGTAAATTTGTATGTTTCATTTATTATAAAAAATATATATTTTCCATGGTGCTGTTCATGTTCATATGGTGTCTTGCTCCTTGCTTTCCTGCTGTTTGTTTGTTTTCCGCTTTTTGACCGAAAGTTAGAAACACTGTACTGGCAGATTAACAGGTGTTCGATTTAAAATGCACTTTTTAGTGCAATCAAGTGAACTAGCATGCCCTCACTGAGTTTTGTGACGTCATTTCAGGGCAAACAGAACTTGCAGGGAGCTGGTGTAACTCGAAATCGCTATAATAAATTATCAATTGCGAATAACATGTTAAATAATGTAGTGGCAGACACTTTTGGTGATGATATTGCTTAAAACTGATTTCAAAACAAACAAAATAAATAAGCAAAATGGCGGATTGTGTTAGCGCTATTGAAGTTACATACGTGTCCTTGCCGACAAGTGTATACTTCAATTCTCAGCGCTAACAAACACACCCATTGGCAGTTTATTAATTCCTTTTTATATAAACATTTTGATTTTATATAATTTTTACTAATTTTCAATAAGAATTCGTGTTTTTTTTTTTAAATGGTGAGTCTGTTAAGAAGTTATGTTAAATATGAAATACAAATTGAAGAATGAGTGCGTTCAAAAGACTCAACTGTTGCACTCTGTTGAATGAATGTTGTGTGAACGCACTTTGATCAGTGAGCGAAACTCAACATGTTTAGTGAACGGACACCATTTTTCTGAGCGGTTTTCAAGTGCGCTCACTGAGCACATTACGTTGCAGATTGTGATGCTTTTATATTAGTGCAATAAATACATAAGTATTAAAACATAATGATTAATAAGTACGAAATCAATTATATCATCATCATCTAATAACGCAAGAACTGGATTGTGTTTAGCCATAATTTTCATTTTTCAATATTTATACTTTCCAAGAAATGATCGTTCAGAAGACATACCATGTATATTATATTATCTTATCTATGAGACATACGTCAAACCATTCGTTGCTCAATGCGATGTACATCAAACGTCAACAACATGTGTAAAAATTGTCACGATCATAGAATAGTAGCCATGATGGTTAGAACCCATTGAATAAAAAGTACTTTTTATTCAATGTTAGAACCCTTCATAAACGTCAGCAGTAAAGGCCTATTTACACGGGTCCAGTAATAAGGCAATTACTTGATGAGGTAGAGTAAATGTACTCGAATAAACCCTCAGTAGAGTAGAGTATGTAGTGGGTGAAAGAGTAGAGTCAATAGCAACATGTGATAAAGTAACTATACTCTACTACAACCATCACCGTCAAAATATCCCATTGCCTACTCACTCAACCCATGAAACTCGCTTAGCAGAGTAGTGTGAGGACACTGCTATGAAATTCCCCGAAGATGAAATTTGTAGAGCTGTATAGCGAATACGAGTATTTATGGAACTTAGGTACTGCTGTTCAATTTTGTCATTTACCATATTCAGAAGCTCTTCAAATTTGACTGGAGTCATCAGGCACATCTTATATTGTTCACTTCCTCATCGATAGCTTCAGTCACTTCAGCTACAAGTGCGTTTGTAACTGTTTGAATCAACTTTCTTTTTTTCTTGAATTAATTTTCAGTTTACAACAAACACCACATTATGCTATCATTGTATATTACTATACTTTGCGTGATCAGTCACTGGGCTGAAATGGTAGTGCGGACGTTAGAGTTCCTACTCGCTACACTACTGTACTCTCAGCTATCCCCGTGTAAATGACCCTTTAGATATTCATGTCACTTTTAGTTTTAGATAAAAGATAAAGGTTATTTGTTTACAAAATTTTAATAATGGCAATAAATGGTGAAAGATTCCAAATTCAGATTGTAAAAGATAAATTCGAAGCTTCTTTATTTAATGAAGACGATATAAAATTAGCAGAATACTTGCACAGCTTCGAGGAACTCAACAAGTAAGTTTCACATATTGTAAGATGTGGCAATTCATAATACCATTTCAGATTTTTTACTTTAATGGGAACACTATTTACCTTTGTAAGCAAAGATTTAAAAGCTAAGATAGAAATACTCAAAACATTCCACGAAGAGTCCGAAGAAAACTTCAGTAGCGTTAGAACAATGATTGAATATGAAAAGAACAATGAATTATTGAATAAAAAAGGATATGTTTCGGGTGCCAGGACTTTGCTCAGACTACATAGAGGGCTAGGTAAGAATAACATACTTTGTATTATTAAGATTTTAACAAAATTTCTTGCAGATTTTATTAGGTTATTTTTGGACAAACTATCAATCATTAAGAATGAAGAAAACGCGTCTGGTATCTGTAGGGAAGCTTATGATCAAACCTTATCAAAGCATCATCCATTTATTATTAGAAAAGGTGCTCAAGTAGCTATATATGCGTTACCTACCAGAGCAGTATTACTTCAAAGGGTAAGTCTATTATTTTGTAAATCTCTTCGAGATCTTCCCTTTTGAAATTTTCCATTCCATATGTTCTAACAGAAGTTTTTTTGACTGTCTTACAACAATTTTTATAGTGCTTTCATTTTTTGTCTGTTTGAGTGTATTTTACAGATTTACTTTTCTTTGATCTCTAAGTTAATTCAAGCTCTTGGTGATTTTCCTCCTTTTATTGTGTCATAAGTTGTTTTAAAGTCAATTAATGGAATAAACACAAGAACATAGTATCAAGAAATGCGTATTCACTTTCTAAATCAAATATATCATATTTTAGGTTTTCAGCTGCTGAAATTTTATTATTTTTCATATTATATATTATTTATATCAGTGTAGATTTTTTTTATTTATTTGCTTCTCCTCGGTCCTTAACAATATTTCTGGAGTTTTGTTGACTCATTTTGTTTGTCAGGGTAATATATCTAATGAAAAGTTATTAATTAGGTATGTGGTGATGAAGAAACAATACAAGAGGCCATCTCTCTACTACCAAAAACTTTAGAAATAACCACATTGGTATACAATCGATTGGAAAATTTGTATACTGTTTATGATCTTCATGAACTTCCTTAAATAGATATAAATAGTATTACTGGAAAGTATTATCTATATATGTGCACTATTTATCGATTTAAATGTTTTTACAGCATTTTGTGGTACATAACTAAATTTGTGCATTTTCCAATTAAATATAGCTTAATATCAGGAACTGATATTTTCCTACCGTTATTCTACAAAACAATGTGTAATTTGCATTTAAATGACTTAGTATCGATCATAAATGAAATATAATTGCTAATTTGATACGAAATTGTCTAAATTTGAGAGATCCTTTAGGTTGTAAAGGATTAAGACTGTTTTCACTTGCCAATTTGTGAAATATATTGAATTGAAAATAATGATAAATATCCCTTAATCTCAATTCTAAAATGCTCATTTAAGTGTAATTTCAAAAGATCTGTTTTTATTCTTAATTTATTTTCATTTTATTCATGTATTTCATTAATGTTACCATATCAATATCTTAGTGAGAAAAAATCATAAATACCAAATAAGCCAACAACAAATTCATTATTTTCAATTAATTATTTTACTTTATAATATTTTTGCAATAAATGTACTTTTCCTATTTCAATTATTGTAATACATAAGATACGAATGTTAATAATAAATTATATCATCTTTTAAATGTTGTACAATAAGATTTGGTACATGTGTAGACAGTAATATAATTTACTCGACCATTTAATTGTTTTATTTCCCAGAATATTCAACTTTCCTTTGCCAATTTAGCTTATGATGAGTGGGGCTCGTGTCTTCTTACATTCCATATATTAATTAAATTATTTTTTTCCATAATATGAGTTTTAATTTTTGTCTTTAACGTTTGTAACATGCAGTGTCGTAGCAAAAAATAGCAAAATAAACTCATATTTTAAGTGATACTTAAATTATAAAATATGTTTATAAAGGTATATTTTTATATTATAGCTTTTTAGATATTGAATAAAAATAAGGGGAAAAATGAATATTTTGAATCCAAAAAATTACAGTGTGTTTGGGACAGGAAAGCTTTTAGCAAATTTCATGAAAAAAATTATATTTTTTGACAGAGATGAAAATTAAAAACCAACATTTTGAGGTTATGTGAAAAAAGTTGTAAATCTTTTTATTATTCCCTACAACTTTGCTATTCAACTTTTTCCCATAGGACTCATACTTTTGCATGAAAACGTGATAAACCGTCTTACATCCTTAAAATCTCACCCACTTCCCGACCTCAAATCGCCCGTAAATTATTTTTATTACATTTTCTTTTCCAATTCTACTATTTTTCACTTTTAACCATTTTCAAAATCTTCGGCAGTGACCTAATAACGAAGGTAACACAATTAAATTTAATGCTATAAACAAAAAGCCTTGTCTGGCTCATGGTACTTCTCAAATAGTTTTTTATAAGCTTCAGCTTTGAAAAATATTCTCTCAGCAGAAGTCGACTTAACTACAGGAAGTGTTAAAAATCATAAAAAAGCAGTACCTACACACATTGATGGGAACTAGCTTTCTATTTCCTAGGAACGTTGTTTCAAGTCATCCCCCTGGTTTTGAAAGCTCTAAAGCCTTTAATTTCATCATAACTCTTACGAAATTCGCAAAACAGTAAATTTGCATTGATAAATAAATTAAATGCCTCGGCAATATTAGTTAGGTAATTTACTTTGAAGTATTTTAGAAACATGGTTGAAGCAATTAAGTATCTTGGAAAATAAAATTGACAGTATAAACTGGTAACATGTCGACTGTAAAAATATACCCATTCTTTATCGAAATGATTCTACAGTTCCGCTTATCATCAAAAATAATTTCCCGTTTATCAAAGTTAGTTTCTAAATCCCCTGTCAATCATAGATAAATCATCCCATATTGGAAAAAGAAGAAGTCTAATGTAATGGTATGTAAGCGATTCTCGAACTTTTCTCTTCTTTTCATCAGTCTACAGCTCAAAAGATCGAATAACTTTTATAATTTAACAACCCTTCTGTTATATGCCGTGGTGTCCACTTTAGATCATAGTATATATTTAAGGTGTCTACTGTCACCCTTTTTATCTATAACAAAGAATACACCAACAACTTTGGTGTATTCTTTGCCTATAACGTAGCGTATATATAAAGAGGGCTATCATCTCTGAATGAAAGACACAGCATGTTTATTAGGCTGTGTGAAAGATCTCGTTGGTTGAATGAGCACAATACAGTGGGGGTGTACTACTGCAAACTGCAACTGTGCTCTTTGAGGTGTACGTCTGTATTTTTATATTATTAACCGACCTCCCGACCATGCCTTCTTATTTGTTGTTTGGCCTTCACCCCTTGGGTACTTAGTCAGCGCAGGTATTTTATCCAATAATGTTTGGGAATATTCACTGAAGAATGTCTGGACATTTCCATCTTCCCGTTGAAGAGACCATTATTATAAATGTCCTTGTTTCATAGTATTTCTTGATTCTTTACTTTCTTAGGCTAGACATGTTATTAGAAAACACCACAAAGATATAGACGTTTCTCGCTCAGAGGTAACGGCCGAGCATTACACAACCCAAAAATTTTGCCTCAGATACATAGATAGAAATCATAGAACCCAGGGTATTTAAAGATGAGTATATTTTAATTGTATAAACACAAATTTTGTTTTCCATATTTATTACTCGCTAGATTCCAACGAGATAAACACGTTGTTGCTAGATTCTGTATTTATAGGTTAGACACTTTTGGATTTACGAGGGCTGTACATAAACTAACATCTGTTTTGAAATAAACAAACTTTTTTTATAGGTACACAATCCCCAAGCTACCTCGGGTGGTTATCTAAGTGTAGGAACACTCTGACGCCAAAATGGCGGCACTAGCCAAGCTAGGCAAAACGTCTGTCACTTTCTGAACAGTCCTCGTAGTTATAATTTTTGTAAAAGAATAAAATACAGTAAAATATGTAAATATATATTTTAACCACTGTATAATTATAAAATGATATAAAAATAGCTGCAATCTGTTTTTTTTATATTTAAACAATCACGTTTTTATCACATTTACATTATGGAATGATACATACAAGGTGATTCAAAAGGTTTGCTTTACATTTTACTTCACAATAATTTCAGTTAAAAAAGAAAACAACAAAGTATAAAATTACAACTGAACAGTGAGTATATTAAAATATATCAATAATTACAATTTTGAATGTTTATAACATTCAACAACTCCTTCATTCTCCAATTCCTCTATCGTTTCACTGGAATATCCCAAATTAATTAAAATCTCTTTGGTATGTTGTCCGATTTGAGGTAACGGTTGAGTGGATAAAGACTCTCCAGGAGTCCTGTCTAACCTCGGGTGGGGATTGGGGCTAAAAAAGTCTTCAGTTTTCGTAAAGGTTTTTTGTTGTACGTTATGGGGATGTAGCGGTGCTTCTTCCAATGTCAAAACTGGAGCTACACAAGCATCAGTGGAATCGAATATTTCACACCATTCGTCTCGAGTTTTTTCAGAGAATTTTTGTTTAAATATTTCTTTCATTTTATCAAAATCACCGAATTGGGGCATTTCTTCGATATTCAAACCTAGCCCTGAAATATACGGATTATAATAAGGGAACTGATTATTAACAATTCTTTAATTTACCAGCTAAAAGTTGATCGTAAAATTGAGGTTCTAATGCACCAACTGACATATACTTTCCATCCTTCGTCTTGTATACTTCATAAAAATGGGTACCGCTATCTAGAACATTTTTTCCTCGTTCTTGTCCCCATAATGGTAGAGTATTCTTCCCCCTGTAAAACCAGGTACCCAAATACGCTGTTCCTTCCACCATAGATGAATCAATTATTTGTCCTTTGCCGGATTTACTTCTTTCAATTAAGGCAAGAAGTATTCCTAAGGTACAAGTTATACCTCCACCTATTTCATAACGAACATTAAAGTAATATATAAAGAAATGCTTTAGATATATAGTATTACCTCCAATATCAGCCAAAACGTTTACAGGAGGTAAAGGATTGTCCCCATATCTTCCAAATAAAGACAATAATCCAGAAAGAGCCACATAATTAATATCATGACCAGCATTTTTACTAAAACTGCCTGTTTGACCGTACCCTATAAATAATTAACATAAACTCCCTGTTTGTTCATTCTTATAACAAATTTACCTGTTAATCTAGCATAAATCAATTTAGGATTATCTTTCATTAATACATCAGGTCCTAAACCAAGTTTCTCCATGACACCTTTTCGAAACGGTTCTATGAGGACATCAGCTTGTTGAGATAAAGATTTAATTACTTTATGTCCTTCAGGATGTTTAATATTAAGACTGATTGATTTTTTACCATTTCCCAGACAATCTAAGTTTGTATCCGATCCCATCTAACAAAAATTGTAAGCGAGAGTAAAAAATTCTCAAAATAATATTTAGATAAATGAAAATGCGAAATAATTGAATGATGAACTTTTTAATTGATGAATATGCAGTGAAATAAAATTAAACAAATAAAAAACCTTGTCTATACGAATTACAGATGCCCCAAATTCTGCAAGTACCATTCCGCAGTAAGGAACTGGTAATAGTCCGGAAAATTCTAACACTTTTAACCCTTTTAAAGCCATATTTAAAGGTATTTTAATGAAATTATACTGTACATAAACATGCAACGTATATAAATATTCACATGAACTTCGGATTATCGTAGATTATCTACTTTTAAATATCAGAAATCAGAATATATGATTCTATTTTTAGTTCGTGTTTATGTTATTTTATTCGCTGTGTCTAGAATCCCGGTACCAGTAACACTTTTTTTACCGGTAGCTTTGATAACGCCATCCATATGTTTTGTTTTTATCGTTATATTGAGAATTTAAAATGATGTCAATTTAATTAGATCGAATTTACTAATTTACTTTGAGTCAATACGTAGCTAAGCAATTTAGGATATAACATTAATAAAATATGCATTTCTCATTTTACAATTATAAATTTGTAATCAGAACAATACCACATGTTGGGTATTTTACACAAACTGGTACATTTCATATACGTTTGTAATAATGACAAAAAACAAGCAACGGTTTCGATGTCTATGACAAATTGGGCAAATTATTGAATGGTCATGTTTTTTAATTTGATCCGTTCTATCAGTATCTTCCAGGCTTCTTCTTGGAAGAATGCTCTACCTATATTAATCATTTAAATTAGATACCTATACATATCAAGTTAACTGTCTGCTGAATATCAAATACACTCTTTACGAGTTTTTCCTCAACCACTAAATACCTGTGAAATATCTAAATCAACCAGGCAACTAAGCACAAGTTATTGTTTTTCTCGCAAATGAAGGTTTTTGAATGGGATGTTTCTTTTCTTTTTTTGGTATCCCAATAGCAGTTAACTCGGATCCTTTTGGACGCCCTCTTCGACAGCTGGAAGTTTAATATTTTTTAAACTAGTACATTTTTTACTGGGTTTTGCTTAAATCCCAGTACCTAGCGAATCATATGGACGATGTAATCAAAACTACCGGTAAAAAATGTATTACCGGCACCGGGACACTAGTCACAGCGTATTTTATTTTGAGTTGCTTTTTGGGGATATTTAAAGTCATCTATATTGGCAGCGCTTTTTCATATACAGCCACGTCCACAAAAGCTACGTTCCGCGACCGCTGAAATACCTGTTCCACTTACGTAAAAAGACCACGGTCGTTGTAGGCGAAATTTATAAGTGGAATGCACATTAGAGCAAGGTAGGATCACAATATGGCGGCTTGGTGAAAACGTGCAGTTTTTGTGTATAATAATAAATAAAATAATAATTGGTGCAACTTAGAGTAAACTTTTTGCATAGACTGGGGTAAAAGTTAATTCATCAAGGATTCCCATGAATTTATTGTTTGGTTTTTGACAAAACGAATGAGAGACAATCGCCATTTTTGAACTGCCGCTACGTTTTGATGAAAGCTCACTCATACGCACCAATTTGTTTGGGCGAAGTGGGCAAGACGCGTTCGCAAACAGTGACGTCATCTGTGACGTTGACGACCGTTTGCGACGACCTCGGTCCATAAGTGGAATGATAAAGTGGGTGTTGTAATCGTTGTGGGCTTTAAGTGGAACGGACCCTAAGAAATTACAAATTAAACATTAAGAAAAGACGCCGGGTATGAAATGTGGGAAGATCAAAAAACGGTTTTCCCAAACATATAAACAATTTCAAAAAATATCTTTGTGTTGCTACTATATCGGTTCCAGCAGAACGTTTTTTTCTAAAGCTTAGAAATACGCTACTTCGAAACAGAGACTCCCAACTTTATTTCAAAATTTCAAAATCAATCTTCTTCGCTAAAAAGTGCCTAAATGAAATTGACATCAGACACCAACAAAATGTCAAATGTCTCTAAATACTTCATCTCGTTTCCGTCTTTTCCCTTTCGTTTACAGCACGTGTCGGTGAATTCAGTGCTGTGCTAGTAAAAAGCTATCACAATGGCTCCAAAACGTAATAATATGATTCCAAATGGCCATTTCCACAAGGATTGGCAACGATTCGTCAAAACATGGTTTAACCAACCTGCTCGCAAGGTTAGACGAAGAACAAATCGTATAAATAAGGCTCGTGCCGTTGCACCTAGACCTGCTGCTGGACCTCTAAGGCCTGTTGTAAGATGCCCATCTATCAGATACCACACTAAAGTACGTGCTGGACGTGGATTTACTCTCCAAGAATTGAAAGCAGTTGGACTTAACCCTAGATTTGCCAGGACTGTAGGTATGTTCGATTTTATCGAGTTCATCTAAAATTCTTGTAGATATTTATTGCTAATATGTTTTTATAGTTTGTATACAAATTAAAAGAATAAATTGTAATTATATTGGTTGTTTTAACTAGAATTTTCTTTTATGTACGTACATGTTTTGTTGATTAAAGTTTTTGCATGTGGTATTTATTTATGTATTGTTTTTTATTAATCAGAAAGGAAAATCTCTCTTAATGGTTATTTTTATGAATGTTCTTATTTCTTACAGGAATTGCTGTTGACCACAGACGTAGAAATAAATCAGTCGAATCAATCCAACTTAACGCCCAGCGTCTGAAAGAATACAAATCTAAATTGATCTTGTTCCCCATCCATAACAAGAGGAAACTACGCGCCGGAGAAGCAACTGAAGAAGAGCGTAAAGTAGCTTCCCAATTACTAGGTGATGTGCTTCCAATCAGACAACCTGGTCTGAAGGCAAAGGCTAGAGTACCTTCTGAGGAAGAAAAGAAATTTGAAGCTTATGTAACATTAAGGAAGGCACGAGCTGATGCTCGTCTTATTGGTATTCGTGCTAAGAGAATCAAGGATGCCGCAGAGAATCCTGACGATGTAACTAAAGCTGCAGCGCCAGGAAAAGAAAAGAAATCCAAAAAGTGAATTAAAAGTGTAATTTTTAATATAAGGTAATAAAAGGAGGATTTGTTTTCAATTGTTGTTGTTTTTACTGAATTTTCCCACAGAAAATGTTTGTAATTTGTTTGTGGATACTATTATAATAAATTCAAATCAGCTTTGTGGTAGTTTACTCTTTTTTGCTAAAAAGAAAACTGCTTACTAAATGAAATCAGGAAAATGAATATACCAGAGTACTTAATCAGGATGATGAAGATGACTATGATTAATTCAACACTGGAAGTGATAACAGAAGGAAACATGGAAATAATTAATTTAGAAAAAGGAGTAAGACAAGGAGATGGATTATCAACAGTACTATTTAACACTGCACTAGAGGCAGTGATAGGAAACACAGGAGTTGGCAAAACATTAGCTCAATGTACAACACGTATGACAGTCCTGTTCACAAGAGACTAGGAAAAGCAGTAAAAAAAAATTGAGCAAAGAAGCTGAAACCAGAGGACTGAGCATTAACTAAGATAAAACAAAATATATCATGGTAAGCAGCTCAAGATGGGATATTGAGAACGGGACGGAAATAGGTCAATACACTTTTCATGAAACAAATATGTTTAAATACTTGGACAGTAAAAATGAAAGAAGCATAGATATAAACCAGAGAATTAAATCAGGAAATAAACTATACTGGAAGTACCAAACATTACAAAAGAAATAGCAATAATACAAAAATAAAAATTTAGAAGACAATGATAAGACTAATAATAACTTATGCAGCGGTACTAATGAGCTTAACACAGAAAACTAAGAACAAAAAGAAGAATCCTAGCAAAAAAATTAACTCGTGAAATAAAAGGATCCATATGGAGGGGCATAGTGAATAGTCCAGTCAAGTACCTCGCAATAAAAGGTGCATTTTCTTTGAAATATATCAATTATTTGTTGTAGGTAAAGTTGTAAAAAATATGTATATAACAAGTTATTTTAAACAACCAAAAATTATAAAACTTCAAAAAGCAATATGGATAATATTTGAAATGATTTATTATATACATATTTTTTACAACTTTACCTACATCCTCGTTTAATTATTCCTTGAAAATGAATACATTTGGTATTCGAAAGCTCAGAAGAGTACACAAAAAAGATAAAAATGGAAATCAAGGCATTATAGAGGAGAATTATTTTTATTGATTTTCTAATATTTCATTTAAAAATAATAAGAGTGTATAGTAAACATTTTATAATATCCTACACTAATATACTGAATATATAAAAAATGTTTTCTATGACCACAATAAATTATCATAAATTGAAAATATGCCAATTTAAATATTTTTTATGTATATATAAAGTAAAACAATGTTTCTTCGTATAAATAAATACTATACATTAGTGAACATCCTCAATTAGAGCAAATAAAAAATATTTGTACTTTAAAACATATTTTAAATTTATATAATATTTATTTCTTATAGATTATTTGAAAATGGTAAAAATATATATTTATATATTTTTACCATTTTCAAATAATCTACAAGAAATAAATATATAAATTTAAAATATGTTTTAAAGTACAAATATTTTTTATTTGCTTTAATTGAGGATGTTCACTAATGTATAGTATTTATTTATATGAAGAAACATTGTTTCTCGCCTTTTAAACCTTCCCTAGACCTCCACGAACATTTCAAGACTAAGATAAAATAATTTTATTGAGACTAACGAACAGCAATTCATTTTTATATATATGTTTATATGGAAAATAGAAAAGAGCTGTTTTTAGGGTTTTCCCGGAAATTATTCGATTTTTTCTCGCCTTTTAAACCTTCCCTAGACCTCCACGAACATTTCAAGGCTAAGATAAGATAAATCCCTTCAGCCGTTCTATATATATATATATATATATATATATATATATATATATATATATATATATATATATATATGTATATATATATATATATATATATATATATATATATATATATATATATATATATATATATATATATATATATATATAGAAATAGAAATATTGACCAATTTTTGGAATTAGTAGACTTTGTGTATAACACTTCTGTATTTGTTTTTAATGATGAATATTATAAACAAGTTTTTGGTACACCAATGGGTAGTTCTGTATCCCATTTTTGCGCAATATGTCATGGACGGTTTGATCGCTGAGTGTGTTGGGAATTTACCTTTTGATATCCCTTTTTTAAAAAAATATGTAGATGATATCATCACAGCTGTTCCTGAAGATGATATCGAAACCATTCTTAACATTTTTAATGGTTACAATCAATACATCCAATTCACAGTTGAAAATGAAATTAACAGATGTGTACCATTTTTGGACACAAAATTAATAAGGACCAATGAAGGCAGGGTGATTCTTGACTGGTACGTGAAACCTACCAGTTCGGGTAGATACCTCAACTTTAAGTCCAATCACCCCTACAAAATGAAGGTTAATTTAGTGTTAGGGATGAAGAACAGAATTAAAAAAATATCACATCCAACATTACTTAATAAAAACCTTAAAATATTGATTGCTACGCTTCAAAAAAATAGTTATCCTATCAAACTTCTCAAGAGGTTGATTTACAACACTCCTGGCGAGCATACGGTCGGTAATATTAATAGAAATGAAAATGAACAGGATGCTAATTTCAATAATACACAACAGGTTACTTTTGTATAATTTCCTTATATTAAAGATCTGTCAGAAAAATCATCAAAGAATTCAAGGGGCCAATGTGAAAATTGCTCAAAGAACAGCCAAACCTCTACAGTCTCTTTTTACTAAGTTAAAACAACCGGAGGATTCCATGATGAAAACTAACGTAATATATAGTATCTCTTGTAAAAATTGTAACAAAAAGTATGTAGGAATGACATCTCAGAATTTGAAATCACGTTGTGCTCAACATAAAAGCGATGCTAGGTTAAAAAAGCGGAAATGTGCATTATCAGAACATGTTATGGATGAGTTCCACCATATAGATTTTGATAAAGTAAAGATTCTTGATGTAGAAAGAAACTATAACAAAAGAAAGTTTTTAGAAATGCATCATATTAATAACATTGAGGAACCAATGAATATAAGGTCTGACATTGAGTCACTTAGTAAGATTTATACATATTTGTTGCACTTTAATAATGTCCACTCCGGTAGCGAGGAGATTGATTCCGAAATTAGTGTTTTGAGTTAATGGTTGGCTGAGGTGACAGGTCAGTCGAGTGTTGACAATACAAACATTATTTAATATTTCATTTAAAAACAAAAAAAAATTTTGTATACATTATGGCTTTCACAGCTCAGTTGCGAATGCAAATGATTTCCAAACAGTCGGGCCTTAACGTGAGAGGTTAGGTCCTTTCCATGTGTTAGAAGTTACAGATCTTACATCACTTTTCCTAACTGACATTATTATTTTTATGAGAATTTTAAATTATTAATACTGATTTTCATGGAAATTAACATCAGACGAAAGTGGAGATCGTTAGTATTTGCGGGTGGGTTTTGTTTGGCTTTTTTATCTAATAATAGTAATGCTGGAATGTGTCCGCACGTTTGATAGTTTTCTACAGAGAGGTAACGAGTAAGTCAAAGGCCACATAAATTAGTTCTTCGTTAATATCTCACTTTATATGCGTCCAATCCTCTTTCCATCTGTTATTATAATTGTAGACCATTTAATTCTACATAAATTTTGTTTGAATTTTTTTTTAAACGGTTCACCGTTATTGAGATACAGCGCGAAGAATGCACAACTCTCAGCCCTCTAAGACATAGTGTAAGGTCAAGCAGTGTTTGGAGTCAATCGGACGTTGTTGCGATGTTCTGCTTGTAGACAGTGTAATATGGGCAAACTTTTACATTTACGCTCATTTCACATTATAAGAATTTGGACGTATGGTGAGAATTGCTATCCCTTTCACATCAGACGTCACGGTCGCCGTCTTCCAGTTTTCATAAACAAATTTCATACAATAAAGGGTGTAGTGTACATATGGAGCGAAATCAAATTATAGCGTTGTGGTGGTTACTCTACTGTCGAAGAAAAAGAAGGAGGAATTCTTGTAATATTAACCACATACAAAATTGCTTCTGTTATTTAGTGAAATTTTGTATTATGCAAATAAAATAATTTCTCGTGAGTGAAACATTAGTGTCGTATACCCAACATATTTAGTATGGCGAATTAATTTAACTAAGTTATTTACATTATTTGGTTAACTCTAAGGCAGAGCTTCCGAAAGCAAAATTTTTTATGCAGTGGGTGGTTCACTTGCTTGGTAGTTCTAATATCTGAATTGATTTGTTGTTAA
Source organism: Galeruca laticollis (assembly GCA_963921935.1). Lineage (NCBI taxonomy): Eukaryota > Metazoa > Arthropoda > Insecta > Coleoptera > Chrysomelidae > Galeruca > Galeruca laticollis. The sequence goes on along the minus strand of OY998185.1, from coordinate 58,355,714 downwards.
TAATTGAAAAATGCTGAAATGGTAAGGATTAAGAATAATAAACAACTATACATGATATGTAATATATTTGGTGAAAAAATAATTTCTTAAAAAATATAATTAATCACAGGATATTTAAAATATTAAATTAGTATACAGTTGATGAAATTGACGTTTACCCTGACGTCACTAACAGTAAACACAAATTTTATACAGTCTATCATCTTCTATAGACAATATGTAAACTTGTTTCTAAAATAAAAGTTCTTTACTTTTCAGGTGCGTTCTTTACATCTTTTGTATTTTACCCACAGGTCCTGTGGATATTCGAGTTGCTTTTCAATTATTTCTAAAACCATCATAACCGTTGGTTTTGTTAACCGAAATCTTTTTAAAAACGTAAGGTTTTCCATGTCATTTTATGATTTAAATATATTTGACGCGAAAATCCCACATTTACTATCTCCAAAATATTCAGGTTAATCTAAAAAGTTTCCATTTTAAATAAAAAATAACAACCAAAAGATACCCTTACTCGAGTCGTTCGTAATTTCTAATTTTTGGGATTATATTCAACGGGTTCAACGTGTTATATGTTTTGTTTTATGAATTATTTTTAGGTTTCGAACTTTATGTGTGGGTTAGGAAGCCGAAATCGACCACCTAGGTTCAGGGACTATCTAGGGCAATTAGGGATCACTTCACTAATCGAGCAAGTGAAAACAAATTGTACAGAAAAATATATTTTAATATAATACTTTTCACTTACTCACTTTCAAATATATTTAGCTTCATCTTTGAAAAACGGAAGGTATGTTATTTAAATCGCATTCTCAATGGTCACAACTTGGTTGAAATACAGGAATGTCCAGGGCGAAAAGAAGAATAAATGAGATGACACGATATGTCGTCAGATTTGACAAATGACAAAAATTTTAAAAATAAAAACAAAAAATACAAAACTTCCAAGAATTAGTGAAAAAATATATTAATACTTTCAATATACAATGTAAATTTTGCTAAAATTTATCAATAGTGTTAATTATTAATAATATACTTTTAAATTACACTAAAGTCAAGAGAATTATCATTTTCATTAATAATAAATTAATAAATGTAATTTTTATAAATTTCAACATTTATTACATAATAAGGCACTAAAATTTGAGTATATTACAAAAAAAATAGACTTTGGCTCAACTTTGTAATGCCCCTAGTCGAATTCATATTTCAAAATTAGTAAAACTCACTAGAATTTTTGACATTCACAAATACACTTACCAAAGTCAATGTCAAACTGGACAACTGACAGGGAGATACTGCAGTGTCGCCAACCGTTTGGACAGTTTTCCCCTTAAAGATTACAAATATTTATCACTAAAATAAATTGATACATTTATCTAGTAATATTAAATAATTAAATTGCATTTATAATTAAATACACGTTTAACATTATTATATATTTTTATAAACTTTGGTTGAATAACTTCATTTCGTACATAGTTTTTCTCCCCCAAATTTAAGGAGAAAACTTCGAAGTTGGTATCACTGATTTACTGGAGATTCGTAATACGATTTGGCGCCATTTTATGAATATTATCCAGTCATTGTTTGTGAGCCTTGCAGTTGAGAGCATTTTTGTACTCCTGCTCAAATTATTAACGTTTGAATACCATAACGTCCCGAAGTCCTGTGCTTTGCCTTCTACCATGACATCGTCTAGTTTAGGTTTGGTTAAGTTAGGTTGGGTCTGGTTGAATTAGGTTAGTTAATTTTAATTGATGTCATGGGTTTCCACGGTCTCCCCCTTGAAGAGGAGGGCTTCTACACCCCCCCTACCCTCTTACCCTCTTTTTGACATTCGACCTGTAGCATACCAAATTCGAACCCATTTTAGTGTAGTAAGGTTACACTTTTAATAAATTTATATCTCAAAGGGGGTTTCCACAGTCTCCCCTTCGAAGGGAGGAGGGGTTCCGCAGTTTCCTCTTTGGAGGCTAGCTTCGACCATACCTCCCTACCCCCTTCCGTTAGTTCTGACATTTTAGTAGAGTGAGGTTACAATTTTTTAAAATGCATAAGTCCAAAAAGGGAGTTTCCGCAGTCTCCCCTTTGGAGACGGGAGTGGCTTCTACAATTCATCCCTACCCCCTTTCTGAAATTCGACCAGTAGCATAACAAATTCGAACCCAATTTAGTGAAGTGAGGTTACAATTTAAAAAAATTCATGTTCCAGAAAGGGGGGTTTCCATAGTTTCCCCTTTGGAGAGGGGCTTCTGCCATCCTTCCTTACCTACCCCCCTTCTCTGACATTCAACCAGTAGCATACCAAATTCAAACCTATTCTAGTGAAGTCATGTTACAATTTAAAAAAAATCATGTATCAGAAAGAGAGGGATTCCGCAGCCTCCCCTTTAGAGGAGGGCGCTTCTACCATCCCTCCCTACTACCCTCTATGACATTCGACCAATAGCATACCAAATTCGAACCGATTTTAGTGAAGTGGGGTTACAATTGTGAAAAATGCATTAACTCAGAAAAGGGGATATTTCCGCAGTCTCCCCTTTGGAGGGGAGGCTTCTACCATCCTTCCCTCCCCCCTCTTTGACTTTCGACAAATAGCATACCAAATTCGAACCCGTTTTAGTGAATAAAGGTTACATTTAAAAAAAATATATCTCCTAAAGGGGGGATTTCCGCAGTCACCCCTTTAGAGGGGGGACTTCTACTATCCCTCCCTACCCCCTCCCCTCACTGACATTCGACCAGTAGCATAGCAAATTCGAACCCATTTTAGCGAAGTGTGGTTACAATATTAAACATTATCTTAAAAAGGGGGAGTTTACGCAGTCTCCCCTTTGAAGGGGGGCTTCTACCGCCCCTCTCTGACATTCGACCAGTAGCATACCAAATTCGAACCTATTTTAGTGAAGTGAGGTTTCAATTTTAAAGAATTCATTATCTCAGAATGGGGGATTCCATAGTCTCCCCTTTGGAGAAGGGATTCTACCATCCTTCCATATCCCCCTCTCTGGCATTCGACCAGTAGCATAGCAAATTCGAAATCATTTTAGTGAAGTAAGGTTACAATTTTGAAAAATTCATTAAATTAAAAAAAGGGAATTTCCGCAGTCTCTCCTTTGGGGAGGGGGAGGGGGTTCCTACCATCCTTCCCTTTCCCTCTCTTCAACATTTGACTAGTAGCATACCAAATTCGAACCCGTATTAGTGAAGTAAGGTTACAATTTTAAAAAACTCATTAACTCAGAAAAGGGGGGCTTCCGCAGTCTCCCCTTTGGAGGGGGGTTTCTACCATCTTTCCTTTCCCCCCTCTTTGACATTCGACTAGTAGCATACCAAATTCGAACACGTTTTAGTGAAGTAAGGTTACAGTTTAAAAACATTCATATCTTCGAAAAGTGGGTTCCACAATTACTTCTACCATCCCTCCCTACCCCCCTCCCCCCTCTTTGACGTTCGACCAGTAGCATTCCAAATTCTAAACCATTTTAATGAAGCGAGGTTATAATTTTTTTTAAATGCATATCTCCGAAAGGGAGGGGGTTCGCAGTCTCCTCTTTGGAGACGGGGGAGGGCTTCTACCATATCTGCCCATCTCCCTTTCCCACTCTCTGAGATTCGACCAGCAGCATAGCAAATTCGAACCCATTTTAGTGAAGTGTGGTTACAGTTTTAAACATTATCTTAAAAAGGGGGAGTTTCCCCTTTGGAGGGGGGGCTTGTACCCCTTTTTTCCCCCCCTGAAATTCGATCAGCAGCATTCCAAGTTAAAAATGAGTATATTACAAAAAAATTAATAATTTGTTTATAGTCCAATACTAATTAAAATTCATGCATTTTATTATTACCAGGGTGAGTCGAAATTTTCACTTATGATTAAAAACAAAAGGGATACCATCTGAAATAAATACGACTCGTAAATTTGAATAAATGTCGAGTAAAACGTTTAGCACGATAAAACAGATATAAAAAGTACTTTCAATTACCTAATTAACTATGAATAAATAATTATTATTTCTATTTAAAAAAATTAATTATAAATACCTAAACGTTAAATCTAAATATAAAATTTGCACCATACGTTTTTATCTTTATTATTTATAGGTTAAAACATGATGCATTTTTTTAAAACTGAGTTTATATACACTTTTACAACAATTAAAAATAAGCTTCATAGTTACCCTGTCAAATAATCGGTTTTATGTACATGGAAAGACACATTTGTAAATATTGTATAAAAAAAAAGAAGAATTTTGCAGATTCGTCCTCAAAATGCTTCAGTACCTAATCTATTTTTAAAAAAATACATTTTTTAGCTTAAACTTTAACGATATGTAAAATACTTCAAGGAATCTGCTAGGTATCTTTTAAATTAATTTAAAGAAAAATGCACTATTTTTGTCAAAATATCGGGTTAAAATTTAAAATATTTATCTATATGGAGAATTATTTGAAATATACTATAAAGTTGTCGAAGTAACCGTGCTCACGCCATGTACGAATATAGTCGGCGGTAGATTTCTCGAGAATATTTCCAAATTTTCGTAAAAAGAAATCAATTTAGTATCGTCCGCAGGCGGAGAAGGTAAATAAATAAAAGTAACGGCAGTTTCTGAAGTCTGTTGAAGAATCAAATTGTTGACACTGAAAATAAACAATTTGAAAAACATAAATATTAAACGATGAAATAAAAAAATGGAAATTGTTTAAAACTTCATTATATTTGATCCAATTTTTTTTTATATATTAAATTTTTTTTAATACCTTCGTTAATATTCATAGAATTCTATATTTATGCACTGTATATATTAAATTTTTATTTCATTATACCTTCATTAATAATAATAATAAATGCTTTTATTGGCCAAACATACAGTGCATACAAGTAAAGATATACAAAAAAAGGTTCATTATGTTACACAGCAGTTTTGCCGAATATGGCAGGGTTCAAATTTCTTGAATAAATCAAGAATTTGGTGTTCCACTCAACCAGTTAAATACTTATACCTATACACTATAACTATGAATACAATTCAATAAATAAAGACATCCATTATCAGTGTTTTTAAATGAAACTCACGGTCACTAGTTATTTCCACAATATAATAAAAGTTATTGAACATTTTAAAAAATTGACAATTGTTTCGATAAATCAATATCATCGTCAGAATGACAGAAGTTACATTTCATTTTATGCCTACCTGATGTTTAGTAGTTATTTTTGGCTAGACCAAGAAGTAACCTAACTTGTGATTGGCTTAATATTTGTTTATAGAAAAAAGAAGAAGATGTGATATTACAAATATAGAAGCTTAGATACTATTAGCCCTATGGTGATATCCTGGATATCATTTTTCCAATTAAGATCAGTATAACTGTGCAATGATATAGAAAACCAGGAAAACTATATCTGCTGATCTTTACAATTATCACTTAAGAAGACAGTTTATTAGTGGAGAACTCCCTAGATTTAACTGTTCATTGACAACTTCATATTGTGGGTTTCTTAAATGTCTTCTAATTTCCAATTCTTCAAGGAAATCCAGTTCTTGTTTCTTTTCACAAATATGCAGCACTTATAGTTCTGTGTTAGGTGTCAATGAATGATTGGTGTCAAGTAGATGTTTTGCGTAGTGGGATTTATCTGGTTGTTTTAATCTGTATGCTCGTAAGTGCTCACTGTATCGTATTTCAAAATTCCTAAGGGTCTGACCCAAATAGACAGCATTACATTCTGGACATTCGAGTTTATATATACCTGACTTCTTTAATAGTGGTATTTTTGTTTTTACATTTAACAATTTTGTACTAACGTTACTTTCTGTTTTAAAAGAAATTGTTGTATTCGTTGCTGAAGATATTATCTTTGAAATATTATTAGAAATATTTCCTGCATATGTGATGGTTTTATAAGTTTTAATTTCATCAGCTTGTTTAGGATATATTAGTTGTAATGCCATTTTTTCTTCTTTTTTAGTAATTAGCTTATTTATCATATCTAATGTACTTGTGAATAATCTCACTTACTAAATTTTCTAGTTCATCAATAAACAATTGAGATTCACGAACATGAGGTGAATAAAGTGAACCTTTTTATGATTAAACTCGACTTCAATCCATATTTGTTCAGTGGAGACACGTATATTATGAATTCGTTTACATTTAATATTACTTTTCAATTAAATTGCCACGCCTCTTTCTCTACTCTGGAGACGATCATTTCTATAGAGTTTGTAACCTGGCAAAGATATAATTTGATCTGCAATTTCTGGTTTCAACCAAGTTTCCGAAACAGTAATGTCAAATTTATTGGAAACTGTATCTTAAAATTTTTGAAATTTACTAATTATCGTACGTGTGTTTACATGACATATTTTCATAAATTTGGACATGTTTTTTACAAATAATATTAGGAATTCACAAAACCAGCTCCTTCTTAAGATTAATAACAGATCAAATCATTCAATAATCGATTTACAAAATTTATTTGAAAGAATACTAACCTAATTAATTAATGAGAAAAAGTAGCAATGCTTGGGAAAAAACAAAAATACAATGTTTAGATACTTAAATACTTACTCACTTCTTAAGTTGCGCTCGAATTGTGGACTATAATTCAGGGTTCCCACAAAAAAATCTCTAGTGAATACCCTGACTTTCCCTGACCTATTTTGTAAATTTCCCTGACCACGGCATATTTTAGGTACTGTGAGTTTTCTTAACCCATTAGTGCGTCGAGTCCCTCCAAAGGGACGCTATTATTTTACGAAGTCTACATCTTCCTAACCTTACTTTCGAAGTGTGATCGCGCTTGTTACTCGATTTAAGACCACATACAGCCAGTCTTTATAATTTAGCAGAGGTGTGAGGTTGTTTGTCTATTTTATGTGATAATGGATCCTGCGCTTTACTCTACTAGGAAGGGCGGGTAAGTTTTTATTTTTTATCTTGGATTATGGTAGAGCTACTTTTTTAAATTTTTAACTGTGCATAATTATAAGGTTTAGTATCATAAGTGTATTTTTTTGCAAACAAGATATTTTTTATTTGAGACAGTAAGCCTTGTTTTTTTTGTCGTCCCCTATAAGGGACTCTATGCACTCTGGACCTAATTGATAAATATTTTTTTTTGCAGTTTGCCACTTTACGAGCTTATATCTGTACTGGAAGAAGATGCGGATCAACGAAATGCAAACATATATATAGAACCGCCTGTTGACCATGGAGAAGACACAGAGGAAGACAGCGACAAATCGGATGATGAACATATTGGTGACATAAATCATTTATGTCGTGGTATACTAAAACAAAATTGTGAAATATCTCAAGAAGAAAATAATCTAGATGACGTACAGGAATCTTTACCAGAACAACTACTATTTGCTCATCCTGAAACTCATGATTTATCCAATGCCACCACCAGTCAGTCAGGTCCAAAAAAGAAGCTTCATAGTTGGACAGGCGCTGCTCCTGAGGACAGGCGCTGCTCCTGATTTTTCAGCAAATCGAATTTTTGTACCTAAAGAGTCTTCTTCAGAAGCTAAATCTGCCCAGACACCTGTAGATTTTTTTCTTTTATTTTTTGATGAAAATCTTACATCTAAAATTGTAGAAGAAACAAATCTATTTGCACAACAATAAAATAGGGATTTGCAGTTCAAAAAGGATGAGTTTTTCGTTTTATTGGGTGGAATGCTGTTATCTGGATATGGCAAATACCCTCACAAAAGAATGTACTGGCATTCAACAGAAGATGTGCCAAAAATGTTATCTAACAGTATGCGGTTGAATAGATTTGAAACTTTGTTACGTCATATGCACTTCAATGACAATACTATAATTGATACAAGTGACAGACTTTACAAAATTCGTCCACTAATAGATGCACTCAATGAAAATTTTAAACGACATGGTGGATTAGAAGAAGCTTTATCAATTGACGAAAGCATGATTCCATATTATGGCAAACATTACGCCAAACAGTATATAAAGGGAAAACCCATACGTTTTGGTTACAAAAATTGGGCAAGTTGTAATAGTAATGGGTATATGATTAACTTTGAGATTTACACTGGAAAATCAAACTCAGAAAAGGTTTTTGGACTTGGAGGAGATGTGGTGATGTCACTGCTTCAGAAAGCAGAAGTTCCTGACGATAATGGACATAAAATTTTTTTCGATAATTATTTTACGAGCTTACGCTTATTACAGCACTTGTCTGAAAACAATATATGCGCCACTGGAACTGTGAGACAGGACCGAACAGAAAAATGCCCATTTCCTGATGTAAAATTTTGGAAAGACAAACCAAGGGGAACATGTTACTTTATGTCATGCGAAAATGTCACTTTTGTGCAATGGAAAGATAATAAAGTTGTCACTGTAGCAACAAATTTCGAATCTAATGATATTGTAACAACTTCTAGGTGGTGCAAGGACTCCAAAAGTAAAAAGCAGATTACACAACCGCAAATTATTGCAAATTATAATAAAAATATGGGTGGGGTCGATATAATGGATGGACTTATTGCAGTATATAGAACCAGAATGCGACAAAGAAAATGGTATTGGCCAATTGCGTCGTACTTGTTAGATGCCAGTGTGCCAAATTCATGGATTTTGATGAAAAAAATGATGCCAAGTAATCCTAACTGTGAATGACTACTAGTGTTTCGCAGATATATAGCACTTAGTTTCATTCAAACATATGGCAAAAAACCAAGCCGAGGAAAAACTACACTACCACATCCCGTTGCTTCTAGATTTGACAACATAGGCCACATGGTTCGTTATAATGAAACGGACAGAAGGTGCCAAGTGTGCAAGAAAAAATCAAATTTTATTTGTGTAAAATGTGATTGTGGACTTCATCCTAAATTTTGCTTTGAAGGTTATCATACTAATTAAAATTATTTATAATTTATGTTTTAATACTTTTCAGTTTGCACTTGTTTTATGTTCAGTTTGCATGGAGTCCCTTTAGAGGGACATTTAAAATTGGGGTAATAAAAAATACTAAATTTGTTTTTACATTTTTTTACCTACTTTTATATGTATTTTAAAATATTGCATTGAAAAAATCCAAAAAATCGAATACTTTATAACTTCATGCACTAATGGGTTAACATATATAGGTATTTATTAAGAGTAAGAAAAGAACAACTTTTTTATTATTTAATACGGCCTCCACCATTCCCATAGCCGCCTTTACGCCTCCTTTTTATTAACACAACACCAAATAAGATATCAGATTCTAAATAGTCAAGACTCTAAATAAACCAAAAAAACTCTAACTTTAAAAAAAACTTTACTCACAATTATCTTAAAATAAACAGAACTTAAATATGAACTTAACAACAAATCTGAGTTTAGTAAGGAACTTGATTAAGATAAAAGTAAGTTAAAATAACTCTTAAAAATATAACAAAATAAAAGTTAATAACTTTACCAGAAATCTATTGATACATTTTAAAAATTATCTTAAAGTCTTCCATGGTGTGATAAAATAAAAACAACGTTACATTAACGCTTCTTCCAGCTTGTGGATTTTTAGGGCTATAACTTCTTCCTCGATTTGCTGTTTTATTCTAGACACTTTCCTTTCTGCTTGTAATTTTTTTTAAGTCAGCTCTCAATTTTGCTTTGTTAACAAGAGTCTCATCTTCAGTCTTCTTCTCTTTACTTATCTCCAAATAATGGCTGTATTTGCTTCTTGCCATTTTAACAGATGACAACATTTTCTGATCTATCTTCAAATTTTTCACACCTCCGTGATATTTCAGTGCATCATACACAATCCTCTGGTTCACTATGCTTAGTTCTTTTTGGTTCTCAGTAAGGAGGGATTTATTTACTGAAAATCCAGACTCCACACTAGCATTACCATGAGAAAATAACAATGCCGATTTCACAACTTCCCATAGCTCAGAATATTTATTGTTTTTCAACAAGAGGGACGCATAGAAGTCGTCAAGCCTTATTTCTTCTTTTTCTTTATCATGCAGAGCATCCAAAAAGTTATAGAAATCATCTTTGAATACATTCTTGGCTTCACTACAGAATATTTCATATTGCGATTTGGTTTTTTCTGCAGCATTTTCTGAAATTCTGTTTTTCTCAAAGACGATCTCAAGAAGATTTATCATCTTTGTCTTTCCAAGTTCAGGTTGCGATACAATTATTTCCGGATTTAGGGAAGATAACCCAGAGACAGCTTTATACTTTAAAGGGCTTCGCTCTTGCAGTTTTTGTATTGTTTTGACTAAAAATGTTCGACATTGATTTCGAAAGTACAGCAAGTCTAACTCAGGTACATTTTTCAAACTCTTGATGTGTTTTAAGGTTTGAAAACCTATGTCGATTTTTTTGGTTCAAGATTTTCACTACTTTCTAAATCTATATTTATCATCTTGATTCCAGAACGAGCAAATTTTAACACTTCTGGTGTGACAACCCGTGCCATTAAAATGTTCAACAAATCCAATAAACTGGTGTAAAGATATGGAGAGAGGGGAGAACTGTATTGAAACATTCTCAAGAAATGATGTTAACTGAGGGTGAGAGGATTTCAATTTCAAACGTTTATTATGTACGTTACCGCTTGCATGACTTATGACTGCCTGCCGACCCATATTTGAGAGACCAAACGTCTTTTTACAAACTTCACAATAAGCACTGTTTTTATCTTTGGCCTTCTTTAGTCATCCGCAAAAATTTGGATTCAATTTAGTGTCCAACCACTGATCGTTGAATGTTGTCTTTTTCCCTGCCATTGTTCAGCACTTTGACACAAAAATTAATTATTTTCTGAAGTAACTTGCTTATATTTGAAACAAAAACAAGTATATTACACAAAGAACAAATATATTAAACATGTTACATGTATGTGTTATAATATGTAATATTTTTCTTTACATGTTTATTAAAATTCACAAACGAAGTGCAACAGTAAACATGTCACAAGTGTACTAGTTTTTTAAGCGTAATTTTTATGCTCATGCTCATTCTGACCTGAAATAACCACGCCATTAATATTTTGTCTCATTAAAAAAATAAGCGTTGTTAAGTATACTATAACAAATAAAGTATACTTGACAACGATGGCTCAGATGGACAAAGACGCCACCCTCTGTCTACAGTAAGCTGGTATTGTTGTTTAACACCACTTACTGCAGCTGTAACCAATTAAAAAATTAAAATAAATTACAAGCAGAAGATAACTTTAATAATGTTAGTGAAATATTTAACTACTTACCTTGATTGTAGACCACAGATTTTTCAAAACCTTAGTAATCTCCGCAGCAACTATCTCATTCCATCATAACAAATCTTCCAAAAAATTGACGCACTCTCAAACAAGTTTTTAATAAATTTCCCTGACTTTACATTATTTAAGAAAAATTTCGCTGACTTGCGGCCTTTTTAAAAAGGTTTCCCTGACTTTCCCAGGTTCGTGGGAACCCTGTAATTAATTTTACACCTTTGGCGTTTTTGATTTTCAATATTTTCTTCTTGTTTGAGAAAGCGAAACGTGCCACTAGTTTACATTGAAAATTAGTTCACATATAATGAAGTTTTAAACAAATTAAATTGTTTTATTTAATCATTCAGTATGGATCTTCATCACGTAAAAGCCTCATCTATTCAAAACACATACATTAAATACAAAACTATCTCACCTATTCGCATAACGTTCTTTATCGTTACCATTCGTTTCTATCACGTTTTTCCATCCTTCTACATGAAATAATTCAGCTTCGATCCTCAAATTCTTCAACAGAGTCTTCAGTTTTTCGGAATGGCTTTGAGTCGATGAATTAAAAGCGAAATAACTCGTTCTAGTTTCGTCACAAATACATAACCTAGAGAATTTTCAAAAATTTAGAGTTTAAATAAAGTAAAACGGTTCTTAGTTTGAAGCAACTCCCTTTAAAACAGCGCCAAACGGATTTTTAGTGTTTAATACTCACCTAAGTTTCAGTTTCTTCCACAACGATACCATATTTACGATACAAGCTAGCTGCATCATAAATAGAGAGATTGTATCGAAACAATCTTGTTCTCCGGGATTCAAAAAGTTTACGGGCCACACGTCGATGTATCTTTTGCCCCTGACGCTAATAAAAATTATAATATTTTAGAGATTCATATCAAAATACTGTCTAAAAACGTTTTAAACTACTTTATTTTAGAAAATTTGCAACTGAAAGTTTTCCGTAACATAATAAATTGATGAAGTAAGGAACACTACGACCTAACAGGATTATTTGGGGAAAACTTCGTTTGGTAACGCCCTGCGGGCTCCACATCTACATAGCGAAACATCAAATTTCCCCAGTTCTACTAACTAAATTTGGCAACACCGTTATCTCGAAATGTTTGTAAATAGAAAGTTATCAAACTGCCCCTGATCTGGGAAAAATAAGTGTAGGTAACACCGCAATCTTCATTTGTTAAAAAATTCCCCAACTCTGGGGAAAATTCGTTCGACAACACCGCATTATTTTCTTTAATTGTTCTATTGCAAATTATCAAATTTCCTTAGTTTTAGGGAAAATTACGTTTGGCAACAGCGCAATATTTTCTTTATAGCTCTATAGAAATTTAACAGCGCAATATTTTCTTTATAGCTCTATAGAAATTTATCTAATTTCATCAGTTTGTGGAAAAACTAAATTTGGCAACACTCGGCGAGTTCGATATCTAAAGCGAATCATCAAATTTCACCACTTCTGCCGAAAACTACTTTTGGCAACACCGTTATCTTGAAATGTTTGTGTATAGAAAGTTATGAAATTTCCCCGTATCTGGGAAAACTAAGAGTGGTAACACCGCAATCTTGATTTCATAAAAAATTTCCCAACTCTAGGGAAAATTCGTTCAAGAACACCGCATTATTTTCTTTAATTGTTCTATTGCAAATTATCAAATATCCTTAGTTTTAGGGAAAATTACGTTTGGCAACAGCGCAATATTTTCTTTGTAGCTCTATAGCAAGTTATCTAATTTCCTCAAATTGTGAAAAATCTACGTTTGGCATAACTCCGCGGGTTCGATATCTAAAGCGAATCATATCAAATTTCCCCAGTTATGTCGAAAACTGCTTTTGGCAACACCGTTGACTCTTAATGGTTTCCTCTAGCAAATCATAAAATGTCTCAAGATCTGGGAAAAGTAGATGTGGCAACCCTGCTATCTCGATATGTCTCTCTGAAACAATCAAATTTATCCAGTACTGGAGAGATTTAAGTTTGGCAACACCCTATAGCGAGTTATCAAATTACCCTAGTTTTGGGCAAAATTACGTTTGGCAACATCGCATTATTTTCTCTCTTGTTCTATAACAAAAAATTATCAAATTTCCCAAGTTTTGTTGAAAACTACGTTCGGGAATACCGTAATATGTTTTGATCGCTCCATAGCAGTTATCAAATTTCCCAAATTCTAGGAAAAAATTACGTTTGGCAATGCAGCATATGTTCTCTCTTGCTCTATATAGATAGTTACCAAATTTTCCTAGTTTTGGGAAAAACTATGACTGACAACACCGTAATATTTTTTCTCTTTGCTCTATAGCAAGTGAACAACTTTTCCTAGTTTTGGAAAATACAACGTTTGGCAACACCGCAAATCTCCGTAGCCACTTATTAAAATTACAAGAGTTACTTTTAGCAACACCGCTATCTCGCATATAGCGAATCATCAAATTTCTACAGTCTACCGATAACTACATTTGACAACATCGCTGATTCTTAATCAGTTACCAAATTTCCCCTGATCTGGGAAAATTAAATGTGGCAACTCTACAATCTTGATATGCCTCTCTAAAAAATTAATCCAATTTCCCCATTTTGGCACCACCACAATATTTACTCTTTTGTTCTAGAGCAAGTTACCAAATTTCCCTAGTTTTGGGGAAAATTAGGTTTAGCCCCACCGTAAATTCAATATGTTCTATATAACAGGTTATCAAGTTTCCCCAACCGTGGGAAAATCTAGGTTTGGTGACAAAGCAAATTTAATATGTTTCTATATAGTAAATTATAAAATTTCCCTAGTCCAGGGGAAAACTACGTTTGGCAATACCGCTATTACTTAATGTTTTTCTATAACAAGCAATCAAATTTCCCCTATTCTAGGGAAAACTAGGTCTGACAACACTGCAATTTCCATATGTCTCTCTAAAGTAAATTTCCTCAATCCTAGGGAAAACTAAGTTTGGCAACTAAAGGTTTCATTATAGCAGTTATTAAATTTCCCTAGTCTAGGAAAAAACTAGAGCAATTAATCAAATTCCCCCTATCCTGTCGAAAACTGCATTTCACAACTCCGCAAAATCAATCTGTTTCTATATAGCAGGTTATCAAATTTCCCCAGTATTAGGGAAATCTAGGTTTGGCAACAAAGCAAAATTAATATTTTTATATAGCAAGTGATTAAATTTTCCCAGTTCTGGGGAAAACTAAAATAGGTTTGGCATCATGGCTATTTCTTAATGTTTCTCCATAACAAGTAATAAAATTGGTCCTACTCTAGGGAAACTAGGTCTGGCAACATCGCAATGCCGATATGTATCTCTAAAACAAATAATCAAATTTCCCCAGTCCTGGGGAAAGCTACGTTTGTCAATACCGCAAATTTGATACATTTCTCCTTAGCATGTTATCAAATTTCCTCTGATCTAGCGAAAACTACATTTGGCAACACCGCCATTTCTAATCGTTTCACTACAGCAAGTTATCAAGTTTCCCCAGTCTTGGCGAAAAGTGCGTTTGACAACACCGCAAATTATTTGTTTGTATATAACGAGTTATCAAATTTCCCGAGGCCTGGGAAAATCTAGGTTTGGCAACAAAGCAAATTCAATGTTTGTATATAGCGAGTTATCAAATTTCCTGAGGCCTGGGGAAATCTAGGTTTGGCAACAAAGCAAATTCAATGTTTGTATATAGCGAGTTATCAAATTTCCTGAGGCCTGGGGAGTCTAGGTTTGGCAACAAAGCAAATTCAATGTTTGTATATAGCGAGTTATCAAATTTCCCGAGGCCTGGGGAAATCTAGGTTTGGCAACAAAGCAATTTCAATGTTTGTATATAGCGAGTTATCAAATTTCCTGAGGCCTGGGGAATCTAGGTTTGGCAACAAAGCAAATTCAATGTTTGTATATAGCGAGTTATCAAATTTCCCGATGCCTGGGGAAATCTAGGTTTGGCAACAAAGCCATTTCAATATGTTTCTGTATAGCAGGATACCAAATTTTCCCAGTCCTGGAGAAAACTAAACTATGTTTGGCGATATTGCTATCTCTTAATGTTTCTCCACAACAAGTAATCAAATTTCCCCTACTCTAGGGAACACTGACAACACTGCAATTTCGACTTGTCTCTCTAAAGCAATTAATCAAATTTCCCCAGTCCTAGGGAAAATTACGTTTGGCAACTTTGCTATCTCTAAACGTTTCACTATAGCAGTGATTAAATTTCTCTAGTCTTAGGAAAAATTAGAACATTGAATAAAATTTACCCAGTCATGACGACAACTGCGTTTAGCAACACCGATGTCTCTTAATGTTTTTCCATAACAAGCAATCAAATTTCCCCTATTCTGGAGAAAAGGTCTGGTAATACTGCAATCTCGACATGTCTGCTTAAAACAATCAATCAAATTTCTCCAGTTTTAAGGTAAACTACGTTTGGCAACATTGCTACGTGCAAACGTTTCACTATAGCAGTTGATAACAAAGCAAATTCAATATGTATCTTAATAGCAAGTTATCAAATTTCCCTAATCCTGGAGAAAACTGCGTTTGGCAACAGTGCTATCTTTAAACGATTCACTATAGCAATCATCAAATTGTTCTAGTTTTGGGAAAACTGCAATTGGCAACACCGCTGTCTCATAATATTTCTTCGTAACAAGTAATCAATTTCCCCTATTATAGGAAAAACAAGATATGGCAACACTGCATTCTCGATACGTATCTCTGAATCAATTAATAGAATTTCTCTAGTTCGGGGGCAACTACGTTTGGCAACACCGCAAATCTGGTGTTTCTCCATAGCACACCTGGCGAAAACTACTTTTAGCAGTCTGGGAGAAAACTAAATTAAAAAGTTATGAAATTTCTTCAGTCCTGGGGAAAACTACGTTTGGCAACACCGCTATCAACATTGAGGGAATGGGGAACTACACGCGAACACACACTGAAAGAAAATAAACATCATAACATAAATTTTACTGACCTTCTGTTATCTTTCTTCAATTTGGAGAAATTTCTGCACAAGCATAAATTTTTATTCATTCTCAGAACGTCTCGCATCATTTGAACATATTCATAAGGTTGTAAAGTACTTTGCGTCTTCAAAGGGAATACGTCGTTTTCGAAATCGTTATTTAGATAGGTAGAATCGACACTAAAAAAATATATTAGAACCAAAAATAAAAATAAGCCGCGTCGTTACCTTTGAAGAAAATCATGCTGTTCTTCATCATCTAAAAATCCGAAAATAACTGTATTCGGTTTCATGGCGCCCATTCCTGATAATCGCATCAAATGTTGAAGACCCTCTCTAACTGTTTTAGCTACCGTTAGTTCAACAAACGCTTTTACCTTAAAACCAAACATATCGATATAAAAAACAAATATACAGAGGATAGTACAAAAGTTTACCTTGAGGTGATCTATTAAAGTCAACCAGTGATTAAGTTGACTCAAAATCGGATCCGGACCTTGTTCGCTAGCTTCGTCAGTGTCCACGTGCCCTATAACGTACAATCCACCCTTCTTTAAATCGTTGATAAAATCAATCAAAGGACAACAAGATCTCGGACTATTTACCAGCAAAAGTACTTGAGGACGCCAAAATTTGACGTGATCTTTACGGGAATCCAGTAGTAGAAGATATTTCCTAACCTAAATTTAATATATCACATATTAAACGTTACTTTAACTCACAATATATTCTTACCTGATGAAACATCAGAGCTTGCGATATACTTCCCCATTGGGCTTCTTTTGAAGGGGAATATAGATGCAATCCGACCACTAAAATCAGACACAATAAGATACTACAAGCCGCGTAAATAGGACTGATCACGAACATCATCACGACCGTACCGAGGAACGCGATTAACGCCGTATACCAAGTGAAGAACATGAAAGTCGGACGAAAGTTTGGAGCACCGGCTAATTCCAATCCCAAACATGCCATATTCGTAGCTAAATAACTTAAAAGGAACAGGACGGAATTTAATTGAGCTATGATGTTCAAAGAACCGATGAGTAAGATAAATTGGACAAGTACTGCAGAAACTACAACTGCTGCTACCGGATTGCCTTTCCAAGTACCTCTCGGTACGAAATTTAACATTGGACCTGAAATAATATTAAATATAACCACACAATATCACGTTTTGAAAATAACTTACCGAAAATTCTATCTTTAGCTAAAGCTTCGAGAACTCTAGAAGCTCCTATGACGTTACTTAAAGCGGCCGACCAAGTGGCGGTTATAAGTCCAATAGCTACGCTAGGAGGAAAGGCGCTAACACCAGCCATGTATATATAATCGTTTTGAAGCAATTCCCTAGTACAAGTCGCCGCTGTTAGCACCGATATTAATATGTATACGATAAAAGTGAAACCGACAGCTGATAAAGTTCCTTTCGGTATGGATTTAGCAGGATTTTTAAGTTCGCCTGAAAAATAAACGTAGCGAAATCTAAAATATAGTAAAAACCAAATAAAGTTGCGTTTACGTCACCAAGGGCGTATTTCTATCGCATGTGTTGCTACATTTGTTGCTAAATTTGTTAATTAATCGGTTCTAAAGATAACCCAATCAATAAAAAAACTTTTGTACCAAAATAATGTATAAGCAATATAGCTTTATTGGGTTTAGACGTCCCTCGATGTAAACATTTGTGTTAAAATTTTCATAAAGAAGCCTCCAATTACTGACGGTAAAATAGTCACTGCCAGAAATAATGTCATGTTGCCGCGTTGTTTATGACTTTTCTACTCGTGTATTGTCATCGATTTTTGAGGTTATAGTTACGTGCTTTATAAAATTTTCTTGTGAGAAATATTTATAATCAAAACTGTTTTTGTTTTCAAAACAACAAAGCATTTTCTTCTGTGATTGTTAAAATGCCCAAATAGCTGAATAGCCGATGCAAAGAACTTGTGACTTCATTAGTAAATTATTTTGAACAAGAAAGGAATAATAATGGTCCTTTGTTGCCCTTAAATGCTGTACAAGAGGTAGGTAATACGTGAATAAAATATCCTTACTTTACTTTACGAAAATTTCTATTATTTTAGCGTGTAGCTGCTGCTTTAAAAATCAGTGTAAGAACAGTAAGCAAAATTTGTCAAACAAAGAAAAAAGGTGAAGAGTTTGAGTCACCAAAGAAAAAACGTTGCGCTCATAAACGAGTAACAAATACAAGCTCTATTCGTGATACCATTTACAACATGTACCAGAGAAGTAAGCATAATTACGACAATTGTATATTTAACATATTTTTATTTCTGTATGCTTTTAGAACAGCACATAACGATTCAATCATTGTGGTCCCAAGTAAGAGAAAAAGAATTATTTAATGGTAGTACCACTTCTTTAAATAGATTGCTCAAAGAACTTGGGTTTAAGTGGATGAAGGATAATCCACGACGAGGACTTATGGAATTACCTAATGTTGTTTTGAAAAGAGTAGAATTATTAAGATATTATAAAGAAGCAAAGGACGAAGGTATATACCAATTTGTGTTCATCGATGAAACCTGGATATTCCAAAATGGCATCATAGGTCATTCATGGCAAAATGAAAATATCAAGAGTGTTAAAACCACTAAAACGGATGGCAAAAGGTTTGTTGTATTGCAAAACATTATTTAAATAATATTCTTACAGATATATTACACTCCATGCTGGAAATGAAAACGGATTTATTGAAGGTGCTGAAGCAATATTTTGTTCAAAAACCCAACTTAATGATTATCATGGGGAAATGAACCAGGCAAATTTCTTGAAATGGTTTGAATATCAGTTGCTGCGAAATTTAGAGAATCCTTCTCTAATTATACTTGATAATGCACCTTATCACAGCATGTTATTGCATAAAACTCTAAATACAGGATGGTCAAAATGTGCTATTCAGGAATGGTTGACAGAAAAAAACATTTCCTATTCTCACATGATGTTCAAAACAGAACTGTTGCAAATCGTTTCTCAGTAAATATACAGATATATTCTTACTTATTTATTTTAAACATTTTCTTTTGTTTTTTTTTAGAAATAAGCCACCAATCAAGTATATAGTGGACGATATGGCAGAACAGTATGGACACAAAGTTTTAGTCTTCCTCCTTACCATTGCATATTCAACTCTATCGAATTAATTTGGGGC
The DNA here is from genome assembly GCA_963921935.1 of Galeruca laticollis. Lineage (NCBI taxonomy): Eukaryota > Metazoa > Arthropoda > Insecta > Coleoptera > Chrysomelidae > Galeruca > Galeruca laticollis. The sequence goes on along the minus strand of OY998185.1, from coordinate 58,336,304 downwards.
ATAGCAAAAAATTACTACAATAGGCATACTGGTAGGGATGGTAACAGTGCGAATAACTGCCTGAACATGTGGCAAGAGGCACTGCACATGATAACCCCTGATATGTGGAAAAATTCTATACAACATACTGAGAGAGATATTTAAATGGTATGAGAGGGAAAGAATATTTGATCGTCCAGAAATTAGTCCGATAGTTATAAATTTTAATAGTGAAGAGAGTGACACTGATGTTGAATCAGATGAAGAAAATGAACAAGAATTTGAATCTGCCTAGTGTCATTTCACAATATGTTGATTTGTTTAATGTTAGTTTTTGTCTTTGATAATACGTTCATTATTAAACATATTTTATTTTATTGCTTGTATTTTCATTATAGTCAGTAATAACCTTACCACTTTTATTCTAGAATTCCTTACTTTGTGAAATCTATTCATAGATTTAATTAACAAAAAACGTAAATGAAAAAACTCCACACTATATTAAACGAAAACTAAAACTATCGATAATTTTGTAGTTTTCATTTATAATATTGTGAAATTTTCTACATTTACGTTTTTTGTTGACATCAGTTATTTTCTGTTAATTTCCATATTTCGTGAACACTCTGACAACGCTACAAATGTTCACAATGATGACGTGAACGCAACTTTATTTGGTTTTTACTATAGTTTACCAATCAACGACTTACCGCTCATATTAGCACCGGCCATAATTCCAGTAACTCCAGAAAATAAAACTCCGAATACCGTAGCAAAAGTTACTATTTCTCCAGTCGAAGTGTAATCGACGCCGTATCCCGGAAGCAGATTGTTGCTGAAAGTAACTTGCGAAAGCCCCGTATAATTTCTGAACACATCCAAGTCGGTATCGTTGCGGATTATTTTATTCGAATTTGGTATCAGCACCTAAAATTATTGTTTACGTCAACGTCGAAAAAACGTTAATTTTTCCATTTACCTGAAGGAAACCCTCGTAGCAGAAACTGAATACAGTGATACTCAAACAACTGCAAACTATCACTAATATAAATACTGCTGTTTTGGCAAACATCGACGCTCCAATGAGACAAATTAATAAATTCATTATGTTCAATATGCTACCGTATAAAAATCCATGCCATCTTCCACCAGGAATTAAATCAGTTATTAGAGACCCTAAAAGAACCATTAAAAAGTGTTTGAATATTAATATAATGGAAATAAAAATTGGTAGAGACTGTTTGCAAATTCAGTGAGGTTTTTTAAAATAGCTTAATGGTTTTGGCAAAAGCCAATTAGCCATACTATGTCAGTCACGATTGTTTTATTAAAATTTCGCTCTATTTGTTTCAATAAAGTGTGGTTAAAACATGAGTATTTGGAGAAAAAAGTACCTCATCTGTCCTTCCTGCAGTCAATCTGACCGTCGCCGTGAAAAATGCCCCAAATCCAACCACTGCGACACTCCGCATTTGACCCCCACTGCCCCAAAAGACTAGCTACTCCGAAAAACACGCAAGAAACCGCTCCAGTTACACTGAAAAAGTTCCTTACGACCTCCCTACAGGCACAAAAATCCTAAGCGGAATCATCGCCACTACCATATATATATATATATATATATATATATATATATATATATATATATATATATATATATATATATATATATAATTTTAAATTAATTATTTGCCAACTTAATAATCAGGATTATTTTTATTGGGATACCAAGTGTACTCTTTCGAATATTTATTTTACGAGCTTTCGAATACAATCGTATTAATTTTCAAGTACTAAAAATTATAAAATACTTACATTATTTAGCGAGATTGTAGGTAAAGTTGTAAAATATATGTATAATAAATCATTTCAAATATTATCCAAAAATTATTATAAAATTTCAAAAAACAATATATGTATTAAATAATGTTGCCAAGTCAATATGAATTTTGTCGATTTATATTACTTTGATGTTAAAAATAATTTTATTATAGGTTACTTATATGATTTGTACTTAAATTTTTTAAATGTTGTTTTTCAAATTCTAATAAATATGCGTATATTACACTAAGATTATTTAGGCCTGTTTTTTTATTTATACAATCAACATCTTGATTAATGTATGCTGGTTTTAAAAACAGACGTTTTTTATAATTCCTTTCTGTAGTTAACACCATAGCATGGACTATCAATCCACTAAGGTGTTAACTACAGAAAGGAATTATAAAAAACGTCTGTTTTTAAAACCAGCATACATTAATCAAGATATTGATTGTATAAATAAAAAAACAGACCTAAATAATCTTAGTGTAATATACGCATATTTATTAGAATTTGAAAAACAACATTTAAAAAATTCAAGTACAAATCATATAAGTAACCTATAATAAATTTATTTTTAACATCAAAGTAATACAAATCGACGAAATTCATATTGACTTGGCAACATTATTTAATACATATATTGTTTTTTGAAGTTTTATAATAATTTTTGGATAATATTTGAAATGATTTATTATACATATATTTTACAACTTTACCTACAATGTAAGTATTTTTTCTACGCCCATGTCTGTAAACGTCAAAAATCGCGCTGTCAACATTCCTTGTAAATGACATTTAACAATAACATGCACGTAATGAGATCTCATAACATACACGTGCGTTTTGAGACGAAAAATTAAATTTCTTGGTTTAATTAAATTACAATCAAATTTATATTTACGTAAGACTTTATTTGGTCTATTTACATAAATTTAGTCAATTAAAAAACATAAAAACTTTTAGCATTAGCGAGATATATTTAGGATTGAAAGAGTGATGCCCCTAAATGTAGGCAGCACATTATGCAATTTCTTTAAAAATAGGACACGTTTTCTTAAGTAGCATGCTATGAAAATGAATGTCTAGTCATTTATATTGTCAATTTCTTGAACAAAATATAATACAATTATAAATAACCGTTCATCACCATTAAATAATAAAGCCAAATCGATTTACAATAATTGTTCAGTTGTTATTGACAACTATTATAATAAAGTTTAAATGATTGCGATGTTAATGGAAGAAAATGAATAGGCGTAGAAAAAGTATAGTACGTTACATGAGTTGTAAGCCCATTACGCACTCATGAAATTTATGCACTCGCCGCTGCGCGGCTTCGTGCATAAACTTTTTCATTTCGTGCGTAATGGGTTACTTACAACTCTAGTTACGTATTATACTATTATATACCCTTTATTTTAATTTTTGACCATATTTTATAATTTTTAGTACTTGAAAATGAATACGGTTGTATTCAAAAGCTCGTAAAATGATTATTTGAAAGAGTACACTTGGTATCATTGCCACAAACCCAATAAAAATATCCTATATGTATATATATATATATATATGGGATATATATATATATATATATATATATATATATATATATATATATATATATATATATATATATAGGATAACTTTTTTATTGGGGAATGCCGCATTCCCCAATAAAAAAAAGTTATCCTAACTAGTTTCGGCAATGAACTACTATGTATATATATATATATATATATATGAAACAAATTTCGATTTTTTCTACTATACCTGCTTTTAGTCGACATTTCAATAATTTGGTCTTATTGGCCTGGCAGTTGTTCGAAGGGAAAATAACTACATTCCTGGCTAATACCACGCAGAATATTGAATTTGAAAACCGTGACGTCGATCGACCATTTTGCCGATACGGACATCTGTGGTGATTCTGAACTGATAGCGGAAGGGCATAGTACACTGACGCGTTTCGACCTTCTTGGGTCTCTTCAAGAGTGCCGTAATGCCTTCCAGTTCAGAGTCTCTAATCCGTACTGAAGATACCGTCCTCCAACAACTTCTACTTGGCTCCTGTAGTAAGACAAGCGAGAAGTAGTCAGCTGGCGCCATCTTCACTTTCAGTTGCGATCCAACACCTCAGATAAATTCGACCGTATTAGTCGTATGAAATAAAATGAATTAACCGTCGTTCTAAATAAATTCAATTCTGTGGCTCAAAATAATACAGGCTTTCAAATTTTGAAAAATATGTCGAACATATTTATGGGGGAAAACGTTGTAAATATACCAAATTTAGAATTAAACATCATTTGTAAATTTAAATATGCTCCCATTACATCAGTTGATGTTGAATGAAGTTTTTCAATTTTTAAACACATGTTTTCTGACAAGAGACAAAGTTTCCTTCTAGAAAACTTTGAAAAACATAATTATTAATAGTTTTTACAATAATTGTCAGACGTGACTTATGTCTGTTTAAATATTCTTATTTTGTTTTATTGTTACCATGATAATTTTAATAGTACCTATGTATTATTATTATTATTATTAATAAAATCTGATAATTAATATACATTTTCGTTGTATACCTAATTATTAAATCCCGCCCCCACTCCCTACCATAGTAAAATAATAGTATTATTCAACATTATAATATACCGTTTCTTGCATTTATTTCTAAATTCTTTGCATTTTTTTCTAAAATCCTTGCATTTTTTCTCAATTTGTGATGCATTTAAATGCGCATATTCTTGGCTTTTTCGGTTGCATTTTTTCCTAGCTTTACATATCAAACACACCCAACCCTACATCAGGCTCCGACAATCTAAAAAATCCCAAACCCAAATATAGAAAGTCTTAAACATTCTCTCCCATCTCAACGGTATTTGTATTAAATTTCATCTAATAAAGATAAACTAATAAACAAATGATACTGATAATTATATTAAAATGAAGAATTATTGAAAATAAACAAATTCAGAAACTACCCAACTTAGAGTTGTTTTTGATGGTTCGGCAAAAACAGATTTTAAAATATCGTTCAATGACATCCAGTATATGGGCCCCAGATTACAGGATGATTTATTTTTAGGTAGTGTTAGATTTAGAGAACACGTAGTGGCTGTATGTGATGTAGCTAATATGTACAGAATGATATGGGTGGATCAATCTCAGAGGTCACTGCAGAAGATAATTTCGAGATCTTCCCCTACAGACCCATTAGTAGATTATACCCTTAACATGGTTACATATGGAACACGATCTGCTCCATACTTAGCGGTAAGGTGTATTGTATAGAATCTTAAAGAAAACCAAAATTATTACAATAATCTTATATGAACGCCACAGTTATTTCCCTATATTTACGAACGGACTATATTATTTATATGAAGTACTTACCAGAAGGTCCGAAATTTTCTATTATTCCTTCAACGCAACCAGATATGTAGAGAGCACTACTAACGATATTAGCAAAGAAAAATAAAGTACCAATCGAACCACCAAACTCAGGACCCAGAGTTCTACTGATCATGACTAGAAACAACAATTGAATAGAACGCAATTTTTCATTTAATAATTTACTTACAATAAGCACCGCCTCCTTCAACTGCCCCGTTTGTAGATATAGCACATACAGACATTACTGTAAACACTAAGATACTGTAAGCTATTACAAATTGCGTTAGAGTCACCAGTAGCCCAGCATTACCAACGATATAACCTAAGAATTACAAAAAAATTATTGATTTTCGATTTATAGTATGTTGATGGTATAAATACCCATTCGGAGAAAAATTAGTGCAGAAAACATGGATAATGTAACTGGTGAAAAAACTCCAGCAAAGGTTCCCAAAGTTCTGGTCGTGGATTCTTCAGAAAATGTACCAAATTCCACGTATCCCACCTCACCATTAATTCTGAAAGTTTCCTCATCTCTACTAAATATACCTAAATGGAAAATATATTATTATATTCTAAAAATTGTTACTAATATATTTAAAAATACTAGAAGTGAATGATTTAGACAATGTTTACTGTATATTTAAAAAAAAAACCGTGCAATTTAGTTTTTAAATCATTTATATTATTTGTTCCTTATGTAATGTAAAACATGGAGTTGAGAATAAATAATTGGTTTCAAGTAAACAAATGTCTTTTAGTAAACACAACATGTATTTGATTAATAACTATAAAAATATATATTGATAAAATATATGTGTAATTCCTATATATACATTTATGTTATTGTTATGACTTAATTTTTTTATTGGTGTGATAATTTTAATTACACGATTATTCAATATCCATCACTTCCTTCAACACATGTAAAATAATTTAGATAACTTGGTTTTAAACATATTTGATACGCGATTATTCAATTGCCATGTATCTGTTACATCTGTTATTTTATCAAGACGAGAATTAATTTTTTTTCTATTATTTCATTTATTCTATATACTTAAAATCATAATTATTTATGGGAGCAATAACCTGGGAAATAACCGAAAAATATTTGTACTTACCTGATATCTTTCTCATAAAACTACCACTGCTGCCTGATCGGACTTCATTGTTTGTTGAACCCTCCTCTGGAGCCAGCATTGTTAACGTTTTCAAACTGTGGTAAATGAGGAACTGTTATAAATTGACCTACTTCCTCTACTGAGATCTGAACTTTATAATTATTTGTACATAATAAGTGACTCACAAAATTCACAATGTGATAATAATATTTACTTTTTTGACATTTATCAACTGGCTGTATGACGGTTAAGAAGAGACAGTTGTCGTTAACATGTTACCAATACAAAATAAGTGGAAACTAATTGCACCAATCAGATTATAACATTATTGGGAAATTGTTATATGAAGCTTTTGTTCATTTAGCGGTTTCTCTTTCAATATTTGCAACTTATTTTTATAAAAACATCAACATTTTTTATCGTGTTAGTTAAAGTTATTTTAGTTTTAATTTAGGGGAAAAATGTTTAACCCATTGACATCACTGCATTAACCAGTTGTCAAACGTGTCAAAATACTTTAACCTCATTTTATATATTATAAACATATCATTCTTCATATTTTTTATCGTTCAAAGATAAATTTTTAAAAAATGGCTGAAGAAGGGGATCACCAAGGAGTTACTGATTCGCCAATTAGAGGTAGTACGCCATATTATGAAATGTATATAAATCAACATTTTTTCCTAAGGTCCAACATTATCAACTTCTACATCTAGTTTTGAAGCTCTAGACCCGCACGATCCTAATTTAAGTCAATTAGCTAATACTATGTTCAGTAAGACATCAGAATATTTGTATGGGGAATTGACATCAACGTTAGATGATTATAGATTATTAGAAAACATGAACCGTGCTGTTATTACCAAATATTCAGATATGAAAAACCTTTCCGTCAACGTTAAGAAAAGTATGAATGATTTGAACGAAAAATGTAAGTTTTAACTATTTTTAATTTATGTTTTACCAGTTAAAAGTGAGTTTGAATTTCTGTTACAGATAGTTCTATAATTCCTTTATTACAACAGATAGATCAGATCGAAGCTAGTGTTATAAAATTGGAGCAAGCTGCGTACAAATTAGATGCGTATTCTAAAAGACTAGAAGCTAAATTCAAAAACCTGGAGAAACGATAAATTATTACCAATGCACAAGATTTTAATTGTATATTTTGTATATTATAATATTATTAAATTAAAATAGTCAGTCTTCGACGTCTATTACTTCTGGTGGGCAAGTTGTTTCGCTTGTAATATCACAACTTGCAGCAATTTCTTCTTGTTTTTGCAAAGCAATTGATTTTTTAATTGCTTCTATTCTTGCCGTATCTATACAGTCTATAAATTCATTCATGTATTTATCACATTTTGCTATACAGTTGGAGTTTTCCTTTAAGCAAATAATAAGCTAAAAAATTATAAATATGTGATAACAATTGCTATCCTAGAGGTGAAAGAAAAGTAGTAATGGACATATATAAATTATTAAGCTAACTGACTATGCAAAAGAAAAGTTTTATGTCACTTTTAGTTACGGTTTTTTTATTAAACATGCGTTGATCGACTTAGAGAAGGCTTATGATAGCATGCCGGTATCGGAGATGTGGAGCGCTCTAAAAGGACTCGATATTAATAAAAGTCTCATCAGGGCAATTCAAAACCTCTATAAAAATAACTCAACGAGAATAAGAAACGGACAACACTTCACATCAGCGTTTTCCACCTCCAAAGGTCTAAGGCAGGGATGCTGTCTATCACCTACGCTTTTTAAAATATACCTAGACAAAGCTCTACAGGATTGGACTAAAAAAATTAGATATATGGGAATGCAAATTAATGAAAACAATTGTCAATTTTTTAGAATTTTCAATAACTTTGTGGAATTAACTAGAAACTGTGAGTTTCATTTAAAACACTATTAATCTATATAGTCTCTATTTCGCCGACGACGAAGTAGTTATAGCTGAGGATCAATATGACTTGAATTACATGATAAGAAAATTGAAAGAATGTTACCAGGAGGCAGGACTGGCCATCAATACGAACAAATCCGAATACTTAATTATCGGAAACGATGACACAAATAACCTAGAACCGAACCAGGTCCTTATAAAAGGAGTGGGAACTTGTAAGTATTTGGGAGTTATATTTAACAAACAAGGAAACAGCCAAGATCAACTGAAATGGATTTCCTAAGACAGAGCTGCAGAAAATCTAGAGTAGATAGAATTAGGAACGAAGCAATTAGAAATATGACGAAAACAGACACAAATCTGATAGAAAAAATTCAAGAAAAACAACTCACATGGTTTGGACACACAAAGAGAATGGGAGAACATAGATGGTCACGACGAATACTGGAATGGGTGCCACGAGAAAAAAAGGACAAGAGGACGACCGAGAAGAAGCTGGAGGAACGAGATAGATGAAGCCATGGAATTGAGGGATTTGGAAGAAGACTTGTGCTTCACCCGAAAAAATTGGAAACTGGGAACGGAAAGGCGGCCTAGGTTGTAAAATAAATCCGTATATATATATATATATATATATACATATATATATATATATATATATATATATATATATATATATATAGGGTGTCTCAAAATTGACGCCCCTCCTTTCAGAATATGAATCGGGGTACTAAAACGAATTAAAACGTAAGAATAAAAAAATTGCGTATGTCCATGGTTACAGAGTTATTGACAAAAAACAAAGATCTAACATTCAATGTTTACACTTTATTAAAAACGAGTCAGCTAAAAACGAATGAATAGCATAAGTTGCTGTGGCAATGTTAAATGTTAATTATTAGTTCTGTCAACTTTTGTCATAATAAGTATAAGTATAATTTCATACGGTTATTTGTTTTAAAAATGGAACGTTATTATTCCAATCGAGAATATGTTGATATGTTAAAAAAGTATTAGGTGCGCATAATGATAATGCCAGTGCTGCAGCTAGAGCATATACCGTCAAATTTCCAAATCGACGGCACCCTGATGCAAAAACTATACGACGGGTTGAACAAAGATTACTGGAAACAGATAATTTAAATCCCAGATTAAATAAGGGAGGACGCGATTCTACTCTCAACGTCGTCCAAGAAGAGCAAATTCTTGATTTTGTTGAAGCGGAACCAAATTCAAGTCTTCGAGTTACATCGAGACAAACGCATTTCCAAAAAGATACCATTCATAGATTATTAAGAAGGAAAGGCTTATAACCATTTAGGCCTCAAAAAGTTTAAGTTTTACATGAAGGAGATAGGGAGCTTCGGATTCATTTTTGTAGATGGTTATTGGATAACGTAAACAATGATCCACATTTTATAGAAAATATTATGTTTACTGATGAGTGTACATTTACCCAGACAGGGATTATAAATACTCATAATTTGCACGAGTGGAGAGATGAAAACCCTTATTTAATACGTAAAAGATGTCACCAAAGACGATGGTCAGTAAACATTTGGGCTGGATTATTAAATAATAATGTAATCGGCCCAAATATGTTACCTAACCGACTTAATTCAGCATCGTATTTTCATTTTTTAAACGACAATTTACCACTGCCATTTCTCGATCAAGTTCCATTAGCAACTAGATTGAATTGTTGGTTCCAACATGATGGTGCTCCTGCACATTATGGTTGACAAGTGCGAACACATTACTAAATCAAGCATTCCCCGACTGTTGGATTGGAAGAGGTGGACCCGTACTATGGCCTACTAGATCTCTAGATCTAAATCCATTAGATTTTTTCTTCTGGGGATTCTTGAAAGAAAAAATTACTTTGAACCTGTTGAGAGTGCGGAAGATGTAGTAGCTCGTATTCACGCTGCTGTGACATTTATAGACGAAAACATGCTACAGAGTAGGGTTCGTGATTCAATGATAAATCGTGCAAATATTTGCATTGAAGTATGAGGCGATTTGTTTGAACACCTTTTATAAATTAATTTCTTGTTTTGTAACAAATATTCGTTTTTAATAAAGTGTAAACATTGAATGTTAGATCTTTGTTTTTTGTCAATAACTCTGTAACCAAGGACATAACGCAATTTTTTTATTCTTACGTTTTAATTCGTTTTAGCCTCCCGATTCATATTCTGAAAGGACGGGCGTCAATTTTGAGACACCCTGTATATTAAACAGTAATTATTAAAAGTCATATCAATAAAAAATTAAATTCCCATAGTTTCAAAGAATGTAGGTATGCAACCAAAAATATAATCCTCGAAAATGTAGGTGTTAGGTATGCAACACAACATCCCATATGCAACCAGAAATACTAAAACGCATTGTTACATATACTGGGTGTTTCCTAACTAATCTAAAATATTGTAGTGGGCGCTTCGTCACTTTATTTTAAGATGAAAAGTTCTTATAAACATGTGTGATAAGTCTTCTCGTTAATGAGATACAGGGTGTTGAATTGTTTTATTATTTCAACTTTGATGTTCTATAACTCGGTTTGTAATGCCGATGGAAAAGTAGCGTATTTTTTTATGATTGTACTTACTCCCCTCTTTCGATTTTTACTGATTTCATTCTTTTCAATTCATAAACATAGCCGCTACGAATTTTTTTAGGGAAATTCTTAATAAAATTTCTTAGCCCAATTTAAAAAAAATCGTAACGGCTACGTTTATGTATTGGAAAGAATGAAATTAGTGAAAATCGAAAGAGGGGAGTAAGTGTAATCATAATAAAAATACGGCACTTTTCCACCGGCATCAGAGTTACAAAACATCGACGTTGAAATAATAAAGCAATTCAACACCCTGTATCTCATTAACGACAGGACTTATCGCACATGTTTATAAGAACTTTTCGTCTTAAAATGGAGTGACGAAGCGGCCACTACAATATTTTAAATTACTCAGGAAACACCCTGTATAAAATTAACTTTCTCTTGTTTTCGAGAATGTTAGTATGCAACCAAAAATACTAAAGCGAATTGTTAAACTAAAACAACTGGAACGCGCACGTAAAAGTCGAATGTCTTTCAAATTTGAAGCCAGAATGTAGACAAGGACAGATGCCGCGGGAGGGAACACTTTCTCTTTCTATCTTGTTTTGGCTAATTGCATTTTGAGAAGTTATTGTTGTTAAGTTTTGTTTATTTGGTTTATTATTGATTTTAATCCATAAAAAACTTTTAAAATGGTTGTGGATGCACCAACGAAAGAACACTAGGAACGGGAAAGTATAATTTTAAAAAAATAATTATGTTTTCTTTCAAAAGTAAATACACTCTTTACAATAAAACATCCTGTTGTAGATATGAGTAATGAACTACATGAAATTCAAATGATTAAATATGTAGCAAGTAGGTATGCAGACCTTAGGATACAGACACATGCAAAAAAGAGATCATTACTGTTCTAATTAACCCTTTTTTCACTTGGGCTAATAGATGGAATGGAAAGTTCTTTATTGTTAAATGCTTTTCTCGAAGGATCGTATATTGTATTCACTTATAGTGTAGGATGTATGATTATGATGGATGAAGAAATTAAACAATTATTTCACTTTCATGTTACTATATTGCAGGAATTTATAACGTTTTCTTTTGCGTAGACAATTAAGAATCTCACTTGATCATACGCGTGACAAAAATGAGGTTTTATTCGTATTTATATGTCTGTTAACGTGGGTGCGGGGAAGGAGAAAAATATTAGGATCTGGCCAATGGGATAAAAGAATTTGAAACGTAACGGTCAGATACAGCGAGTGAAAATTTGCAGTTAGGGTGATTTTTTTGTGGCCTGAAAAGGTTTCGTAGATACAGATAACAGAGTTAAAATGAATTTTTTTATGATGTAAGGAAATATTAAATGTTGAGAAGAAGGATATATTTAGTTATATGTTTTGAGCAGAATATTTGAATTGTATTATACAGGGGAAGTTGAAAATAAAATACACAGGAGAATTTGGTAATTAAATCAAATTCGAACAATTACTGTTATTAGGAGACAAAGCGACTCTTCGTCATAAATGAAATAAAACTATTTTATTTTACCATATATAATGTTTTTGTTTATTTTTTTGTTAATAGCTTTTATACAATGTCATTGATTTTTGACATTCATATTTTTGCCCAACATGTCATTTTATTATTTAACTCTGTGTTACTAAATATATATTATTAAACTAACTGTGTCGTATTATTTTAACAGTGACCCTATAATATTTATTATTAATATTAAATATCCTGTAACAAATATTCATGACGACAATAATTTTTTCCTGACATACTAGTTATTTTGAATAACTTTATTTGAATTTATTCATTGCACACTTTAGGAAAATTTCTAATTATACAAAGTTTTGATTTTACAGCTCTAAATTGATTAAAATAACACTGCTTCAAAACAAATAAGCAATTGATTAAAATAACACTGAATCAAAGCAAATAAGCAATAATGAAAAAAGGTATATAACAAAGTGCGCTCATCTAATTACTCGTTTTTATTTATTTTTTTAAATGAAATCATATTGAATCTTCCTTTTAAATTGCTAGTTACCTTGTCTTACATATAATAAAGAGGAATTTCAATGTATTTAGCATTCCTAAATATTTTTCTTTTCAATTTAAAGATATATTATCACATTTTTCCTATTTAACTACACGTGTGTAAGAAAGATAGCTGTCTCTCCCTCAGCAATTGTTCTTGTCTAACTACGTGGCTTCATTTGTACACATTGTCGTGGTTGTTCCAGTTTAGGTTATATTTCAGTGGTTCCTAGTTCTCGAGAATGTAGATATGGAACCGAAAATACTAAATCGCTTTTATGAAATTAAATTTTAATAGTTTACGAGAATGTAGTTATGCAACCAAAAATACTAAAACGAATTGTGAAATGAAGTTCCTATAGTTCTGGAATATGTAGGTATTCAATAAAAAATACTAAAATGTATTGTAGCTACATAAAATTAAATTACAATGTAGATGAAACACACGACCATAGGTTAATTATAATTTACCTCATACAACACAAATAAACTTATAATGTTTTGTGGAAATCGAGTAACTCGAATCGTTACAAATGATTTTGAAAATGTAGATACTTATGCAACCAAAAATACTAAAACGAATTGTTAAATTAATGAAATTCCTATAGTTTTCGATAATGTAGGTATGCAACCAAAAATAGTATAACGCATGATGTGTTTTAAATAGAAATATTTATCATGTAAAATTAAATGATATACCGACGTACGTCTTCAGTAGGACAATTGGGGTGTCTTATTTCACCAATTTTGTCTTCTATAGTGTTAAGTAGTGTCTCTATATGTTCCAATGTAATTCCGTTTTGTTTTGAATGTAATTCATCTTTACATCGCAATTTCTTCATCCATTTGTCATCTTGGATTCGAGTATTAGTAGGTTTACAAACTACGTTTTCACGTTCTTCTATAAAATGTAATATACTTTTAAAAATTAGAATTCTTTCAAAATTATTATTAATTAATTACCCGGCGGTTTTATCAGTTTGTCAACACAACTGTCTGACAGATTTATGATACTTTCATCACTTGGATGGTCACATCGTTGTCCAAATAACACATTTCCCATTATACTAAAATCATTAGGATTTTTGACAAAAAGAAAAATTTGGTAAAAAATTTGATATATTGTGACATTTTTTGGCGTTACGTTAGATATATAATAGCGACATCTACTGCTGGTTATAAGAGATAGCTGTTAACATAGATAAATTCATATGCGTATAAATAAAATATACTGCGCCTAGAGGTCAGGGAAGCGTGGCGATCTTCAGAGTGCCGACGTCTGCACCGTCTGTGGCCAAGATCAATACGCGCATGCGAGTCACGAGACGTTGCATTGTTTAATATCATTGGCTGTATCATTACCGCTTTGACGCTTTTAGACCTTCAGGGGAGTGGTTAAGGTTGTTATCATAGACAAATAATATATTTTATTTTTTCTATGGTTGTTTGTTTGGACACAGCATAGTAATAAAATTAGGCTGTGGTTTGGATGTTTAGTGATTTTGTTATTTGTTTTATCATTGTGTTGTTTTTTTACGTGTTTCTTTTATTTAGATTTTTATTAAAAAACTATGTCTCCACAACAGTTTATAAAAATAAATTCCGTTTGAAAACAAAAATCATCCCATCGTCATTTAATTTGTCAATATGTATGGCTATATTAGTGTGTAGATATCGAAGAAATGATTTATATAAATAATAACTATAATTGGTTATGTGCTCACTATATATTTCATATTTATCTACTTCATTTCTATTCCTTTTGAAGTAACACCTAGACAACTATAATGGACGTTATTTGAGATTTATGTTAGAAGCGAAAAAAAAATGTAATTACATAATTGCACTTTATTTGGTCAAATCAAAAATCAGACATGAAATTTTTGTTGACTCAAATATCTTCGTTTAAAAATATTACAGGCGGCAAATACAGCACTTGCGCATAACTAACATGGCCACACAGAGTGTAGTCGGACCTCTCACTCTTAATAGAACGCATTTCGCTTATTGGAGATATAGGCAGTTAGTAGTATATTTTATTTATTACGTATATGGATGAATTATAATAGATGATTCGAAGACGTAGAGAAAGATGTGAGCTGATAGCTTTGTTGATATATACGATAAACGTAGCGTTATACATATTCATTCACCTTACTAGGAACACGGTAAACATGATGACCAATTTACACTCGTCCGCAACTGTCACTTTCAAATTTTGTGCTTTTGTCAATCGCGAAAAGTATATCATATTATATTAATTTAAAATGAATGTTCATGAGATTGTTGAAAAAGTACAAATTGTGAAATGGCATTTTCAAGGCAACACAATTCGGCAAATAAATATGTCCTCATAGTCTAAGTCATACATTGTTGCAGAATTTACATTTAAAATTGCCAAAAAATTCCAGCGATCTTGAGACTTTGAAGTACGTAAATAGTTTTTGCGCCATCGATATTTTTTGTTTATTCACAGCATCGGACGGTGGGTTGTGTTTACTGGTTTCTAAGTCCAAAACGTCGGTAATAAGTAATTTACTTACCGTTCAGACGTCGGTAAGTAAATTACTTACCGACGTCTTATAGCCCTACATACATTTAAGTGGTCCTAAATAATATCTTACTTCATTCATTACACAAAAGGAACAAAAAAGATAAGATGTTTTATATTTTAATTTAATCGAAAATTCAAGTTCAAAGTATAGACTTTAAAATATAATCTAATATTTATCAGCTTATTCACAATAGTGTTATATATTTATCTATCATATTCTATGTTCAGTTTATGCGTAGTTGTCAGACTTTCTCTTTATTCTAATATATAGCGAAATTTATTATTCCCAACGATCACTCTGTATTTGAATCAATTAACAAGTGAAAGTTTGACAGCTCTCTATAAAAATATTTTCTAAGAATATAATTTAGAAACATCTGGTATATATTCGTATTTTTTACCATTTAAATCGACTATCGAAACGAGTTAACCTTTGTCACTACCTGAATCGTGTTCCACTTCTTTGAATTCGATCAGAGAAAAGAGAAATTCCGTATTTAGTTATTTGTAAACGTCACTATGAACCGGTTGTGCCTTGTACTTTTTCTTTTCGAAATCAGTGCTGTTATTCCCATTAAAATATTTAATCCAGGAGACGTTTTCAATAAACTATTTAACAACCAGCAAGGAACTGTCAGCAAACTACCTCCTCCATTGGAATTCTTCTTACAAAAAATTCAGAGCCACCATTCAAACTACGTATACGAAGATCTTAGTAGGCCGCCTACATGGGATAACCCATCACATGCGTATTGGTTAAGTAAAAATAACGTCACCCAAATAAACAAAAACAAACCAAATAATGAGGATATTCTAAATTCTACCGAATTCGAAGATAAGACTGATATTAGTACAGAAGATATATATCAAATAACTACCGAAGAAACATTAATTACGTTGAATATAAACGTAACAACCGATTCTTCTTTTTTGGAAGAATTTGGTGACGTTGATGATGAAAATAAGAATCCATCGAATCTATTTGAAATTATTAATAAAGTTCCCGTTAAAACGAAAGAAGAATTATTGTACGAAGCCATACATAATGTTAATAAAGTTAAAAATGAAACTTTTGTTTACATAACACCGAAGACTTCAACTTATTTTCCTATCAGCACTGATAGATTTGTAAATTCTAGTGATAACATAGAAGATTAATTAGTAATAACAGTAAGTACGGTTTTTATTGATTTTTCTCAGTGTATAATTGAACACTATTTATAAATCATTTTAACATAATTAAACAGAGAACAAAATCTTTTATTTTATTAAAGTCACACAAAGTATAACTAGCGCCCTCTATCAGCAATTCTGAATTCGCATATGCCAATAAACATATTTCCAAGTAGGAATCAGTCATTTTATTTTGCTGTCTAGAAACTACAATTTAGAGTTTAATTATTGTTAATGAATCACACTGTATACATAGTTTGATGGTATTTATTTAACTAAATAATTAATAATATATTATTTTAGTAGCATTTGTTTACATATTACTTTCCAGTAGTAAAGCAGCATTACACGATTCTTGTTTAGGTCACATATTTAATTTATTAGCTTCCGAAACTGAAAGATATCCATTATAGGTACATTATTCTTCATTTAGAATGTCGACTTAGGCCAGTCGTTGATTTTTTAAATATATGTAGTTGAAGGGGAAAATAGAAACTAGATTCAAATGTATTATAATATTTTTCTTATTTATTTAAACAGTAAACGGGTGGGATAAACTTTAAACACACGGTATGGCTACTTACGAATTTATTTAAACACTAAACTACTCATTCTGGATTCCAACACATGCTCTCGGAGGTTTCGAAGTGCTTCCCACACATCGCGGTAGGTAGATCGATCTTGAAATTCATGTTTAGTTACCACGTAGAAGACGTACCGATAATTATGTTTCAGTTTCAGTGTCTTGCCAGGGGCTGGAATCTGGTCTTCAAGTTTTCTTTCGAAATACGGTTGCCAACCCTCGTGCGTTCTTGATACGGGCGGGGATGTTGTATGCCAGTGAATAATCTTCCGGCAGAGTGAATAAATCTTGTTGTTGTTCCGAAGTGACACCATGACTACCTTTCCCGGTACCTCCATACGCGCCCATATATTCATCGAAGGTAGGGTCAGACACATCTCGAATATGGTTCACTCCTTTCTGTAGGTCATGGTCTCCTTCGAATGGCGCTAGTCACTTTTGATGAAATACTTTTGGTTTTCCGTTGGGGATATTACTCATGCCATATATAACATCGTTGATCCTTTTCTTGATTAAGTATGGACCTTCCCAGGATTTTTGTAATTTTGGAGAAAATCCTTTTCTCCTCGTCGGGTTGTGTAACCATACTTTGTCCCCTTCTTTAAAACAGCCTACTGTGGCCTGCGTGTCGTACCGACTTTTCATTCTGTCGCTTGCAACTTGAAGATTTGTTCGAACTGATTCATGAATATCGTCCAGCCTTCTTCTCAATTGGATCACGTAGTCTTCGCCTGCTAGATCTTCTCCAGGCCGACAGCCAAATTCCAGGTCACAAGGAAGCCTCATTTCATGTCCAAACAGAATTTTCGCATGTGTTTCACCCGTGGACTCATTGACGGCAGATCGATAAGCCAATGCGAATAGGGAAAGATACTGGTCCCAATCTTTCTGATGGCTGGAAACTACTTTGGACAGGTATTTTCCAATAGTCCTGTTAATTCTCTCGACCATTCCATCTGACTGTGGATGTAATGCTGTTGTCCTGGTCTTCTTCATTCCCAGCTTGTCGCAAATTTCCTGGAATATATGGGTTTCGAAATTTCTTCCCTGGTCACTGTGGACTTCCAAGGGCATTCCATATCGGCTGATAAATTCTTTCACCAATACATCCGCGACAGTTGTGGCCTCTTGATTCGGGATCGCGTAAATTTCCACCCCCTTTGTGAAATAATCCATGACAACCAGGATATGTTTACCACCATTTTCTATCGTCGGAAATGGTCCAGCGATGTCTAAAGCAATCCTTCCGAAAGGGCTGTTTCATGGGTGCCTTTCTCTTGCGATGTGGTCCATTACTCGTAGCACAAGTCGTACATTTCTTACACCAGTCGTCGGAGCTGTTCATCCAATAAAACCTTTCATGGACTCGCTGAAGGGTTTTCTTCACTCCCAGATGACCTCCCGTTGAACTGTCGTGTAACTTCTTCAGTACATCAGCTACTCTCATTCTAGGGATAACTATCTGTCTCCTCATCTGGGAAACATCATCGTTTTCAAAGACTCTTTTCAACAGCCCTTCTTCCAGGACAATGGAGTCCCACTGAGCCCAATATGCCTTGAGTGTCGGTGGAAAACTTGACACTTCTTGCCAGGTAGGTCGCCGATTTTCTTCCTTCCATTGCCGGATCATCTTCAGGTGAGGATCATTCTCCTGATCTTCTCTGATCCTGGTGGGTGACCATTCATCGTTGACTACTGTAATTCTTGAAACTGCAACTTCCTTAGATTTCGACTTGTTGCATTGTGAATAGTCTACAGGGCATGACCGTCTAGGTAAAGAGTTGGCTTTTCGGTGATTCATATCAACTGGATGTTCACCCCTATCTGATTTCCCCTGTGACTGGAGTTCTTGGGTTACAGGAGTCTTAGACGAATTGTATACGTGCTGTAGCTCGCCACACTTCCGGCATTTGATCTTCTTCGGCTTCTTGTCTGCCATACCTTTCAACAAGTTGACGATCTCGTCAAGTTTGTCATCGTCATCTTCTTCCTGCATGGTCCTGCCTTTGTTGTACTGCGAGCTCTTCGTGGCTGCTCTGCATTTAATATGTTCTTGGTTTGAAGGAGTCGTAGGACGCTTACACGAACTGCATGCATGCTCTAGCTCGCCACAATTACAACACCTGATTTTCATCGGCTTCTTGTCTACCATACCTTTCAACAAGTTGATGATCTGGTCAGGTCTTTCATCGTCACCTTCTTCCTGTATGGTCCTACCTTTGTTGTATCCCGAAGCCATCGTAGCTGCTTCATATTCAAGAGCAGCAGTCAATGTGTCGACTAATGTTTTCGGATGGGGTAAACGATGCGTCCTCTGCATATCGGGGTCACGTAAGCCATCAATAAAACCCTGGATGCCTAAACATTCCATCATGTTATCTGGTGCTGATGGATAAGCAAATCGAACTAGTCGGGCAATATCCAGTTCATACTCTTGAAGGATTTCGTCACGTTTCCACCTTCGGTTCTTCAGCTGGAATTGATACAAATGTTCAAGATGTTCGTGACCATATCGCATGTCCAACCTCTTCTTCAGCTGCTCGCAGTCATCTGTTTCTTCAACTGGTATCGTCTGAAGTACATCTAAGGCTTCTCCCCGAAGCGCGATGGTTAGGTTTACTTCCTTCTCCCTATCGGACCAATTATTCACTCTAGCGGCTGCTTCAAATTGTTTCACATAATTGGTCCACGACATTTTTCAATCGAACGTTGGGGCCTTGACTCGGGTAAAACTACCAATGTCTTCTAACTTAGGGTGTGTTTCTGGCTTGCAAGGTTTTGCTTGCTCGGTCTTCTTTTCTTCCGCTGGCGTGTCTTGAGTCCTTATATCTGTCATTTTTTTTCTAACTAATTGATTTTCTCGTCCATCGTTGTCATCTTATTCTCAATCTTCTCGTCCATCGATGTAATCTTATTTTCGATTTTCTCGTCCATCGTTGACATTTTATTCTCAATTTCAGATTTTAGAGACGAAATTTCATTTTCAACGTCAGCGGCAATGTAGTTTTTCATTAATAAGATATCGGCAGATATATCGTTCTTCATAGCAGAAATCTTCTCGTCCATGTTAGCAGAAATATTAGAAGAAATTGACGAGATTAAGGTGGAAACATCGTCATTAAATAAAACTGTTTCTTACCGGACGTTTCCAACTCACGATCTTCCAATTCTGCTCTTAACTCAGTCACTTTCAAGTCACATAGTCTCTTGGCCATTTTTACGTAGCAATTTATTTATATTACCCCACACCTGACACGAATGTAATATTTTTCTTATTTATTTATTTAATTAAACAGTAAACGGGTGGGATACACTTTAAACACACGGTATGGCTACTTACGAATTTATTTAAACACTAAACTATTCACTAACACTTAATTTATATACACTTAACTATTGACTTACATTTAATTTATATGCACACAAACTTAATTATTAATTTATATAAACACTTCACTAATTCACATTCACTTATTTCCTGTTTATCTCACGATGTCAAATTATAAACTAACTTTCTCCCGCTGGTCGGTCCTTTATATATATTAGTGCCTTTTTTACTAGATAATTCTAGATTGCGGCTTACACAAAAACAAATGGCTCTGGCATTTTCTAGATAAGACTGGTAACAAAAACAATGTCTAGATAAGATAGTAATAATCGTAGACAGTTCTAAAAAATCACTGCGCATCCGCCATTATTTTAACTTTCATACATGGCTTAGACAGAGTCGGATTAAGGGATTATACCAGTGTGCTGTTTCGTAACAATATGTAGATACAAAGACAAAAGCAAAATAAAAAAAAAACAAATATTCGACTATATTTTGTAACGAAAAGAAGCAATTTATGTTTTAATCAATCACTGTTACTGAGGTTTCTACCAAAATTTTGAGGTTAGGGAGCTAGGGTTGAATTGTGCTATGTATTAAAATGCCAGTAGCGTACACGGATTACGGAAAATTTAAAATAGGACCATAATGTACTTTATTAGGTTACTTTTATGTCGACTTTAAATAAAAAAAATCGTTTTTTACTTATTTGAAGCATTCTCAAATTAATTCTACCAATATTTGCGCCAAAATATGAAAAAAAGGTTACATAATTATCATCAAAATATAATTTGAGTACGCTATTAGCGATTTTTAATAGTTGAAAATGATGAAAAATTAGTTCTTAACACAGTCAAAGATAAAGCATGATCTCTAACGCAATATCCAGGTTTGTTACCCATCATAGTCCACGTAATAAAATTGAAAAGCAAATAATTCAAAATAAATACTTGAGATATGCATTTTTTTTAATTAAGTAGAACGTTTCTTTGTTGCGTGACTGGTCTAAAAAGGAAGAAAATGATGTAAATTTTTTAAACACACATCGAGTTCGATATAAGGTGTACAATGCCAGTGAAATCAGTCGAGTAACGGTGAAAGAAGAAGAACAATGAAGACATTAATTAGTTGCTTCGTATTGTTTATCGGTTTTGAAGTGTCGATGAGTTTACCCGTGCAGAGTGAGTCAAAGATGATACTGGTACCTATCAGGTATATTTATTGCTGCATTTTTAAAACACAATAATATTATTATTTATAATCGAGGTCATTGTAATAATTTTTTTAATTGAAAGTTATCTCTTTTTATGATATTTTTTATTTTAAAACATATATCGTGTCTCCATCAATAAGACGCAGTTTAGGGGTTGACAACAGTTTTTTGCGATTTGCTGCGAAGCGTCTTGATTGTCTTGATTCGTATTTATTATTTATAGTTGAATAAATTGTTATAAAGCAAAACCTGTCTTAATGAGGTTTTATTCAACTAAAATACAAGTATAATTTAGAGTAAACAATTCACATAAACTGTAATGAGTAACTGTCAAATAAAAAAACATGATCTAATCAACACTGATAACTATATCACTGCTAACTATATCACTTACGGTTACAATAAGCCGAAGTTCATTTCTGTTTACACACATTTGTACTTATAAACTTCGAATCGCGGAATTATCATTTTTTATCGAAAAAAATCTCTCAGTGTACATAATGAATTTTTCAATTATGTTTTGAATGAATGAATTAGTTATCTAACTTTATTTTAATTTACCGTTATATTATACCCTTAATAAGCAATTAAGGATCAAAATCAAAGGTTTTAAATAAAAAAAATAGTTAAAAAGTTTTATATTGATTAAAATTTGCTTGGGTTGTCGCGCGAGGCCCTTGCAAGAGCGAGGCCCCAGGCGATTGCCCTGTTCGCCATCCCCTAAGGCCGCCACTGTCAACTAGTCTAAGTTTGAAGAAATGTGAAAATACAAATTGAACATATTTTTATCTAAATATTAATTTACAATATTTTTATTTAGTTTACATACTTACTATATAATTGAATCTATTTCAGTGTTTTACCACCCAATCAGCAACTGAGAGGTCCACTAGATTTCATCGGAAACTGGATCCAATCTTCCACTTTCTTCCCCATAGAAATCAACATACCTGATACGTTTTCTGCAGTCGGTAACACCGTCGGAGGTTGGACTTCCAACGTTGGAAATTTCGCTCAGAACGTCGGATCTACGTTACAAGGTTTCACTCAGAACGTGGGTAACGGTCTTCAGAGTTTCGCACAGGGTTTAACGCAGAGAGTACCATTAGTGGGTGCTTTTATCAGACCCAACGGAAGCGTTACTCAGAGATTTGTCATTTTGATCCCTACTCAGAATATCCAGAATAATAATCAAGAGAATGTTGGGGTGAGTTTTAATACAGGATCTGATATGATGGATATTTTTCCATAATAGAACACAAATGTCCGTGGTTATATTTAATTATTAACAAATTTATTGTCGTGCTTTTAGAATGAAGGATATCGTTGAATTAAATATCTTTCTATTGTTCAAAATTCTGGTCTAATTAACAAAAAATAATCTCTTCCAAAAATATAGTTGTTAATAACACCATATAAAGAAAAAATGTTACTTTTATCAAATGTTATTTCTTTGCTTTCATTTATGCAGCTTGTCACTCTTGTAACACCCTATATGTTGTTGGAGATAATAACTTTGTTTTTGTCTGTAATTATTCACCAAATTTCCTGCATAAAAAGTATTCCTTGTACATAGAAGAATTCGATTATTACAAAAAACGATAATAAATAAAATACCAAAACTTGTAAAACATACAACAACTTCCTTATCAGGTGTCAACAGTGCCGTTCCTGGGGTGGCGAACACCTGCGTGCAAGAATAATTTTGTGCGCCACTATATACTATGCTTAAATTTTGATGATAAGGCCAATTTTCATAATCATTTTTAGTTTGAGGTTTAAACTGAATAGTTACCTTATAGACTAAAGAATAAAGTCACTTTAGTGTAAGTGTTTGATTATGAAAATGGGCGTAATAAAATAAAACAACTAAAAAATTTATTTTCGACATCAAATAAAATAGAATATTAACGTACAATATAGGTCATAAATAAAACACGTCCATTCGGAAATTAACAAAAAATCTAATATAACTCAATTCACTCAACTGAGTGAATTGAGTTAAAACTTTCAAACGGCGCTCAACGCAAACAAATCCGTTAACTTGAAAATGTGTAATATCTGTCTAATACCTAAGTACCTAATGATCAAATAACAAGGTAGTTTTAGAACATAACACGTCTTGCTTTTGCAGATGCAAGCTCATTGATCATTTCATTGTGATCGATGGCTTCACATATTTTATTTTCGATTGAAATAACAGCTAAATCTGAAAGCCTTTCCTGGCACATCGAAGTTCTCAATAAGATTTTACAAGTTTTAGCTTTGAAAAACTTCTTTCGCCAGACGCAACAGAAATCGGCAGCGTCAAAAATATCCTTAATGGTATAAGACAGGTTTGGAAATGAAGACTGCAAATTTTTCTTGGTTATATAATTCAGAATATCTATGGGTGAGTCTGAGATATTGCGAGAGTCATTGACAGGATTAAGGATTTTGTATGATGAAATTTCATTGTACAAATCAAGACCATCAATATCCTTGCAAACATTTCCTTCATGGTGAATTTGCAAAGCCAAATCCAAATCTATGCACGCACGTTTAATCTCATCAGAATTTAGGTTTTGAAAATCACTCAAAAATCCAAATAAATCATTGCATTGCTTCAATCTCTCGAAACGACTTTGTAGGGATTGAACTGTTGTATCCAAAATTTGGAAATAAAAACTGATCTTAAATTTTCGCTTTGGATCTATAACTGGATCGTCTGTATTTTCATATGAAAATTGACGCTTTCTCTTTCGTTCCCTAATTGAAATAAATGTTTGCTCTACATAATTTTTTCCAGCTTCGGCTTTAGCCTCATTCACATAAACATCAAAATTTTCATCTGACCTTTTTTCAGTGAAGTAGTTGATGAGACTTTTTATTTCTCTATGGCATTCATTAACAACTGTATTTGGATTCTACATCATTTTACTCACTATATTGACCTTTGACAATACACCGTACCAAATAATGATGGAACAAATAAATTTAAACGTTTTAATTTTTTTTTAAAAGTACCTTTGCTGAATGTTTGTTATCCATGTCTCTTGAATTATCTTCCATCACATCAAGTAAACTCCTACAAATCTCGAGAAGTTGAAATCTAAGAGGTTGAACTGCTCTGACTCTGCTTTCCCATCGAGTTTTACTCACTGACTTTAAAGAGACATTTTGTAAATTTCGCTTTAAAATATTCCACCTGTAGGGTGAAGCAGAAAAAAAATTGAACAGCTCCTGAATAATTGAAAAAAAACCTACAATCTCGTCTGAGATTTTAGCTGCATTATTAACTGTCAAATTTAATGTATGAGCACAACAAGGCAAAAAAATAGCTCTCGGGTTAACTTTTTGAAATTGAGCTTGAATGCCCACATGCTTCCCAGATATATTTGCGCCATTGTCATAACCCTGACCTCTCATATTAAGAAAATCAATTTCAAAAGTTGGTAGTATCTCATCTCTCAACAGATTGAAAAGCCCTTCTCCTGTACTATCCAAAACTTTAAAAAACCCCAGAAAGTGTTCTCTTATTTCAACCTCATTTGAAGAAAAATGAACAAAGCGAATTATGAAAGTCAACTGCTCAACATGACTAACATCTGGAGTTTCATCCAAAATTATTGAATCATATTTTGCTTTCTTGAGGCAGTTCAAAATTTCTATGCGACAATTTTTTGATAATAGATGGATTAATTCATTTTGAAAGTGATTGCCTAAATAATGGGGCATGTTTTTTTCAACTCTTTAGACCTTTGAATATTGCTCAGGTGCTCCATCATAATCGGATCGAATTTGGCAATCGTTTCGACCAGTTTGAGAAAATTACCATTATTTGATTCGAAAAGATTAGAGCTGTCACCCCTGAATGCTAAATTCTGACTGGCCAAATATTGCACAATACAAATCATTCTTTTGATTATTGCACGCCATCGTCTTTTTTCATTTTCGTAATTATGTTGTTGCTCTTTATCAATTGTGCAATCTTTGCTCAAACGCAATTTTAATTCGTGCCATTTTTGAGCCCCTTTCATATGTTCCATACTATTTTCATGTCGGGAAATATTAACTGAAAGGTGCCTCCAATTGGAGTACCCAGTGGTCAATTGATGAGACAAAGCGCTAAAAACTTTACAAAAAATGCAAAATACGCAATTAATTTTTTTAGAATACACCAACCAATCCCTATTAACTATTTCGCAGTTTGGCAACTTCCTAAGATATTGCGTTACTGAAAATTTCCTACCAGACTCATCAACAGGAAAATTTTCTTTAATTTGAACAGCTCCCTTTGTCACGATTGATTGGATTAGATAATGACTCAAATTATTTGGCCATGTAGATGGATCAGCAATATCAATATCACTAATATCAGCAATGTCAGTGTGCTCAGATCTTTCTTCATTCTCGCTTACCGGATGACCCAGTTCAGGAGGTTGGATCAGGCGTTCCAGAACTTCCAGACGTGGATGGCTGCTGATCTTCGATAATAATCATCGGTTCTGCAACAACTTGTTCTTCTCTTGACAGAAGTGGATTCGCCTAAGAACTGCTGAGTTGAAGGAACCGCTGAGTTTATCCCGCTCTGCCTCCAATTTCAATCGACGTTTTTTATTTTGGGCTCCGGACAATTTTTTTAACTGCCATCACTCATTTCTGAAGAGATAAAAAAAATAATAAGAAAAAAAGCTGAGCGGAGGCAAAATAGAATCAGAAAACTCTCGAATCGAAATATTACTTGATTTAATAACACGTTTTCTTTCATCTTCTCATACCTTAAGATTTAAAATCAGCAACACAACGGCAACACTTAATATTATATTCAAATGGAATTATTATTAATCGTCAAAAATCAACCGACGAATACTCGATGACTGAACTGACTGACTGAAACAAGCCACATTCTCCTGCTAAAATCTGGCGGCAAAATCTGGAGCCGAAAAAAGTTTTTTTTGGAGAACTTTTCAGAAAATAATATTTTTTGCACCTTCGACCTCTCTGAGGCACACGCCGCCGATAAATGCATAAAAAACAATAACATGTATATTATTTGTCGAGCGAGCCGCCAAAGACGAGCGGCATCCTTTGAAGATACGCCGCCGCCCGTAAGCCGAGTGCCGACACGCCGCCAACAGATTTTTTGCATGTAAATTCCAGTGTAGAAGCAAAGTCTAGAAGTTACTTCTTATATTAGTTTACTGTTTCTTCCTGTAATCAAAGTTTACAGCTTTGCTATAATTTGATTTTTAATACCTTTAATGCCGATTTTTCTTCCAATAAGAAGTGCGTTTTTGCAAGAGTAACGAATAGTTGAATTTGGCGCCCCTTAAATTGGGCGCGGGGCATTCGCTGTATACCCGCCAGGAACGGCACTGGGTGTCAAAATAATTCATGCCAATCCTGTGTTACGCAAACCACCTCAAGTTATACTGAAACCATAGTAGAGTAGGTCATATTACTAACGTTACAACAATTCAAAAGGTGTTTGATGACTGATAACATGTGTCAGATTGTTGTATTTTTATAAATGATTCTCTTATTTTAATATATATTTTTTAAAATCTCAAAGATAAAGCCAAATATATAGGAATAAAGATAAAGCAAATAAAAAAAATTCGATACTGCCATTCAGTTGTACAAATAATATTTATAAACAGTTATTGTTAGAGTAAGTGCTTTTATTTATTATGCTTTTATTTATGTAAATAAACTTTGTTCTTATAAATTGTTGTTTTATTTCGAAGTATACAGAGTGGAACAAACAAATGGAACAAATTCAGTAGCTACTAGTTCAAATAATGTTCCGAATACGCATTCTGTCAAAAATTTCAAACTTTATGATGGCTTTGACAGATTTTACATGTCTAAACCTTAGAGTAATAATATACATAGAGAGGGCTATTCATTCATAAACACGTTTATTGTTGCGGCCAACAATTCTAAACGCCAGTAGTAAAATCATGAATGAATTACAAAAAGTGGGCATTGTATTGTGGATACATCGCCTTGGCGTCATCGTCAAATCATAGGCATACCAAATCTATTTAAAAACCACAAATTTAAAATTATTTTATTGGAATTTTGGTGTTTATAAATATTTCATTTGATGAAATTAAAGTTTGTTGGATTTTAATTAATTTAATGTAATTAATCTACATATCTAATCTATATACAGGGTGGTCCTTAAGTAATTGTACATAGAAATATGGTAGATTCCTGACTTTAAAGTATTACGATTTAAACCAACTAGCTTTAATAAAATCTTGCTAATAAGAAATATACAGGATGTTTAAGGTAAAATTTTAAAATTTCTTTTTTGCAATAACTTTAACGTTTTTGGATATGTATACATAAAAATTTGGAAATAGAGGTTTTTGGGCACGAAAAATTATAATCTGGTACCTACTTCGATGTAATTTGCAGAGGGCGCCACATAGGCTACATTTGTGGCATCAATGTGCCCTGAATTTTTTTGCTGTTTAAGTTAGCGGTATTTTTGTAAAAGAATATTGAAGCCACGTTATTTTAATAGAAAAAAGGTATACTTGTGATTAACCTTAAAACTTAACGGTTTATGATATAATCGCATTTTAGGGATCAGCTGCATGATTATTATTGAAAACATTTAGAAAACAAATTTAAGAAAAACTAAGCTAAATAACATTATAACTTCAATTGTGTCACATTAAATGTTCGATATGTCCTCCATTCTCGTCGAAGCATTTATCTACACGTTCCATAAAAGATCGTCTCATATTAAACAAGATCATTGGATCAAAAAATACCGCTGCTCTATTTATTTCTTCCCAAAGTTGGTCGCTTGTATTTATGGGATCCTTATAAACAAGTTGTTTCATTGCACCCCATACACCGAAATCGAGAGGATTCAAGTCTGGACTACGTGCTGGCCAAGGAAAATGGCTACCACGACCAATCCAGCGTTCAGGAAATTTGTTATTCAAATATGTTTTGACTGCTCTCGTATAATGCGGCGGTGCACCATCTTGCATGAACCACATATTTTTTCTTATATTCAGTGGCAATTCTTCCAATAGATTAATGAAATCATTTTGCAAAAAATGTAAGTAGTTCTCACCATTCAAATTACGAGGTAACTCGTATGGTCCTAAGAAATTGTTACCAATGATACCACACCAAACGTTTATTTTGAATTCATATTGGAAATGGCTTACTCGTTTATCATGGGGATTTTCAATAGCCCAAAGATGATTGTTCCTTAAATTAAAAATACCACGGCGGTTGAATGTAGCTTCGTCGGTAAATAATATTCTGTCGACGAAGGTGTGATTAAGATTTGGCCTGTTTCGGATAGCACTTGCAAATTGGTATCTCAACGGTAGATCTGCTGGCAATAAATTTTGTACCGGAGTAAAATGGTATGGGTGATACTTCTCGAGGTGTAGTCTTTTTAAAATAGAAGTTTTACTGATTTGTAAAGCAGCAGATAAACGCCGTGTACTAACTTGAGGATCATCTTCAATGCGAACCATTATTTCGTCATCTTTATCAGGCGTAATTATTCTTGGTCGGCCTAAGTTATCACGCTTAGGACGAAACGAACCACTATCGCCTAAATTCCTGAATAGATTCTGGAATGTTTGATGATTAGGTTGCTGCCTGTTTGGATATCTTCTCAAATATTCTCGTTTCGCAGCTCGCCCATTAAAATTTTGCTGACAGTAAATAGCAACCATATCTCTCATATCTGTATTAGAATAATTATTATGCCTCGGCATTTTCTGCTTTTTTTAAATTAACTAATAAAATGCAAACTTAATATTACAAGACTGACATAATATTGAAACAAATCGAATGCTTCGCTGTCAAAATCATTCGTGACGTCAGCCTACTATGTTAATAGTTTCCGAAATGAATAATTATTACCTTGGGGAAGAAATAAATAGAGCAGCGGGTGTTTTTGATCCAATGATGTTGTTTAATATGAGACGATCTTTTATGGAACGTGTAGATAAATGCATCGACGAGAATGGAGGAAATATCGATCATTTAATGTGACACAACTGAAGTTATAATGTTATTGAGTTTAGTTTTTTTTAATTTGTTTTCTAAATGTTTTTAATAATAATCAAGCAGCTGATCCATAAAATGCGATTATATCGAAAACCGTTATGTTTTAAGGTTAATAACAAGTATACCTTTTTTCTATTAAAATAACGTGGCTTTAATATTCTTTTACAAAATACCGCTAACTTAAACAGCAAAAAAATTTAGGGCACATTGATGCCACAAAGGTGGCCTATGTAGCGCCCTCTATAAACTACATCGAAGTAGGTACCAGATTATGATTTTTCGTGCTCAAAAACCTCTATTTCCAAATTTTCATGTATACATATCCAAAAACGTTGAAGTTATTGCAAAAAAGAAATTTTAAAATTTAACCTTTAACATCCTGTATATTCCTTATTAGCAAGATTTTATTAAAGTAAGTTGGTTTAAATCGTAATATTTTAAAGTCAGGAATCTACCATATTTCTATGTACAATTACTTAAGGACCACCCTGTATATACAAAAATGAATGCATATCAAATTCTACACCGTTCAACCGATCACCCTCAAAATAGGCATATATATGTATTTTTCTATGCAGAATTTGTATTTCCTATCCTTTTTGTTGTAACTTCCCACCAGGGGGCGTTGCAGCATATCAACTTCTATATAGTTTACTTTTTCCAGGAGCACAAATGTATGTGCCACGAGCCGTAAGGCGAGTGCTGCAGATCAAGGGAGTGCAAAAAGTGCCTTACATACGAATTGTACACAATATTTTTTCTACGACCAAGTTTCTTAATGAAAGCATAAAGTAACTTATATAGGTATTTTATTTAAACGTTGAACTGCAAGGATTTAAAAAATGAAAAACAGTTAAACCTAGTAATTGTGAAATTTTAACAATTTTGAATTGTTATACCTGGTGTATCTTTTTTTAATCATAAGTTTTAATTTCTTTTAATATTAATATCTGTCACCGAAATTCATTATAAATATAATATTAGTTTGTCAAAAGGGGTTTTGACATTGAGATTTCCTTCCCACCAGGTCAGCATATCAACTTCTATATCGTTTACTTTTTCCACGAGCGCAGAAGTTTGTGGCACGACCCGCAAGACGAGAGCTGAAAACCAATGGAGCGAGAGAAGAGCTTTCCGTACGAGTTG
Source organism: Galeruca laticollis (assembly GCA_963921935.1). Taxonomy (NCBI): domain Eukaryota; kingdom Metazoa; phylum Arthropoda; class Insecta; order Coleoptera; family Chrysomelidae; genus Galeruca; species Galeruca laticollis. Next base: position 58,305,429 of record OY998185.1, on the reverse strand, counting down.
TGCACAATACTTTTTAACGATCACGTTTATTAATCTAAGAAAAAGTAACTTATATAGGCGTTTTATTAAAATTTTGAACAGAAATAATTTAAAAAATGAATATTGAAAAATTAGTTAAACATGGGTACAGTTAATAATGAAATTTGAATAATTTTGAATTGTTTAGCCTGGTCTATTTTTTTGATAATAAGTTATAATTAATTGTAATATTAGTGTTTGTCAACGAAATTCATTACAAAGATAAGTTTAGATTGTCAAAATAAAATTTGACATTGACATTTCCATTCCAAAAGGTAGCGCTGCAGCTTATCAACTTCTATATCGTTCACTTTTTCCATTAGTGCTGAAGTTTGTGGCACGAGCCGTAAGGCGAGTGCCTCAAATCAAGCGAGCGGCAAATGTAATTTGCGTATGAGTTGTACACGATATTTATTCTACGACCACGTTTATCAATGAAAGCAAAAAGTAACTTTTATAGGAATTTTATTTAAACTTTGAACAGAAAGAATTTGAAAAATGAATATTATATTTGAAAAGTCCTGAAGGACCAGGTTCCGTAAACCTAAAACACATAAATCAGAATAGGTTGTTAATTCTAGTCACTGGAACAAACTGTAAATACATTTTATTGCCTATTACAAAAACATTTAGGAAAAAATATATGCTACAACAAACCTAACTAAAAAACTAACCTATATGCAAATATAAAAGAATCTGAAGTAAGCAATGATACACCACTCATAAATGAATATTTCTCAGTTACTGTTACTAGTTCATCAACAACTTCTTCTACTGGTAAACTAAAAATAAAACACAATTAACAATTTTTTTGTTTTAATAATAAACTTAGAAAAGCATTACTTTTTTAAATGAAACTAATTGTCAATTTCTTAGAATTTTTAGCATATTTTCAATATATTGTGGAATTATCTAGAAACAGTACAGTTAGTTTCATTTAAAAAAGTAATATGAGTTGATTCCACAGAGTAAAGATCGAAACAGTGAATTTTATTAAAAAGCAGTTTAAAAAAATATACTCCCTAATAAATTACTTAAATATTTACCTTTCGACATCACTAAGAGTAGCACTAGAAGCTTGCTCAGATACATTTTGTGCTGGTAAATCTTTTTGATGACAATCTGAGTTATTTGATGAAGACCTAAAATAGACATATTCTTTTAACAAATTAATGTAAGTCAACTAACTCAGTCATCATTGCTATCTGAATAAAATGGATCATATGTGGCCAAATGACATCTTAAAAAATTAAAATAATAATTTAATTTTTAAATACAGTTCAGTTCCAAAATACGAGTAGTAGGCACTAAATTCTCCGAAATATTGCATTAAACCAAGAACAATTGTAGTTTAGTTTAGTTTGGTGCCTACTATATTGGAACTGAACTATAGTTATCTGGACAGCCCAGAGTGTCACCAGTCGCCCAATAAAGTAATGACTTATAATTAATAATCTATTTAAAATTTGTCTTTTATGGCCGCTTTATCAGCTGTAATAAAAAGCTTATTATAATGAAAGGAAATTTTATTTATCAGGACAGTGACTTTTTTATTTTGGGCATTACTTCAAGGGCCCATTGTACTAAGAAAATGTGTAGGTACTTACATTACATCTGGTGGATTAAATTCAAAAACTGACATGGGAAGAGCATCTTTGTTTAGAAACTTACGGCCACTACTCCTATATATAAAATCAGATTGTTTAAAATGCTTCGAATAAATTTCAGGTCGTTTTGGTAGATCATGAGTCTTGCTTAGACCCAGTAAAGCAAACCAAATTCTTCTTGTTTCCAAATTGGTGGGAAAACTAGAATAAAACAACACCAAATTGAAATTTGCTTTTTATAATTGAAAAACTTTTAAGCATTTTAAATATTATTGAAATGAATAATAAAAGTCGCCGCCACTGGATAGCCGTTCAAATATTTACATACCTGTGTAATGATAGTTCGGGGTAATTTCGACCGTTTTTCCGACAGACTTGGCATTGACGAACCATGATAATAAAAAACACTAAATTAATTAACTTAAAACCAAATTTTGTCACTAAAAGCCTTGAAAAACACACATAACATCGATAGAACTCAATTTTTACATGCTAGTCCTAATGGCGCTCGTAATAAACCAATAATCTTTGTAATAAACAAACCACGTTTGACAGTATTTACTATAATACTACAATCCAATAGAAATGGTAGTCGAGAGCGCTCTGACCATATTTGCATCTCTCTTTATATCGTAACTGAACAAAGACAAAACTACTAAATAGTTTATACTAGACAAACAATGCAGGTACTGAAATTTTCAGCAATGTTGCCACATTTAGTTACAACAAATACTTGTTTAAAATTTACATAAGAATATGCCTTTGTTATATAAAATTCAAGTATTATTAATTAATTTTAAAAGCAGCGACTCAAATGCATAAATTATTGTGACTTTTAATTGCATAACGTTGCATGACGTTTTCATTGCATAACTTTTTAACAAATTTTCAATAAAATTTCTAATTTCATTTTTCCTGCATCTAAAAAGAGTATTTGTATATTTGGCAAAGCAGTGGAAGTGTCCCGCAAGTGAACTTAGATTGTGACTCAATGTTTGGGGCAGGAAAAAGTCGAAACAAACATATCTATTTTAATTGTTAATCTGAGGTCTAAACCAACTCTTAATATACGCGTGGAATGAGCAAATGAAATAAATTCAGTAGCTGTAAGATGACATTTAACTGTTGGAATTTTAATTTAGTTTCAACAAAAATCACTTCATTTTTATCACTTTAACACTTTTAAATGAAAAAAAAAATATTTATAATAACATCTGATTTACAAATAGTTGTCCTTTGAGAAAGGATTAGATTTTTATGATGCCCATTTAAAGAAGTATCTAAATATCCAACAAATTATGTTGAAATCCGGTATAGGTGTTTTAAGATTATACAAAGATGTTTACCTTAATTGTGAGAAACAAGAAATGATAATATAGTGGATTGAAAACCTTTTTTTAGTCTGAACTAATATTCTGTAATAGACAGAGATGCCTACCGGATATTTAATTTAAAAAAATAAACAGTATTCGTAAAACTGTAATCAAAGTTTAATTTAATTCGACCGATCACTAATCCATATCAAATATTAACTCCCTTCAGGTGATACAACTGCAACCCCTAAATCTTCCAACTGGAAATAAGCGCTTGTAATACTTTTTGAAAGATCATTTTATTCTTTCTTCAAAGCTGCTACGGTTTTAAATTTTGTTGCAGAAATTAAAAAGGCGTCATTTTGTCTCTAGTGACGAAAGTTAAATTTATGTTTTCAATCATATCCCGCTCGTATACAGTGCTTCTCAAAAGTCTCTTAAGTCGCTTAAGAGCAGAAATATCTCCAACTGCATTTATAATGCGAGATCTCAGCAATTAACTCTTTTAAAACAAGTTCTGCTGGTGCTTTAGACTATTTAAGACCTTCACATCTATAAGATTTAATAAGTTACAGTGCTGGCCCTTCAGGAAAAAATCTCTTATCATCTTTGTGTAAATTATGTCTTCTTCTTCTTCTTCTTCTTCTTCTTCTTCTTCTTCTTCTTCTTCTTCTTCTTCTTCTTCTTCTTCTTTTAAATAGACCTATTGGTCTGTTGCTTGCTGAAGCCGTCTCTGGATGGTTTCTTGCGAGGTGGACTGCCAGCTTTCCTGCCACCTTTTTGGGGGTCTTCCTGGTGGGCGATTTCCGTGTGGCTTGCTTTCCATCATTATTCTCGGTAATCTGTTTTCGTCCATTCTTCGTACGTGCGCGTACCATTCTCTTCATCTCTGTCTGCCCCATCTGACTATGTCTACTATGCTGCATTGAGCTCGTATGTCAGTGTTTCTTATCCTGTCCCGTCTGGTCTTCCCTAGGATAGTTCGTAGGATTTTCATTATTATGTAATTTTATTTATTTATTTTAAATGACACAGTCAACATCAATATTCGTCCTATTTTATTCGGAGCGTCACTATTAGCTTTAACTAAAAAAGCAGGAGGTATCAGACCAATTGCTATTGGTACAGTTTACCGTCGTTTAGTAGCGAAAATAATTTGTTCAAACATCAGAGACAAATTAGGATATTTACTTCGTCCATTACAATTTGGTTTCGGGTCGAAAGGTGGTTGTGAAGCAGTTGCACATGCAGCAAGACGTTACGTCTCTAATCATCCAGACGTTAATAATAAAGTTTTTCTGAAAATTGATTTTAAAAATGCTTTCAATGCAATTCATCGCGATCATTTATTAAAACTTGTAGCACATATTCTACCTGAAATTTTTCCTTTCATCAATCAGTGTTATCGATTCCTTTTATATCTTTTATTTGGCGAAAACATCATTTATTTGGAAAGATGCGTCCAACAAGGGGACCCTTTGGCACCGCTCCCCTTTTGCATATCGATACACAAACTTATAAGCAACATTGACACAGAATTCAATGCTTGGTACCTTGATGATGGTTCTTTAGGTGGTAATACTAATTCCGTGTTCAAGTCTCTTGTCTATATTATAAACAATTCCAAGGATATTAGTCTTGAACTCAATTTCAGCAAATGCTAGTTATTTTTCTTAGAATCACCAAATAATCTAACCATTGATAAATTTAATTCTGTAGCACCAGGCGTATAACAATTACCAACAGACAAAATTTATTTCTATTAGGTGCTCCTTTATTAAACGAATCGTTTCTATCAGCTTTAAATGAAAAACTAACCTTTTTCAAAAACATTTCATATCGTTTATCCTGGTTACCTTCTCAGTAATTGCCTATTAATTCCAAAATTAACATATATCTTAAGATGTAGTCGACCTGGTTACATAATGATATCTTAATCAATTTTGACAATAACATTCGTCATTCATTAGAGTCTTTAATTAACATTAAATTAGAGGACCTTTCTTGGAAACAAGCTTCACTACCTAGTTCATATGGTGGTTTAGGAATTCGCTCAATCGATTCAGTAGCTCTTCCTTCTTTTTTGTCATCATTAAATAGTTCAAAAAATTTCATTAATTACATTCTGCCTATATTTTTCCACACACAAGACCCTTTATTAATGGAGGCAGAAAATATTTGGTCATTAAAGTCTAACAAAGTTGTACCCGATGAATATGAATCCTTTAAAAAATCCTGGGATATACCTTTATTGAACATTGAAAAAGAAAATCTGTTATCAATTTACCAGACAAGGCTCGTTTGAATGCAGCATTTTCAAAGGAATCAGGAGCATGGTTGAACGCTATACCGTCGGCTCCATTAGGTACGCTTTTAGATGACGAAAGTTTTCGCATTTATATTGGTCTCCGTTTAGGTTGTCAAATTTGTGTAAAACATCGCTGTCGTTGCGGAGCTGATGTATGATGAATATGGTAGACACGGCCTAAGCTGCAAATTAAGTACCTGCCGTTTTTCACGTCATTCTGCAGTAAATGATCTAATCAAACGAGGCATGGCATCTGCAAAGATTCCCTGTTCGTTGGAACCGTTAGGTACTTGCCGCGACGACGGTAAACGTCCAGATGGTATGACCCTCATTCCATGACAACGCGGCAGACCAGTTATATGGGATATCACTTGCACTGACACTTGGGCTCCGTCCCATGTCCGATCCACATCTACTTCCGCAGGCGCTGCAGCTTTACAAGGCGAAACTTTTAAAATCAATAAATACAAAAATTTGGAGAACATATACATTTTTATTCCTGTAGCAATTGAAACCTCTGGTGTTTTCGGTCATGAAGCTTTAAAATTCATCAAAGAAATCGGTAAAAAAATATCAGTAGAAACCAATGATCCAAGAGCAACTTTGTTCTTTATACAACAAATAACATCTTTTCTCGGTACGTTTCCCCGTTCTAAACCTCTAGAAGAACTTTTTATGAAATCTAATCATAAGAAACGTAATTCTTCTACCACTTTTAAACTTTCTCACATTACAGACCCTAAAACATGTGATCTTTCCTTTTTCCGAAATTCTTATTTAACATCTTCATTCTCTTCTTCAGAATGTGTGCCTTCTGATAATACGTGCGTTGACAATTTAATAAATTATGCCCCCAACAAGCTTTTGGGCCTCAGTGTACTAAAAAATACAGATAACCACCAGCCAGATGATGTCCCATTCATAGGAATACTGAAGAAGATGACTATGTTAGACAATGATGCGATTCCTATACGCAATAGCTTATCTCTAACCAAAACACTCTTCAAATCCGTAATATCTACATCCAATTCAGTAGCAAACATCATCAATTCAAATTCCTTATCACGCCGATCAAGTGAGAAAGACAATCCGAGATGATTCGTACAATGATAGTAGTTGCGAAAGGGCTTTTAACAATATTTCCACATTCAGATCCATAAAGGGTATTCCCCAAGATTCTTTGGGTCTCAAAGGCCTCAAAAATATTGGTAACACATGTTTCATGAATAGTATTATCCAATGCCTATCAAACACAAGGTGGCTATTAGAATATCTAAAGAAAGACGCATACATAAGAGATATTAACATAAACATATCTAGCATGAAAGGAACACTAATTAAAGCATTTGCTGAAGTTATTCAAGAGCTTTGGTCTGAAGACGGTTCAGACAGAGTGGTTAATACAGTATCATTGAAAAGTAAGATTCAGCGATTTACTTCAAGGTTCATGGGATACACTCAACATGATGCACATGAGTTTCTTCGTTACCTTCTTATTAGCAGGACTTCACGAAGATATCAACAAGGTATATGAAAAACCAAAGCCCATATTAACAGAAATTGATGACAAATTTTTGATATCGAGAAAGCACAAGAATTTTGGTTAATATATGCGAGAATGGACAACTGCAAGATTATGGATAACTTTGTCGGTCAATTTAAATTAACAATCAAGTGCACACACTGTGGTCACTGTTCAGTTACTTACGATCATTTTTGGGATTTATCCCTTCCGATACCACAAAGAACAGGTCAATTACGACTTTCACAATGTTTAGATTCGTTTACAAGAGAAGAAACACTCGACGGTGAAGAGAAACCAACTTGTTCGAAATGTAAGGAACGAAGACGATGCATTAAATCATTCTCAATTCATAAATTTCCGAAAATACTGGTTATTCACCTGAAGCGCTTTTCGCAAACAGAAATATTTAGTGAAAAACTTAATGATTCAATAGATTTTCCAATAGAAGGGCTTGATATGAACCATTACGCGGCTGATAATGTGGCACCTTGTATCTACAACTTCTACGCTATATCTAATCACTGTGGAACCACTTATAATGGTCACTACACAGCATTTTGCAGACATCACTACACGGGACAGTGGCACGAATATAACGATTCAAGAGTGCTATTAATATCGTGGAAATCTTTAGTCAGTGGAGAAGCATATGTTCTCTTCTATGAACAAGATGACACAAAATCCCACCTTTAAGTTTAATAATTTTTTTTATTAGTTTTTAAATTATATATTTTCATTGTGAATCAATGTCTTATTTGTTTCTTTTTCTGCAAAATTTATTTATATATTCATATATACATTGTAACCGTTTAAATATAAATAAAATTGATTTTGTTAAAAAAAATAAACCATTAAATTTTAAAGCCGTATATGAAGCATGAAATAACATTTTAGTATTCGAAATGATAATGTATATAGATGAGGGTTTTCATACATATAAATATTAACATAACTTATTTACTATTTATTAAAAATTCCTGAAATCCCTTGCATAAAACAACATATTCACTAACTGTATAAAATGTGTCGTGTTTCTTTTAAATTATTATAAATTTCATTCTAATTTCGACGGATTCTTTTGAAATTACATCCTCTACTGAGTTATTAGTTTTTTTTATTCTGTATGGTTGTGAGGATTTTGTTCACTGTTTTTACTATCGGCATCTATAATTGATTGAGACATGTTTCTTTTTACAATTTATAAATATACGTTAAAATGATGGCTTTGCTATTGGGCTCCTTTTTTTTTTAATTAAACATACAAAATATAATACTATACAATTGAAGCTAGAATAATTCTAAATAGTTTAAAATCCGAATATCAGCAGCCCTATTAGTTCTGTCACAACGTCAATGTATCCAAGAAAATAGATTCAAGGTGCTCATTTTAAACCAGTATAATTTATTATATTGTAAATAAGGGAAAATCGTACATCAAAGAATATTCTTTGGTAAACATGTAAACAACAAAATCACATGACATTGACAGATAACTGACTCTGAGTCAGACATGCGCACTTAGAAAATGAATTCTAAAATAGCACAAGCTTCGTTTCTTATTGGGCTGGTGTATTCTGTGCTAATAGTGTTTACTTCACTTTGTTTGTGTTTTCTCACGGCAGATGGCGTAAGCGTTATCTTTCTCGGTACCTATAATGTAATACATCCACCAAATGATAGATTTCCTGGCTCTGTGATCTGTCACTCAAGAAGTTAATCACTCCTGACAGTTGAAATTTACATTCGATCATTTAAAACTTACATTTTTCTTTAAAAAAATGTCAAAGAAACAAGGCGATCGAAAAGCGTCACTTCCTCGGTTGCTGACGAGTAGCAGCGTGTTCAGTAAAAAACCTAGAAAACCTCGGAAAATCAAAGTCAATAATGATAGACTTCATAAATCATCAATCTATTATGTCGCCGAAGAACCAAATTCTAGAATAGGCATTTTGGAAAAGTTTTTAGATTTTTTATTAGAAGACAAAATATATGTAAGTGTATCGTTTCTAAGATATTCAAGAATACTATTACTTCTAGGACAATCTATACAGTAAAACTGTAGTATAGTGTAAGGTACGCAACACTTTTGACCATAATTACGTAAAACTTGTTGTGGATAAATTTCGAAATGCCGCTAATCGAATTTTAGGGTAGAAAAGGAGGGAAGAGGAAGGGTAGAAACACCCCCTCCACCAGTTGTAGCACTGCATGCAATGGGGAATTTGACGATGATTGTTGTATTCTAAACATCAAAGAAGAACGAGTGTCCCAAATTGGTGTGTTTTGCAGGGTATCTCGTAAACTAAAAGAGATAGAAGAAAAGCAGTTAAGATGTTATGACTTCTTTTTTTGTTAAAGTAACGATAGCCTAATTAAATCTTTAGTAACTCCCTGCAGCTGGAAGATACAGGGCGATTATTGAAAACTGTCGAAAACTACAAAGTACTATAACTTCTTAATTAAGAAAAATATAATAAAACGTTATAAAAACTTTAGATAGATATAATATTAAAGAGTTCAGTGGCGCACAGAATTTTTTTATTAGGGGGCTCACTAAGGAAATATAATGCAAACTTATGTTGTTTTAAATGGGACACCCTGTATATTTTGACGTTTTTCGTTTTCTTTTTTAATTCTCATTCACCTGATATGACATATTATATATCCATTTTCAATGGTTGGAGCTACAGTGCAAATAAACCATTTATGGATGTTATCAGGTGAAACACACTTAAAAAATTGAACACTCAGTAATGAAATTTAACATTTGATTATGAGGATACTGATGGGTGACAATTTTATCTATCAAAGTTATAATTAATAAAAAATAAAACCAGATTAAAAACATAAAAACAATAAACTTATGAAACAACAAGAAATATTGTAACAACTAATCTACCTTTAACTAATTTTATTAGAATGTAAAAATTACATTAAATGTTCAAAATGTCCTCCGTTTCGTTGTAATAATAATTGACACCTTTTTCTTACTGATCTTACACAATTGAGAATGTGCACTGGCTTCATTTTTCTAAATGCGGCATGAATATTTTATAATAAATATTCCCTACTCTCGAAGTTAGTCTTGTAAATATTATTTTTTGAAAATCCCCAAATAAAAAAATCAGGAGGATTTACTTCCGGAGAACGAGGGGGCCACCTAACCAGTCCATAAGTACCAATCCACCGATTAGGAAATTTTTCGTTTAAATAATCTCCAATGAATAGAGCATTATGGGCAGGTGCTCCATCTTGTTGGAACCAAAATGTGTCCCTATCAGCCAACACTTCCTCTTCCAAAAGTTGGTGTAAGTTTATTTCCAAGATATCTATATATCCAGCAGCAGTTAGTTTATCATCAAATATATGATAAACTAATTTATTATGTTTGACAAAACAACTAACGTTAAAGCCGAATCTGCCTTGTCTCCTAATCCCCTGAACTAAGTGTGGATTTGAGTCGTTCCAATATAGTTCATTATGTCTGTTAAATATTCCTGCACTGCTTATGCGAGCTTCATCGCTAAATATTACCTTTGAATAAAAATTTGGATGTTCATTACATTTTCCTATATACCACTGTGCCAATTGTGTTCTTCTCAAAAAATCGTTTGGGTATAATTTTTGACGGACGGATGTCCGATAAGGCCTAAATTTATATTTATTTAAAATCCTTCCTGCAGTAGTTTTTGGAACACCTATTTCATTTTCAATTTGACGTAGAGAAGATTCATGAGGTGCTTGGATATATCCCAACGTATTTACCTCTCTTTCTTCATGATTCTTTTCGTACTTATGCCGTGGTTTCACAAAACATCCATACTCGATTAAATTTGAATCGAGTTTTTTAAAAATTCTCTTGTCAGGTTGCCTTCTTTCTGGATATCGTTGAAAATATAATTCAGACGCATAAATAACATTCTTTTGACATTCAATATATGCCACATGCATATCATATTTTTCATAATTTTCAAAATTCATGTTGTTGACAAGACTGCACGTCGTAAAATTAATTCTGACAGGTAACACAGGTTTTGTTTTATTTTCATTGGTAAGAGGACCAAAGCCTACTTGATGAAATGAACATTCTTATAAGATATAACAATCATGTCAATTGAGGTAAACAAACTAAAATATAACAACATATCGGGTTAAACATAATTAGAAATAAAAGTAAAATCGGTAAAAAAATACAGACATCTTATTTCGTGATGTTATTTACCAAAAAACGGATTCAATAATTTCAAAATAATAATATAGGTACTTAAAATCAATAATCAGCTATATTTACCTACTTTGTTTCACTGTTCACTGATCTTATTTTTGGTAATGCTGAATTGGTTGAAGATTATTTAAACGAAAAACTTTTTAATCAATGAAAACGGATGACATTTTGAACATTTAATGTAATTTTTACATTCTAATAAAATTAGTTATAGGTAGATTAGTTGTTACAATATTTCTTGTTGTTTCATAAGTTTATTGTTTTTATTTTTTTAATCTGGTTTTATTTTTTATTAATTATAATTTTGATAAATAAAATTGTCACCCATCAGTGTCCTTATAATCAAATGTTAAATTTCATTACTGAGTGTCAAATTTTTTAAGTGTGTTTCACCTGATAACATCCATAAATGGTTTATTTGCACTGTAGCTCCAACCATTGAAAATGGATATATAATATGTCATATCAGGTGAATGAGAATTAAAAAAGAAAACGAAAAACGTCAAAATATACAGGGTATCCCATTTAAAACAACATAAGTTTGCATTATATTTCCTTAGTGAGCCCCCTAACAAAAAACTCTGTACGCCACTGAACTCTTTAATATTATATCTATCGAAAGTTTTTATAACGTTTTTTTATATTTTTCTTAATTAAGAAGTTATAGTACTTTGCAGTTTTCGACAGTTTTCAATAATCGCCCTGTATCTTCCAACTGCAGGGAGTTACTAAAGATTTAATTAGGCTATCGTTACTTTAACAAAAAAAGAAGACTTAACTGCTTCTCTTCTATCTCTTTTAGTTTACGAGATACCCTGCAAAACACACCAATTTGGGACACCCTGTACAGTTATAGGTATAACAGACAGTAGATTATTTGATGAGACTTGTTTAGTCATCAGTTTAAACAAGAATTTCATCATTGTTATCCTTCTTCTAACATGCAATGCTTTTATTTTGAATTCTTTTCTTAGCATTTCGCTTCGTATGACGTTGTAATCGGGCCAGTGATGAATTTTTTTTAAATAGAGATGGCGCAAAAACTTATTCTGTATTTTTCAAGATAATTCAAGGAAATTTGTAGTTGTTGTTCCCAAATAATAGATGCAAAATCTAATTTTGGCAAAACAAAGGTATTGTACAGTAATTTTACTGTATCCAAATTAGAGAATGTTGAACTTCGTCTCAGAATGAAGCCTAAGATTCTATTGCAGCTATTGGCAGTGTTTTACTTTCCCGCCCAACCTTTCTATATGCGAGAAAAGTATTGGTTTACCCCAAAAAAAGTTGAAATTTTGAAAGTTTTTCTTGAGTTATTTTTACGTTTTCCATCAACAACAACACGAAAAAACGGTTTTCAGAAAAAAAATCCTGCAGCGCTATTCTTGACATCATTCGCGATTTCACGTATACGCGAATTTACGAAGGGTCAAATTGCGAACACTTGATGAAAGTGGTATTCTTGAACACCCTTCGCGATTCCTTGCGAGTGTCGGTTTGGCAACAGCTAAATAATTGAAAACTGATGTCAAAAAAGAAGATTTGTAAAAAGCAGACAATAAGTATATAACTTCATGCTTTTAACATTAGTTATAGACTGATATTGGTACATTATTATTTGTAATTTTTTTAAAGCAATATGTCGAATATTGATAAAAAATCGTATGTAACATTGGAACAAAAGAATTTGTTAGTAGAATTTATGAAAAAAAATCCTAATTTGGTAAGTGGAAAGTATTCTCCAAATTTTACACAAAAGGACGGCCAATCATTGTGGCAAGATATCTCCGCCATCCTAAATAGTTGCGTAGGTGCCAGAAAAGACTGGAAAGCATGGAGAAAGGTAGATATATTTGTATTTCTGAAATAATCCATCGATCTAATTATAATTTATGTTTTAGACATGGCAGGATATAAGATCCAGGACAAAAGCGAAAAATGTTGAATTTAAAAAACAATGCTCGGCCACTGGTGGAGGGCCTTACATAAAAAAATCCATTAATGCATTTGAAGATAATGTTTTAGAGACAATCACGGCGGTAGCAATTGAAGGCCACACTAATGTGAAGGAATCATCAGTTAATTTTAGTATTAAAGGGGAGTGCAATGATATTGACCTTATATTGGAAGATACAGGAATTTCAGCATCAACATCCACAGAAGATGTGATTCCTGAAATGTTGAAAGATAATTCAACTTCTTCAGAATTTTTAAATCCTGGCACTTCTGCAGAAAAGTCTCCTGCAAAGAAACTATTTCCTAGGGCACCAAGAAAAAAGCTAATTTACAGCTCACAAGCAGCTCAAGATTATAAAATTTCATTGGATAATAAAAACAAAATAAAAACTGTATATTATGAAAAAAAATTAGCTCTCCTAGAGCGTATTGTGTCTGCCAAGGAAAGGATTGCAGATGCCAAAGAAAAATCTGCTAAAGCAATGGAAAGCACCGCAGAAAATCTAGGGATGTTGGCACAAGTGGGACAGTCATTATATGATTGTCTATGCTAATTTTGTACCTAAATGAATGTAGCGGTTTTTTTTGTTACTTTGAACAATCAATCTGCTGTACATTCCTGGTGGCATATTTTTTATGGGAATCAAGCCACAATATTATTTTAAACGTTTCTTGAGAATGAGTCTACCGGAATGTTGAAAATAAAGCATAAAATAATATTGTGATTGGTTTCTCATCAAAAAGAAACTAAAAACATAATTTCTATTATTTTAATAGATTGTTTTCATTTGTTTATTTTGTACCCATTTTAATCTTTGTAATCTTTTTGTTGTGTTGTTTAATGTCAGGTATATATTTTTAAATAAACTGTACCTTAGTTTGAAAAAATAAATTTTTTTACTGCCTTCTATTTACCTTCTTCACTTTGATATTCCTTAATTAGCTGAAAGGGGGCTTTTAATTAGTAGGATGGCAGGTTGTGTAATAAATGATAATGTTTAGGTCAAAATTCAATTTAATAAACTCTCATATTAAACATAATTTCTGTTATTAAGAATGTTTATTGGTAAGTAATACCCAATTATTACAAAGTTTCAAAATATACCTAACACATTAATTGTTGAAAAAAGTATTAATTAATCTTCTTCTAGCACGTCTTCCAGCTTTTAATTCTGGATTAACCCTTTGCGCAGGGTTATCTTCATCCTCATCATTATGGTTAACAAAAATGCCCATATCAACATCAACTTGTTCATCATCCCTTACAGGTGGTACATGGTATTCTATGCACATATTGTGTAATATGACACATGCATTAATTATTCTGCATACAACAGGGGGTTTGTAATGTAATGCTCTATCTTTGCATAAACATCTGAACCTCATCTTTAGGACACCATTACACCTTTCTATTGTATTTCTGGTTGACCTTTGTCTCCTATTATAAGTATGTTCTGGAGTTCCTTCAGGTGGTTCTTGGTCAAATGGCGTCAACAGCCATGTTCTTAAAGGGTACCCACTATCACCTAATAACAAATAATTATTGATATATATGTTGGGATGTCTCAATGATTTATGTACAGAGTAATGGTACAATCCTCACTTCAAAAAATCAATATTTGCAAAATATGATGTTACTGTACATTCACAACAAATTCTCCTATGCATAAGCCATTTTACAATACTCGATTTTAGTTTCAATTTTTTTATTCGATTTTTCTGTACAAGTACAAATCGAAGCAACATGTTTATCTTCTTATACATTATTCAATTCTATTTTGTGATGCTTTATGTCATCCATTCAATTTCAATAGTACCCCTAACTAATTTACAAAATACATTAAGTTGAAAAGTATCAACATTTTTCAAGATTCATGGGGCTATTCTACATTAGTATGTGTACAAATGATTCCAAAATCAATCAAATACTTCAAGGTACAAATATAGTTTAGCGTCGATGCAAGATGCTAGATCAAGTTTTGTTTGAACTCAATTTTTATAAATTGCTTACAGCGATGGACGAAAACACTCAATGAATCTTCACTGTGCTCGTCTCCAGTTATTAACATACCATTCAATCCTGCACAGATGTTGACATGTTGCTTGCACCAATGCTCCACTATATTTGTACCTTAAGATAGTTCAGGCACACCGTTTTGATGAAAACCTCCGTAAAATTACAATAGGTACATACCTAAAAGGTAATATCCCAGATATCCTTCAGCATGCAAATTCCTCATCATTTGCAGGACATTGGAATTTCTCCAAATGTAAGCATCATGTGTACTTCCCGGATAACGTGCAAGCACATTTGTTATTTTTAGCTTGCTATCACAAATCTGAAGAGTAGAAACATAATTCAGTATAAATCGTGTACCAAAATTTAATTTACAATAATACAAATTTGAGATAAAAACAGGTTGAATGTTAAATTTAAGGAATAACTGAAATGGTTTTTTAATTCTTCAAAATTAAATCTATGCAATTTCAATAGAAGAATGGAGCAAATTTAATATATTTAGTTAAACTATTGACATAAGTTGTAAATTAATAAAATAGTATAAACCTCCTACCAACTGAACATTTATGGAATGGTATCCTTTACGATTCACATAAATATGTTCGGGATGTTCTTCATCATTAACTTTGGGGGTATGTATCGCAACATGAGTGCAATCAATGCAACCTACCACACCTGGGAAATTATGATCTTCATGAAACCTGCAGACAATAGATATTTTCAAAATACTATTATTTTTGTTATGAAACATTTAAGTATATTCTCACTTTTGCCTAACCGCATTGAGTTCTTCAAAATTTCTTGGAAATCTGACCCACTGGCTAAAAATGACATCTTCATTTAATGCGAAGGATACCTCCTCTATGCATCTAGATGCAGATGGTTGCGAAACTGATACAAATAAATTTCTGGCAATGTCCATTTGGTACCCTCCAGAAGCAAAAAATCTTACTGCAACTAAAATCTGGAATGTACATTGCTATCACCATATAATGCACAATAATAATTATTTAAACTTACTCTCGTTGTGATAGATAAATCTGTCATTCTGTTTTGAGGTCTCATGTGAGGTGTTAACAATTCTATGAGATATCTTACCAAGTCTTTGGATAATCTGAACATTTGTATAAATTGATGTTCACTTAACAGATGAAAGGGATCAATATTATTAATCCTATTACGCGGCTGAGGTGGTACTTCAGCATTTTCTAAGTTTTCAATGTTTGCTATATGTTGTAAATAGTCCATTATATAATTAACCCCGAACGCAATAAATATCCAAAAAAATTTAAACAAAAATAAAAACAACAAATTGAAGTTAGGTTAGGATAGATCTGGGATATATGGAATTTGTAGCAGAGACTAACGCATGCGTAAAGCGATTCATCTCGAAATTCACGACCACTAGGCACCACTCGCTGTTCACTGCGAGTATTCGAGAACGTCGCGAGTGGTCAAGAATACGAAAATGTTAGTATCGTTCGAACTAATGGAAATCGCGAGTGACCTTGAAATTTGCGAGTGCTCGAGAATAGCACCGCTGTGTGTATGTCGTCGTCGTTGTCGTCGGCCACTTTTCCTTACATGTCTTGATAGCACGATACAGTCTCCGGAGTGCGATAAGTCAGCAATTTTATAATTGAATATTGTTAAGGACATGTCACAGATGATCCCTATTGATTTTAAGTTTACCAGAGTCAGTACAACGTGTGCTATGGTACTTGAAGTACGACGTTTTGTAATTTTTTGAGAAATTTCAGTTTGTTAGCACGATACAGCCTGTGCAGTTCAACAAGTCACCAATTTTATGATTGGATATTTTTCAGGGTTTCTCACTGATGAACCCTATTGATTTTCAGCTCACCGGAGCCAATACAACTAGTGATACAGTACTTTAAGTACGATATTTTTGTCATTTTTGAAGAAGTTTCAGTTTGTTAGCACGATATAGCCTCCGGAGTATATATACAAGTGACTAATTTCATGATTGGATATTATTCAGAGCGTCTCAAACATGAACCCTATTGATATTCAACTCAGTAAAGCCAGTACAACGGGTGCTATGGTACTTGAAGTACCAAATTTTCGACATTTTTGGAGAATTTTCAGTTTGTTAGCACGATACAGCCTCCAGAGAGTATACGATTGATCAATTTTAGGATTGAATACTGTTCAAGCTGTCTCACAGATGTACCTTATTGATTTAAAGTTGACTAGAGCGAGTACAGCGGGTCCTCTAAATCCAGATATACAAAATTTTTGGTTATTTTTGGAGAAATTTCGGTTTGTTAGCACGATACATCCCTCGAAGTGTGTACAAGTAACAACTTTATGATAGAACATTGTTCAGGGCCACAGATGCGGAAAAGTTAGTGCGTAAAACCGTTTATTCTATATGTGTAGCAAATGATAGTTGATTATTATAAACGACTCCTAGATCTCGCACCTCATTAGTTCGGCTTAAAGTATCTGTGTGTATGATATAATCAAAATTAAGTGGCTCCTTTTTTTTGCTTGATAGACATGACATAACATTTTTTAATGTTAAGATACAATGTATTATTAATACTCCACGTATATAAGACTATTAATATCCTTCTGGAGTAGCACACAGTCTCTCACCGTTTGGATTCTTCTAAACATTTTAAAGTCGTCAGCGAACAGTAAACAAATCGAATACTTCACATTTGACGAAATGTCATTTACAAAAATCAAAAACAGCAACGGTCCAAGATTGGAGCCCTGTGACACTCCAGAATTCGCATATTTTTTTGTGGAGATATTTCCGTTATACTGCACCAGAAACTTTCTATTTTCTAGGTAACTTTTAAGTAATTCAAACAAATTAGCTGAAATTCCGAAATTGTGTATTTTTCGTAGTAAAATGTGGTGGTTTACCCGATCGAATGCTTTACTAAAGTCTGTATAGACAGTATCGAGCTGCGTGCCTCACTCGGCAGTACTCGGCACTGTATAGTGAGTGTATAGGACAAAAGGAAAACAAATCGCGAGAAGAATTTTCTTGTAAGAAGCGCGACAAATGCGTTTTTGAGCCGCAAATTGTATTATAATTTTTAGACTTATACATTAAAATAATTAACAAAATGTTCAAATTTTATAATCAAATTTAAAAATCCCAATGGCACAGGACCAATTGTACAGGCTTATTTCAGTAACATTTTTGTATAAGACCCAAAATAAAAAATTAGATACAAAAGTAATAGAATGTTTTGAGATGTACAAAAAACCAAAGTAACATGTTGGCATCAAATCAAAAACAAAAAAATTTCTGGTAAATTTGTGAATTTTCTTAAATAAATGTTTTAATGTACGATTTAGAGAAAAATTTTACATACAAAAGTTGTAGAACGTGTTAAGGTCTATGAAAAAGCTCAGTAACTTTTTTGCGTCAAATGAAAAATGGTACGTACTCAAGCCAACAAAGTAGCAGCTATCTTAATAATTGGTGAATCTAGAAAGAATCTCCATGAAGCGGAACGTTTATTTAATGAGAGATACCCAGATCGCCATATCTCGAGAACTTATTTGAGGGAGCTTCTTCACTAGTTTGAAGCAACAGGTAGTGTTCAAGATGCCAAACGATCTGGTCGACCAACATTTAGTGATGATAAAAAAATTTATATAGTTGCTGAAATGGTAGTAAACCCTACTTCCTCTTCAACTAAAGTTGCGTCTATCTGTGAAGTAAGTAAAAGTACAGTACAGAGAGTGTTGGCTAAAAATAAATTTCATTCATACATGGTGCACCACCTTTCGGATGACGACCCCGATAGAAGACTCGAATTCTGTGAATGTATGACAAATAAAAGTAGTCAAAACCCACATTGCACAAAAACAATTTGTGTAGTGTAGCCGTTCAAAAGATACGAGGGGGGAGGGGACTTTTGAATAGCACTATATATATATATATATATATATATATATATATATATATATATATATATATCAAAGAAGATGTAGGAATATCGCGTGATATTTAACGACAATAACAAAGAGATTAATGGGTAATTCACGCAAAAAAGGGCTACTGAAACAGAGTGGTAACCGCGGCTGTTTCTGACTCATTTGCCTCTTCAGCACGGTATAACCAAATAAGTATGTGAAATTTGGGAGCGAAGATGTTAATCGAAACATGGGAAAGCACAAAACAACGGATTTCAGCAGGGAAACCAAACGCTCATTTGTGCCTTCAATCGGAAGATCCTGAGTTTTCAGGACAACAACCAAAAAATTGCATCTGATGACTATAAAAATTCCAAAATAAGTGAGGAGGAGATAAAGGGTGATAGTTATAATAGTGCCAATGAGGAAGGGATTCCCAAGTCCAGTAATACTCCTTCACGGCCAGTGAGAAACATTAAGAAACCCTCTTACCTAAATGATTACATCATTTATTAAAAATAAGTTTTTACATTACATATTAATTAACGAATCGTTTGATAAAGGGAAGGATGTTATGTCAGTATCATTATATTGTCATGTACTACACTGCAATGGTTTGCAAGTGACAGTTTGAGCTTGGAAGCCGGGTTGGTATATCATTACGAAGTTATTGTTAATATTTAATTACTTAAATATACCAGCAGTCCATCTAATACTCGTGTATGATTTTAACCCACAACAACGCCTCCGTGTCGATCTTGGTTATTGTCCTGAAAACTCGGGATCTTCCAATTGAAGGCACAAATGAGCGTTTGGTTTCCCTGCTGAAATCCGTTGTTTTGTGTTTTCCCATGTTTCGATTAACATCTTTGCTCCCAAATTTCACATCCTTATTTGCTTATACCGTGCTGAAGAGGCAAATGAGCCAGAAACATGCATGGAAATGAATTTCTCATGAATTTGTCATACAAGGATGTGATGATAATACCACCAAAGATAAATCAGAACTAAATCATAACTTCAGAGATACGGAGTGATGAAAAGTGAATATTTCTCATATTCAACACCCTGTATCTCGAAAACTAGTCATAGGATCGTGTTGCGCCCATTGAAACTTTTCACCAGAATGATCAATTCTACAATATATCAAAAATTCCAGAGATTTGACGAATAGCCATTTTCCCATATAAGGTGTGCTGGGTCCTTTGTGGTGGCTAGGATGGGGTAAATAAAAGGATGATCGCAGAATTAACTTAACTTTATTTAATAAACAAAAGAACAATGTGGTGTATGTCTACATAGCAAGTAGAAATTGACAGATTTAAGAAACCTATATAGAATCTATGATATAATTATTCTGCAGAATGACCACATAAATAATATCGATTAAGATTCCCAATACCTCGAAAATTAATTAAAATTTTCTATTGTAGACACGATTACCTTTAGTGAGGAAACTGCATTGTGAATATGTCAGTAGCATTGACTCCGTTTTTGACATGAATTGTATTTCTAAAGATTTTCAAGATATCCAAGAAAACGATTTACATCAGACCAGTGTAATAGGAGCAGAAGGTTCCAAATTATTTCTGAACAAAATAAATCCCCAAGTTTTAAAATCGTCAATATTGCACGACACTGATAATAGCGGTTTGGGCGTTATTCAGGAGACAAACAACGCTGACGGTATGTAGATTATTTCTCCTCATAAGCTAACCTAAAATATTCTTCCGTATCCCGAAGGACATAAACAACAATTTCCTTGACTGGGTTTTCGTTGTGCAGGTGATACATTATTTATAAAAAACATAAATCATTAAGTTTCAATTGCAGGAAATACTTTACCAAAGATACCTGACGCTAAACAAAGTATAGACATGATAAAATACGTAAGTAGATACCTAGTGATTCTGTAACATTATATTCATTTTGTGAGTCCGGTTCTGGCAAATAATATAACAAGTTGTTTTAACCTCGCTCTTATCTTTTATTAATGTTCTAGTAAATACACAGTGTAGTTTAATTTCGCTTTATTGCCATAGTGTTTTTAATTAGTTACTTCCTATTGTTCACCTGTAAGTACCCAAAATTTAAGACTTTTCTCGAAGTAAATAAGAAATTTACCATTAGTATAAACTTCAAATACGAAGTAAATATCAATTCAAAGTTTTTTCCGTACCTAGGTACTGGGATGGACAGGGTCAAACCTGCCCAATACGACCTAGGATAATTAATTAAACATATTCTAATATGCCACTGTTAATTCCCACGCAGACTGATCAACTACCAACACATTCCAATACCAACAACACAATGATCAATTACACACCATTATATTCCTCTTCTCAAATCCTATCCAACCAAACAAAATCCTATTCTAACGTTGCGAAACAAACAAGATATCCTTATAAAGAACCAGCTATTATTTTTAACGCATTAGAAGGAATTCCTATTCAAGACTATTTAATTCCTTTGGGAACTGTTATACAACCAAAATATATCACACATATCTCTAAAATAACTAATAACAGAATCAGCGTATATTTAGCCGACAAAAATATAGTCAATAAATTCCTCGATGATATTGGAGAAATAACGGTAAATGGTGAAATAATTAAGGCCAGAAAACTTGTTACACCAGCAGAAAGACTTTTATTATCGAATGTATGTCCTACCATACCCAATGAACTTTTAATAAATGAATTACAAAATATAGGTCTAAATCCAATTTCACCTATGTCAGTACTAAGAATCAGTACAGCTCTTCCGGAATTTAGTCATATTCTTAGTTTTAGAAGACAAATTTTCGTTACGTCTCACAATATCCAAATTCCTGATTCTATATTGATCAATCATGATAATACATCATACAGAGTATTTGTAGCATAAGACGGAATGACTTGTTTCAAATGTCGCCAGATAGGACATCTTGCAGCACACTGCTCAGTTTCTATCTCAGCTAATTTAATTCAACAACAGACTAACACATCTCCCGCACCTAGTACATTATCAACCAATAACGCCACAAACTGCACACCTACTCCTATTATCGATATAATAAAACCCTCCACCATTGGAGCGATCAACAATCCGAACACACCAATTCCATCAGCAACCAATACTCCAAAAAGACCCGCATCTGAGAGCCCCACTATAGAAGAAACAAACTCAGAATCAATTTTCCAAAAACCTAATCCTATTAAAAAAACAATAAAAAAAGTTAAGACAACCTCAGCAGTTCCTGTAAAAATTTTACTTCAACCAGACAAAGCATATATAACAGACAATTCTGAAGGACTGCCATTAAACTACGACCAACTTGTAGACCTATTTGAAAATACTCTTGGCTCTCATAATGCCCTGGAAGTAGTTAAGGACTACACAACTGACTATGGATCACTAGTGATCATGTTAAACAAAATTTATCCTCTGCTTACTGAAAGACGTATCACTAAACTTAAACAAAAAATATACAGACACATAGGAGACGAAATCAATCATGAATCGATGGCTACAGAAAGTGACTCGACCTCTCATGAATAGAACTCCACTTTCATTTGTTTATTATTATTTATTTTCAATCCAATGCTATTTAAATGAATTGTTCAGTGGAACCTGAATGGATACTACGAGCGTCTACCTATGCTACAAAAACTCTTATCAGAACACTTTCCTGACATTTTATGCCTTCAAGAGACACATTTTAAACTAGATCATTATCATTCACTAAAAATTTATCAGTGCTTCTTTAGGAACAGAACAAATCGTCAACATGCCAGTGGCGGAGTTGCGATTTATGTATCGAACACATTAGAAGCAGAAATTCTTCCGATTAATTCCAACCTGGAAG
Organism: Galeruca laticollis; assembly: GCA_963921935.1. Lineage (NCBI taxonomy): Eukaryota > Metazoa > Arthropoda > Insecta > Coleoptera > Chrysomelidae > Galeruca > Galeruca laticollis. The sequence goes on along the minus strand of OY998185.1, from coordinate 58,282,704 downwards.
TCGTTGCCGCAAAAATTAAGAGCTCGCACCCAATACACATATGTAATATGTACCTACCGGCAGGTCCATTGGACATGCAAGATATTTGTGATGTTATTAATCAAATACCAACACCAAGATTAATTTTAGGTTATTTTAACGGTCATCATATATTTTGGGGCTCCGAATCTAATGATAATCGAGGTCGAGCAATTGCGAATGTTATTGACCATTTTAATTTTAATGTATTAAATAATGGTACTAAAAGTCGCTTCAATTCTGCAACAGGAGAATCACCCGCAATAGATCTATCCTTTTGTGATCTTACGGTCTCGTTATCGGTATCCTGGGAAGTAGATCCTTATTTATATGATAGTGATCATTACCCGATTATTATATGAAATACCAACTTCGAAACAAAAACTACTTCACCATCTTACATTTGGAGATTAAAGAATGCAAACTGGGATGCCTTTTCTGAAAATATTCAAAAGAAAATAGAAAACCTTACTACGACCGAGAATATTGATAACGATTTAAGAAATCTTGAAAATTATCTGCCGCAGAATCTAGTATTGGTTGTTACAGGTAGAATTCCAGTTCCATGGTGGAGTAAAACATGCGAAGACGCCATAAAACTAGTAAGCATGCCATCAACGTTTACAAAAGACACAAAACCACAGAAAACCTCGTTGAAATCAACCGACTAACAGCAATTTCTAGACACATAATAAAAACTGCAAAAACGGAATCATGGAGACAATTTGTATCTTCAATTAATAGATCCACTCCAATATCACATGTATGGAAAAAAATCAAGAATATTTCTGGTAAAAGCTCCATTTAAAAAATAACATCCCTAGATCTCGATGGAATAACGGTTAGAGACGACAAACATATTGCAGATATACTCTCTGATACATATGCTAGACACTCCAACAACAATAATTATGATAACGCCTTTATTACCAAGAAAGTTTCACAGGAAGCAAATGATATTGAAATTTTTGACATACACGATCCTTTAAATCATAATATAACTGAAAATGAATTAAATGAAGCACTAGAAGACTTAAAAGATACATGCGGCGGGCCAGATGACATTCCTGTAGTATTCTTGAAGCACTTACCTCAAAATTCCAAAGATTACTTGTTACACCTATACAATAAAATCTGGACTAAACACCTCTTTCCAGAAAAATGGGGTGAAGCTATTGTCATACCAATACTAAAGCCTAAAAAACCTAAAACAATCGCTGCATCTTATAGACATATCTCAATAACTTGTCCAATGTACAAGCTACTCGATAAAATAATTAACAAACGACTTTTATGGACACTTGAAAGCAGAATCCTTCTGATCCCGGAACAAAGTGGCTTCAGAAAACATAGATCAACTTTAGATAACATTGTTGAATTAGAAAGCTTTATTCATGAGGGTTTCGCATTGAACCAGACGTACATGGCCATATTTTTCGATATTAACCAGGCATTCGACACGATGTGGCGATATCATATATTGAGAACGTTGAGTGAATGGAAAATACAAGGCCACTGCTTAGCTTTTATCAAAAACTTCCTCCAAAAAAGAACTTTTGTTGTCAGAACAAATACACAGATATCTAAAAATAAATTACAAGAGAATGGAACACCGCAAGGCTCCGTAAAAAGCACCACATTATTTATTGTAGCCTTGAATAGAATCTTGGAGAATATAAAAGCACTCCTTAGAACAAGAATATACGCTGACGATCTAGTTGTTTTCTTAAAAGGTACAAATATGACCACAATGAATAATTTTCTCCAATATTTTCTTACAAACCTGGAGATTTGGTGTTCGCAAACAGGAGTTCGTTTTTCAACCTCCAAAACTCACTGCATGTTATTTAGCAAAACAAATGAACTATTTCAACCTAACCTGATACTACATGGCGAAAATCTAAAGATCCTACCTTGTGTACAATTTTTAGGTATGCACTTAGACAGCAAATTAAATTGGAAAATACACATCAACAATCTAGCCTTAGAATGTCAAAAGAGATTAAACGTTCTAAAAGTGGTAGCTAACCAGAAATGAGGTGCTGATGGTCCAACTTTATTGTTATTGTATAAATCTCTCATCAGATCAGTATTAGACTATGGTTCTATAGCATATGATACAGCAAACAAAACTGACGACGACCAACTCGAAATAATCCAAAATTCCACTTTCCGGATTATACTTGGAGCTTTTAGAACTACACCGGTAAAAAGTCTATAGTGGGAATTAGGAGAACCAGCCTTAGGCCTAAGGCGAACATTTTTTAGCAGCAATTATGCAGTTACCATTCTTGCCAATATGTCAAATCCAACATATCAGTACACACACTCAAATAAATTAGAAGGAATTTTTACTGGGAAATCGAGGACACCAAAACCGTTTTACGAGAGAATTAGAACATACTTTCAAGAAATTGACTTCTGTCTACCAAAAGTTTACCCAATTGCCACTTATTATAACATAGAACCCTGGATGGTAAAGATACCAAATTGCGACAAAAGTTTAACTAAATATAATAAACAAAATACAAACCCAACTGTTATAAAAGCCAAGTTGTTCGACACTTTGGGAAAGTATCCAAATTATATATACAGATGCCTCCAAATCGACCATAGGCGTAGGAGCAGCTGTAGTAACTGATTCGCAAAAACTCCTATATAAACTTCCATCCTACACAAATATCCTTTCGGCAGAACTATTCGCTATATATCAAGCTTTAACACATATCTACGAAAGCAGCCACCTCAACCCTTTCCTTGTCCTTACAGACTCCCTCAGTTCCTTACACTCTGTTCAATCCCCACAGCAATTATTTAAGTAAATTTTGGAAGCATTTAGCATTGCCCCCAAGTCAAGGCATAGTTCAGCGCGCGCCAACTAGGTTTAAAAAAAGACGGGAGTAGCGTTTTGAACGGTGTACGATACATGTGGTCGCTCGTGATAAAAATCATTTTTACATTAAAATAAAGTGTGTAACCGCAGAATTTACAATTTACGTGGTCCTATCTTCATACTTAGTCGGTACCGACAAGAAGACCTGCTGGAATAACAAGGGTAAGTGTTATATGCTTCCTCCTTTTTTATATGATTTCTTTATTGTTTGCTTCACTTTATTGCCGGTATCAGTTCATGTATTGAACCAAATAGAAAGAAAAAAAATAATACAGTCCCCTTATTTCCCGCCCATACACACTCTATACAAACGATTTATTCTAAACATCCTTTGGTTCATCTTATTAAGAAAGAACTCTACGTTGCCAGAGAACGAAACAATGATGTCATCTTTATTTTGATCCCATCCCATATTGGTATTAGTGGAAATGAAGAAGCGGACAGATGTGCTCGTAATTCCATCACAGATGAAAGGGCGTTATCGATTTCAAAGGTAGTTAGTTCGGATCTAAAGTGCGTATTAAATAGAAAAATGATCGCTTTGTGGACTGAAAGTGACTCAAAACTTCGTGAAATTAAACCTCTATATAAAAAGTGGTTTCCTTTTTCTAACAACAGGCAACACCAAGTGATTATTTCACGTCTACGGTTGGGGCATACTAGACTAACTCACTCTTATCTAATAAAACGTGAAGAACATCCAGTATGTGATCTCAGTAATGTAGATGTAACAGTGAAACATATCCTCACAGAATGTCCTAAATACTATAATCAAAGAAAATATTGTAAACTACCCAACACACTTGAAGCCTTATTTCAGGATAATAATATTTTTAAAATTAATTAATATGTATAATTCAGTGTAATTATGTTATTATCTATTGTACCGTCGCTAATAACCTACTACGGTTGATGCGACTTTCTGTCGAAATAAAAAAAAATATTCATTTTGTTGTTTGTCGATCTTTAATAATTTTTAATGATTTTTAAATTTGAAAAAGATCGCTCGCCCGAAGCTACAGCATGGGCGGATTTAGGTCAACATTTTTGGGGGTGCCACCTATCTTAAAGTATGAGGCACTGTATGCTCAAATTCAAACACCAAAATCTTATTTAAATGGTCCGTTTTAAGGCCTATGCCAAGTAGGCACTATTATTATTTATTATAACAAAAATAAAACCCCCAACATTTTATTAATATAGCTCATTTCAGTTGAGAAAACTGTCTATCTATTTTATTATGAAAACCGCCCTAGAATATTGCTTTTAATTGTTGCTAGAAAAGCGTTTTGAGAATCTTTAAATAGCATTTATTTGTTTTTGAAGAAGATAGTCTGTTTACCTATATTTAACCTTCAAATCAATTTGATTTGTTTAATTAATTACCGATTGAAAGAACTAACGAATACAAAAACGCTCATAACAAATTTAATTAAAAGTGACATTATTTTATTGACACAGTATTGTGAAAACTTCAAGTTTAACAAGAAAAAATGTACAGCAAAAGATTGTTTCGTTTGTGAGTTAGATAGTGATTACTGTATAACGAAAGTCTTTTTATTCTTCATAGTTATTAATGTCTCTTCACCAGGCTTACCTTATATTCCCAACACCGGGAGGAATTAGACAGGGTGACAGTCTAAATCCCTTTTTGTTCGATCTCCGCATGGATAAAATTATAAACAAAGTAACATGTCTTTATCTCGGATACAGATTGGGCAACAAAAGAGTTGGTATGATGTGCTACGCTGATGATGCAGCAATCATCGCCGAATCAGAAAACGACCTACAGAGACAGCTCTTCCAGTTCTTTCTGGTAAGCCACCAACTCAATATGAACATTTCTATCAACAAAACCAAATGTATGACAATCGCGAAGGATCCGCTCAGATGTAAGCTGGTGGTGGAGGACAATCCCATAGAACAGGTGATGCAATTCAGATATCTGGGCATAGATATATCAAGTATCCATGACCCAGTTAAAGACCTAAGAAGCCAGATTAACAAAGCATCCGCACTATCAGGATGCCTACGAGATATAGTCTGGTCCAACCCGTAAATGCGCAAGGATAGCAAAATTAGAATCTACAAGACTTGTATCAGACCCATCATGACGTGCGGCACGGAATTCCGCGAGGACACCAACAAGACGAAACAAATGCTAAGGGTGGCCGAGATGAAAACACTGAGAACAATAGTGGGGAAAACAAGAAGAGACAGAGTAAGAAACACAGATGTCAGAGAGCAGTGCGGGATACAGAATATTGTGAGATGGGGAAGACAACGTAAGAGGCAGTGGTACAACCATGTAAGACGGGTGAACGAGAACAGACTTCCGAGAATAGTCCTAGAAAACAACCCGCCCGGCTCAAGACCTCCCGGGAGACCACCTAGAAGGTGGAAAGATAGCTGGCAATCGATCTCCCAGGAAAAGATGCAAAGGCAGCTTCAGAAGTAACAGATCGGCAGATCTCCAAGAAGTAGAAGAAGAAGAAGACTTTATATTCGTCGACCCTTCGAAAGATACAAATCTGCAGGTTGATCATAGTCCATGTCTTTTACTATGTTACTTTATGAGCACAGCACCATTAGGTCCGCCAGACGTTCTTCGTTCATTGTCGAACGCAGCCAGTTGTTTATTCTCCGCATTGCTGAGAATGCCCTTTCGCATGACGCACTGTTGGAAGGCAAGGTAAAAGCAACGCACATCATTTTGTGCAAGTTAGGGTACGTTGAAGCACTGATGATTTCGATTAAAACAGGAACAAGTTTTTTCAATGATGAAGTTTCCAAACTTATCAAAATATTGTCATTGTCAGCGTCCTTCTTTTCTTGCACAATAAGCTTAGCTAGGTTCATTTCTGCTTTCAAACTTCTTATATTGACATTTGCCATATCGTAAGTGTTTATGAAGAACATACTTTTTTCTATATTCAATCGCAAAAACTGTTCGGATGACATCGCCAGTTTCAAGCTGTCTTCTGAAAATTTTCTTTTCATCTCATGCAATAGCAAATCCATAACAGGATAGTAAAAATTTGTCCTGAAGCTTGATATGCTTTAGCTGATGCCGCCTACCCTTTTCCCTTGGAGTTTCTGCTTTCAATGTTGTCAACGAGTCTGTGCCCAACAGGTGTGATAACGGCGTAGCTGTCAAGCCTGCTAGACAGTACCCTACGCCGTTTACTGCCTTTGGGCAGGCTTACATCAGCGGCTGTGGATGTACTATCATCACTGCCGTCAGATGGGGTTGGTACGTCGTTTGTTTTTGCAAACTGAATTAAAAATTGAATAGATAAGGCCTTTACTTGACGAAGATCCATACTGAACGATGAAATAAAACAATATAGTTTGTTTAAATCTTCATTTATTTGAACTAATGTTCAATTTAAACTTGTTGACTCGTTTCACTAACACAGTAGCTTTGTCAAAACAAATGAAGGTATAATATAAAAATGTTTTAATATATACAGTGCAGGCTAATGTTAACAAAGGTATTGAAAGAAATTATCTCGAAATTCATTCACTACAAACATTCCTAAGCTATCTGCTAGGTAAAATGGTTTAATAAAGGAGACTGATTGATATCTATTGGGTCGTTAAGGAGATTACCTGAATATTTATTTTTGTTAATCTCTAGGGCCTCTAATAAATTTAAACTAAAGGATTTACCGACTACATGGAGAATTTCAAAATTTGGGTCGAAAATGTGTTGGCTAGCTTCATCGGTACAAATAGACAATTAGAGAGCTTCATTACTTACATAAACTCGATTCACAATACTATCAAATTTACCGTAGAACTTGAACAAAATAAGTCTATAAACTTTCTAGACCTTACAATTTCAAATATAAATAATAAACATGATTTTTCTATATTTTATAAACCATCACATACAGATATTACAATTCATAATAGTTCGCTCCACCCATTCAGTCATAAACTAGCAGCTTTCAATAGTATGATACACAGACTCTTAACAGTCCCATTAAATATTAATAATTACACCAATTAATTAAATATCATAAAACAAATAGCAGTTAATAATAATTACGATCCATATTTAATTGACAATATCATAAATAAAAATATAAAAAACAGACTTTAGAGCAAGTATTTCCTTCAGATGAAAATAATAAACAATTTAAAAGCTTAACATACTTTGGAACACCATCCTTAAAAATTAAATCATTTTTAGAAACTTTAGACATGAATATTTTCTTTAAAACTGATCACAATTTATACAAATTCATTAAAAATAATAAATCTATATCTTCAAAATTAAACAAATCAGTAGTTTATAAATTAAAATGTGGTAATGACAACTGCTATAAAATTTATATCGGTAGAACTTTTATAAATTTTAAAACTAGAATTTCGGAACACAACAACAAAAAATTAGATTGTAACTATTCAAATCATTTATTAGAAAACCAAACACATTTTCTACCCATATTTCGAAATTCTCCATGTAGTCGGTAAATCCTTTAGTTTAAATTCATTAGAGGCCCTAGAGATTAACAAAAATAAATATTCAGGTAATCTCCTTAACGACCAAGTAGATATCAATCAATCTCCTTTATTGAACCTCTTTACCTAGAAGATAGCTTAGGAATGTTTGTAGTGAATGAATTTCCAGGTAATTTCTTTCAATACCATTGTTAACCTTAGTAAATAGATTTAGCACTGTATATATCAAGACATTTTTATATTTTACGTTCATTCGTTTTGACAAAGCTACTGTGTTAGTGAAACGCGTCAACAAGTTTAAATTGAACATTAGTTCAAATAAATGAAGATTTAAACAAACTATATTGTTTTATTTCATCGTTCAAACTGAATTACCTTCTTCCAAATCTGGGTCCTCGGTTCTCCAGCTTTTTGCTTCAGGCGCCCTCGCATGCCGCAAATCAGAGGCAAAATTTTACAAAATCTCTACTATAGGCTTGAAAAGGTCTTCAACAACAGAAACAGCAGTTGCCCTACATGACCACCTCGTATCAGATTATTTGACAACAGTTTCTTGTCATTGGTTTCAACTTCTTTTGCAAATCTATAAACATAGCATTTTAATCAGGACTAGAAAAAAATTTGAATAGAGCTTGCATTGTTAAAAAAGTTACAAGACAGATCATTACTGTTGCATGCAGCTACTAAAACTAAGTTTAGTTTATGCGCCATACAGTGTACGTAATTGGCGTATGGATGGGACCTATTAAATATTGCTTGGACACCATCGTTGACTCCTGACATTACTGGTGCCCCATCATAGGACTGTCCAAACAAAGTAGCTGAGATTCCCATATTACTTATAGAGTATAAAATAATTTGAGACAGACTGTCAGCAACCAGTGCGAGTGAAACATCTTTCATAGAAATTAGCCTTTCTTTAATTTCGTTATGGCAAAAATACCGAATTTTGTGGGATCTTGCTTCGTCAACTAAAATAGCATAGAATTCAGCAGTATTAACTTCTTTCACAATTTGTCTAAGAACTTCCTCAGAATTAATATGGATTATTTCATTTTGTTTGTTGGAACCAGTTAAGTATTGCTCATATTTCAAATTAAACGAGGGATCGTATTTACTGAATAATTCACAAAGTTCTAAAAAGTTACCTTTGTTTTCCGAGTTGACAGACTCCTCATGGTCTATTAAAGCTAAACCTTGGCGAGCCAGATAGAGCAATACGTCAATAATTTTTTTGATATACTCTTTCTTTTCAATTATTTGCCTTTTATGTCCTTCAGATACTTGCGCAAAAACAGACAGAATGAAAAAACGGTAAGATACGCATGCCAAAGAAGGTGGCAAAGTTTGGTTACACAACCCGACAAGGAGAAACGGATTTTCTCCAAAATTACAGAAATCGTGGGAAGGTCCGTATTTAATCAGGAAGGAGACGTCATCTATGGCATAAGCAAGTTTCCCGATGGAAAACTGAAAGTAGTCCAACAAAACCGACTAGCGCCATGTGAAGGAGATCATGACAAAGAGGAAGGAGTGAACTATATAAAATATACAACAAGAGCCTGAGTCAGCCTTTGAAGAATTTATGGGCGTATACGGAGGTACCGGGAAAGCTAGATACAGTGTCACTACAGGCAAGATTTGTTCACGTTCCCGGAAGAGTATGCACTGGCACACAACATCTCCTCCAGTTACGGTGAATCGACTTTATCTGGTACAGTGCATTTAAAAGCGATCGGGATTCGCTTAGCTTTGGTTGACCAATAAGCGGCCATAACGGAAAGAAAAATCTCACTTTAGAGTCTGACAGACATAATTTATGTATCTCACCAATCAATTAATGCCATTTTGACCACAATCTCACAAGGATATCCTTGCGAACAAATTTATAGCTTAAATTTTAACAAACATAAAGAAATCCCTGGTTTTTAGACGATAAGATAATTACATAAATCATTACATTAATCTTTATTAATATTGATATAAAATTTATCCCGAGTAAATACTAAGTTTTTAGATTGATGAACCGATGACAGTTATTGTTAGATTGGAGAAAATTATCTTCTGCAATGGAAATGTGTATGAAGGTCCGACTAATGAATGCATGATGCATGGAAAGGGAAAGTTCATTTGGGATGATAATACCATTTACCACGTAAGCCCTAATTTCATTATAAGGATAAGTAAATAAGAACCAAGAAAAGTAGGTAATCTAACCTGTGCATTTACCAACAACACTAGCCAAGGTTAACTGTCTCAACCCTTACTTCGTGGAATCTACTCATATTAGTGTTTTAAATGGAACTCACTGTTTCTAGCTAATTCCACAATATAATAAAAATCCAGTAGAATTTGACTGTTTAGATGACAAAATTAGAGAAAGTGTCAGCACGATGTAGCATAAGAAATTCAAGAAACAAGAACAAAAGCTACAGAAACTTGAACACACACAACATAAAATTTAATACTCTAAACATCATGAAACTGTAAGTACCTACATACCAACACACTTTGCACCACGATTTGAAAACCTTTCAGACACTAATTTTACAGATAGTGAAATAGAATTTTTAAATAAAGGTTTAAAGTACAGCATACCGCCAAAATTTACGAATAATATTAAACAAATTAAACAGAAATAGCTTTAAAATCTAATTCAAATAATTTTCTGAGAAATGAAAAATTTTCAATTTAATCAAAAATATTGAACCCTCAAAAGTTAAACGTCAAACAAAAAATGACATTACAGTTCTAAATACAATCAAAAAGAAAGTAGAAGATAATAACCTAACAGTTACAAAATCTGATAAGGGGAACACAACTGTCATATTGACAACGAAAAATTATAATTCAAAAATATATAGCTTTATAGAATCTAGCGATGTAAAAGTTCTTAAAGCAGACCTAACAAAAAAGTTTTCTAATAATGTAAGGGACATTGTTAATAATTCAAATTATCTTTTAAGTGATTACGAGAAGAAGTCTATCATACATAAGAATCCTCATTGTCCACAATTATATGGAACCGTTAAATTACATAAAATAACGAAACCAATTAGACCTGTAGTCTCTTATGTTAATACTCCTAATAATATATTTGCAAAGAGGCTTAACAATATACTTAATAGTTACGGATATGCATCTCAGTACTCAATTATAAATTCAACAGAACTAATCAAAAAATTAAAAGCAATCAACTTGCAAGATAACTATAAACTTATTTTGTTTGATGTTACTAATATATTCACTAAAATTCCTCCTAAAGAATGTCTAATACTTGTAAGAAAATTACTAGAAGATAAAAATATTAATCCAGGAATAATATCAGATATACTGAATTTATTTGATGTATGTATTAATCAGAATTATTTCCCTTTTGACAATAAGATATATTTTTAATGGAAGACTGTTGAAGACTATGTACACACTTGAATTTTAGAAGTAGAAGAAGGTTGATGGGTGTATTTTCTCAAAAGATGAAAATGTGTAAATAAATTTTATTAAAAAATTAAGCTAAGCGCTTTCGGCAAATAAACATGCCATCATCGGAGCTTTCGTCAATGGTAAAAAATACCTCTAAAAAAGGGAAACATTGAAAGGGGATCGGCATCACAGGCACAATAGTTAGATGTACCTTTTCACAAAGTTAACAAATAAAATAAAATGAAACTAAAAACCCTCTTTTATGGGGTGAAATTATTCACTCAGATCATTTTTATATTTTAAAGTATGCAAAATGACAAGGTCCTTGTCATTTAGCATACTTCGTTGCACCATCTTTAAAATATAAAAATGATCTGAGTGAATAATTTCACCCCATAAAAGAGGGGGTTTTTAGTTTCATTTTATTTTATTTGTTAATTTTGTGAAAAGGTACATCTAACTATTGTGCCTGTGATGACGATCCCCTTTCAATGTTTCCCTTTTTTAGAGGTATTTTTTACCATTGACGAAAGCTCCGATGATGGCATGTTTATTTGCCGAAAGCGCTTAGCTTAATTTTTTAATAAAATTTATTTACACATTTTCATCTTTTGAGAAAATACACCCATCAACCTTCTTCTACTTCTAATAAGATATATATTCAAAATTAAGGTTTACCAATGGGAAGACCTATATCACCTATTTTGGCAAACATTTTTATGGACAGTTTAGAAAGAAAGATCTTTGAAAGTAATATTTCGAAAAATGTTTTATTTTAGTATAGATGTGTAGATGACATATTAGCTTGTTTTATGGGTAATGAACGACAATTAGATGTATTTTTCAACCACAATAATAAATTTGACCCAAAAATTGAATTTACATTAGAAATTGAAGAAAACAACTCAATCAATTTTCTTGATTTAAAAATTCAAAAAGTTAATAATGTACTTGATTATTCAATTTACCGAAAACCAACACACACTGATGTGACAATTCCATATAGTTCCAATCACCCCATGTCACATAAACTAACGGCATATAATTCAATGATACATAGAGCTTTTTCAGTTCCTATGAACAAATTCAATTTTGATAGAGAGATTAATACAATTAGATAAATAGCAACATCCAACGGTTATCAATTACATATGATAAATAACCTAATTAATAAAAAAGAGGAAAAAGTGGCATTACAACTAATATTTCCTAAACAAACTTATGAAATAAAAACTTATAAAACCATCACATATGCAGGAAATATTTCTAATAATATTTCAAAGATAATATCTTTAGCAACGTATACAACAATTTCTTAAAACAGAAAGTAACGTTAGTACAAAATGTTAAATGTAAAAACAAAAATACCACTATTAAAGAAATCAGGTATATATAAACTCAAATGTCCAGAATGTAATGCTGTCTCTTTGGGTGAGACCCTTAGAAATTTTGAAATCCGATACAGTGAACACTTACAAGCATACAGATTAAAACAACCAGATAAATCTCACTACGCAAAACATCTACTTGACACCAATCATTCATTGACACCTATCACAGAACTAGAAGTGCTGCATATTTGTGAAAAGAAACAAGAACTGGACTTCCTTGAATAATTGGAAATTAGAAGACATTTAAGAAACCCACAATATGAAGTTGTCAATGAACAGATAAATCTAGGGAGTTCTCCACTAATAAACTGTCTTCTTAAGTGATAATTATAAAGATCAGCAGATATAGTTTTCCTGGTTTTCTATATCATTGCACAGTTATACTGATCTTAATTGGGAAAATGATATCCAGGATATCACCATAGGGCTTATAATATATAAGCTTCAATATTTGTAATATCACATCTCCTTTTTTCTATTAACATATATTAAGTCAATCACAAGTTAGGTCACTTCTTGGTCTAGCCAAAAATAACTACTAAACATCAGGTAGGCATCAAATGAAATGTAACTTCTGTCATTCTGACGATGATATTGATTTATCGAAACAATTGTCAATTTTTTAGAATTTTCAACAATTTTTCTTATATTGTGGAATTAACTAGAAACAGTGAGTTTCATTTAAAACACTAATACTAGCCAAGGTGCTTCTCCAGCGGACTCCTCTCGCAGTCACTGAGTTCTCTTGTGTTTCTGGGCCTTCCCCGTGGTCTTCTGCCGCCATATCTGGCTTGATATGTGAGTTTGCAGCATTCCCATGTTGAGAGCTTTCAATAATAGACAGAAGAGGTTCAAAATTGAGGGAATCTTCTGGTTTTACCTTCGACTCTCCTCAGGTATTTGATTTCAGCAGCCTTCAGCCTTGATTTGTGTTTGCAGAGTTCATGTTTCCGTACTGTAGGGTGAGTCTGAGTGGTAACTGTTTTAAAAACAGGTGTACTTGAAAACTTTTTTTTGTAAATGAACAAGCTGATTTTTTTGATTAATTTTTAGATGCTAAGAAAATTTGGAAATTTAATGTTTATATAACTAATTTTTAATGTAGTAGCGGCTCCTATTCTCTTTACTCTGAGCATTTTATGTTTTTAGGGCGATTTTAATGATGGCTACATAACTGGTAAAGGTGATATCTCCCTTCCGGATTTGAGCACTTACAGAGGTGAATTTTGCAATGGGTTTTTTCATGGTCAAGGATTTTTAAACGTGGCATCTACTCCGATATGTTATTCTGGTGATTGGAAAAGTGATCGGAAAGACGGTAGGTGGAATTTTAAATACCAATTTAAATATAACTCCTATTAGTTTCGGTCATATCAAAAGTTAATTAAAACTTCCTTATTTTAAGTAGAACACCCTATATATTATTTGCCATAGAGTGTATTTTCTAATGTCACTTCCCTAATGAATGCTTTTTCTCTGAGATCAAAAACAGTATAAATTGGAAAAACTTCAAATACCCATATTTTCGAAATTTTCGATGGCCATTAGGACCTGTTTAATTTGCTGACTCAAATAGGTTGATTAAATAATAAGCTGAATTGGTTTAGCAGACTCTATTTTTATAATAGTTAATTGGAATTCGGAAGCTTGTCACATTGAAATTTTTTTGTTATTTTTTTTTGGCGTCCCTAGTTACATCCATTTACAAAGATTAATACACATAACAAGTAAAGTTGTACAGGACACCTTAAGGATTTTTTTAGACATCGTTCTGCCGTAGGCTGTGATGTCATATTTCATTCAATTTATTACTTCTTCTTTCTCAGCCACTTCTTATCCACTCCTGGACGTAAGCCTCTTTCATATTTCTCCATGCTGTCCTGTCCTGTGCTTGTTGAAACCATCTGTTTCCGGCCTGTCTTTTGATATCATCAAGCCATCTTCTCTGTGGTCTTCCTGTGCTTCGCCTTGTTTGTCTTGGTCGCCAGTACGTTAGTTTGGTTGTCCATTTAGCTTGATCCTGCCGGGCCACATGCCCTACCCATTGCCATTTCAGCTCCGCAGTACGCTTTATTATATCCATGACTTTAGTTCTTTGTCGGATATCTTCATTCCTTTTTCTGTCTCTGAGAGTAATTCCGAGCATCGCTCGTTCCATCGCTCTTTGCATCACTCTTAATTGATTTGCTGTCCTCCCTGTCATTGCCATTGTTTCCAGTCCATAGGTCGCTATCGGTAGTATACAGGTATCGAAAACTTTTCGTTTAAGGTTGATCGGTATGCTGCTATTTCTGAATATATAGTTCATTTTCCGAACTCCGCCCAGGCTAATTTTATTCTTCGTTTAATTTCAGCCGTTTGATTTTCTTTTCCTATTTTTATTACATGTCCCAAATATATATACTCTTCCACGCTTTCTAGTTTTGTACCATCTATATATATTTGTTCGTTGGTGTTACTTATTATTTTAGTCTTTGCGATGTTCATTTTTAAGCCGATCTTTTTTGAAGCATTATTAAGTTGTTCTAACATGTTGCTCAGTTCGTGCACGTCACTGCTTATCAGGACAATGTTGTCAGCAAACCGAAGATGGTGTAGATAGGAGCCGTCGATATTTATTCCTTTTGTTTCCCATTGTAATGTTTTAAAGACGTTCTCAAGCGCCAGAGTAAATAATTTTGGTGATATTGTATCACCCTGACGTATTCCCCTATCTACCTTAATCTTATCCGTTTTTAGATCTTCATTTATTTTGACATGAAAAGTGGCATTTTTATATATATATTTTAATAAGTTTGTGTACCTGGAATCAATTCTAGCATCGTTCATAGCTTGTATAAGGGCCCACGTTTCGACAGAATCGAACGCTTTGTGAAAATCCACAAATGCCAAGTGAAGGAGTATGTTGTATTCCGTTGTTTTTTCTATCAGTGTTCTAATAGCTTGTAGGTGATCTATAGTACTGAACCCTTTACGGAATCCCGCTTGCTCTACTGGCTGGTACGCGTCCAATTTATTTGTTAGTCTATTGGTTATTATCCTGGTGAGGAGCTTATACATATGAGAGAGAAGGTTAATTGGCCGATAATTTTCTATGTTGCTGTTATCTCCTTTTTTAAAAAGCAAGATCACTTCCGCGTTTTGCCATGCATCGGGAATTTTGCCTTCTTGTAGACATTTATTTAAAAGAATTTGTAAAGATTTCTCGATAACCACTCCTCCCATTTTCAGCATTTCACATATGATTCTGTCTTCTCCTGGACTTTTTCTATTTTTAATTTGCTTGAGGGCAACCTGTATTTCTTGCTTTGATATTTCAGGAATGTCTTCAGAGCCCACATTGCATATAACCGTGCTCGTAATTCTAGGGTCCGGTGTAGTAGATGTGTAAAGACGGGTGTAGAATTCTTTGATGTGTTCCGCGATCTTTTTGCTATCCGAAATTATGTTTCCCTGTTGATTTTTCATTTTGGTGATAATTTGTTTACCAGAGGATAGTTTTGACCTTATGACTTTCATATTTACATTGTCCTCTATTACGTTTTTCATTGTCTTGGTGTTATAAACTCGGATGTCTTTTCTTACTTCTCTATGTATTCGTTTATTTAGTTCCCGATAATTTAGTGCATCTCTGGATGTTTTCTTTCTTTGTTCCATAAGTTGTAACGTCTCTGGTTGTATTTTAGAGTTCTTTTTGTTTTTTGTTTTCATGCAAATCTTCCTTGTCGCAATGTGGATGTCGGTTGTGATTTTTTTGTTCAGTTCGTCTATGTCCATCCTATTCAATGCTTCAGTTGGTTCCAGTTTCTTTTCTAGTTTGTTTTGATAATCCTTTTTCCTATGTACAAGCTCCTCAGCCTTAGGGATCTTGTCTGTACGGATGAGTTTGTTTCTTTCAGTTTTCAGGTTGAGGCTAAGGGATGCTCTTACCAGTCTATGATCGCTGTTTGTATCGAATCGGTTTAGTACTGATACGTCTGTGCAAATTTTTCTGTTATTCGAAAGTATGAAGTCGATCTCATTTCTAGTTTCCCCATCGGGGCTTTTCCAAGTCCACTTTCTTTGCTTAGGTTTTTTAAAGTAAGTGTTCAGACAGTAAAGGTTTTCTTTATTTAAGTAATTTACTAGCATATCTCCTCTTTGATTTCTTATACCTACACCGAAATTTCCGACGTTGTCCGCGTCAGTTGTGCTCTTCTGTCCAATTTTAGCATTAAAATCACCACTTATTATTTTATAATGAGTTTTCTGTGAAGTCATGGCCTTTGATAGATCTTCGAGAAAGGTTTCCACTTCTTCATCATCTGTCTGGCTTGTCGGTGCATATCCGTGAATAAACTGGATGCTATATCTCCTGTTTAATTTGAGGATCATGTATATAACCCTGTTAGAGATCGAATTTACTTCAGTTATCATATGTTTAATTTTTTTATTAATAAGAAATGCCACTCCTCCTTGACCTCTAGGTTGGATGGAGTTATTTTGGTATAATATGTATCCTGATTTCAGGGTAGTGGTTTTCACTCCTGGTAGGCGTGTTTCGCAAAGCCCTAGGATGTCCCATTTTATGTGTTCCAATTCTTCTTCTATACTACTTACTATTAATTGATAATTAAAACAATATGTTAGTAAGTTCAATGTTTTTACGTATAATAAGCTCACTTCCTAAACATGAATAGGTGAATGTTCACTTAAATTAGCAGGTATTCAATAGTTCTAAGTGCAATTGATACTATTTTTTGAATGAAGTGGTACAATTCTCACTAAGTAAATGAAAGTTCGCTTATTCAACTTTAGATAGTAAAATGTAACCGAAAAGTAAACATATTTTTTTATAGAACGATAAAGTTATACTCGATGTAACTAAAACTGTTTTCTAGTGTGTATTTCCTGACCGTTATTATTTAAATTTTCGTTTTAGTTTATTCCTGGTTATCGGCCAATATAGTTAATAGTTAAAAATGACGAGATTTTTTGTATTATTTACATTCTTTTCTCATTTATTTCATTTTCTCAACTACGTTCCGGCGTATTGCCATTTTCAAGTATTTCTATTTCTCTACAATGAATAATGTGTTACTTAATTATTATACATTGAATAATAAAAGCTAAGACAAAATTAATTTAAAACAATGAGCTATTAAAACTTACACATTATAAATCTGCTGTCGACTATGGACATTGCGTTCTAAAATATTTTAAAATAAAATAAAGGTACTCGAACCTGTCTGATTTATAAAATCAAATAATAGTCATAGGCGGGTAAGATGCAAAACACTTACAGCTACTATATCAAATGGTTATATATTTTTGGGAGACTTTGAAGGTCCGTCTTATAGTTAATTGAATTTTTGTTCTTTTTGATATAAATCATTTCTTTGATTTCACGTTTGATTCTGTTTTCTTCTTTGTCTAAAATTTTAATGTTTTCAAAATCAAAACTATGGTGGTTTTCGATTGCCTGTTATGAAAGGGCTGTGGAATGTTCATTGTTGGTCTTTATGTTGTATTTGTGATTGTAAATTCTGTTATGTAGGTATTGAGATGTTTGACCCACGTATTCACCATGGCAATCTTTACATTTGACATTATACACTACATTACTTTGTTTCAATTTTTCGGTTTTCGGTTTTGTGAAAAACGTCTTGGTATAATTATTAGGTTTGTGCGCTACATTTATATTATTTTTTCTCAACAGCCCTTGAATTTTTTCTAATGCACCTTGTATGTAGGGTAAACTAATATATGTTTTGGTTGAGATATTATTACTTGAGTTATTAGTACCTCTATTGTTTGTGTCCCTTGCATTATTATTGTTATAAATTTTATGTACTCGTTTTTTTATTATAGGATTGTAAAAGCTTCCTGGATATTCATTACTTTGTAAAACTTTTAATCTTCTTCAAATTATCAGGTCTGTTATAAGGATGTGAGAGTTTTAGGGCTCTGTCTGTAGGTTTATTAGAATTAAAATTTAAATATCTTTCGGACCATACATGTTTGATAAACCAATTTGTCTCAATTTTACCGTTATTATCATATTTAACTGTTATATCCAAAAAGTTTATTAGTTTTTCGTTATCTTTCTCAAAAGTAATTGTATTCTGGGGTGAAAGTTGTTAAATTTTTTAAGTGTATAATCTAACTTGGATGCTGGTATGTATAAAAGGCAGTCATCAACGTATTTTTTATAAAAATTTGGAACATAATTTAATTGATTTATAACGGTATTTTCCAAATCTTCCATTACTAGATTTGCTATGATTGCTACAATTGGTGATCCCATGGCTATACCATAAATTTGTGAAAAAAATTCATCATTATATTTAAAATATGTCGAATTCAAACACAACAATGTGGCTTCTAGAAATTCGTTTAGGGGCAAAGAAGTATATTTATTTATCAGTGGCGGCTTTAAGGGGGGGGGCGTGTGATGCATCGCCGAGTGGAACATAGGAAATCCCATGTAAATTTTGAAGTGGCTAAATATTCGCTCCCCAGTACATTTTATAGAAAAATTTTATAATAACTTTTTGAAGGGGCCGATGTGATAAACTCATATGCCGAGTTTGAATAAAGTCTAATAAGCAAATACTAAGTTATTCAATTAAATGTAATGGCAAAATTACGAAAATGTTCATAGCTCAGGTAATACAATAAACACCAGCAAATAATTTCTATGACGCTATTGCCAAACACTGACGCATAAAGTATGTTTCACATTACTTTTTGTTTTGTCAAAATTTAATTTGCTGGTGTTTACTGTATTACCTGAGCTATGAACATTTTCATAATTTTGTCATTACATTTAATTGAATAACTTAGTATTTGCTTATTTGACTTTATTCAAACTCGGCACATGAGTTTATCATATCGGCCTCTTCAAAAAGTTATAACATTTTTCAATAAAATTTACTAGGGAGTCAATATTTAGCCACTTTAAAATTTTCATGGGATTTCCTATGTTTCACTCGGCAATGAATCACCCGGTATGTAAAAAGTGACAACTTGTAAATTGCAAGCATTTTTAATATATTTTCAATTTTGAACTTTATAGGTGGGAGGGAGAGGCCGATGCGCCCCCCCCAAGTTCAAATCCTAAAGCCGCCACTGTATTTATTTCTAGCCATCGGTTTTTTATACAAGTTATTGCTAGACTAGTTGGAATATTGGTGTATAAGGACATAACATCAATGGAAACTAGTATATAATCTTTAGGAATAATTCTATTTTTAACAAATTCATTAAAATGCCATGAGTCTTTGATATGATAGTTGTTATTACCAAACATGTATGGTCTGAAAGATATTTAAATTTTAATTCTAATGTACCAATCACATACAAAAGTAGTGTTGTTAATAACCTTACAGACAGAGCCCTAAAACTCTCACATTCTAATAACAGACCTGATAATTTGAAGAAGATTAAAGAAGTTTTACAAAGTAATGAATATCCAGAAAGCTTTTACAATCCTATAATAAAAAAACGAGTACATAATAGTATATTACGTAACAAGAGTTGTAACTAACCCATTACGCACGAAATGAAAAAGTTTATGCACGAAGCCGCGCGTAATGGGTTTACAACTCGTGTAACGTACTATACTTTTTCTACGCCCATTTATTTTCTTCCATTAAATATAAAACATCGCAATCATTTAAAATTCATTATAATAGTTGTTAATAACAATTGAACAATTATTGTAAATCGATTGGGCCGCATTATTTAAAAGCGATGAACGGTAATTTATAATTGTATTATATTTTGTTCAAGAAATTGACAATATAAATGACATGACATTTATTTCCATAGCGTGCTACTTAAGAAAACGTGTCCTATTTTAAAAGAAATTGCATAATGTGCTGACTATATTTAGGGGCATCACTCTTTCAATCCTAAATATATCTCGCTAATGCTAAAAGTTTTTATGTTTTTTAATTGACTAAATTTGTGTAAATAGACCAAATAAAGTCTTACGTAAATGAAAATTTGATTGTAATTTCATTAAACCAAGAATTTTAAGTTTTCTTCTCAAAACACACGTGTATGTTATGAGATCTCATTACGTGCATGTTATTGTTAAATGTCATTTACAAGGAATGTTGACAGTGCGATTTTTGACGTTTACAGACATGGGTGTAGAAAAAATTTATAACAATAATAATGCAAGGGACACAAACAATAGAGATACTAATAACTCAAGTAATAATATATCAACCAAAACATATATTAGTTTTTCCACTACTAGCTGTGAAGTGACAATTATTGTGTCATCTAGCCAACTGAGAAGTTGAATTTCTCTATTAGTGGTTAATAATTTTTTCTATTGTTTACCTAGGTCAATAATGGACAAATTCAAATATTTTGAGAACTCAGGGATAATAGCTTAACAAAAACTAGTGCAACATAATTTTGTATACCCAGGAGATTGTGTTTAAAATATTTACTGCTTGAAAGTACATAACAAGATAAAATTATTTCAATTAAACTGTCATTAGTTTAAAATTCGCGCTCAACCGAAAATTTATGATGACATAAGGAGTGCGTTCATAATATATGGGTGAGGTGAGGAGCGAAAACAGTGTCACACTATCAAAATTTGACATTGAAATATGTTGTTTATTTCCCGTTAATTTTAGAAAAACGAGTATCTAGTAATGTTTTTACCTTCAACATTATCACCAGTGGAATTTGAAAATCTTCTGTTGATAGAAACTGGCAACTCTAGCCTTGACCCACATAGACAAATAATATATTACTTTCTCTATGGTGAAGCATATGTAAATGTTTTATGACTATTACCCTACGTACAAGGTGCATAAAAAAGAATTCAAGGGCTGTTGAGAAAAAATAATATAAATGTAACGTACAAAACTTAAACCGAAAACTGAAAAATTGATACAAAGTAATGTGGTGTATAATGTCAAATGTAAATATTGCCATGGTGAATACGTGGGTCAAACATCTCAATACCTACATAACAGAATTTACAATCACAAATACAACATAAAAACCAACAATGAACATTCCACAGCCCTTTCAAAACACGCAATCGAAAACCACCATAGTTTTGATTTTGAAAACATTAAAATTTTAGACAAAGAAGAAAACAGAATCGAACGTGAAATCAAAGAAATGATTTATATCAAAAAGAACAAAAATTCAATTAACTATAAGACGGACCTTCAAAGTCTCCCAAAAATATATAACCATTTGATAGAGTAGCTGTAAGTGTTTTGCATCTTACCCGCCTATGACTATTATTTGTATGTTTTGTTGATGATTTTATAAATCAGACAGGTTCGAGTACCTTTATATTTTATTTTAAAATATTTTAGAACGCAATGTCCACAGTCGACAGCAGATTTATAATGTGTAAGTTTTAATAGCTCATTGTTTCAAATTAATTTTGTCTTGGCTTTTATTGTTCAATGTATAATAATTACTTGAAGATGGCAATACGCCGAAACGTAGTTGAGAAAATGAAATAAATGAGAAAAGAATGTAAACAATACAAAAAATCTCGTCATTTTTAACTATTATACTCCGTTTTTAAAAGGCATGGAGTAATAAATCACTCATTTTGACCGGAACCATAGGCGTACCACATTTAGACATTTAAAAAAGTTAAGGCTCCTAAAATTATCTCATTTCCGAAAATAACCGTTTTGTAATATTATTTAAAATGAAATTTCAAATTATCAATAATATAATAAACTGTGGATTATATCACTGACATCAATTTTCCAGAAAATTTATTATTATGTATAAAAGGGCGTAGACGAGTCCCTCCACTAAGCTCCAGGTAGTTATAATCCTACATACAATAAATATTAAAATAAATGTTAATAACAATTTCATACAAATACATATATATATATATATATATACATATATATATATATATATATATATACATATATATATATATATATATATAAAAAAAAATTTTTTTATATAACGACTGAAAAATGCTATATAGGTGGGGATAACGGGGATTTCAGTCCAAAGAAGAAGTGTCAAAAGGACACGAAATCTTGGCGGCATTTTGTAAATAAAAGATCTTGGCGTTGATTCTTTGGACTGAAATCCCCGTTATCCCCACCTATATATATATATATATATATATATATATATATATATATATATATATATATATATATATATATATATATATATATATATTAAATTTGAATTGAATTGATGCTTTATTTTTAATTGCCCCACGTTTGGGAGCAAGTTAAATTAGATTGATTATATTTTATTTTTATAATGCCCCACTTTGGGGTTGCAGTTAAATATGATTGCTACTTTATTTTATATAAAGCCCCACTTTTGGGGTAAGCAAGTTATATGTGATTTAACTTTTACCTTTACGTTCTATATATATGTCTTTTACGTTGTGGTACAGTTAAATATGTGTGTAATGATTTGATTTTTTAAGTACTCTATATTTATTAATATACTTTATACAAGTTGAATATGATTGGACTTTAAGTATTAATATATATCAATGTATGATTTGAATATATGGATATGTGAATATGAAATGATATTATATTTATTGCAAATTTTAAAACTTTTTATACTATTGTTGGGTTCGCCAAATTACATATTTTTTTATTCAATGCTTCCTTTTATTTATTATGCTATTTATGAACATGTAGTTTATTTAATTCTTATGTTTTCTTACCTCGGCTGCTCTTATTCGTTTACGACTCTTAAAATCAGTAGGGTTCTGGGCATATTATGATAATAAAATCAACCTTGCTTATTAATGTGATATATTTATGTGACTGATAAAAAATTTTGTGAAATAAAACTTTTGAAAACACATATAAAAAAATGATTCATATACAAACTATTTGATACAGCTTATTATACAGTTAGACTGATGAAACTATTTATTAATAAAATAAATGATTAACCTTTTTGTTCTACCAATTCTTACGTTATACATAAATAATGAGTTATTTTATATATATCTAAATTTCCACTTTGAATATGACTTTCTTTATATTCCAAAAAAATTATACCTTTCTTTTTAACCACGACTTTTTCTGGCTCATTTGCATAACTTGGTTGAAATCTTGTGAGCGTTGAAATTCTTAGAAATTTGCAAACACCTGCTCTTTCTAACTTTGCTTCTATGTTAAACAAAAAAAACTTTTTAAAGTGTTTCCTTTTTTTTTAACTAAGAGGATTTATGAAATGATTTTAAAATGTTAATTTTTAGTTTTCTTCGGGACGTGAACTTGGAAACATATTTGATATTTTATCGATTCAAAATTTACGTTTTTAAATATTATTTTACTGTATAGTAATAATTGTGTATTGATATAAACTGGAATTAGTTGTGGTCTGTTACTAGTGGAAATTTTTATATATATTTTTGGTGAAGTTCGACATGAAAGAAATTATACATTTATCTACACTTTATAATGGTAAGTTTTAATATTACTTTTCTCTGGTATATTATATTCATGTAAAGATAACAGAACTTTAAACCAGGTATATGAGCTCTTAACATTTTTATATCACTTGAAATTATTATTTTAAAATTATTATTTATACGTTCTTATTTGAAAGTTTCATTTATTTGGTACCAAATATATTTAATAAACACACAACCGACCTTTTGTTCCTTTTTCTTGAAATGATGCTACATCGGAGGAGACGCTCCCAATAGATTTTCCCGCCTTTGATGTTGAATGCCTTTGCTTTTCATTATCTGGGTGATAATTTTCTTCCTCTGCTACTTGTAGTCTCACAAAAGTTTGTTACACTTGATTTATTTTACAATTGATTAGATTTATATTGATTTATATACTTTTCCTTTGACTAATTATAAATTTGTTACATTAAATAAAACTAGGATAACTTTATTAGTGTTACCTATCTGACCACTGACTCTCAACTCCCAATTTCCCGCATTTTACATCGAACACAACCCTTTTTATCGTCTGTCACCGGAAGTGGTTTTTGTTCTCGAAAGTTCGATTGAAAATTTCACCTGTCACTTTGTTTATTGTTGTTTTTATTGTTTTTCTGACTTAAACTTATTGCAAACTATAGTTTTTTATACCTAATATACTTATTGTCATTGACTTATTCACTCACACCTTATTATTATTGTCTTTTTCCATATCATTGTTTATTTGCGCTGTTTTGATTGGTCAATGCAATTTCATTAATTCTACGTTTTCTACCATCTACATATTTACTTATTATACATATATACAATTCATTTCTCATTATGTTTGATATTATTACACCTATATACATAAACTATGTCGGTAATCATTTATTTCATTATTGTTTTTCACATTCAAAATAATTTATGTTGGTATAATTTGTCTCAACTGTTTTATTTTGGTATAAATTTGACCTTGCCCATATTACAGATTCCTACCTATCATGATATTTCCCATACCTACTTTTATGATTAATCATTAACTAAATATCTTATTCTATATATTTTATTACTTCTAATTGTCTTTTTATTGTTTAATCATTATAGTTTTAGTTACATTTGTTAGAAGTTTCTATTTATTTTTAAAATATAAACAGATGCTCTGGGTGTCTAAGATTCCATGCAGCGTTATATTATTTCTTGATCTGCGTTTACTTATGAGGTTCTGTCTAAGGTTGTTTTTATTAAGTTGAAGAATTAATTTTTACAACTGTTTTTCTGATGTTTGTTTATGATTTCTTTTTATATTTATTTACTATCTTTTTGATTATACCCATTGGTCGTACTTAGTTATATTGTTATACGAGGTATTTTATTATTTTGATACATCATTTTTAAAAATTATTTTTATTGACAAAATTTTAATTTTATATCCTTTATCAGGATTCTGTATATGTTCTATTTACAACAATATATATATATATATATATGTATATATATATATATATATATATATATATATATATATATATATATATCCAAATCAACCCCATTTGCCGATTATTTCACCCAATTAGCAGGTAATTGAAGAAACTTGACAAACAGGTAGCTCAAAAATGGTTTTATTATTGTGAAATATAGTCTTCTCAGTTCTAAGAAAATGCCCCCATAATACAATGTACTTACTAGAACTTTTCAACTATAAAAGTAGCGGAAAGGTTGAATATTTTCAATTTACAGTTCATCTGTTCCGGAGAAACTGCTGTGTTGATTGATTTCCCCATTATTACTGTTATTTTTTATTATTTTTTACCGTTATTGTTAACTGGTGTTTATTTTTGTTCATCTATACAAGTTCTCTTCTCATCACACGAGACAAACACCTAACTACACCTTCCAACTATATAGTGTTCCAACCAAATTCGACCAGATATGGAGGATTTATGACCATCATAAAGTTGGCCCATTGTCGCTGAACGAAAAAAATCTGATATTAAATTGCTATCCCTCGTTGAAGAACGAAGAAATTAGAAGAAAAATCATGAATTTGACAGGAAGTGTTGATGAAACTGTGGAGATTACTGCAACAATGATGGTTGTTTCAAAAACAACAATTTATAATTTAATGAAGGAGAGAAAAATGGAAACATCACAGCCCCAGCAAAGTCCCCAGGCCGACCCAAACTTGAAATGGATGACGACTTGAAGAACGGAATAAGGCGTAAGGTGCATGCTTTTTTCTTTAGAAAAGAGATCCCAACTCTCTCCAAAATTATGGCTTCGGTTCAAGAAGATTCAGATTTTCCGAAAATGTCTCGAAGTACATTATGGAAAATTTTGAAGGAACTTTGATTTGAATATAAAAAAAATTATCGGAACGCAATGTTGATTGATAGAGACGACATTGTCGTTTGGAGGATGAGTTATTTGCGCAATATTCGGAAAGCAAGACTAGATCAAAAACGAATTTATTATTTGGATGAGACTTGGTTAAATGAAGGTCATACTGTTTCAATGTTTTGGCAAGACACGAATGTCAAAAGTCGCAGGCAGCTCTTGAAGGGTGGTCAACAGGCCTTAATCCACCAGCAGGAAAAGGACGCCGACTCATCATTACTCATATCGGAAGTGCCGAAGGTTTTGTTAAAGGTGGATTGTTGTGCTTTGAGTCGAACCAAACCGGAGATTATCATATTTCTCACAAATGTTAGATCTAATTCCAACGGGCTCAGTCATTGTTATGGATAACGCAAGTTATCACTCCAAGTTAGTGGAGAAATTACCTTCAACTGCATGGCGTAAACAAGATATCCACGATTGGCTAACCTCGAAAAATATTGAATGCCCAGAAAACTCGCTGAAAAATGAGCTCTTGCAACTGGCCAATTAACATAAACACAAATATAGTAGATACGTTGTAGATCAAATGGCATCAGCGCGTGGTATAACGGTGCTGAGGCTTCCTCCTTATCACTGTCAACTCAATCCCATAGAATTAATATGGGCCCAAGTGGAAAGGGAAGTTTCAAGAAAGAATACGACATTCAAAATGAGTGACGTAAAAGTTTTATTCGAAGACGCGTTAGGTAACGTAACCAAAGAAAATTGGAAGAAATGTGTTGAACACGTGATACAAGAAGTACTAAATATGTGGGAAATGGATCATATAAGTGAACACATGATTGAACCATTTATAATCAATGTTAATAATGGAAGCTCAACAGAATCGTCTGATTCTGATATATAGACTAGTTTTTGTGTTAGTTATTACTATTATTTGTTAGACTTTTTTTTATAAATATTACATTAATTCGTACTTTATTCCTGCATTTTTCTTTTTTCCTCTCCTGTTGTAAACGGAATATTAGTAGTAAAGTTGATACCTACTGCAAAAAAATTTGCTATTTTTTATATAATATTTTATCTTTATTGTTTATTCATAGGAACACAAAAAAATGTGTTTTTATTGAATCGATATTGTCAACTCTTTTGAATAGTTTTCGTAATTATAATTTCATAGTGACTTCATATTCATATACCAAGTTTGTTTTGTCATGATTGCACGCCTCTGAGAATTAAATTGTTTATTTCTTCATCCAAATACAATAGAGCGACCCTTTCAATACAATAGGCGACCCAACCGAATACAGAGTTACGGGGTGTCTACCTGAAATTCGTAACAAATGAGAAATTTTAGTACAAAATTAGATAAACTTCGGAGATATTTTATTATACACCCTCTATCGGTTTTGCATACCTAATGAGCTTTTATTACTCCATGCCTTTTAAAAACAGAGTATAACTATATTGGCCGATAACCAGGAATAAAAACTAAAACGAAAATTTAAATTGTTTTCTAACATCTTATATGTGAATATCCTTTCGGTTCCGAGAAAACAATAACACACAGTCGATAAGTTGGCTTCATTATTTCTCGTGTAGTATGTGCTTCGATACTAGGTCCATCTTTTTTATTCGTTCAAAGTCTGAGTAGTGTGTATGTGTATGTGAATTCGCCGCTTATTGTAATATAAACCGTTTAATCCGTTTTACGATTCCTGGTTCTGTATCAGCAACGTTTATATACTTCAGAATAGAAATTAGTTATGATTTTTAGCGATGCTGCGTCTTAGATCGATCACCCTGTAAGTTATAAAGTTATTAGAATAATTAATTGGATTATTTAGGTTATAATGTATGAATTAATAATTTGTATTAAAATATCCACTAACCTAACTTATTATTTTGATGTAAGTAAAATCAACATTTAATTTGATAAAAATTCTCTGTTTATGGTTAAATAGGACACGGTTGGATTTTATACGGCGCTGGAGATTGGTACGAAGGAGAATGGAAAATGGATATGCGCTATGGAAACGGCTACAGAATGTATAAGGACGGTGCCAATTATAAAGGCGATTGGGTCGAAAATAAAAAACAAGGCAAAGGAAGGGTGTTGTTTTACAATGATGACGTAAGTGTAGCGTAAGATCACAAATCACCTACTCTATAGATAGTTCACGACAATGCTTTCTTGAAATGATAAAAACTAGCGCCACCTATAGAACTGAAACACAATTAAGTAGTGGGTAAATTGTTCCTTAAGTCGCTACTACGGAAAGCAGAATGGGCGCTAAATTCAAATTGCAATTATCTTTACTGTTGGTTTGAAGGTCCTTGTTTATTGTAAGTAAATGACAGGTTTTACTAAAAAGTCTACTATATTGTGCACACTCAATTGTTTGCCAATCATTAACGTCCCTAATATCTTATAAATTCTAATATAATTGCCAAACAATTTATCATTGTAGATAAATATATTAGACTTTTTAAAAAATCAAGTCATTTACTGAGCGATATTTAAAGAAATTAACAGTTTTTTTGGCAATTGACTGTTTACAGAAGGACCAAAATAAGAAACATATGTTATTAAAACATTTATTGAAAAAAGTATATTCACAAAATAGGGACAATGTACAAAGCACAGATAACCCACAGACAGATGAGACACTGATTGTGGCGCCATCTAAAGAGCTCGTCGAGTAAACAACTGAGTGATGTTGAAAAGATTTCTGTAATTTTAGGTTTTGGCGGTATATTCAAATATACTGTATTTTAATTATTTTATTTCTAAATAGCCATTCATAGTCCATCATTTGACATTTCATTCAATTTAACTGCATTAACTAAATAATGATTAGATGTTGAGTTAAATTAAATGAAATATCAAATGATGGACCATAAATGGTTAATTAAATTGGAAAAAATAAAACAGTAATCATAAAAACAGTTTATTTATTTTGGTATAAAAATACACAACAAATAATTTCTTTCACAAAGTACTTTTCTTAACAAATATAATGACAACAAATAAATTATAGTGTAAAAACCATGCTATAATTAAAACATAATTTGAGTAACATACATTCTAGATTGGAGTATCATTAGATTTTCAAATGATGTTAGATCAAGATAAAAGTAGAAAATTATGTATGATAAGTTTATATTAATTTATTGTTACACTCGTATAAACACACAGAGCTGGACAAACTGCAGGAGTATAACTGCTACTTACCTAATCAAAAAACGTGTTAGCAATAAGTTGTTCACTACTATTTTTGGCAACTTTCTGTGAAAGCAAACTTTTGAGTATAATTACTGTGAATGTTAGAACAAAATTAAGTAAAATATTTTTATAGGAAAAGTTGTTAATTACTGCCCAGCTCTGTAAATACAAGGTGCCAAGTAATTACATAAAAGAGTGCTAAACAGCACTTGTGACTGTACAACATTTGAAATAATATATCTAACATTTCATTTCCACTTAAAACACATCTTTATTTTTTTACTGGAAGTATTAAATAGGTTTATAACACAAGCTTAAACCTAGTATATTGCGTATTTGTATATTTCTACATTTAAAAGCATTCCGTTCTTATGAAACCATTACATAAGGCAGTTTAAGTTACTCTGCAGCTCCTAGCAGTCTATGATTGTTAAATTGTTTCTTAAGGGCTCTTCAAAATCCCACTGTCTCATGGAGTCCTTTCTCGTTCCTGCTTGAGGTTCTACAAGTAAACACACAAAATAACAACAATAAATAAGTAAACACACAAATATGTTTGAAAATTTATGTCAACAAAAGAAAACAAAATGCGCTTACTATCGAAATAATAAGTTTACACATGTTTTTGTACTAAGCCAAAAAGATATCAAAAAATGTTTGAATGTATACATTTGTTTGGTTTTTTTGATTCCCTTTTTTGAAGCTTTCGATTTTTTTAGGAATTCTTGATTTTTAACTATTTTTTTTATTTTTTGTCTTTATTGGATATTTTGGATTTTTGGTTACAGCTAGACCAAATACTTAGACGTAATGCCTCAACAAAAGTTAATACTCACTTTCATTTCCTATAAATTGTCACACCATGGATTATATATGAAAATCGGCAAGGGATCGATACCTTCCATCCCATAGCTGGTAGAGGGCTATAACATAAAATAAAACCCAGATTATTATTTTTTCAATGGATACATTTTAAAATGGAATTGTTTGAGTATGGTGTACACACTAGATATAAATTGAGTGAATGAAAAGACGAGTACTGAGTATGTCATTTGATTAAAATTCCAGCTAAGCGCTTTCAGCCATTAGGTCATTCTCAAAGCTGTCGACAAGAGAAAAACATACAACAGGTACAATATACACACAATGAAATAAAATATTTGATGTTACATCATTATTTAAGTAAAATTTGTTAAAATTACCCTATGAAGAGGGTGTGCACACATATCATTTAGTTGGTAATCAAATTAGACATTTCGTTATGTGAATTACAATTTTAACAAATTTTAGTTAAATAATGATGTAACATAAAACATTTTATTTCATTCTATGTAGCAGTTACAGGGTTTGATGTTTTTTGACACTTTCTGTATATTTTTTTCTTGACGACGACTTTCAGAATGGTCTAATGGATGAAAGCGCTTACCTGGCATTTTAATAAAATTACACACTCAGTACTCGTCTTTTCGTTCACTCAATTTACATTTTAAAATGTTCAAAATTATAGCATGCTATATTGAATACAATAAAACTTACCATCAATTTTTATTAATTTCCACTCATATGGAAAGGCAAATCAAACTGTCTTAATAACCTCTCTTCGTCTTTCTCAAATCTAAAGAAACACTGTTTTTGAAAATGAAAGGATCATATCCTCCATCGTTTCTTCGTCGACAAATTTAATGATTTATTACAACTGCTTTTCAGCCATATTAATTTTATCTTCCTGGGTTGGAGGAACAAAACTGTAAAAAGAAATATTTACTTTATTAATGCAGCAATTTTCAGTTTAGCTAATGTAAAAAACAACCATGATCTCTAAAGTTGTCGATTAAATTAGTAAAAATTCTCTGTGTTTTATAAAAATGAAGATAATGGTTGTTAATTGTGAAAGAAAAAATGCTCACATTTAGTCAGTTTACGGAGAATGCCGTTTCTGGTGTTGACTTTGGCCTTGGTTTTATCGATATGCTTCTTGTAGGTGAGGGAGCGGTCCAATGTAACCTCTATATAGACTGGGTTTGGGCAGTGTTGCAGTCTAACTGAGTTCCACTCTATTTGCAGTTCCCTTCTCGCCTGTCGGTTATTGAGATGGAATAGGCATGTCTGCGTCTTTGCTGGATTCGAGCGGAGTTGGTTAGATCTATAATAGCCACTCAGCTTTGATAAAGATTCTGTTAAGTGCTCCTCTATCTCTGCGATGTTTTTTGACTGGCAGGTGATAGCTACGTCATCGGCGTAGATGAAGCTTCTTGTTGTTGGGCCGGTTGGTTGGTCGTTGGTATGCACATTGAAGAGCATGGGTGCGAGCACGCTACCTTGGGGAAGGCCATTCTTCTGGTTCCTCCAGCGGCTTCTTGATCCTTGGAACTCTACATAAAACCTTTTATTCGATAGCATTGTGTTTAGCACTTTCGTCAACTGTAAATCACCTGTCATTTCGAAGATTTTTCCCAGTAATATTTTATGGTTTATAGTGTCATATGCCGCCGTTAAATCTATAAAGACGGCCCCCGTTTTTGCCTTTCTTTCAAAGCCATCCTCAATGTGTTGTGTGAGGCTTAAAACCTGACCAGTACAGGATTTCCCAGGTCTAAACCCTGCTTGCTGGGAGATTAGGTGGTTTTCTATTTGGGGCCCATACTTGTTCAGAATGAGGCGTTCGTAGAGTTTGAACGTAGAGCATAACAGTGACACCGGGCGGTAGCTTTTGGCATCTTCCCGTGGTTTCCCTGGTTTGTGGATGGCTACGACCTTAGCTTTTAGCCACAATTTTGAGATTGTATTGTTGTTCCAGCATGAGTTATACATTTGAAGAAGCCAGTTCAGGGCTGATGGGCCTAGGTTTATCAGGAACTCATTCAGGATGTCATCAGGGCCTGGGGCCTTCCTGGCCTTCAGAGACTCGATTGCAGTTTCCAGTTCTGTAATGGTAAAGTAATCCTTATCCTGAAAGTGCGGGTCACTTTCACTTTTTGATCAGGCTTACCATTTAGAAGTAGCTGATGTGCGATTTCGTTGGCGGTGACGTTTACTTGGTCTTTAGAGGATGTTGGGTCGCCTGATAGCTTTTTAATGACGCTCCAGGCCTTTCTACTGCTGTGTTTCATATCTCGGCTTTCTATCGTGTCTTTCCATGCCCCTTGTCTCTCCTTACTTATGGAATCGATCAGCTGGTCACCTAGCTGTATGGTTTCCGGAGAAAAGGGATTCCGACTGTAGTGCTCTAAATATTCCTCGTATGTGTCTTCACTTTCATTGGGGAGAGCGGGTATATAGTAAGTACTACAGCCGCGGGGAATGCATTGCCTCGCTGTCTTCTTGATTACAGAGATGAAATTATCGTAGTTTGCTGGGGTCGGTGGGAGGTCTCTAATTTCTTCGTCGATCTCTTCTGTGAATTTATTCCAGTCTGCCTTTCTTAGATTAAACCGCCTTTTAAATGGGACCTTCTGAGGCATTATCACTGGTCTAAACTTCAGCATAATTGGCCGATGTTGGGAGTGTGGGATAGGGTCCATGACTGTCTTGATGCACGTTGCAGCTAGAGAGTTGTTGCTGAAGATAAGATCCGGGTTATAGCCTCTCATCCATCTGCCACTATTAAAGGAAGCGGGCTGTTTCTGATCATGGATGAGGGTCATGTCATTGTCCTCGGCCCATCTCTCCAGGAGTTCTCCATCCTCGTTCATGTCACGGTATCCCCAAGTTGTGCTGTGGCTATTGAAGTCTCCTATTACCACATGTGGTTGGTTAAGATGTTGGGGGAATAAGAATCTCTCGTTCGGTGATTTGTATATTGAGGATATCCTTATATTTCCAAGGTTAATCGTGATCAGCTCTATGTTATTAAGTGTGGTGGCTTGTAAATTATTTACTTTGATTCCTGGTTTTACAAATATTGCGCTTCCATATTGGTCATGGGGGCATTCCTTCACTAGTGCCATTCCTGGTATGTTTGGACGTCGTTGTGATGGCCCCCTGTGTGTTTCCTGGAGGCATAGGACGTCACATGAATTCTCTTTGCATAGGTTGGAGATTAAGTCTTGCTTAGTATTCGAAATGCCTTCAACATTGAGTGATATGATTGTCAAGCTTGACTCTAAAAAGGGCCCTTTTTCCATGTTTTCGATACGATCTCTAATCAGTGTAGCTCAGTTTGTGGAAAGATTAGCCGATACTTTCGTACCGTTGCCCAGGGAACGCCCGAATGAACTAATAGTGCATTCTACGAGGAGGCTCTTTCCGTGTTCCCCAATGTATTGTAATAAGAGTGTGGGTTGAAACAATTTATTTCTACTAAACTACAAACAACTAATGAACTCTATAAAAATACAACTAAAATGGAAATTTATCTTGAGAAATATTTATCTTCTAAACGTCACCTTCCCAATCCCCCTGTCGAAATCTCTAGACGTCATCTCCCTTTTTTTGTCAGTCTTTCTCATTCTGTCAGCTTCCCTATTGTAGTTTATGTCGCTGCCCGAGGCCTGTTACTGTGTAGCTATTCCGTTGCAGTAAGTTGAAAATTATGTATTTTGTGTCGTAGAATCCAAAGAACATACCTCTTTTTGTTTTTGATTTATAGTTTTCCGAAAAATTAATTTCAATAAATTTTCCTCAATTTTTTAACCGAAATAATTTTTTTTTCCGAAAAACTGATACATTTTTTGAAATCCTCGTATCAAAAAACCCCCATATGCAAAATTTTATCGAAATCGGAATCAATTTTTTTTCAATTTTGAACCAAAGGAAAATTGAACTTTATTAAAAACAATTAAACTCGATTTATATCATCTGTATAAAGTTGCTAAATTGTTTTTATAATAGTATGAACAATCCTCTTTCGATTTTCACTAATATCAGTTTTTCCAATCCATAGACGTAGTTACTAGACATTTTTTAAGGTATTTTTTCATAAAAATTTTTAGTCCAACTTTAACCTTGTATATCTTCTACAAATATGAAATAGATGCAACCGAATATAGTTAGTAATCACGAAGCATCTTTTCTACATCGATTAGCGTGAGAATGAGATCGATATCTTTCTTAGTCTCGGAATTATAAATTTTTTTATGGAAGCATGTCAAAAAAAATTCAAAAATTTTACGTATCTGGCCTGAAAATTTTAAATTTGAGTTAATGGTGAATGTTTTGGAAAAATTATGCTATACTATGTATTTTGATATGAGGAATCCATTTTTGTTATTAGTTTTACGGAATTGTTGTTTTTAAAAAAATATTTTTTCAAGTAAAATATCAGAAAAAAAATTTTGGTGAATACCAATAGCCTCGTTGGATTTTTCATTACCTAAAACCCCTAATTACAGATTCTCATTAAAATCGTAGTTTAACCCATTAGTGCGTCGAGTCCCTCTAAAGGGACGCTATTATTTTACGAAGTCTACATCTTCCTAACCTTACTTTCGAAGTGTGATCGCGCTTGTTACTCGATTTAAGATCACATACAGTCAGTCTTTATAGATTAGCAGAGGTGTGAGGTTGTTTGTCTATTTTATGTGATAATGGATCCCGCGCTTTACTGTACTAGGAAGGGCGGGTAAGTTTTTATTTTTTATCTTGGATTATGGTTGAGCTACTTTTTTAAATTTTTAACTGTGCATAATTATAAGGTTTAGTATCATAACTGTATTTTTTTGCAAACAAAATATTTTTTATTTGAGACAGTAAGCCTTGTTTTTTTTGTCGTCCCCTATAAGGGACTCTATGCACTCTGGACCTTATTGATAAATATATTTTTTTGCAGTTTGCCCCTTTACGAGCTTATATCTTTACTGGAAGAAGATGCGGATCAACGAAATGCAAACATATATATAGAACCGCCTGTTGACCATGGAGCAGACACAGAGGAAGACAGCGACAAATCGGATGATGAACATATTGGTGACATAAATCATTTATGTCGCGGTATACTAAAACAAAATTGTGAAATATCTCAAGAAGAAAATAATCTAGATGACATAAAGGAATCTTTACCAGAACAACTACTATTTGCTCATCCTGAAACTCATGATTTATCCAATGCCACCACCAGTCAGTCAGGTCCAAAAAAGAAGCTTCATAGTTGGAAAGGCGCTGCTCCTGATTTATCCAATGCCACCACCAGTCAGTCAGGTCCAAAAAAGAAGCTTCATAGTTGGACAAGCGCTGCTCTTGATTTTTCAGCAAATCGAATTTTTGTACCTAAAGAGTCTTCTTCAGAAGCTAAATCTGCCCAGACACCTGTAGATTTTTTCATTTATTTTTTGATGAAAATTTTACATCTAAAATTGTAGAAGAAACAAATCTATTTGCACAACAAAAAAATAGGGATTTGCAGTTCAAAAAGGCTTAATAACAGATCAAATCATTCAATAATCGATTTACAAAATTTATTTGAAAGAATACTAACCTAATTAATTAATGAGAAAAAGTAGCAATGCTTGGGAAAAAACAAAAATACAATGTTTAGATACTTAAATACTTACTCACTTCTTAAGTTGCGCTCGAATTGTGGACTATAATTCAGGGTTCCCACAAAAAAATCTCTAGTGAATACCCTGACTTTCCCTGACCTATTTTGTAATTTTCCCTGACCACGGCATATTTTAGGTACTGTGAGTTTTCTTAACCCATTAGTGCGTCGAGTCCCTCCAAAGGGACGCTATTATTTTACGAAGTCTACATCTTCCTAACCTTACTTTCGAAGTGTGATCGCGCTTGTTACTCGATTTAAGACCACATACAGCCAGTCTTTATAATTTAGCAGAGGTGTGAGGTTGTTTGTCTATTTTATGTGATAATGGATCCTGCGCTTTACTCTACTAGGAAGGGCGGGTAAGTTTTTATTTTTTATCTTGGATTATGGTAGAGCTACTTTTTTAAATTTTTAACTGTGCATAATTATAAGGTTTAGTATCATAAGTGTATTTTTTTGCAAACAAGATATTTTTTATTTGAGACAGTAAGCCTTGTTTTTTTTGTCGTCCCCTATAAGGGACTCTATGCACTCTGGACCTAATTGATAAATATTTTTTTTTGCAGTTTGCCACTTTACGAGCTTATATCTGTACTGGAAGAAGATGCGGATCAACGAAATGCAAACATATATATAGAACCGCCTGTTGACCATGGAGAAGACACAGAGGAAGACAGCGACAAATCGGATGATGAACATATTGGTGACATAAATCATTTATGTCGTGGTATACTAAAACAAAATTGTGAAATATCTCAAGAAGAAAATAATCTAGATGACGTACAGGAATCTTTACCAGAACAACTACTATTTGCTCATCCTGAAACTCATGATTTATCCAATGCCACCACCAGTCAGTCAGGTCCAAAAAAGAAGCTTCATAGTTGGACAGGCGCTGCTCCTGAGGACAGGCGCTGCTCCTGATTTTTCAGCAAATCGAATTTTTGTACCTAAAGAGTCTTCTTCAGAAGCTAAATCTGCCCAGACACCTGTAGATTTTTTTCTTTTATTTTTTGATGAAAATCTTACATCTAAAATTGTAGAAGAAACAAATCTATTTGCACAACAATAAAATAGGGATTTGCAGTTCAAAAAGGATGAGTTTTTCGTTTTATTGGGTGGAATGCTGTTATCTGGATATGGCAAATACCCTCACAAAAGAATGTACTGGCATTCAACAGAAGATGTGCCAAAAATGTTATCTAACAGTATGCGGTTGAATAGATTTGAAACTTTGTTACGTCATATGCACTTCAATGACAATACTATAATTGATACAAGTGACAGACTTTACAAAATTCGTCCACTAATAGATGCACTCAATGAAAATTTTAAACGACATGGTGGATTAGAAGAAGCTTTATCAATTGACGAAAGCATGATTCCATATTATGGCAAACATTACGCCAAACAGTATATAAAGGGAAAACCCATACGTTTTGGTTACAAAAATTGGGCAAGTTGTAATAGTAATGGGTATATGATTAACTTTGAGATTTACACTGGAAAATCAAACTCAGAAAAGGTTTTTGGACTTGGAGGAGATGTGGTGATGTCACTGCTTCAGAAAGCAGAAGTTCCTGACGATAATGGACATAAAATTTTTTTCGATAATTATTTTACGAGCTTACGCTTATTACAGCACTTGTCTGAAAACAATATATGCGCCACTGGAACTGTGAGACAGGACCGAACAGAAAAATGCCCATTTCCTGATGTAAAATTTTGGAAAGACAAACCAAGGGGAACATGTTACTTTATGTCATGCGAAAATGTCACTGTTGTGCAATGGAAGGATAATAAAGTTGTCACTGTAGCAACAAATTTCGAATCTAATGATATTGTAACAACTTCTAGGTGGTGCAAAGACTCCAAAAGTAAAAAGCAGATTACACAACCGCAAATTATTGAAAATTATAATAAAAATATGGGTGGGGTCGATATAATGGATGGACTTATTGCAGTATATAGAACCAGAATGCGGCAAAGAAAATGGTATTGGCCAATAGTGTCGTACTTGTTAGATGCCAGTGTGTCAAATTCATGGATTTTGATGAAAAAAATGATGCCAAGTAATCCTAACTGTGCCTCACTACTAGTGTTTCGCAGATATATAGCACTTAGTTTCCTTCAAACATATGGCAAAAAACCAAGCCGAGGAAAAACTACACTACCACATCCCGTTGCTTCTAGATTTGACAACATAGGCCACATGGTTCGCTATAGTGAAACGGACAGAAGGTGCCAAGTGTGCAAGAAAAAATCAAATTTTATTTGTGTAAAATGTGATTGTGGACTTCATCCTAAATTTTGCTTTGAAGGTTATCATACTAATTAAAATTATTTATAATTTATGTTTTAATACTTTTCAGTTTGCACTTGTTTTATGTTCAGTTTGCATGGAAACCCTTTAGAGGGACATTTAAAATTGGGGTAATAAAAAATACTAAATTTATTTTTACATTTTTTTACATACTTTTATATGTATTTTAAAATATTGCATTGAAAAAATCCAAAAAATCGAATACTTTATAACTTCATGCACTAATGGGTTAACTACAATTTTTAAGACCTGTAAATAGAACTTTTTTTGACGTTTTTATTTTTTAGACCTGTCAAATTATTCCTACAGAGAAACTGAATTGACCGTCGGAACCCCTTTCCCTAGATTTTTATCCAAATCGCAAAATAAAATTTATCAACTCTCTCTTAGTGAGTGGATCCCCCAAATAGGGGGACAGGAGAGTTTTATTATATTATTTTTGAAGAGGCTTTGACGTGATCTCTTTTTCTTTAAGACACAATTTTTAATTTTCCGCTAGATCGATTAATAAATACAATTTTGTTATATGAAAGATCCATCATAATTTCCTATCCTGTGGGGTATCTTTAATATATTTTAAGTTATTTTATCTTTATATGAGTATTTATTTACCAATTATTATTTGAGGTGATTAAAATACCTTTTGTTTCTAATTGGCCTTTATTCATATCGAATCGAAATACCCATAGGTATAAAAAGATGGATACAAAAACTTATCCAATTAATCAGTGGCGGTTAAGTTTGCCACATCCTGTATATATATTTAAATTGCAGTATTATAACGGAGAATGGTACGATGATATTCTCAATGGTTACGGGGAATATACTTGGGATTTAATTGATAATAAAGCATTTTGTTTTCCTATATATAATTGGTACAAAGGAGCTTGGAAAAATGGGGAAAGAGATGGAATAGGTAAGTCACATGAACATAATTTAGAGTTATACAATGTGAGTCTGGAGTAAATCAAAGACGATTTTTTTGTTGAAAACATCGCTCTTTTTGATGTAAAAAATTGTTATACAGCGTGTCCCATTTTTGAGATATCACGTCATCGACTATTTTTTCAAATGCCATTTTTTTAGGACTATTCTTGAAGTTACACGTGCGTTCCAAATATCAAATTTTTATTACTAGTCCTTTAAAAGATATTTACAGTACGACAAATATCCTCTTCATGCTTGTTTTTATTTTTCTTCTTCTTCTCTTAGTTTTTTGGCCTCCACCTTGACTGTACTTGGCTAGAACTGGTATTCGCTTTATATTTTACGGTAC
Source organism: Galeruca laticollis (assembly GCA_963921935.1). Lineage (NCBI taxonomy): Eukaryota > Metazoa > Arthropoda > Insecta > Coleoptera > Chrysomelidae > Galeruca > Galeruca laticollis. The sequence goes on along the minus strand of OY998185.1, from coordinate 58,243,453 downwards.
AAAGCTTTTTTTATTTATTTGTGACGTAAATACTTGTTTTATCGAAAAAAGTTAAATGTAAAAGTTATAGATAATTAAAAAATCTACAATTATTGTTTTAATAGATTTTTGATAGAACCTCAAAATTTTTTAATAAAACGTAAAAACGGATTCTCTCGTTTTTTATTTCTAATTCGGCCAAAAAAACTCCAAACGTTTTCTAATTTGACACAAATGTAGCTTTTCTGATGCCAAATAATCTCAATTTTTTTTGTTTTCCCTAAGTTACATTTGTGCCAAATTTGAAAACGTTTGGACTTTTTTGGCCGAATTAAAAATAAAAAACGAGAAAATCAGTTTTTTACGTTTTACTCAAAAATTTTGATGTTCTATCAAAAATCTATTAAAACCAAAATTGTAGATTTTCAATTATATATAACTTTTATATTTAACTTTTTTCGATAAAACAAATATTTACGCCGCAAATTACAAAAAACCGTTTCCACCCATTTTCCCCCACGCCCCCCACGTTGTCGGAAAGTAGTACCAACATTTGTAACCCCTTTTTCTACCATTTTGTGCTGAACATGCCCTGTAAGGAATTAAATCCTCAAAAAAATTTAGTTCGCCTGGCCTAATACTTTATTATTTCTACTCTTATCCTATTCACTGCATTTGTCGTTACTGGTTTTTCCAGGGATATACTACTACTATTTTAACCTTTCGGAGATAACATGTTTTGTTGAATGATACAAGCTAACGTCGGTCTCTGAGACCGATGGATGAAAATGACCATATGGCCCATGAGATGGAAGTGTTGATCACATTTGTGACTTAATTGAAGAAAATAAACCACTCTTGCTTATTATCATTTCCCCGTTCAAGGCTTATAACAAAATTAAATGCATTTAAACTTATTTATTAGAATAATCTTACGGTAACAAACAACAATGAAAAAAAACTAATTGATTAATTATTATAAAGTGAAAAACGAAATGAACGTTCCTTAAATACCAGTCTTTTATGAAAAAGTCACAAAATACCATACTTTCATTTTATGGCTTGAATTTTTACTTTTGAATTTAGTCAATAATTTCATTGCATTCTTTGCATGCTGGCGTCACATGTTCCAAACACATGAATTTCTTACATTTAAAACAACGATATTTTGTTTTTCTGCTTTTTTTACTTGAACAATAAGAACATCGACCATATACCAAATTTGTAGGGGCTTCATTTGCTTCGTTAGTGATGTTGTAGATTTCTCCAATACTCAACTTAATTGTTTTGGGAAGGTTTTTGGTATAAAAACGTTTCTTTGTATGTGGTTCGAGCAACTGGTTGCCCAGATTTTCTAAAAAGACTCCTCTTCGAAGTTTTGTCTGTACATTGTTCTTATATATGACATACGCGTTAATGCCTGCTATATTTAGCGCTCGATAGAAAATAACCATCGGCCAACGTCGCGTTATACGTGCACAGTTGTACGCCGCACATAATTTATTGACAGTGTCTACACCACCTTTGGTTCTGTTATAATCAATGATCATGTCAGGTTTACCTGTTGTTCTGTCTATTGCATTATCTCTGTGCATTGTTGAGAGAAGAAATACATTCTTGTCCTTCCGAGGAATATACGATACTAGAGTACATGTCTCTTGAAAAGCGAACATAGAAGTCTTCTCTGGTCTTTTTAATTTCATCTCTTCTGGAATCTGTGGCTTATTCTTTCTCAGGGTACCCGTGAGTGTTAATTAGTAGTCCTTGAGATGTTCATTTGCTAATTCAGTGCTAGTAAAAAAATTATCCGTTGTTACATTGCGTCTGGACCCCCACACTGGTTCACACAGCCTAGGAACCAAAGAGATATTTGATGTGTCAATCTTATATGGACCTGTAGGTTGTTGACCCACATATAACTCCAGTTTGGCAGTGTAAAACATCTTTGCATCGACCAGAGAATATACTTTAATTCCGTATTTATTGGGTTTAGACGGCATATAAACTCTGAATCCACAACGTCCTCTAGATCCCCACAACATTTCGTCAACAGTTGCGTACTGAGAAAGAGAGAAATACTTTGGTAGATTAGCATTAAATTTATCATAAAAAGTTCTCACTGCTGCCAGTTTATCATATTTTTGCCGTTCTAGTCTTGTCGCTTTGTCGTCTAGACGAAAATTCTGGAGCAATAGTTTGAATCTTTGTAATGACATTGTCAGTCTGAATATCTCGAATCCCATGCCATCTGCTCGAAAGATATCGACAACGTTGTGATTATTACTTCTCATTTTACCGGCAATATAAAGCAATCCAAGCAGAGCCTTTATTTCATCTTTGTCCGTTGGCCTTGCTGTTCTGTTAGTTTCTGAATATTGCTTCGTTTCAATCTCTATATTGGTGTATGTAACAATATTTTCTATCATTTCATCTGTTACAAACAAGGACCAAATTTCGGCTGCTACTGTCTTCTGCTTGGCTTCTCCTTTTACTCCCGGCAATTGCGTTATAATATTGTCCGCACGAGTTCTGATATTTTTACAGTATTCTAAATGTTTCTTCCACTTTGTGCCATCTTTTGCTATAAAATAAGCTTCACGATGTCGACTCAAGTTAGGTTCAATAACTTCAGTCTCCTCATCAGACATATCTTGATCGGTGTCTGTATTCTCGTTCTTAAATTCTATGTTATCTTCTCCAAGACTACTGTCGCTGTCATAAGCATCTTCCTCACTTTCATCGGATTCAGCTTCATTCCAAAGACGCTGCAGCTTTACTTGTTCGACTTCGTAACTCCCTGAAGCCATTTTATTCAATAGAATCTAAATAACTATAAATAAATAATGGGATACACAAATGAGTAAGTAACTGTGTTTGTAAATAAATTTTCAGATTACCTTATTTGACACAGTTATCAGTTACACTGAAGCTAACGTCCGTCTTTAGCACCGACCACGTGTTACTTCAAGACTAACATCCGTCGCTGAGACCGAATTGGTTCAGAACATCTGATATGTTAGACACATGCAACTCACGATTTAACAGTGAGGAGAAGTATTCGGGATAGGAAGGTACTAAAAGCCATCGGGCTGTATCGTAACACATTCGAAAGTTTTCGTGAAAAATACAAGCTGTCGGTCTCTGAGACGTTAGCTCCGAAAGGTTAAACTTGTTCCAGTTTCTCAACATTTTTATTCCGTCTCCAGAGGATTCCATCTATCACTATTTTATTGTAGCCAAACTTTACCTGTTGTTCTTTATCTATTTCTTGCTTGGCAACTTTTCTTATCTCTTCTTTCCCCATTTTTTACTATAGTGATTTATATACGTTACCGTGAAAGAACGAAATCTGGTGAATGTCGAGATACACCGGTGAATGTCAACATTCTCAACGTTGGTTGACGTATTTCCGAAATATTGTTGAAATTCCATTATTTCTAACTTACATCGGCGATTGTCGACATTCAGGATGGTGTATGTTAAAAAGACATTTTTTTTTGAAATAAAAACAAAAAAAATCCGTAGGTCTTTATTTATTAAAATAATATGGGAAAAGGACTGTTGAACTCAAAACAAACAGTAGAACATAAAAATATAAAATGAAATATAAAAAATAAGAACAATATCTTATTTAACGATGAAATAAAACAATATAGTTTGTTTAAATCTTCATTTATTTGAATTTAAACTTGTTGACGCGTTTCACTAACACAGTAGCTTTGTCAAAACGAATGAAGGTAAAATATAAAAATATCTTAATATATACAGTGCTTAATCTATTTACTAAGGTTAACAATGGTATTGAAAGAAATTACCTGGAAATTCATTCACTACAAACATTCCTAAGCTATCTTCTAGGTAAAGAGGTTCAATAAAGGAGACTGATTGATATCTACTTGGTCGTTAAGGAGATTACCTGAATATTTATTTTTGTTAATCTCTAGGGCCTCTAATAAATTTGAACTAAAGGATTTACCGACTACATGGAGAATTTCAAAATTTGGGTCGAAAATGTGTTGGTTTTCTAATAAATGATTTGAATAGTTAGAATCTAATTTTTTGTTGTCATAGCTACGTTTGTGTTCCGAAATTCTAGCTTTAAAATTTCTATAAGTTCTACCGATATAAATTTTATCACAATTGTCATTACCACATTTTAATTTATAAACTCCTGATTTATTCAATTTTGAAGATTTAGATTTATTATTTTTAATGAATTTGGATAAATTGTGATCAGTTTTAAAGGAAATATTCATGTCTAAAGATTCTAAAAATGATTTAATTTTTAAGGATGGTGTTCCAAAGTATGTTAAGCTTTTAAATTGTTTATTATTTTTATCTGAAGGGAATACTAGGTATAGAAACAGAAATTAATTTGTATAATTTTCCAAATAATTCTAATATAAAACATAAAGCTTCAGAAATTATTAAAAAAGAATTCGTCGAGTTTAACAAACCCACTTTTGAATTATCAATCGCCAAATCAATTCAACAAAAATCAAAGTCAAATAGTCTTATTTTCACAAAAGCAGATAGAGGAAATACGGTAATAGCATTACCTAAAGAAGATTATATATTTAAAACTAACAATTTTATTCAGGCAAGCAATTTTGAGACCCTTAAAAAAGACCCAACTAATAAATTTCAGAGAGAAATAAAATTAGCAGTAGATAACGGTAAATCAATAATTAACGATAAAAAAAAATATAAATTATTTTTACCCAATCCGCAACACCCTGAACTTTATTCATTAATTAAACTCCATAAAGAGGGGTACCCAATCAGGCCAGTTGTTTCTTATTTCACAGCACCTTCATTCAAAATTTCAAAGATTCTCATAGATGTTATTTCTAAATATTGTTCATTCATACCTCGATTTTCAGTTAAAAACTCAACGGAATTAATTAATAATATTCAAGATATAATACTACCCCATAATTCTAAATTCATATCGTTCGATGTAACAAATCTATTCCCTAGTATACCTCCTAAAGAAACTATAACTCTTGTTAATAACTTGCTCACATACAATAATATTAATCCTATAATTCACTCTGATATCATTACTTTATTAAAAGTGTGTTTGAATCAAAATTATTTTCATTTCAATGGAGAGTTTTATAGCAGTAAAGATGGTTTGATTATGGGCAACCCTCTCAGCCCCCTACTAGCAGAAATTTTCATGGATAATATAGAAAAAATAATTCATGAACACCCCCTTAGTAAAAAATTTATGTACTGGCACCGATATGTGGACGACATTTTAGCTAGCTTCATCGGTACAAATAGACAATTAGAGAGCTTCATTACTTATATAAACTCGATTCACAATAATATCAAATTTACCGTAGAACTTGAACAAAATAAGTCTATAAACTTTCTAGACCTTACAATTTCAAATATAAATAATAAACATGATTTTTCTATATTTCATAAACCATCACATACAGATATTACAATTCATAATAGTTCGGTCCACCCATTCAGTCATAAACTAGCAGCTTTCAATAGTATGATACACAGACTCTTAACAGTCCCATTAAATATTAATAATTATACCAAAGAATTAAATATCATAAAACAAATAGCAGTTAATAATAATTACGATCCAAATTTAATTGACAATATCATAAATAAAAAGATAAAAAAACAGACTTTAGAACAAGTATTCCCTTCAGATAAAAATAATAGACAATTTAAAAGCTTAACATACTTTGGAACACCATCCTTAAAAATTAATTCATTTTTAGAAACTTTAGACATGAATATTTCCTTTGAAACTGATAACAAATTATCCAAATTCATTAAAAATAATAAATCTAAATCTTCAAAGTTGAACAAATCAGGAGTTTATAAATTAAAATGTGGTAATGACAATTGTGATAAAATTTATATCGGTAGAACTTTTAGAAATTTTAAAACTGGAATTTCGGAACACAAACGTAGCTATGACAACAAAAAATTAGATTCTAACTATTCAAATCATTTATTAGAAAACCAACACATTTTCGACCCAAATTTTGAAATTCTCCATGTAGTCGGTAAATCCTTTAGTTTAAATTTATTAGAGGCCCTAGAGATTAACAAAAATAAATATTCAGGTAATCTCCTTAACGACCAAGTAGATATCAATCAATCTCCTTTATTGAAACTCTTTACCTAGAAGATAGCTTAGGAATGTTTGTAGTGAATGAATTTCCAGGTAATTTCTTTCTATACCATTGTTAACCTTAGTAAATAGATTTAGCACTGTATATATCAAGACATTTTTATATTTTACCTTCATTCGTTTTGACAAAGCTACTGTGTTAGTGAAACGCGTCAACAAGTTTAAATTGAACATTAGTTCAAATATATGAAGATTTAAACAAACTATATTGTTTTATTTCATCGTTCAAACTGAATTACCTTCTTCCAAATCTGGGTTCATTTCTCCTCGGTTCTCCAGTTTTCCATAATCTTTATTACTCCTTTTATGGATGACGAGCAAGAAGCGATGCTGCTGCTCTCTTTCTGTAAGGCCCTGCTCAGCACAATCACATGGGTCAAAATTTCGGAGAAAACAAAAAGGCAGACAACTCTAAAATCAAGATTGATTCGAGTATGCCTTTTGCTTTAGGCGCCCTCGCATGCCGCAAGTCAGAGGCAAAATTTTTCAAAATCTCTACTATAGGCTTGAAAAGGTCTTCAACAGCAGAAACATCAGTTGTCGGAACTGACCATTGGTTTCACAACAATACCTTTTTTAGACGCACTATGTTTCATTTGACATTGTTTACACAAATTTAAATACAACATTACAACTTCATAAGTAATATTTTTGTATCTAACTTGCAATTCTTCAAGCATTCGTGTTCTTCCTCCATGGCCTGTTCCTATGTGGATTTCAGAAAGTATTGTAAACAACTCATCATTAGTGACATAATACTGGATATTTGTTTCTCCTGGTTTTAATGGCACAATTAAATTTTCTTTATTACTAACTTTTAAAATGTCAAAACGTTTTAAACGTCTGTAGTCCAAAGGTATACTACACTTACTTTTAGCTTCAGAAACGATTTTCGAGTACTTTTCTTGTGAAAAATAAAAACAATTACTGGTTTGAATGGATTTTTCAAGTAGTGATGAAGATATGTTGGATTTGGTGTACTTGGCTAATGTGCAAAAAAAAGACGATTTTGGGTTCATCCATTGTGGCTAAAGAAGGGGAAAACGAGTGGAACATTTGATGTTATGCGTGAATTGAACACATACCCAGAACGGTTCCAGAATTTTTATAGAATGTCCCGTGAGTGTTTTTATCATGTGTTGGCCCTTGTAAAGGACGGCCTTGAAAAGAGATCAGCAAATTGGAGGGAACCAATTTGTCCAGAAGAGAGACTACTGATAACTTTAAGGTAAGCAACTGAAACAAATTAATTTAGTTATAAATTTATTAAAAAATTAAAAAAAAAGTGAAAAAAATATTCAAAAAATACTTCCGTTTTCAATTCTGAGGAAGTGAACCCGATTTTGGGAGAAAACTCAAGTACTTCTGTATATTAAAATCATGTTCCTGTTCAATTTGTTGCTGCATGTTGAATTGTTCTCCATTAGTGGCGTAGTCAACGATTGCCATCGGCGTTATTCAGTGAAGAGCCTTTGGATTGAGCAATTTTTGTAGACCCTGCTTTTTGAACAGGCTGGCCATACAGTATTTCTTCTGCTAGGTTCAATATTCCTGTTTTGAAGCGGATTTTTTGCCTATTACCCATTGCCTTCATGTCCGGCAAAACACTCTGCAAAAATGCCATATCAGGGTCAGGCTGGCTAGTAGCGTTACTCTGCTGTCTTCGCTCTACCACTTGTTGTTTTGCCTCAAAGTACTTACAAGCGGAACTGTTTACATCATCTAAAGTTTTTCTATTTTTTTTGGAACCACTGTCCCTCGTCCGTTCCGGGGGCGGAGGAGGCATTGCTGTAGTTGGTATGTCATCAGTAAAGGAATTGTTGGTATCTTGCCCGGATTCACTTTCATCAAAGTTCTCATCCATATCCCCATCGTGGTTTTCGTCCTCACTGTCTTTTGGTTCCTCCTGTGTAGACCTTTCTTCAATCACAATGTTCCCTTTACTTTGACGTGACCTCAGAAAAGAGTCCCAAAACTGAAGGTGGCCAGCTAAGTAATACTCTTTACTCTTTTTAGCTCCTGATCCAGAGGGCAGTTTCAATTGATTTTTGTATTTTGTATAACGTCCTCTTACATTTTTCCAACGCTCCTTGCACTCAGTTGCTGGAACAAAAAAAAACAAATTCATGAGCATAAAGACATGACATAAATAATATTGATTTATAACAAATAAAGCCTCCTACTAAATGAATTCATAGTTCATTATCATAACATTTTAATTTCAGATACTTTGCAACTGGATGTTCATTCAAAGCGCTTTCCTACTACTTCATAAAGGGATATTCTACAGTCAGAATTGTAGTGCATCACACTGCGAAGGTCATATGGGAAAAATTGCAACCTAAGTATATGCCAATACCGATAACAGCGAAATGGATGCAAATTGCAGATCGGTTTTATTCATTGTGTAATCTACCTAATTGCATCGGCAGTATAGACGGTAAACACATCAGAATACAAGCTCCACCACGATCAGGTTCCGCCTACATTAATTATAAAGGCTTTTTTTCCACTGTTTTACTCGCAGTTGCAGATGCAGATGGCATGTTCGTGGCAGTTGATGTGGGCGAGTACGGACGAAATAGTGATGGCCGAGTATTAACGAACAGTAATTTTGGCAGAGCTTTACAGTCCAGAACTCTTGATTTACCTCAACCTTCTCCCATACCAGGAGATACCAAGCCGATTCCGTTTTATTTCACAGCTGACGAAGCGTTCCCCTTAACCCTTTCGCTACTGTGGGGAACTAAAGTTCCCACTAAAACCTCTTTTTACACTGATGGGAATAAAAGTGGACAAATTTCCAAGCAAATCGTAAATATCAGTAGTTTATAACTCGATAGTCAATAGTCGGCAACATTGTATCAGCAGAACAGACGTTTGTTTACCTTAGTACCATTTACATCGTGGCACGTACAAGGCCAAATTGATTTAGACGTACAATTTTTATATTTTTGGAGTGGTTCTTCGTAGTAAAACTTGTGGGACTTTGTGAAACGTGCAAATAGTAATTAATACGACTATGGGTAAGTGCTAATACTAAAACATTATGCAAAAATTTGTTTTTGTTGGGAATTTTATGTGGGTGGGCATTTTTGTTCCCATCCGTAAATGTACTCGGGTCCTAAAGTTCCCATCGGTTTGTTTCAGTTTGGAGTTGGAAGAAACCTCTCAGTGCTAAAGAATTGGAGGAAGAAGCAAATAATGTATTTGAGTCAGAAAATTCAGACGAAGAGCCATATGTGGGGTCAGACGAATCAGAATATCTACCCAGTGAAGATAGTGGAGAAAGTAATGACGAAAAAAGCCATTATAAAGACGAAAACTTAGAAGAAAGTAGTGAAGAAGAGGACATTGAAGCGATAAACTTGAGAAGTGAGCATCTAAACGATGAGGGCACCGAAAGAGAAGATGTTAGTGCTGAGGAGGATATTCCTGAGCAAGACGTTGTTTTATTATGGAAGGAACCTACAAAAAATTTCAAACCCAGAATGAAATTACCAGAGAAAACCGAAGGAGTGGTTCAGTTGAATTTGACTCGAGAATGTTCTGAATTAGATGTTTTTTTGAAAATATTTCCCCTGAGTCTCTTTACACACATTACTGATTGTACTAACAAACGAATTCAACAACTACGACGAACAAAAAATCTGAAACTCAACATTCAAGAAACAGATATGCATCAAATTATGATTATTCTGGGTTGTACGCTAGTAATGAGTTACAACAAAGTTCCGTCTTTTTCAAATTATTGGTCTAAAAACGAATCCATGGGTAACAGCGTAATAAAAAGTGCTATAGGAAGAGATCGGTGCACCTTTCTGATGTCCAAAATGTATTTTACTGACCCAAAGAGGCCTGACAATAGTTCTAAAACATATTACGTGGATGATGTTTTGGAGTGTTAGAAAATAAGATTTCAAGCAGCAAGAACTGAATCTTCTTACCAGTCAATAGACGAATCAATGGTAAAATTCAAGGGTCGATCGTCCTTGAAACAATTCATTCCCAATAAGCCCATAAAGAGAGGAATAAAACTGTGGGAAAGATTTGATTCCATGACTGGGTATATCTACGACTTGAATATCTATGCAGGTAAAGAAACCACGAAACGTGAAGGAACTCTTGGTGAGCGAGTTGTTAAAAAATTATGTAAGACAGTTCGTTCACCTGATGTATGTTTTTGTTTTGATCGATTTTTTACAAGCGTTGACAGTATGACTCGATTGGAATATCCTTGTGTTGGTACATACATGAGAAACAGGAATAATGTACCAGAATTTGAAAATAAAAAGCTATCCAGAGGTGATACAGACTTTTTCGTTACTGATTTAGGGATAATGGCGACAAGATGGCAAGATACCAAAGAAGTTTTACTTCTATCGAATTGCCACGCACCAACTGTAGGAAAAGTGGAAAGGAAGCTAAAAACCGGAGAAAAGTGTACTTTTGATTGTCCTGAGGCTGTAATCTTTTATAATAAATATATGGGAGGTGTTGACCTCGCTGATCAAAAGGTATCCACGTACGACTTAGATCGAAAATCTACAAAGTGGTGGAGAAAAGTGTTCTACATATTGTTAATGGCTGCCGTAACAAACTCATGGATACTTTACTCCCAACTTCAATCCACTAGAAAGAAAACTCCACTACTAACATATCTAGTACCTCTGCTGAACAACTGATAAGTTTGGGCAGAAGTAAAGCTAAACTGAAACGAAAAATCAGTGGTCATGTTGGCAGACACAGCAAAAAACCTAAAACGATGATGAATGTAGGAGATCATCTACCTACACAAGGACCAACTAAAAGAAGATGTTACAGCTGCTCGAAAAAAAAGAAGGAGAGCCGTACCAAAACATTGTGCCTAGGTTGTAATTTACCGCTATGTAAAAAGTGTTTTTTGCCTTTCCACTCCTAATATAACGGACATTTTAAGTTGTAGTTGACTAATACTAAATAAAGTTTTGTTATAGTCAGTGGTGGTTTTTATCACTGATGGGCACTTTTATTCCCCCTAAAAACTACTGTTGAGATAAAAAGTTCCCATATCCTTAACAAGGACTAAGGATAAATTTATACGTATAATCTGATTTATTACACCCACACCTATCGCAATAACCATAGAAACAGGTATTTTTACTTTTTATACCACAGCAATGAAATCAGTAGTGAAAGGGTTAAAGAAGAACATAATGAAACCTTTTTCCCGTAGAGAATTGACTACTAACAATAGAAGGATTTTTAACGCCAGATTGTCGAGAGGAAGAAAGTCTGTGGAATGCTCTTTTGGTATGCTGGCTGCAAAGTTTGCAGTTCTAAACACACCCATACGATGTACGCCTGATAAAGTTGATATGCTAGTTCAAGCAATGTGTGTTTTGCATAACGCCATAAAAGAATGTGATGGTACATTCACGAAGCCCCAATACGAAAATACGATTGTCCATGATTCCATCTTGCAATTACCACCACTGACCCAGTCAAATGCAAAAAGTATCAGGAAGTACCTAACCATGTATATTTCAGAATGTGCCCCAATTCCATATCAGGATAGATGTGTATAAATAGTAATAAATACTAACACTAAATAATTACGTAAATAATTACGTAAATAATATGACTAGAAGTGTATGTACACTAATATATCGTTTTTTGACAAATGTTTCAAATATTTTGTTATAAAAATAAAAATAAAGTCGGTTAAAAAAAGCTTAGTATAGCTGTAAAAATATAGTAAATTACAACTTACCTTGAACGCCAAATTTGTTTGCGGTTTTCTGCCAGGCTAGGTCCTGGGCACTCCTATTACAATAATCTGAACGGCTGTAATCGTACAAACATTGATACTTTTCAATTTCCTCACAAAATTGTATGTTAAACTCAATATCTTCTCGCATTTTGAAAAGTGGCGTGCAACGGACGTGTCTGTTCTTGAACGCCACGAGAGACTGGAAGGAGACGTGGCACGGGCGGGATGGCGACCGTCAGCGCCACGTCGCTTCTGTGTACATTGAGTCATTACATTACATTACATAGTAGAGACGCGGAAGCGACATAAGTCTGTGCCACGTCCTCGCCACCCGTCCGTTCAGTGTGAATTGCGGCTTAGACTGACGAAGACAAAGCTAACTGAAACAAGGGACTGGAACCGTCTAAAAACTTGTCGCGACCTGCAGTGTCCGAGATTCACCGGACCTCATTTGTGTTTGTCGACATATACCGGTGAAAGTCCGAATGTATAATAGAATTAAGAAATGTTCGGACTTTCACCAAGGCATTTGACATTTGTCGACATCTACCGGCGAATGTTTGACATTCACTTCTTTCGATCTTTCACGGTAACATATACATTATGTCGTTTTTTCAGTTTTTAGATTATAATATTAAAATGAATATATTTTTCAAATATGGCATCTATGACGTGTTCAATTTTTATAGTGTAATACATCAAATTGTATTCCACATACTCTGAATTTTCTCTTAGGAATAATGAACTTTGGTACGGAATGCGGGGCAAAATATGCGGGTACGTGGCGAAACAACATCAAACACGGACCGGGAGTGATGATATGCGGCAACGGTTTAATTTTAGAGAGCAATCCTATTTTCGAATACGACAAGCCTGTACATAAACATTCTCAAATATCGCTCACACAATTATGCGAGGAAAATCAACTGCCGAATATGGCTACCGAAAAATCTACTTACTACGACATTTTAGAATTGATAAACTCTCGGGTAATTGATTCAATTTTTTCTTATAAGCGTTGAATTTAAAAACGAATTTTTTCGTAGATAGCAACTTATGAATTGGACGAAAGAATTCTTATAAAAATAACGGCCAACAGTGAAAATATACCTTCTAATATGTTTGTAAAATTAGCCGATAATATTTCCGGTGGCAAGAAAACGTGGTGTCCTTTGCATATACAGACACATACAACTGCAGAGGAGGTGGATTTAAAATATTTCGTCGATTTAATTTTCGACGATACTTTGAAGAAAACCTCTTGCGAATATTTAATGAAGTTATTAGAAGAGCCGTCATTTCATACGAAAGGAAGTGGGTAAGTCATAAAGCGAGTTTGATTTCCATTAGACTCAACAATTCAATTATTACGTGCGAGGTAGACAACCCAAACAACAAGCTCTTATAATGGCGGTTGCCTTATATGCTCGCGTTAATTACGGACTCAATTCGACCGAAAACCATATATAGAATACAGTTGGTGAGGTAAAATCTTTGTTTTTAAATTATAAAAAGATCGCTGGTTATGGTGAACGAAGCTGTGTTGGAGAGTGCTCTCTTAACCCTAGAGCAGGCGCGCGCCGTTTGAGAGACCGACAAGATTTAAAACTTAATATATTTTCCTTACGCGTAAACCATGATACTATTACTTGAGAAGATAAACCCACTTGACGATCCAATTTCGTACGACATTGCGCATGACGTCACTCCGAGACAACAATAATCTTGTCGGTTGAAGAAGTATCGTTTTTGTGCGGTTTTTATTAATTTTTAGTGTATTTTCTTATTGTGTATTATAATATTGATCTGTTAAATTTTTTATGATTATTATAATAGTGTATAAGATATTTTCTTTATGATTTAATGTAGGATTTATACTAGGATAATAAACCTTTAAATGAAGTAGGTAGGTACACGTATCTCGATAATGTGACGAATGTCAAATCTATGTTAAAAAATATTATATCCAGTCCATCTTATACAGGGTATTTGAAAAGTACAAAAATTTAGGATCAGAAATGGAAAAATCTAGGAAGGAGTATAAAAACTTACTACGGCAAAAATTAAGTTCTTAGTCAAACAAAAAGAAAAGTCCAATAATATTTTTCCGAAAGTTTGACGTTTCAACCGAGGGCGAAAATAAGCAAATGCAAAAAACTGATTCAATTTCTAAATTTCCACTCAATTTTCTCTGAAACAGAAAACTTTCCGAAAAAATGTTTGTTTTTGGCTAATTAGAAACTTTATTTTTGCTATGGCAAATTTTTTGATAATCCTATATTTTTTGGTTTTCTAAGCCTACATTTTTTTGTATCTTTCGAACATCATCATCATCAAACAGCCTGTCTCGTCCACCGCTGAACATAGGCCTCCGTTAACGATCTCCATTTATTTCGATACTGGGCATCTTGGATCCAATTTGGTGTTACTCTTTTTATGTCATCCGTCCACCGGGTCGGCGGACGACCTCTGTTCCTGAACGCATTTTGCCTAGGTCTCCACTCTATGATCTTTTTGGTCCATCTTTCGTTGGTCATTCTTGCGACATGTCCAGCCCAGTTCCACTTTAGATATGTTATTCGCTGGATTGCATCGGTAACCCCTGTTCTCTGACGTATTCGATCATTCGGAATCCTGTCTCTCAGCGTGACCCCCAACATGGAGCGTTCCATGGCTCGCTGGGCCACTCTTACTTTATTTACCGATTTTCGTGTTAGAGTTAAGGTTAGTCCTATCCTTCTTTTGATTTCGCAGGTTTGATTGTCCCTGCCAATCGTAATATCATGGCCCAGATATCTGTAGGATGTTACTTGGAAAATTTCTTTTCCTTCTACTAAGTAGCTTCGGCTTGGGACTAGATTAGTCATGAAATTTGTTTTCGATGGATTGATTTTAAGCCCAACTTTATGTGAAGCAGATGTTAGTCTCATAAGCAGTTTCTCTGCCTTATCCAAGCTATCTGAAATCAGTACAATATCGTCAGCGAACCGAAGGTGACTGAAATTTTCACCGTTAATATTTATACCCATATTCTCCAACTCGACACTCTTGAACATATACTCCAACAAAGTGGTAAATAGTTTAGGGGAGATTGTGTCGCCTTGTCGTACACCGCGCTGCACTCTGAATCTATCTGTCTCTTCATGGAGTCTTACGCTCGCTGTGCATTTTCGTATATATGTTGCAGTATAGCAGAGTATCTGTGGTCTACTCGGCAGTCGGCAAGTGCTTTAAACATCTCGCTGTGCTTGATGGAATCAAACGCCTTTTCGTAGTCCACAAAAATTAACACGAGTGGCTTGTACTCAACGGACTTCTCGATCAATGTCTTAATAACTTGCAGATGGTCATTTGTTCCGTATCCGGATCGGAAACCTGCCTGTTCTGTCGGCTGGTACAAGTCCAATTTCGATGTTAGACGCTTAGTTAGAATTTTGGTAAACAATTTATAGAAATGAGAAAGCAGGCTAATTGGTCTATAGTTCTTCAGATCGGCAATGTTGCCCTTCTTATGCATGATGATTATGATTGCATTGTTCCAGTTCGTAGGTGTTGTGGTTTCCATAAGACATTCATTGAATAATTTTGTTATGGCCTTTAACAGTTGTTCTCCACCTTCCCTAACTGCCTCAATCACGATGTCGTCATCACCTGGAGCCTTATTGTTTTTCATTTCCGACATTGATTTTAGGACTTCCTCCTCTGTTATGTCTTTCGAACACCCTGTATAAAAAGAAACAAATTTAATATTTTCGAAATTGGTTTCGCATTATGCACCAGTCTTTATCAATAAGAAAATTTTCTGATAAAATATTAATAGATTTTTTTCAAAAAAAAAAGCGAAAACTGAGATTAAAAATTTTTGGATTATTATTAAAAAAGTATATTTTAATTATTTGTAAGCGCATAGTAATAACTTGTCTACTTTCTTTTACAAATAAAAACAAAAATGGAGATTAAAAATTTTACACCGTAGTGCGAGGATTTTGAATTTTTTTTAAAAAAATTGTTTTATTTTACTTTTATGCAAGAAGTAATAACTAGTCTACAATTTTGTTTAATCTATTCAATAGATATATATTATTCATAAAATTTACTATACTTAAATTAACAGATTCTGCTAAATCCGTTTTTAAAAATTTAGTCGAGTTCATTACATTCAGTTAGAAAATCTGGATTTGGTTTTAGTAGATCGCCTTCGGAAAGATGGGTTACCCAGAAAAATTACATTTCATTGCTGTTTGGAATATAACCAAATTTATTTTCTGTAACTCTAATGCAATAAACCCTGTCAAATTTTCTATACCATCCCATTCAAGTTCTTGTGTGATTTGGTTTTCCTTGGCTGTCCATTCGCCAGCTCAACTTTTGCTCAAGGATGTATATCTTTTTTAAACGCAAATGTTTACCCTACTCTACTACGATTAATCTTTTTTTTAATTATCTATATATTCAAGTTGTTGGACATGCACTTTGATATCTTTTTCCTCAACTTCAGCAGAATCTTTTCGTCCAGCATGTTCAATATTGTTAGGTAAATTTAAAGCCCCAAACATTTGTCCAGTAAATATTTCAGAATGATCCACATCGTTGTCGTATGTATCAAGGTTTTTAATTATACTTTAATAAGCTTTACGCACATTCTTCTGTAAAGAAACTAAATAAAAAATAAAACACACACCAACACCGTTAAACGCCATTATAAAACTGACCATTGCTGATGCGAAATTTGTCTCCGAGTGACGTCAGGCGTGCGAGAGAGATGGGCTTATACATGCGCGTGGGTTTATCTTCTCAGTTATAGTATCATGCGCGTAAACTCTGAGTCCCCACCATGCTTGTACCTTCCTGGTTTATGGATCTGCACATCAGTGTTAAATGATAATCGTAGTCGTTTAGTGTGTGTCAAGTTATTGATATTTCGGTCTATGAGACGGACGCGCCTATTGGTGTACTAGTTTTGTTGTGCGATTTACAATTCTTTAAATAATAGAGGTAGGTTAATATACATGCTAAACAACTTTATATGATAAAATCATTATAATAAAACTCATTTTGAGAGTTTTTTGTGAGTTAAAATTATTATGTGGGAATAAATTTTAGATTTATTTTATCAACCAATTTTTTTGACTTGCAACAGAAAAATGGTAAGTGACATTATTTGTTGTTTTAGATATGGATTTATATGAACGGGAGCAAGCACGTCTTGAACACCTTATGGAAGTGGTATCTACAGATGATGAAGAGCGGGATGAAAAGTATGATGATAGTGAGTCAGAAGGTGAAATCGATTTTGTTGAAGAAAGAGTAGGGGGAAGAGAATCGGAAGAAGATATCTCTGATCATGAGACAGGTGCTACTATTTCTGCCTTTTTCATAGGAAAAGATAAGAAGACTAAATGGGAAAAACATTTACCGCCTAAAAGAGTTAGAACAAGAAGTGAAAATAAGGTGTTACGTCTTCCAATTTCGAGATTAGGTACGCGTTCCTTGAAAAATCACAAAGATATTTTTAAATTCTTTATAGATGATGAAATGTTGAACATTCTTGTTGAAAACACAAACGCGTATATTGAGTCAGTTCTAATTTTGAGAGGGACAGGGACGCCAAACCGACCGATGCTATTGAAATGCAAGCCTGTTTAGGAGTGCTGTTGTATGCTGGTGTTATAAAAGCAAATCGTTTGAATGTTGAAGAATTATGGCGATCAGATGGATCCGGGGTAGAAATTTTCAGGTTAGCAATGTCAATCAAGCGATTTATATTTTTATTACGTTGTTTAAGATTTGACAGAAAAGAAACTAGAGAGGCAAGAAAATCTGTGGATAAATTAGCTCCTATTCGAGAACTATTCGATTTATTCGTCAATAAGTGCAAAACTGGCTATAGTCTATCTGAATACGTCACCATTGATGAGAAGCTTGAAGGTTTCAGAGGCAAATGCAGCTTCAGGCAATATATACCTTCCAAACCGAATCGATACGGTATCAAAATATTTGCTCTTTCTGACGCCAAAACTTTTTACACAAGTAATCTTGAAGTTTACGTTGGATTACAACCAGATGGTCCATATAAGGAAAGCAATAGTCCTGGTGCAGTTGTAGTAAGGCTCTGCGATGTAATTAAAAAATCCGGAAGAAATTTAACGTTAGATAATTGGTTTACCAGCATGCCCCTTGTGGAAACCCTGTTGAAAGATTTTAAACTTACGGTTATAGGGACCATCCGTAAGAATAAAAGGGAACTACCTGTAGAGTTTTCCAGTCCGACACATCCAGTTGGAGCAAGTATGTTTGGATTTACGAAAAACTGCACCATTGTTTCCTATATCCCAAAAAAAAAAGAAAAATGTTGTGCTCATTTCATCTTTGCATCATGACGACAATATCGACAAACAATCTGGAAAGCCAGAAATTATTATTGACTACAATAATACCAAAGGAGGTGTGGATGTTGTTGACAAACTTTGCGCCAATTACAATGTTGCGAGAAATACAAGGCGCTGGCCAATGGTTATATTTTACTCAATTCTAAATTTGGCTGGCATAAACTCATTTGTAGTATTTTGTTCAAATAATCCAAATTCCACTCAAAAGAGGCGCGGATTCTTGAGAACTTTAGCATTAGAACTTATTAAACTACACTTATCTGTTCGATCAAACCTGCAGACTATTCCAAGAACTTTAAGGAATAGACTACAAGAAATTTCTGGAAACCCCGACACAGCTCAAGCAGTTGCTCCACCAAACCAACAAACCGGGAGATGTGCAATATGCAGCTCTAGAAAAAGTAGAAAGATGCGCTTTTTTGTCGCAAATGTTATAAATATATGTGCTTGGAACACATTGGTGTTATTTGTAATGAATGTTTTGAAAACTAACTATGTATAAATCTAAAATTATAATAAGTTTTATGTTGTGTTGTAGGGACAAAGGAATATTAGAACTTTGTTAAAATACTTTCTAAATGTTATTATTGTATTTTTCTGATAATAAATATAGTTAAACACGTTTAAATACAAGTATAATTAAATTTAAACTAAATAAAACACTTTTTTGTCAATACGGTCTGTCAGACGGATGCGCCTGTTGTTGCCAAAATAAATCACGCGCCCACTCTAGGGTTAAGATAAGTTTCCAAGCGTTTGTGAAGACTGGAGAAACGTGAAGTGAGTAAATCTCTATTCGTCACCGGCCATTTAATTTGGTATCTTAATAATTAAAACCCGAGGTCAAACATTATTTTGGGGTAAATAGTATAGTCCGATCACTTAACTCTCTTCATAGGAGTTATCGAATTAGAGACCCTCAACATCGGATCGTACAGTCACAATTTGTTTGTTCTTCTTCTTCCTCTTATTGTCAAGTTCTGGTCCTGTTTATTCTGTCGTCCCAGATCCTGTGATGTAGATGTCCAGCTGTTCGTTTCTCTAAATAAAGACCTTACTTGTAGAATTGTTAAAACAGCGCTGTAAACTGCATCCTGAAAATAAATAATTAAGTGGCAGATACAAGTAAAACGATTGTATTTGTTTTTTTTTCATATACTGTTATTTTTCAGATATCACAGAGGGACTTTATTTGTAATGAATTATGATGGTATACCAGAAACTGGAGATAATGATCTAGAAATGAACGACCCACAAGAAAAAATAAGGTTGCTAAAGACGAAAGAACTGAAGAAATTGAAAAATGCTATAATTATATATCTTCCAAAGTTAAAGCTGATATACGAAAAGTAAATGTCTTCTATCGATATTAATTGAGTATGTGAGAATGTGGTCAGATCTTCATAACCTTAACACGTTCAATGCGGGTGGTCCTTCTGGAAGGACCTATAGTCTGTTTCTTATTGACTGACAGCACGCGAAAAGTCACAGATGCTAGTCAGGTAGTAAAGCATAAGCATCACAGTTCATCTAAGGAATTTATTTACTATTTAATTTTATACCTGATCTGATATATAAAGGTAATATAAATGTAAATTCGGTTAGTTGAAACAACTAACTGACCTTCATACATTTGCAGAGTACATACAGTTAAAACAATAAATTATTTTTGAAATAATCTTGTAACGCAACTATTCTGACTGAATATTGAAGCAGGTCAATTCTTGGGAGACATATTAACAAACCATTTATCAATTCATTCTCCAGATAATTACTTTCTGATTTTTGAAATGTTGATAATAACATTTCCAAGAAACATTACAATAAGGTCCTACTAGGGATTATCCCAATGATTACTTAGAAATTTTGCAGGTATATACGGTGAAACTTGGTTTCGCCCAAATTTGTATAATTTGTTTTGCTTAGAGTTGCTTATGTTCCATAAGTGTTAACTGTGTTGTGAAAAAGGTTTTCAAGTTTTACCCCAGTAAAGTGTAAGAGCGTGATTAGCTTACAAACGAAGACTGTAATGTAAAATGTGCATGATGCTGTTGTACATCAAATGCCGGCTGCTACTGTTAGAAATATAGTTTCGACATGTTCCAATATGACAGGCGTTAATGAATCTACTATTTACAGGCTTCTAAGAGAGAGGAAAAATGGAAATATATCTCCACCTAAAAAGTCAACTGGAAGAAAACCATTTGACCTTGATGAACATATGCAAAATACAATAAGACGAAAACTACATGAATTATATTTTAAAAAAGAGGTCCCAACCCTTGACAGAATTCTAAGAATGGTGAAGGAGGACGAGAATTTGCCTGACATAGGGCGAAAAACTTTGTGGAAAATATTACACAAACTAAATTTTACTTTGGAGAAGCAGAGTCGCAAATCAGTGCTAATCGACAACGAAGAAATAATATGTTGGAGACGCCAGTATTTACGAGATATCCAAAAATACAGACAGGAGGGAAGACAAATCTATTATCTAGATGAGACATGGCTCAATGAAGGACATTCGGTGAAAAAAATATGGCAGGACAAAAGTATTCAAACCAGTCGTCGAGCTTTCATAGAATGTTTATCTACTGGACTGAAAACTCCTATCGGTAAAGGTCGCCGACTAATAATAACGTATATTGGATGCAATCAAGGGTTAAGACTATCATGAAGAAATGACTGCAGATGTATTTTACACAGATGGTCGAATTAATTCCAAATAATGCTGTAATCGTTATGGACAATGCCACTTATCATTCGCGATTAACAAAAAATCTTCCATCTACCTCTTGGAGAAAAGCGGGTATTAGAAACTGGTTAATCGTAAAAGATATACCATTTGAAGATGATATTTTGAAAAAAAGAACTTTTAAAGGTTGCTTCAGATCACAAGCTACAATTTAAAAAGTTTGTTATCGATGAAATAGCCAAGAATCGTGTGATAACAGTGTTTCGTTTGCCGCCATATCATTGTGAATTAAATGCGATAGAGTTAATATGGGCCCAAATGAAAGGATATGTAGCTAGACATAATAAAACATCTAAAATGAAAGATGTTCGTAAACTCATGAAGTACTCATTGACAACAATAACTGAAGAGAACTGGAGAGATGCTGTGAATCATGTAATTAAAGAGGAAGAGAAAACAAACTATAGAACCGAAGTGATCTCTCTCGACGAGTCTTCGGATGATTCTTGTATGGCCAGCAAAGACGATGATACTATAGATTGAATTTTATATTTCCCCTAAAAGGTATGTTTACTTTACTTAATATACATTAATTCATTGTCAATAAATTTGAATTATGAGAATTAAACTATTTTTCCTTTAATTAATTTAATTTAATAAAAATGAAAATGTAACTTGTTAATAGGCCTAAACGAATGAATTTTATTTAACTGTAATGTTGACCGAATCTATTTAAATAAGCAAAATGAACTAATATCGTAATCTCCGCCACTGTTGCACTGTTTATCGTTTAGCTGGCATTGTTCAGTTTTATTACCATATTGTATTATGAGCTGAAACAGGGATGTACAGATAACTGATACAGATACTTGTTTTGCATTAGAATTTTAGTATTTACTTGTAAAATTCTCAGGATCACTCTGTAAGAGATAATTTTCTATTTGAATATTTAATGAGGCTACTGTGCTGACAGACATTAAGAAATAGACTATAGCGTTCTTTCCCCATTTACGGGTGGGCCTGTGGAAAGGACGCGCCCTTTACTATCCATTCATATTCGTACCGCTGTTTCCCCCGCGGGACCACCGTTAGGCATTACTTCGCAGAGGGAGGATCTAACAATCGCCCTTCCTTCTATAAGTCGAATTCATGGTGGTTTCGTTCTACGAAGTTGTCTGTCTAAATGAAATCTTTTTTATTCACGTGTTTCGATTTTTTGCACGTTCTCTTTCTAAACGATGAAGTTCTCGGAGTACCTCTGTTGCAAATCGACTTGTTGCCTTCCAGGCCTCCTCTGATGATAGCATAGCTTCCACTAATGACTCTGGTCGTGTTTTCGAATGAACGGTAGCTTCCCAATCGCTGCGTATTGTGCTGAAGATGAAGATGATCCGGCAATGGAAGAAAGAAAATCGGCGATCTACCTGGCAAGAAGTGTCAAAGTTTTCACCGAAACTCAAGGCGTATTGGGCTCAGTGGGACTCTCTTGTCCTGGAAGAAGGGCTGTTGAAAAGAGTCCTTGAAAACGATGATGGTTCCGAGATGAGGAGACAGCTAGTTATCCCGAGAACAAGAGTAGCTGAGGTACTGAAGAAGTTACACGACATTCCATCGGGAGGTCATCTGGGAGTGAAGAAAACCCTTCAGCGAGTCCGTGAAAGGTTTTATTGGATGAACAGCTCCGACGATGTGAAGGACTGGTGTAAGAAATGTACGACTTGTGCTACGAGTAATGGACCACATCGCAAGAGAAAAGCACCTATGAAACAATATAATGAAATTGACTGTCTCGACCCTTACTTCGTGGAATATGCTCATATTAGTGCTTTTAAATGAAACTCAAGGTCTTGACCTTGAGTTTCATTTAAAAACAATATAATGTTGGAAGCCCCTTCGAAAGGATTGCATTAGATATCGCTGGACCATTTCCGACGACAGAAAATGGTAGCAAGTACATACTGGTTGTAATGGATTATTTAACAAAGTGGGTGGAAATTTACGCTATCCCGAACCAAGAGGCCACAATTGTCACGGATGTATTGGTGAAAGAATTTATCAGCCGATATGGAGAACCCTTGGAAGTCCACAGTGACCAGGGAAGAAATTTTGGAAGCCATCTATTCCAGGAGATTTGCGACAAGCTGGGAATGAAGAAGATCAGGACAACAGCATTAGATCCACAGTCAGATGGAATGGTCGAGAGAAAATACCTGTCCAAAGTAGTATCCAGCCATCAGAGAGATTGGGACCAGTATCTTTCCCTATTCGCATTGGCTTATCGATCTGCCGTCAATGAGTCCACGGGTGAAACACCGGCGAAAATCCTGTTTGGACGTGAAATGAGGCTTCCTTTTGACCTGGAATTTGGCTGTAGGCCTGGAGAAGATCTAGCGGGCGAAGACTACGCGATCCAATTGAGAAGAAGGCTGGACGATATTCATGAATTAGTTCGAACAAATCTTCAAGTTGCCAGAATGAAAAGTCGGTACGACACGCAGGCCACAGAAGGCGGTTTTATAGAAGGGGACAAAGTATGGTTACACAACCCGACGAGGAGAAAAGGATTTTCTCCAAAATTACAAAAGTCCTGGGAAGGTCCATACTTAATCAAGAAAAGGCTCGATGATGTTTTATATCGCATAAGCAAGATCCCCAACGGAAAACCAAAAGTAGTTCACCGAAACCGACTAGCGCCATTCGAAGGAGACCATGACATATAGGAAGGAGTAAACCTTATTCGAGATGTGTCTGACCCCACCTTCGATGAATTTATGGGCGCGTATGGAGGTACCGGGAAAGCTAGATATGGAGTCACTTCGGAACAATAACAAAATTTGTTCACTCTCCCGGAAGATTATTCACTGGCATACAACATCCCCGCCCGTATCAAGAACGCACGAGGGTTGGCAACCGTCTTTCGAAAGAAGTTCGGGCAATTAGAAATACTTGAAGACCAGATTCCAGCACCAGGCCAGACACTGAAACTGAAACATAATTCGCGGTACGTCTTCTACGTGGTAACTAAAGATGAATTTAAAGATCGATCTACCTACCGCGATGTGTGGGAAGCACTTCGTAACCTCCGAGACCATGTGTTACAATCCAGCGTGAAGAAACTGGCTATGTCTAAGATAGCGAGTAACCAGTTGGATTGGCGAGTTATCAGGAACATGATAGAAGTTATCTTTAGAGATACCGGTGTCCAGATATTAATTTGCAGCTACAACCCCCGTTATCAGTATCCGATGAAGACGGTGCCCTGCTATTTCCATAAGATTGGAAAGTGTAGAAATGGGGCCAGTTACTGATTCAAACATCCAGTCTCGGCTACACAAAAGTTCCAGGAGGAACTTCCATTTAAGGAGGGGGTAATGTTACGAAACAGGACACTGGTATAGACCCTAAATCCGACTCTGTCTAAGCCAGGTATAAAAATTAAAATTATGGCGGATACGCATTGTTTTTATAACTGTTTGGGACTATCTTATCTAAACATTGTTTTTGTGACCAGACTTATCTCGAAAAGGCCAGAATCAATTATTTGTGTGTGTAAGCTGCAGCCCGGAATTTTCTAGTAAAAATGGGTTTAATATAAATAAGGACCGATCAGCGGAAGAGTTAGTTGATAAAGTGATCTCGCGAAATAAACAAAAAAATACACCGAACAGTAAAGTGCTAATTAATAATCAAGTTTGTGTGCATATAAATTAAATATAAGTGATTAGTTAAGTATATATAAATTAAGTGTTAGTGAGTTAGTGTTTAAATAAATTCGTAAGTAGCCATACCGAGTGTTTGAAATTTATCCCACCCGTAATAAAAAATTTTAATAAATGAGAAAAACATTACAGTACTATACCTATTTTGCATTGAAATCTCCCTTTAGTATAAAATATTCATCTTTTGGTAGATGATATTGTGAATCTAATCGAAGAATTTTTGTATTTCTTTTCCACTTTGATCTGGTTGTAGGTGCATAAACTTGAATGATGCTGGTGTCCGTTGGTGTAGTATTGATTTTTATGCAGAGGATTCTGTCATTTACTGGAACAAAATTGCGGATATATTTTACTTCGTTTCTGTGATTAATTATACTTATTCTATAATCGTACTTGCTATACTATATCTCAGTAGCTTGAGTGAGGCCATCTCATTTCACTTACACCCATTATTTTCATACGCTCCATTTTTTGTAACGCACATTACATTGATATCATTTATTTTCAGATACGCGACATTTGCGAAATCTAAATCAATGATAGGTGATATAAACTTGGATTTTAAACCTGTTTTAGTCCGTTTCTTCCTGTGGCAATTACTGAGAGATTTGCGTGTAACAGAGGAAGGTTAGTACTGCTGCCAACTTTGTATGTTCAAAATGTCTTTAGACACATTGTATTCTATCATTATTTTAATTATTTTTCAGGCGTTGAGCTAGTTGATATTGATATACTGTTGTGGGAAAATCCAGAGAGTTGTTTAGATACGCAACACTATCCATTCCAACCTATTTACTTTTACCAGTTCATTATGTACCTTTTCGGCGCAGCTTGGCTGTGTTTTAAGATACGACATAAGAAAATTATTGATATAGATAGTCAGGCTGACGGAGATTTTGTCGAAAAAAAGACTCCTTCTAGTATATTCAGACACTTTCTAGACACCAGGCTTGAATCAGTAGAAAAGTTAGAAGGTAAAAGTGAAAAATACGTCTACAGCGTCGGTAACTGATATTAACATTCATTTTAGGATCACCTTTAGAAGATCATCTGAATTTAGTGCCGTTAAATAATCTTTATGGTATTTATACAAATATAGGTGAACCCATGACGGTGAAATCGTTTTTGAATGCTACGTATAGGAGTAAAGAAGAAGAATTACCTTGTTATTACACGATATACACAGAGAAGAATTCGAAAACCAATATAAGAGATGGGTATAATGCTGTACCGGTTGCACATGACGTTCATTTTATTTACGGTGAGTTCGCAGTCTTTTTAAAATATATTCGATACTGAATATTGTGCTCATTCAACCATTTTCCAGTTATGGTGTAGCCTCTCTTCACATATTTATATATTCTATTTCCATTTGGGCCCATATTGTTGTCTATTGTTAGCTATGCGGCCCCAAGTTGATCCTGCGAGTTTCTTTATATCGTAGTCCCATATTAAGTTGGGGCCTATTGTTGGTCTTTTCACGCCTCGGGGATACAATTGCGTTATCTTTGATCGTCTGTCCTTCTAGCGAGATGCCCCGCCAATTGCCACTTTAGGGATCTGATTCTATTAATGACATCTATCACTTGGGCTTTCTGTCTGATCCATTCAACCTCTTTTCTATCTCTCCTTGTTATTCCAAGCATGCATCGTTTCATAGACCTCTGTGTTACCTGGAGTTTTCTAATGATATCAGTTTTCAGGGTCCAGGTTTCACAGCCGTATGTTAGTACTGGTAGTACGCACTGCTTTTTTTTTCAAACGGAGTGACATTCTAGACTTGAAGATGATAGAGTTCTGTCCAAATGTTCTCCATGCTAATTTGGTCCTTCTATTTATTTCTGGAAGTAGGGAGCCTGATATGTGTATTAGTTGACCCATGGCAGTGTCATTCATTATTATTTCTTGTGCGTTTATTAGTTCGTTATACATTACCTTGGTCTTACTCAAATTTATTTTAAGGCCTACTTCGTTGCTTGCTGTATTTAATTCATTTATCTGTTGTTGCATTTCGCCAGGGTTACTCGCCATCAGGATGATGTCATCAGCGATTCTTAGATGGTTCAAGTATTCTCCATCTATATTCAGACCTGTGTTGTTCCAGTCTAATTTTCTGAAGATGCTTTCTGGTGTTGCCGTAAATAACTTTGGTGATATTGCGTCTCCTTGTCTAACTCCTCTGCTGGTGGGGAATTCTGGAGTGCCCTCATATATCCTGACTCTCGCTTTGGCTTCCCTATGTATATTTGCTAGGGTCTCAATTTATGGCTTGTCGACCCCTTGTTCTGTTAGGGCATTTTTACTATTTACTATTTACTGCTCTGGGATATATAGAGTCGAATGCTTTCTCAAAGTCAATGAAGGCTAGTGCTAGTGGTTGGTCGTATTCTTTGGTTCGACTGATAAGATAACCTCTTTGAAGGTATGGATGTGATCTATTGTACTGTAGCCTTTGCGGAATCCAGCCTGTTCTCGTGGTTGGGCAGAGTCTGGTGTGTTTTGTATTCTGTTGTGAATGATCTTTGTGAATACCTTGTACGTTACTGGTAGTAGACTTATTGGTCTGTAGTTCCTAATGTCTTATTTGCTGCCTTTCTTGTGTATCAACACTTTAAGGGCGCTGTTCCACTCTTTAGGTATGCTCCTGGACATCAGACAGCTCGTGTATAGTTTGGCAAGGTACTTCCATGTTTTAGCTCCTGCATATTTGAGTATTTTGGTCGTGATGCCGTCATTTACCGCTGCTTTGCCATTTCTCATGCTTTTCAGTGCCTTTTCTACTTCCTCCACCAATATTTCTGGTATGTCCTCTTCTGAATGTTCTATTATTTCTCTCAAATTTTCACGTGCCTTGTATAGGTCTCCATAGAATTTGGCTACTAGGTCTATTATTTTATTCCTGTCTGTGGCTCTTGTGTTTCCATCAGTTAATGCAACTATCTGTCTTTTCCCTTTTATCAGTGCTCTTTTTGCATGTTTGTAGCTCTTACGGTTTTCTATTGTTGTTTGTACCAGTTTAGATATCTTCTGCGATTTTCTTTCGTATCGTCTTGCACAGTTCGGTGTATTCAATTCTTTGAATGTTTGTTCTCTTTTTAATTTCTCCTAGTTTTTGGAATAGTGCTTTTGTTTCCGGAGTCAGTTTTTTGTGTTCACTTCGTTGTTGCTGACCTCCCACTTCTACGGCGCAGTTTAGAATTATGTCCATCAGTTCAGGGTTGTTATATTCCACTTTTTGTAGTCTTTCTTCGAGTATAGCTTCATATTGGCGAGCGTTCTCTTTCAGTCTTTCGTTGTTTATGTTTTTCGTTGTGATGGTTTTGATTAGTCTTGACCTTTCTAGTTTTATATATAAGACCAGTCGAGCTCTAATTAGTCGATGATCGCTTCTTGTAGTGAAATTGTTTAGTGTGCTTAGATCTTTTACTGTATTAATTTTATTGGTGAGAGTCTATTTCGTTTTTGATAGTTGTACCGGGTGCTTCCCACGTCCATTTCCTATTAGGGTTCTTCTTGAAGAAGGAGTTTGCCACATACATGTTCTGAAAGTGAGCGAACTGTATTAATCTCTTTCCTCTTTCATTCCTTTCTCCAAATCCATATTTCCCCATTCCTTTTTCTTGGTCTTTCCTGTGTCATACTTTGGCATTAAAGTCTCCCATTATGTATTTGAAGTAACTATTGTTGTTGCTGAGCGCTTGGGTTATTTCATTATCGAATTCTTCTATTTCGTCGTCACTATGGCTGATTGTTGTGGCGTATACCTGAATTATCTGGATAGTATATCTTTTGGAGAGTCTTAGTGTTATGCTGGCTACTCTGTCTGAGGTGCTTGTTATCCTTATGATTCTATTTTTCCAGGTTTTTTTAAATTAGGAATCTTACTCTGCTTGTTCTTCCTGTTGGTGTTCCTTGGTGGTATAGAAGATTCCCTGATTCAAGCTCTATGAGTTCTTCATTTTTTCGTCTTACTTCGCTAATGCCCATGATATCCCACTTTATTTTTGCTGCCTCTGTTTCCAGTTCCATAATCCTAGCTTGATTAGAGAGTGTACGGCAGTTATAAGTTGCTATGTGTAATGTAGTTAATATGCAGTGGCTTAGACTCCGCAGACTCTTAGCACCCTCTGCCCTCGTGGTTGGTTCCCAGGATCAACCCCTCCTAGGGCCCTTCGGGCTTACGGAGAAAGGGGCTGGGGCTGTGAGGCGTACCTTACCACGATGTCTCAGTGCTG
The DNA here is from genome assembly GCA_963921935.1 of Galeruca laticollis. Lineage (NCBI taxonomy): Eukaryota > Metazoa > Arthropoda > Insecta > Coleoptera > Chrysomelidae > Galeruca > Galeruca laticollis. The sequence goes on along the minus strand of OY998185.1, from coordinate 58,214,515 downwards.
GTTGGCAAGGGGAAAAAGCCCTTACTAGAGTGGGATTTGAACCTTTGTCCTTCAGGTTGATAAAATCTAAGTTCTGTCACTTTAACGCACTATATATATATATATATATATATATATATATATATATATATATTAATACATATCCTCTATCTAAATTCTAAAGAAAACATTGAAATAAAGAAAATATGCATATTTAGATGTAATACTAGTGATACACACTGTATTATCAATAATTTGAAAGGTTCAATATACCAATAAAATTTGACATTTCAATTTCCTATGACATTAATGCAGAATGGACTTAATGATAGATAGATATTAAAATGATTTGAAAACAAGAATACAGATGTCTCTGTTAGCAAAATGGCATTTATACTAAAACAATGAAAATCTCTCTTTGTATATGAAAACGTAAATTTGTATTTAAAAAAAAAGAATTTTTGGTAACCAAAGGAGAGGAGAATTATTTATTGAAACAGTTTAGTTAGTTGATTTTGAATCTCTCTCGAGACAACATCGAATAAGAGTTGTCTCAAATTTATTTCAAATAGAGTTGATTTTAGATTCCCTCGAGACAATCATCGAATAAGAGTCGTCTCAAATTTAATTCAGAATATCAGAGTAATTTGTATGATTATTATCAGTTTCAACATATTTACCATTATAAAGCCAGTGCGTGTATTATTCGCAAAGAATTAGAGCGTTAAAGTGCGAGTGGTTTTTCCGGTTTCTAAATTATTGATTTAGAAAAGTTGTTCCTGAAATTCTAAAAAGCGTTTTAGAATACGAACGAGTCTACCAGAACCTAGTTGGTGAGTCCAGTCCATATTATCTGTATTATTTCTCGAGAATTAATAGGCCTTTATTAAAAATATTTCGAAAATAGATGCATCTTATGATTACTTACATTGAAATTATAGTAACGTTACTTATATAAAATTCTACGTCAAGTGAAGACTATTTTTGAACAGACAATTTACAAGGAAATTTGCGCATTTTACATTGACATATATCAATTATAAAAGTAGACATTTTGAACTTTTGGTTAAATTATTTAGATAGGAAATTTCTAATTATAGGTTGTTTAATATTAAGGTTTGATAGAAAGTTCTATCTTTGGTTTATGCGTTTATATTTTTTGAAAAGTTTTAATTTTGTAATTGTTATCTGATAATAGATTATATAAATTTGAATTCTAAATCTCTTTGGTTCTTTTTTCATATTCATTCTCATTATATTTGATAATTTTCATGCTAGAGAAAATTTAGTATAATAAGAGACATTTGGTTAATTTCCTGACAGTAAATTTCATATATGTCATAAGAATTTAATTGTCTTATAGTGTATTGGACAAACAGTTACTTTACATTTTGAATAGTGCAATACGTAATTTGGAAAACTATTTGGAAATTTATAAAATTTGAATTCTTATTTGAAATCTTTGATCCCTCCCTGAGTTAAGAGTGAGTTAATTGATTGTGTATTGATTTATCTTTCATAATATAACATTTAATATTTATAGAGCCGGGCATATTAATTTGACAACTGCTGTCATAAAATTTAATAGGTTATATTTAGCGGTAAAGGAGTTTTCACATTAGTGCAGTTACTATTACAAAGTGTGACAACAGCAACAAATAAAAGTCAAATCATATAAATTCATATTCATATATAAATCATAATAAAATTAGTAAAACACATTAATATATATATATATATATATATATATATATATATATATATATATATATATATATATATATATATATATATAACTATATTTACGAATAATGCGTGACGTATGAACAATAAGCAACGAATAGATTAGTGGGTATTGCACGCAAATAGAAGAAGGGGCTACTGAAAAGAGTGGTAACCGCAGACATGTATGTTTCTAGCTCATTAGCCGTCATCGGTACGGTACAACCAAGAAAATATGTGAAACATGGGAGCAAAGGTCTTGAATGAAACATGAGAAAATATAACAGAATCCAGCAGGATAGTCAAACACAACATTTGTGTCAGTAATATTAGAAGATCTCGAATATTCGAGACAACAACCAACATAGACACGGAGGTGCATATAACACTCCCGTCTGAAACTTCCGACCCAGATTAATGAAATAATAACAAGATGTACGAATAGTGCGTGACATATGAATAATAAGCAACGAATAGATTAGTGGGTATTACAGGCAAATAGAAGAAGGGGCTACTGAAAAGATTAGTAACCGCAGACATGCATGTTTCTGGCTCATTAGCCGTCATCGGTACGGTACAACCAAGAAAAGATGTGAAACATGGGAGCAAAGGTGTTGACTGAAACATGAGAAAATATAACAGAATTCAGCAGGATAGTCAAACACAACATTTGTGTCAGTAATATTAGAAGATCTCGAATATTCAAGACAACAACAACCGTACCGATGACGGCTAATGAGCCAGAAATATGTATATCTGCGGTTACCACTCTTTTCAGTAGCCCCTTCTTCTATTTGCGTGCAATACCCACTAATCTATTCGTTGCTTATTGTTCATATGTTACACACTATTCGTACATCTTGTTATTATTTCATTAATCTGGGTTGGAAGTTTCAGACGGGAGTGTTATATGCACCTCCGTGTCTATGTTGGTTGTTGTCTCGAATATTCGAGATCTTCTAATAATACTGACACAAATGTTGTGATTGACTATCCTGCCGAATTCTGTTATATTTTCTCATATTTAATTCAACACCTTTGCTCCCATGTTTCACATCTTTTCTTGGTTGTACCGTACCGATGACGGCTAATGAGCCAGAAACATGCATGTCTGCGGTTACCACTCTTTTCAGTAGCCCCTTCTTCTATTTGCGTGCAATATATATATATATATATATATATATATATATATAAAGTAGAAGGGTAGTCACGGCTGAATAGTTGAAAAACTAACTTTTAAATATTATGGGGTACAGCCAAAATGTATGGGTGGTTAAGAAAATTCGATTTTCACTATACCAAGCTTTCGATAATTTTATTATTATCTTTTTCAAGGCTAAAATACAATTTTGTTAAACTAAAAAACAAGGTTTATGTTTTATATAAGTAAAACTTACTAGTAAATTGAATAAATTCTTGAAGGATATCAAAATTGATAACATTATTATGATTTCAGTTTCATATAATTAAAAAACACTGATATCAATTGCTGAGAACGTTGTCTGTAGTATCAAGGAATAAAAATTTTTTGAAATGATTGATCAGTCATAGTTTTTTTGACTTTTTTTGATAACAGTGACAACTGACAACGTTAAGGTTTAAATACTTTAACTTACACTAACTTTTTTATCTAGTGTGAAATTACATCTTGTCATTCATATATTAATGACAAATGTAAATATAAAGGTTAAAGGTTAAAGGTTGAATATCCTGATTAACACTAACATGTAGATTTAGTATAAATTTTCATTATATGATTTGAAATTCATATAATTTCATTTAAATTTGAAAATTACCAATAAAAAATTTTTTTGTAATGACAAGTTAAATTTATTTAAAAAAATGGATATGAAAGAAATTGAAACTTTATAATAACTATGTTAGTTATCATAAATTCATGCATTTTATTTAATATTCATCATCTGATGTTATGTGTAGGAAATCCGTGTCATTGTTAAAGGTTGTTGGTTTATTTTGTAGGTAAATAAGTTGAGTATATATTGCACTGACATTGTTGATATCTGACCTCTTATTCATCGATGGTTGATTTAATTTTATGTTTACTAATTCTATGAATTCTCTTTTAGTTTTATTAGATTCTATACTCAAAATTTTAGTTTCTTTATAATTCATTCTATGTTTAGTTTCTAAAACATGTTCTGTGAGTGCACAAGTTTTTTAATTTAGATTGCAATCACTTTGATGTTGGATTATACGTTGCTTTAGGGCACGTGAGGTCTGGCCAGTGTAAGTTAAGTTACAATGTATACATGGAATGTTATATATTACGTTAGTTTTCATTACTTTTTCATCTTTCTGTTTAACTTTTGAAAAAACGTCTCCTACCTTTAAAATATTCCTGTTAGCAATTTTAATGTTTTCATTTTTAAATATTATATTGATTTTGTCTGAAAGGTTCTTAACATAAGGTAATGACCCATATTTAGTATTCACTGTTTCATTATTATCTAAGGGTACATTTTCGTTGCTTGTATGTGTATGATTGAGGTTTGTATCAATAGTTGTATTAAAAATCAATTTTTTTATTTTATTAATAAGGTTCTAGGATAACTATTGTTAATGAAAATATCGAAAAGAACTTTTAAATTTTTGTTCAAAAGGGTGGGATGACAAATTCGTGCTATTCTATTTTTCATGGATAGAACTAGATTTATTTTTATTTTTTCGGAATGGTAAGAGTTGTAATTCAAGTATCTTCCTGAATTTGTGGGTTTCCTATACCAATCTAATATAACTATATTTTTTGGATTACGTATCAATAAACTGTCTAGGAAAGGTATACTATTGTTGGTTTCTGTTTCAATTGTAAATTGTATGTTGGTATTATAGCTATTAAAAACTTGTAGAATCGTGTCTATACCATTACTAGGAATTGCACAAATTAAATCATCAACATATTTTTTTAAAAAAGGGATTTCAAATGGTAATTTTGGAATACAACTATTAAGTAAGTCATCCATTACATATTGTGCATATATTGGTGAGACAGAGCTTCCCATTGGTGTTCCAAAAATTTGTTTATATAATTTGTCGTTATATGCAAAAAAGGTACCCTTTTCAATAAGATCAACGAATTCAATAAAATTGTTATAAGATAGTTTACAATGTATACTTATATTTGGCCAGTGTTTTTTTATACTTTGTTTAACTAATGAAATTGGAATATTACTAAAGAGTGAGACAACATCTAAGCTGATTATAACATGATTTGGAGGTAGTTGTTTATTTTGTATGAATTCAGCGAAACAGAAAGAATCCTGAATATAATATTCATTGTTTTTACAATATGCATTTGTTAAGGTGTCAGTCACAAATTGTGCAATTCCTGCTGTGGGTGATTCAATTGATGAAATGATTGGTCTTAAGCTTAAAGTATCTTTATGTATTTTGGGTAGTCCGTAGTATTTAGGTGTTAAGGCCGATGTTGATCTTAATTTTTTTAATTCTGAAGTTGAGAATTTACTACTATATTTTTTAGTTAAGGTGTAAGTTTTTTGAATTAGTGTTGATATAGGGTTTGTTTTGATTTCAGAGTAATATTTATTGTTATCAATGATATTGTTAGAGAGTCTTATGTAATCAGTTTTATACATAAGTACACTGACATTACCTTTATCTGCTCTAGTTATAATAAGATTGGGATTATCATTCAAAAAAGTTTTAGATTTATTGAATAAAAATCTCAAATAACTATTTTGTTGTTTCTGTTTGTGAAAATGATTTGTAATTAAATTTGTAATTTTTGCTCTGAAAAGATTTTTATTTTCGTTTTCAAAGTCGTTAATTAAGTATTCAATATCAGCCAGTAGCCTATGTACCGAAATATCATTATTAGAAGGTTCAATTGCGAATTTGTGACCTAGTGCCAAAAAAGTTTTAATATCTTTAGGAATGTCAATATCAGTTAAGTTTTTTTAACCAGTTATCTTGAGTTATTATTGATTTTAATTTATAGTTCTTTAAAGATTCAAGTTTTTTAATGTTAGTTTTTTTTATATTTATAAAAAATTTTTATTGGTAATTTTCAAATTTAAATGAAATTATATGAATTTCAAATCATATAATGAAAATTTATACTAAATCTACATGTTAGTGTTAATCAGGATATTCAACCTTTAACCTTTAACCTTTATATTTACATTTGTCATTAATATATGAATGACAAGATGTAATTTCACACTAGATAAAAAAGTTAGTGTAAGTTAAGGTATTTAAACCTTAACGTTGTCAGTTGTCACTGTTATCAAAAAAAGTCAAAAAAACTATGACTGATCAATCATTTCAAAAAAATTTTATTCCTTGATACTACAGACAACGTTCTCAGCAATTGATATCAGTGTTTTTTAATTATATGAAACTGAAATCATAATAATGTTATCAATTTTGATATCCTTCAAGAGTTTATTCAATTTACTAGTAAGTTTTACTTATATAAAACATAAACCTTGTTTTTTAGTTTAACAAAATTGTATTTTAGCCTTGAAAAAGATAATAATAAAATTATCGAAAGCTTGGTATAGTGAAAATCGAATTTTCTTAACCACCCATACATTTTGGCTGTACCCCATAATATTTAAAATATATATATATATATATATATCCCAGATGGCGAAGTGCCTAGCAACCGATGCAAAAATGAAATTCTGTACAAAATGTGCTTCTTTACGATTGAAGTTACGGTTATAAAATGAACATTTATCGAGGTTGTAGAAAAAGTTATTTTTAATCTTTATATTTAAATGAAAATCCGAGCACCGGATGGCCAGTTGAGACGTTCATGCTACGACACGTCCCGCTCATTAGTAATACAGTAATACCATTCTTATATATACGTTTGATTTCTTCGTTCTTCGTCTGTGCACTTCCAAGTCTCTAGCTAGGTTTGTCGACATGTAATACAATAATGAGGTTGACTTCATATTTGTTATCATTGATAATATTTTTTTTAGCAGTTAAGCCAAATTTTTTATTATTATTATTATTATTGAAATGCAGTAAATAAACTAAGCATTAATTTGCCAACTTAAATTTATTTCAGAACCTCAAGCTTTAAACGAAAGAAGTCGCAAAAGTGCAGAGTTGAGCAGTCCTACAACGTTGTTTACATTCAGAACGTTGGGCAAAAAGACGATTTTGGATACGATTACTAAAATATGTCCGAAAGTCACTGCTAAAAATATGTGTTACAAAATATCTTTCTTGGAATTTTTGGAAATAGTAATTTTGCTAGCTTTCGAAAAAGCCGAAGAACAGGTTAAAAACGACCAGACGAATGTCAACAAAATAACGACAACGTTATCGGAACTGAGCTACAAAACGAGAATTAAAAGGAAGAAGACCAAGTGAAATGTTAAACATTGTTCACATCATTTAATCAATATTCTTTGTGTAACTGTAAGAAATAAAAATATATAAAAACTGATGTTTCTTTTAATTTAGATTTTTTTAGAAGAATATTTGTGAGTGACGTAGAAAAAGAATAGACAGCATTTCATTCATAATACTAGGATTGTTATGAAGCTTTCATTAAATTCTTTAAAAATGTACCAGAAAAATACCAAAAATACATGTCATCTAATAAATAATTTAGGTATTTCATATTGTTAAAATGCATAACTTTCAACTATGATAGTCATTCAATAAGTAGATACAGCTATATAGACGACACTGATTTTCAAAAAATTAATCGAATCGAATCATCACTTGTAAACAAACAAATGAACGATCTACTGTAATGGCAACTATGCGATGATTTGTTGTGATGAAATGGCGGCTTAGGTGTAATTTTATCACTTGAGTAATGAAAAATGTAGTAACCTTGTAATAATTTATTTTTATTAATAAATTCCTAAACTCTATATACATTTTAAGACTGATATGTCATTTTTTCACGTTCTAAAACTAGTGATGATACGCAGCATTCAACTGCCCTTCATATTTATCCTTATTTGAACTATAAATATCGTGCAAATCCCCTACAGAAGCGCCCTTCTGAACAATCTTCCCTACAGGATACTCGAAATTATAGAAAAATCCTTTTGGCGGTCCATTTTCCTCCGACTTTTCGTTGTACTGTCCAGAACTGTCATAATGGTCGTAATTTGAACTACCATATTGTTGATATTGACCTCCTACGTAATCCTGTCCTGCTTGAGCTGGATTTGAATGACCACCTTGATGGTACTGACTTCCTACATAAGTTTGCCCTGCTTGAGGTGGATTTGAATGACCACCTTGTTGGTATTGGCTTCCTACATAAGTCTGTCCTGCTTGGGCTGGATTTGAATAAGAGTTTTGATTTTCACTGTAGGCACCAGTATAATCAATTTGATTTGGGTTTCCTTTCGAAAAAGAGTATTGAGTGGCACTGGATTCGTGAGATTGGCTTGTTTGGTAGATTTGACCTGGTTGTTGATAACCAGATTGGCTGGATTGATAGTACTGACCAGATCCAGGTTGCTGGTATTGTGGACTTTGTTGGTAAACATTTGATGAGCTGCTTGGTTGATACTGGTACACAGATTTAGCTGGATCCGTTAAGGCAACATCTCTGTAAATAATAAATATTAATATTATGATGTGTTGCATATTTTTAAGTGATTGTTTGTCCCAACTACATTCGTAATCCACAGAGACGTCTTAATATTGAGGTAGATCTGCACTAACCTCTTCAGTTTCTTTAACAGGGATTTTTTGGGTAGCGTGTGCAGTTTGATGATTAAGTATAGCGGGTGATTTCATATCTTCAAGTACTTGTTGGAGAACATGAAATGCGATGGTATAGGTCTCAGATATGCGACTTGCCAATATGGCGGCCATTCCAAGATACCCGCCAAGCTACATATTTAAAACGAACATATCAGTTAAAGCCATTTGGGGTATATGAAAATCAAAGGACTACACATTTTTACTGACAAGAAATTTAAAAAAAAATTGTCTTAAAAACTTTCTTGGGCAAGTTAGAAACTGTTGTGGTAATTCAAGAAACCCTACGCCTATACAGTTTTATAGAGCATTCAAAAAGTTGTTTACTCTGTATTTTAACAATGTTGACGGCGTCAACTGCATTAATGACATTATTGAATTACAGAAAACTGTAAAGATCTCATTTTACCGTCAGTAGAACCATTAAAGTTTACGTTACTGGTTATTTATTAAAAAAATGTATGCAGCAACATATGTATTGCTTTTAATGAACGAAATACCTTAAGACAAGAAACAACCATTTTTTCTCAGACAAAAGCTTATGTAAGTAATACAAATTTTCCATTTGGGGGGCTCAATGTAGCTAGCTTGAATTTTGTTGAATATGTTAGCCAGCTTGAAGATATATTTGTAGTTAACATCAATAAATTAGCATGTAAAAATTGTATCGAAGCAGCGTTGAAAGATCTTTTTAAAAATGTGTCATTTACGCACCCTTGTAAAAAATGTTCTTCAAGTTATTTCTTATCTCTTTATACAAGAATGCGTTTATATTACACAATTAAATTCGCAAATCGAGAAATAAAACATAAAAAATCTTATAATCTTAACCCTTCAACGGCGAGAATGATTTTTTTTGGATAAAAGTTATAAAAAGTCAATATATTTATCAAAAATGGTTTATTATTAAAGAATTTACAATTTTTTGTTATAAAAAAATAAAAGTTTTTTCAAAAACCAATGTTACATATAAGTAGCGCTAGCCGTTTATGGCATACAAAAAATACGAGGGCAACATTACTAGTTTTTGTGAAAAATTATGTTACATTGTAAACATAATCTCACATCACATTTACTGCACATGGTGCGGGTACTAGTAATGCATCCTTCTCCAGCACAACGACGTCTTTTATTATTTGGAATATTGGTTAGCAAGTGGTCCAGTCGATCATATCTTAGATTGTCCGAAACCCTGTTGAGTGCGACACTTGATTTGGCAGTCCTTTGCTTCCCAGTTCCTTTTGGTGCAACAGCGAATTTTGCGAGATATGATTGAGCAATTTCTCTTCGAAATTCTAATTGCGTAAGAGGTGACAAATGCTTGCATCTTTTGGAAATGCACCACGCATTTGTTATGGCAGCATCCAGAAGCCAAGTGAAAATGGCCCACCACCACTTTTTCCATCTGATAGAAATTCTATATCTCGATATTTGCTGATCCATCAAGTCTGTGCCACCCATGCAGCGATTGTACTCGGAAATTAGTCGGGGCTGCGGTACATGAACAATTTTCTTTTCAGCCTTAGAGTGACGTTTTACAGGAATGGTTGGATTAATACCATGAATTGTAGACGCCATCGTCACCACGTTATTGTCCATCCATTTAACTAAAATTATTCCATCCTCTTTATCAATATTTGAAACCACATCTCCCCGTTTCTTGGTTTTAGCAATCTGACTCTTCTGCAACAATTGACAACTTTTTGGTATCCTATTTTCTCTCATCGTTCCAGTACCGTAGTAACCCTTTTGCTTTAGGTTGAAAAGTAAATTAAAAGTAGTGAAAAGATTGTCAAAGTAAAATTTAAAAGGTTGCGTCTTCATGTCTTCAGGAAACTCATCTATCATGTACATGAATGGAGCAGCACACTTTCCAAAATGGTCTTCATAAACAGTGTTTGCTTTTGGATTTTTTCCCTGGTACATATCGAAGTTTACCAAGTAACCGGAGGCAGAATTGAGGCACCACATTTTGTAACCGAATCTTATCGGCTTGCCTCGTATAAATTGTTTGCACGAATGCTTTCCAAAATATTTAATCATGGATTCGTCGTAGTCCAATTCTTGTTCTGGAATCCAATTTTTGATAAATTTAGATTTTAGCAAATCCATTAGCGGCCGTAATTTCCACATTTTGTCCTGAAGGTTAGGCTGCAAGTTATCAGCACAGTGCAAATTTCTTATGATTTGGCGAAATCTGTCCCTTCTCATAGACTCACAGACCATGGAGTTTTTCATGTCCAATTTAGAATCCCAGTAGAAATCTCGCCCTGGCAACTCATTATAGCCTGTAACAATCAAAATTCCGATTGCACATTTCATTTCCTCTTTGGATATATTTGGATTTGGTTGGTTACAGAAAAGAGCATATTTATTGGACTCTTCGACAAGCAATTCAATTACTTCGTCATCTAAAAATTCCTCAAATATGTCCAAATAACTTTTGTTTTCATATTTGCTATAATCTGGTTTAGAAAATGATCTTGTTCTTTCCACAAAGTCCCCCTGGATCCATGTTATCTTTTCCAGTCCTGGGCGCAAAATAACATCGTTTTGTTTAGTACCATTATTTGGACGCTCTAACATTTCTTCCGGTTCGTCTTCATCAACAGCAACTTTGCTTCGAAGCACTAACTCAGCTTTTGGTAATAATTGCCGCCCACTAAGATTATCCAGTAATCCGCCACCATCCTCCTCGCCGGAATCTTCGTCCGTCAGTATGTTTGCATCAGGAGGCTCAATATATATTTCATGCACATCGTATGCTATTTGAATTGCTTCTTCCAAAGTAAATCCACGTCTAAAAAGAAAACATCGATTTAAAAGTTTACAATATTTTGTATACCATAGCCAGCTAGCGTTACCAAAAGGTAACACCCATTTTTACAGCCTTATGTAAAAAAATTGACGTTAGATTTTATAAAAAATATAACATGGCATGCAAGACTGACTATTTTACTAGTATAATTTATTAATAAATTAAATCATAACCTAAAATCAAAAGGTAGACAAAACTTACTCTAGTCGCAAGTCCATTTTTCACCGCCTTAAAAAATAAGGTTAAGTTTAGCACCTAATTTCTATAATTTGGTTGCACCAACTGATAAACTCTCTTCACTATGTTGTTTCGTCGGCTTTCAACGACAAACTAACCAATATTCACGTCATTCACAATAACAATGATGCGGTGTTGTCACGTTTTGTATTATTTCTTTAGCGTTACGTATTAGTAACGCTAGTCGTTTAAGGGTTAATACAAAATTTGTAATTAATTCATTTTTGCTCTGCTTTATACGTTTGGATTAGGATTACATTCTTTACTAAATGCAATTATTCAGCATTGCTTTTATATGCAAAACGAATTATAAATTATGTTATAGAATCTGGTATAATTTTTTACCATTTTAAATAAGGTAGGTGAGCTAATTATTGCCACCTTAAGGTTTGATAATTTGTAATATATCCAGATTAAACTCTAAGGCTCTGAAAATAGGATGAATAAATCTCAATATATTTATCTTCAACTGGCAATATTTGGAACACGGGGTCAAAATATTGCCATACACCTGGCAATAAAAGGAATAGCTAGTTTACAAAAAAAAATCAATGCTAAAAAGTAAGAAAAAAAACCTACTAACTAATTAGAGTAATATGAAACCTCAAAACCCATCGCATTGAGGCCCCCGGAGGGTTTTAAGTTTAATATTACTCTAAGCACAAGTTGGACACTTAAATAACTCCTTATCTTGTTTGTACAGTCCCACACATTCTTCATGGACATAAACTTTGCAGACAACACACAACCTCATATCTGCTATACGATTTTCTTTGCATAAAAAACAATACCATGATTCAGAAGATGATTTTGCGTTAGGAGGAGGACATTTTTTGAAAGTTCCACGTGCCTTTGATGAAACAGGTGTAATTCCCTTTGTCTCGTTAAATTTCATTTTATTGGAAGGAGGTGCTGAAGAGGAAAGAAATAGATTTCTTGTTACTTCTTGTGCTTTACTATTGATGGCTGGTTTGCGGTTGGAAGCGATTGTTTTTACTTCAGGAGTAATAAGCAATCCCACCTTTTTAAAGGAATTATCTTGACGTTGGTTTTCAAGATCTTCCGGAATATCGGGAAGACTGGAAGTAGTTTGACTTTGGTTGTTGGGAAGTTCTGGAGTGTCAGGAATACTCTGGATAGCTTCACTTTGGTTTTTCGGAGTTTCCAGAAAATCGGGAATACTAGGAGTAGATGCAGTAACGGGTGGCTTTTCAATTAACGACTCTTTCAGGGAATCTTCTAACTGCTTGCAAAAGAAAACTCATGAATCGTCATGAACACTATATTCTGAATCCAAAGAGTCATCAGAGGAGAAATGTACAATCTGTTTTTGATTTTTTAGTTTAAGTAATTTCTTCTTTCGTTGACTCTTAGTGGACTTAAAGTCTGTGACTCCTGATGTTGATGGTTGTATGTTAGGAGATTGGGACTTTCCAAGTTCTGATGTCGTTAACTTATTGTTAAGTTCATCTTTATTATTCGGAGATTTTTGGGTTGTTGATGTAGATGGTGCATTAACACTATTCCCATTTTCTTTGTTTACTTCTATGTAAGTGATCAGGCTAGGTGCAAATGCAGATTCGGGTATTACATCTGGATTAAAAGGGAATATACCGGTAGCTCTAAATCCAGATGTAATATTGGCTGGTGTCATGGATTTTAACCAGACTGTTCTAAAAATATCGCCAAATCTCATTTTTGTTATGGCTTTTCCAGGGTTCGTTAACAAAAAATTTAAGGTCTCAACTTTTAAAAACGGATTTGTCCATCGGTTACAACTCGTGCGTGGTATTGCTGGGTAGGCAAAACAATGTTATACCGCACTTCTCTGCTGCGTCGACAATAGAAACATCTAAATGAGATTTGGCTCCATCGAATATTAATAGAATGTTGGTCCCTGGATATTTGTATTTTGCAAAATGCTCAAGCCACATAATAAAATACTCATCAGTCATACTCCCGTTTGGAGTCATTGTTACCTTTGAACCAGGAGGCAAATTATCTGACCATTCTGGTTTGAGTCTTTTGCTCTTAAATAAAATAAAAGGTGGAATAGCTTGGCCCAAGGCATTTCCACATCCTACGATTGTAACATTTTCACCCTGTTCTGGAGCTGCTAAATGAACACGTTTAACTCCTTTTTTGCTAAAACAGTTTGTTGTTTGTGAATGGTCAGTCTGAAACCCTTCTCATCCATATTATATAGGTTTTCTGGTTTATCAAATAACTTCAGTTTAATCATAACATTTTTCAGTTTTGTGAAATAATCATTTACAACAACGGGATTCATCTTTTGAGCCCTTGCTGGATTCATTCGTTGCGCTTTACGTCTGACTACATCAGGATGTCTTTTAAAAAATAGTCTAAGCCATTTTCTACCTGCTGTTTGGGATTCTTCAGAAAATCTTGTCGATATGTTAAGGGTTTTTGCATAAGAAAATACACTTTTTCTAACGACTTTACTTGTAACTGGTACACCAATTTGTTCTAAACTTGAAGTTGATTTTCTCCCAAGATGTTAAATTGGATTATTTTGTTGGTAATGCAATCCAAGAGTTGTCTTAGGAATCTCATATTGTTTTGAAGCCTCACTAATACTAGTCCCATTTGTAATAGATTGTAATGCCCTTCTAAGATTTTCTTGAGACCACATAGCTCGTTTTTTTTCGGCATTCTGCAACAATACCATTCTAGTTAATACATCTATTAACAAATTATTTAGAAGAAGTGGTTCCTAATATTGCCATGGCAATATTGAGAACAATTTATGTGGCAATATTAGGACACTTGCTACCCGAATGAAAAAAAATAATTTCCTTGTCTCGTTCGTTAAATGAAATAAAACAAAATATGCTACAAGCAATTACTTACTTCAACGTACTTATTGATAATTAGAACATCCACTAATCTTGAAAAGCAAACGTGTATAAATATTTTTTATACCGCTCTCGTTAAAAACACACTCTTTCAAAGTCTGATCTGTACTGGCGACTGAAATGCATCAATGCAGTAATTATGGTTTGTGTTCCTACTCTAAGACAGACTAGGAGCGTCATTTTATTAAGAATAGCTGAATTAATGATTCCATGGGCGATGGCAATATTAAGGCCATGGCAATAATTGGTTCACCTACCTTATATAGTTGTTCATGCTTTCTATTTTTATATTGTAAGGTTTACATGTGAATTTGTTTTATTCTTTATATATATTTGTACATTTTTGACGAACTATTTTATTTATATAATGTAGTAAAAGCTATTTTATTTTAGTTTATTTCTTATGACTAATTTTATATTCCCAATTAAATAGTAGAACGTACCCTGCATAGTAAAACAATACCTATCGTTTTATGAAATAGTTTTCTAACAACGTACATTTTCATCAGCCCCCGTACCAAACACTCAATTCATAAATCAACAAGCTATGACGGTAGTAATTCGCGCGACCCCTGTATATACGAGACACTAGCCGCGCTACATGAAAGTGCCGACGTCGAGTGAACCTACTATTCCTGTTTATGTACGGTGATGGAACCAAAGAATTGCTGCTTAAGTAAACTAAGGTGGTGGCCAATTTCCAAACAGCATGTGAAGGCCCCCAACTTTAGATTAATTTCATCCTGCAATCCGAAGAGTACATTTGCTGGCTAGTATTTGGAGTACATCCGATGTTGTAACATCAGACCTACCATGTTCTTCATAATGTTGTTGGTGAGCTTATTCCAGAGATGAGTGAACAACTATGTGGACCACCGGTACTGCTATCATCCGTGCGGTGTTCTTGAGGAATATTACAATGTGCACCTACGTGTAAGTGTTTGAAGAATGGACTTCCATGTACACAGATGTGCGATCGTTCGGGAAATGAACAAAACTGTGACAATGTTCCCAATGAGGATTGTGAACCGTTGGATGAAAACGACGATGAAACTGACACTGAGTAACGAATCACCCTCGAAAAAAAAATTAAAATCGGTTGGAAAATGGCCGAGATATAGCTGTTTTAAATATGTTGATTGCCGGTCATCTTGGAATGACCGCCATATTGACCAGTCGCGTATCTGACACATCCACCATCGCAATTCATGTTCTCCAATAAGTACTTGAAGAGATTAAACCACCCGCAATGCTTATCATCAAATTACACACGGGTATGGGTTAAGGAAACTTACTATAAGTCAAAGTCGTTTATTATACTTACTTAACTGGTTCTTGATTTCTTATCGCTTCTTCGTTCCATCTGGCGAAGAATTTTTCTTTTTCGGCTTGAACTTCCGGAGTGTCTTGTACTTGTTTAGATTTTAAAAGATCGCCAACGTTATCTACTTGATGGAAACCGGTACCGTCATCCCAATACTGAACCTAGAGATATTTAAACAAATTATAATATAAGAAGTTTAATAGAAAATTCAACATTCTGCGTTTATTTCAAACTCCCCTTGTATATCTCCCCAACTACTGATCTCATCAAAATGTAATATAGTATTTAATTGAAGGTGATATTTTACATAAAAATTATTTATTCAAACATCTCTAATTTATTAAAACTGAAAATACCATTTTAATGAAACATAATACGAACGAGACATGAGTCACCTACAGATTTAATAAAGAATTTCGCATGTAAATATTATACGGATGTGAGAAATCTTTGTTAACCAAATTAATACGTTTTTGGAATGATTTTTTAAATCAATATGTTCAAAATTAAACAACCGGAGAAATTATAAGTTTTTATAACAGAAAAATCACCATATACACATACATGATTCAACATGAAGGTTAACGCAAGGTTTGTAGTTTGAAAAAATTTATTTTCATCAAGAATGACACGCTTATTTCCTATAAATTTTATTTCTGCTTACTTTAATTTCATCTCCTGTATCGGCTTTATAGTTGTATGCCCCAGTTAGGTCGCCTCCTGCAACTTTTTTCTCGGTTTTAGCAATATCAGGTATATTGTAACCGTAAAGGTATCCTCCTAATCCATCTTGACCATGGTACTGTCTAGCTAAATAAATGTCTTCAACTACCTGTGAAAATAAAAATGTTAGTAAGTTGAATAGATGAGGTTTTCACTTGATGAAGATCCATACTGAACCATGAAATAAAACAATTTAATTCACCACTACAACTAGACACTTAGACAGCTTCATTACTTACATTAACTCAATTCATAATAATATCAAATTTACTGTAGAACTGGAACAGAATAACTCTAAAATTTTTAGACCTCACAATTTCCAAAATAAATAATTAACATGATTTTTCTATTTTCATAAACTATCACATACAAACATTTCTCAGCTTTCTACTACTAGCAGCTTTCAATAGTATGATACACAGACTCTTAACAGTCCCATTAAATATTAATAATTATACCAAAGAATTAAATATCATAAAACAAATAGCAGTTAATAATAATTACGATCCAAATTTAATTGACGATATCATAAATAAAAAGATAATAAAACATACTTTAGAACAAGTATTTCCTTCTGATAAAAATAAACAACTTAAAATCCTAACATACTTTGGAACACCATCCTTAAAAATTAGGTACTTTTTAGAAATTTTAGTCATGAATATTTGCTTTAAAACTGATTACAATTTATCAAACTCATTATAAATAACAAATCTAAATCTTCGAAATCAAACAAATCACGAGTTTATAAATTAAAATGCGGTAATGATAACTGTGACAAAATTTAAATCGGTAGAACTTTTAGAAATTTTAAAACTAGAATTTCAGAGCACAAACGTAGCTATGACAACAAAAAATTATATTCTAACCAATCAAATCATTTATTAGAAAAGCAACATACTTTCGACCAAAATTTTGAAATTTTACATGTACAACCTAAATCCTTTAAATTGAGATAAATAAAAACAAACATTCAGGTAACCTTCTTTACGACCAAATAGATATTTAGCGAAACGCGCCACAAGTTTAAATTGAACATTAGTTAAAATATAATGAAGTTTTAAACAAACTAAATAGTTTTATTTCATCGCTATTCGTAAAAAAATGAATACATACGTTATGTGGTTCGTTGCCTAAATATCTGACGGCGGGAACATTTGATTCTATTTTTGGAGCGTAATGAAGTGATTGGTCGTGGCTTTCTATCTGTTGTTGGGCTTCTGGTGGGTCTAAGTCAAGTAATCTTACGTCTTCTGCTGAGACGACAGTAATCAGTAGAGCAAACTGAAAATATTACAAAATGGTTAGGATTCTTTATATTACTCTGAAAAAAGTTTTATTTAAGAGGGGCCTCCTCACAGTTATATAAACCTAATAACCTACACAATACTAGTTATTAATTTAGTAATTATTTGGTTCAAAATATTTACGATAGATGTCGATAGTAGTACTGAATAGGCTTTTACTTATTCAACATATTTTCTGTCTCTGTCTTTCCACTCTTGACGGTTCAAAGAAACGCATCTCTGTTCGAATGTTTTGATTTCAAATAATTCAACTTCTTGTGAGCACAGAAACCTTATCTCTGTTTTTATGTTGCATCCAAACCACAGCACACCTGTGCATAGATAAGAGAATATTATATACACGGATACAAACAAAATTTGTTGACATAATTTCCATTTGAGTGTAGATTTTTGGTTATTTAAGAGATTCATATATGTTTTTGAAAGGAATAAATTATTAAAAAGTACGTAATCGTATCGACCCTATATCAAAAATTATAGTTATGATAATGTAAATTATCCTGCAATCCGTATTTTTTAATTTTAAAAGCTATGTTTGAGGTTATGTTTACTGGATTATTTGATTAATGTGAAAATGTGAGATAAATAATACTGATGGTTTGTTCTAGTATCATCAAACCATCTTTCAACATTCTCTTGAAACCCTGTTTTAATGATAATATGGGTTTGTTAGCGAAAAGCGAAAAATGCTTAATTGAAGTGAAGTGATCTTCGAAGTATCTGAATGAAGAAAAATTAAAACCGCTCTCAAAAAAAGACAAGAATTGCATAATTCATTTTGATGAATATATAATAATGATAATTGAAAAATATAACTATTATAACCTGATACAAGGTGCATTACATATTGCATGAAAGGACATGTGCTGTTTAATAATATGGATACCAAGTGACAACATTGCGGAAATTGCTAGAAATTAAGAATGGAAGGAAAATTTACATACTTTAAAAACATTCTACCTTTCAAAATTTGTACCATTTATATTAACATAATAAAATGTTTTCATGATTATAAATTTTTGTTTGTTTCGTGCTAAGAAAATTATACTGCGGAAAAGTTGCAAATTTACATGATTTAAAATAGGCCATTTAGTCTGAAAACACAGAACGTCATGTCACAAATTTGCCTCAATCTAATCATATTTGTATCAATTTCAGAGTTCCTGTTGGTTGCTTTCAAATTTTATTTGCCATGTAGGCTCTTTTTTCAACTACATGTGTAAATATATTCAATTTTATCTAGAAACAAATAATATAAACAAAGAGTTTCCAAATTTATTATACAAAGAAATATTTACTTGTAATACAATGCTTTACATTTAATAGAAAGAGGAAAGTAAGGTACAGTGAGGAATTTAAATTTAAAATAGCAAACGTTTAAAAAACTTACAAGGCAACTATAACAACTAATAAAAAATTTAAAGCGAAAGATCTGTAATGACAAATAATAATGTATATTTTGTGGGGAGATCGATATATACAGTACAAAATCAAACATACAATCAAGTTTGCTTCTTCCTTGTTTGCAAAGATTGATCATATGTGTTGTGGAGATTGGAACTGAAACATTTTTCCTTCATTATACAAAAAAATAGTTGGTTCATTCTCTTTTTTCCATGACAGATACACATATGTGTGATCACCTGAATGGTAAATATTTTTTTTGTTTTTGTATAATACATTATTGGTATTATTACTTTTCCATCCAACCCATCTAATATGCGAGAACAGTATAGGTTTACCCAAAAAAAGTTGGAATTTTGTTTTAACGGTTTTCAGCAAGAACAACACAAAAAAATGGTTTTTAGAAAAGAAAACCTATCTGTATAACTCGATACAGCCCCCGAAGTGCAACAAGTAGACAAAATCAACTTTTTAGTCGTCCTTTGTTTTACAATCTTTTTTTAATATCAACAACTAAGACTATTACTAAGTCATCCTTTAATAATAATTTGGTTTTTTATTTTCTTTGATTTTTTGAAATGCTTATATAATCAAACAATTTGCAAGGAAATTTTGACTATTAGCTAGACAAAGTTTTAGAATATTTCTGGTTCAAAGATTTTTAAAATATAATGTTACCTACTTCATTCATTAATTTTATTCAACAATTACTATTATCTATGGTGCATAGGCTAAGGCAAGCTAAAAAGTGGATAACCATCCTAATTTATTATAAAATCTTTGGACAGGTTGTTAAGAGAAAAACAAATACACCTTGTCATTCTCTTGTTAAAACTGTTCTTAAAAAGACTTAGGAGGTAATGGACTATGGAACTCTTAAGGAAAAAGTGGCTAAGAGCATTTTTGAACAAGTACAAAATGTTGTGGTTGATTCAAGATTGTGGGTAGATGTTCAACACGGGTTTCTAGGTGCTTCTCCTGATGGTGAATATATTTAACATAACAAATAATTACCATGTGTTATGTTGTAGTGTGATGATGCACTACTTGAAATAAAATGCCTCCACTCTGCATCAAAACTGAATTTACAAACAAATACAATAAGCGAAATAATTGACCTCATGAAGAACAAAATTTGTCTAGAAAAACAACAATAAAATTCAGCTTAAGCGGAATCACAATTACCATAATTAGGTATAAACGTGATATATTTATTCCAAAGAACAAAAACTCAAAATCATTCTCACATAATATATTTAATCACTTTGATGTATTTACCAACAATAAATAAGAATAACATTAAAAAGTAGTTATTTGTGTAATAGGTGCAAAAAGTGCATTTTTGTTGCAACAAAGCATGAAGCACTAAACACAATCTTGTGGAGTAAATATAAATAGCATTTACGAAGCACAAATTTACTTATTTAGCATGAAAATTACTTAATTATAATCAGTTACAAATACAATACACACTAAACTATAAATTTGGGATATTTTTAAGAACACAAAACATATGACAACAGCATATTTGACCCATAGAGAAAATAATAATATTATTTGTCTATGAATTGACCGTCGTCTTCTGTCATTGTTCTATACAGCGCCATGCATCAAGACGGTGGAGCGGTTGAACTAAAGTAAAAAAATGTTCGTTTGCAAAAATTTGCGCACAACAAATCTCAAAAAATACAATGATTTGAGATTTTATATTTTCAGAATCGAATTCTCTAGGCTTCCTTTTGGGGATTAGGTTTTGGTGTCCAGATTGGTGACCACAAATTGTCAAAACTGTCAAAATCACACCATCACTTAATGACTTATATCTTTTTTATAACAATATAAAACTCAACCACAATACCTGGTCCCCAAGACAAAGGTCCAAGTTATAATGTGTTAAAATTTCAACACTTAATTTCCCTGCGTTCTTTAGATTTGTTGTGTACAAAATGACCTATATTTTGTTGCAAATCACGGGTGCCAACTGTTTTCAGGTTCCTAAAACGTGAGGCCCCTCTTAATAATACTGTTTTAAATGAAACATACTGTTTCTAGATAATTCCACAATATATTGAAGCAAATGTTAAAAATTCTAAGAAATTTGACGATTGTTTCGATATTAAATATCATCGTCAGAATGAGTGAGTTCAGAATGTACAACTTTTATGTAGTTGTCTAACGAGTCTCTTATTTTAAACCATTTTTTACATTCCTCTTTAAGCCATACTCATTGAGCACATTTCATAGCTTTTTGTGCTTGAGGTGTTTTATTATGGCATTTTATATTTATATAATTTGGTATTACCTCTTTTCTTGGCATTCTTGGTTAAACAAAATGTTTTGTGATACAGGAAATATTTCTAATAATATTTCAAAGATATCTTTAGCAACAAATACAACAATTTTTTTTTAATACAGAAAGTAACGTGAGTACAAAATTAGTAAATGTAAAAATAAAAATATCCCCATTTAAGAATTCATACAGAATTTATATAAAATCTATATAAAAATTATTGGAAATATATGTATACAAATTTATAAAGAAATATATAAAAATTATGGAGAATTCTTAGAGAATTTATTCGAAATTCATACAAAAATTAAAGAAAATTCCTAAAAAATTTATATAGGACTTGTAGAGAAAATGTGGAAAATTTATATAGTATTTATATAGAATTTATTTAGATTTATAGATAATTTAACCAAAATTTATATAAAAATTATAGGAAATTTATGGAAAATTTTTACAAAATCCATATGAGATTTATAAAGAAGAGAATTTATAGAGAGTATATACAAATTTATCGAAAAAATATAGGAAAGTTATGGAGAATTTTTAGAGTATTTATGTACACAAAATTTATAGGAATTTATAGAGAATTTATTCGAAATTCATAAAGTATTTATAGAGAAATTATAGAGTATTTCAAGAGAATTTATAGAAAATTTATAAAGAATTTATTGACAATGTATACAAAATTATTACAAAATTATAGAGAATTCATATAAAATTTATAAAGAATGTATACAACATTTATAAAAAAGTGTAGGAAATGTGTAGAGAATTTTTAGAGAATCTATACGAAATTTATATAAAATGTATGTCAAATTTATATAAGACATCTAAAATTCATGAAGAATTTATAAAAAAAAATGTAAAATTTATTCAAAATATTTATATAAAATCTATTATTAATTTATAAAAAATGTATACGAAATTTAAAGAAACTTTATAAATGAAATGGAAGAAAATAATACAATCATAATAATATATTTCTTGATATTACGCTACATAAAATAAACAATAACATAACAACAGAAATAAATACAATCCTGATCCTCGTTCTCAAGATATTTGAACTTAAATTCATGGTACCCTACCTCACACAAAAGCCAGTAATTATTAGTTTAGAAGATCTATCCAGCTGTCTGATGCTGATTATAGAAACACAGTTATTTAAAACTACCAGAAATTGGTATAAATCAAAATAGTATAAATAAAAAGTTACATTTTATGTGAGGAAATTTGGAATAATTGTGTTTACATAGGACAAACAACACACTGTTTAATAAATGGATAAAAAACTCATTAAAAGGAAGGATAAAAAATAAAACACCAATAACTAACCTTGAAATAATGAAAAACTTATATTTACTTATGAAATTATAAAAATTATTGAAATAGAATCAAATTTTTATGTATGTTTGTATACATAAAAATTGAAAAGCCATTAAAAAGAACTAAGAAATGTAATTCAAATATCTAATTCTATTTAATGAACGTTCCATGTTGTACTCGTATAATTTAAATCGTAAATTGTTCCTTTTCGTATATTGAGGATTTAATCAACAATTTTAGCGATAAAATAAAAAAAGTTTCAATACAAGTAGTGGCAAGTTGTGTGGAACACTGAATCAACACCCATGTTCTTCGGAGAAAGGTAATTCAATATCCGTTTCGGAAGAAAACCAGGAAAGTAGTTGTTTTTGTATCGAAAAACAGTTAGATCCTGGTTTCGAAAATTGTTATTCTCAAAGTGTCTGAGGTGCAAGTGTAAATTCCCGTATAATATACAGGTTGTAATAATATTTATGGATTATTGTTATTGACCAAAAATATTTTGAAAAAAATGAAATGAAATTATTTGTTTCACAATTAATATATTTTTAAACCTCTATTTTCGCAATTAAACAATATTTTCTAACACATTACATTGAAATAAAAATAATTTGCATAAACAACGACTCGGTTTTGCTTTTATTTTCCGCAATCTGTAATTGTATATATGGGTATTTCTTACCGATAATATTAATCCTTTCATCGTGTCCTCAATACCCACACAATGCACAAATTAGTCTTGAACTTTAACACTACGACAACTACGTTATATATATATAGCATCGATCATCTTTAAAATCATCTTTATATACACATATATGAATGAATTTGAAATGCGCCGAAGATCCCATCCCCTCTCATAACGTCATCAGGACCAACAGTATCCTGCAATTTTTCACGATGTTTTGAATTTTTAGATAATGAAGTATCCGATATAAACGTTGCGTAATTAATTGAAAAAAATCGTGACTTCTTGTTGAAAAGTTGATTGTGTACGAGGTGTAATTAATAAGTTTTTATTTAACGATGAAATAAAACAATATTGTTTTATTTCATCGTTCAGTATGGATCTTCATCAAGTAAAAGCCTCATCTATTCAATTCAAGTTTTTATTTTTTTAATAGTTATTTATACAACACTATATAAAATGATTTATTAAGATACAGGGTGTTCAATCGGATACTGTTATCTAATAAACTTGGATTAAAATAAACGGTTTTAAAGATTAAAACTAACTTTTCCGCATCTGTGGCCCTGAACATAAAATTGTTACTTGTATACACTTCGGGGGATGTATCGTGCTAACAAACCGAAATGTCTCCAAAAATAACCAAAAATTTAGTATATCTAGTTTTATAGGACCCGCTGTACTCGCTCTAGTCAACTGAAAATCAATAGGGTACATCTGTGAGACACCTTGAACAATACTTATTCATAAAGTTGATCAATCGTATACTCTCTGGAGGCTGTATCGTGCTAACAAACTGAAAATTCTCCAAAAATGACAAAAATTTGGTACTTCAAGTACCACAGCACCCGTTGTACTGGCTTTAGTGAGCTCAATATCAATAAGGTTCATCTTTAAGACGGTCTGAATAATATCCAATCATAAAATTCATCACTTGTATATACTCCGGAGGCTGTATCGTGCTAACAAACTGAAACTTCTCCAAAAATTACAAAAATATCGTACTTAAAGTACTGTAGCACCGGTTGTATTGGCTATGGTGAGCTGAAAATCAATAGGGTTCATCAGTGAGATGCCCTGAATAATATTCAATCATAAAATTGGTGACTTGTTGAACTCCGGAGGCTGTATCGTGCTAACAATCTGAAATTTCTCGAAAAACGACAAAATGTCGTACTTCAAGTACCATAGCACCCGTTGTACTGGCTCTGGTGAGCTGAAAATCAATAGGGTTCATCTGTGAAATGTCCTTAACAATATTCCATCATAAAATTGGTGACTTATTGCACTCTGGAGGCTGTATCGTGCTAACAAGACTTGCAAGGAAAAGTGGCCGACGACAACGACGACGACGACGACATACACACAGGATTTTTTTTCTAAAAACCGTTTTTTTCGTGTTGTTGTTGATGGATAACGTAAAAATAACTCAAAAAAAAATTTCAAATTTCCAACTTTTTTGTGGGTAAACCAATACCTTTCTCGCATATTAGATAGGTTGGCGGAAAAGTAAAATGTTTTGATAATAATAAATATCAACCTTCTGAGGATTCCAAACTTTCAGGAAAGATGTGAAACCAAATATTAGAGCAAGGGGTGGAGTGGCAATTTTACTAAAGGAGGAAATCCCGGCCAACAGGGTAATCCTGAATACCAGGTTACAAGCTGTAGCTATTAAAATTGATACTCCAATAAAGCTCGCCATATGCAGCATATATCTTCCAGATTGAAACTGGAACACATATGACATTGAAAACATATTCGTACAATTACCGACCCCATGCACAATTATGGGAGATTTCAACGCCCACTCACCTTCTTGGGGATCTTTTACAACTGATACTAGAGGACAACGTTTGGAGAAATTTATGGACGACTCAAATATATGCCTTCTAAATAATGGAAAGCCCACACATTTCAACCAAGGTTCAAACTCTTTTTCAGCTATCGACCTAACCCTATGCTCCCCAAATATAACCCATCAGTTTCACTGGAACCCATTAACGAACTGGTAGAGGCAGTGACCAAATCTATTCTAATGGCAGCCGATGCAACTATCCCTAAATCTAAAAGTAAAATATTATCTAAAATGGTACCGTGGTGGAATAATTAAATTAGGGAAGCAATATCAGCAAGGAAAAAGGCATTCAACATCGCCTACAAACTATAATTTAGTACAATTCAAAAAATTAAGATCAACCGCCTGACGTTTAATTAAAGAAGGCAAAATAAGGACATGGGAAGAATATGTATCAACCTTAACAACTGACTCCGAGGTATCTGAGATATGGAGAAAAATCAAAACAATATCAGGCAAATATCAATCCATCACCCCCCATACAATAGAAAATAACAACATATTTTTAACCGATTCCCACGATATAGCTAAAGTTTTCGCTGACCACTTTGAATCAATCAGCTTCTTGGAAAAGTATTGCCCCGACTTCCAAAGAACAAAAACTACTGAAGAATCTCTCAACCTGGATTTTAATACCGATGACGCAGACCTTCCGTACAACGTCCCTTTCATTTTTGACGAACTGGCCGACACCCTTAATACCTGCAAAGATAGCGCACCGGGACTGGACTCAGTTATGTATGGAATGATAACTCATTTACCTAGAAACGAGAAAGAGAAACTCTTTAACAAAATATGGTCAGCGAATATTTACCCTAGTAACTGGAAAACGGCTATCATTATCCCAATCTTAAAAAATCGAGATTCAATGACAACTCCTACAAACTATAGACCAATTTCACTAATATCGTGTATCGGAAAAATATTTGAAAAAATGGTGAACAACAGACTAACCTTTGTGCTAGAATCACGCGGCCTTCTTTCAAACCTCCAAGTGGGCTGTCGACGAAATCACTCCTCCCTAGATGCCCTAGTCGCATTAGAGACTGACATCCAAAATGCCTTTTCTAAAAGACAACACCTCGTCGCGGTCATGTTCGACTTGCAAAAAGCGTATGACATGACTTGTAGATATGCAATAATGAAACAAATACACGCATGGGGCCTCCGTGGAGCGTTACCTAATATTCTAAATGATTTTCTCTCGGAAAGATTCTTTTGTGTAAGAATTGACAATGAATTTTCATCAACACGAACCTTAGAAAACGGAATACCACATTGCAATTAACTGTCTTGTTTGTAACATCGGGGAAAACACTAAACTAGCTTTATATGTCGACGATCTTACCATTTATTCTCACAGTCATTCAATTCCCGAAATTGAGAATTCATTACAAGAACAAATTAATAGCCTAGAAGAAACTGCTAGAGCTAGCGGTTTTAAATTTTCACCTTCGAAGTCCCACACCATCCATTTCTGCAGATTAAGATCCGACCACGCCGAACCACAACTAAAGCTGCAAAGTCAAAATATCGAGATAAAACATAAAACAAAATTATTAGGTATGATACTTGACCAAAAATTAAGCTGGAGACCGCACATTGAATATCTGATTAACAGATGCCGAAGAGTTATTAACATTATCAAATGTTTGTCGAGTATCCGATGGGGGTCCGACAGAGAAATTTTATTACGCATCTATCAAACTTTAGTGCAATCCAAAATCGACTTTGGTTGTATTGTATATGGTTCTGCAAGACATTCATACTTGAACCAGCTAAATAAAATCCAAAATATCGCAGTAAGACATGCAATCGGTGCATTTAGAACAAGCCCTATAGAGGCAATCTTATGCGATGCTCCGTCCTTACCACTAAACTTAAGGAGAGATATGCAGCTCATAACATATGGCGTGAAAATACAAAAGTTACGCAACCGTTTAAATAACAAGATTTTCACAAACCTTCCCAGTCCACACGCACTAAGACGTATCTCAAGTAAACCATCCAGTATTCGTTTTTCAGATACATCTGAAGAGTACAGGATAAACTTACAAACAGAAAAAATAACCTATACGTATGACACTCCTCCTCCTCCCACTTTATGTAGTCTTTAGTCGTAATAAGTGGGCTATGGATTTACCCCTTATAGAGGCAGCGAAAAAACACACACGACAAAAGACATTCAAAGCGTGAAGACCGCGGAAGATATAACCAACAAGGTTACACGGCGAAAAGAAGACGGCCCGACCCTAGCCAACAGCTTTTTCGGCCAGGGAAGAGCGGCACTCGAAAAACGCAAACGACGACTGAGGAACCATCGGATGAGGTGGGGGATAGACGTGAAGGTTCTTCCCAGGATGCAACGCTCTTGACGGTTGCATCCCGGAAGGGACGGGCTCCGGGTGTGTGTGAGAGGGGCTAGTTGACAACCGCGACGGGAGTGAAGTTGAACGATTTAGCGAGACATTGTAAACGAATTAATTGTATTCCTTGTTGTGAATAAACTATTTCAAGAAATCCATAATCATGTTACGGTATCTTCAAAGCGATAAAGGTAAGAAGTATGGATACCTTCATGGTATTCAGCGTCCAATAAGTATTGCGGGAACACCTAAGTAAAATGGTATTGCTTATCGTTTTAACCGGGCTTTAGTTAATATAATAATAATAATAATAATAATAACTTTATTCACAATAAATAAGTATAATGGTTTCAATTATAAACAGCGAATAAAGTAAAAATGAACTATAAGTACATGAGTACTTGTTTCGTGATAACAATATGCTCATAAAAATATAAATACATAAATTAACTTAAATACAAGTACAAAACATAGATACACATAAATAAATGTAAATACAAATGCACAAAATATAAATACATATGAATAAATATAAATAAAAAAGCACAAAATATAAATACACATAAATAGATGTAAATACGGAAGTACAAAATATACACAAATAAATGCAAATACAAAATATAGATTTACAAAAATAAATTTAAATACAAATGCACAAAATATTAATACTCATAAATAAATATAAATACAAAAGCACAAAATACATATATACATCCAAATAAATGCGAATACAAAAGCGCAAAACATAAATAGATGTAAATACGAAAGTACAAAACATAATATACATAAATAGATGTAAATACGAAAGTTCAAAATATAAATACACACAAACAAATGCAAATACAAAGTACAAAATATAAATACACAAAAATAAATGTAAATACAAATGCACAAAATATAAATACAGATGAATAAATATAAATACAAAAGCACAAAATATAAATACCTCTATATAAATGCAAATATAAAAGCGCAAAATATAAGTACACATAAACAGATGCAAATACGAAAGTACAAAATATAAATATACATAAATAAATGCAAATACAGAAGTAAAACATAAATATATGAATCTTAACCAGAACTCAAACATGCACACACATAGACAGCAAATTAAATGTTTACCCACAAGCATGGTTATACACTCACAGATACCAATACACTTTCACTACCATATTACGCAATTACACATTCATATGCAGGCATACATAATCAGGATTCAAATCAGGAATGCTGATGATGGCTCGTTTTGATTAACTTGTGTGGTCAAGAAAAGAGGATAATCTTGATTAGGTTCATATATTGCAATTCCGTTACTATATGAACATTCATTGTATTCTCTTAATTTACTATGTTATTTATGAAGTTTCTTGGTTTATCCAATATAAATGATTTATAGATTGGCTTGCTATATATACCCTTCAATGTTGTCGGTATAGTGTTGTACATCTTTATAGACATATGCGAATACGCCCGTTGAGATTTGGACTTTTTAACTATAACTGGATAACTGAGTAAGTTACGAATTCGAGTGGTATATTGATGATTACGAGGTTCTTCTTTATCACTGCTAAAGTGATATTTGACCTTAGGTCGAGAATTTGTATTTCCTCGTACAGCCTATCAGATGAATATCTGTAATGTTTCCCCATTATTTGTCGTAAAAATCTTTGTAAGACTTGTAATGGAAGTATATGCACTTGCAGAGCCGAACTCCAAACTGTAATGGCGTACCTAATATGAGTATCCACATGCGCGTAGTATAACTTTTTCAATTGCGGTAATGGTAAGCATTTTTTAAGGAGTTTAAATTTATATAATATGAATTGTACTTTTCTTATAACATATTTTATATGACAGTCCCATTTGAGGTTAGTGTCTAAGTATACTCCCAAGTATTTAATATTTGTTGTGCCTTAGTTAATATGGCGCAATATATCCGGTTTCTATCATATTCATCACATAATTTTGGACTAATGCTATAGTTACACCATGTCACGGAAGAAACAGATGTCAAGAAGTATTAACAGTGATACATCTTATCAAAGTCGGTTGGACACATATGAAATGTTATGAATTATTTACTTGGACGCAAATAAACTGGTAATTCCTCGTATATTTTGTTTGTTTTTGACTATCCATTTCACCGTGGCCTTGAAATATTGAAAAAACATATTCAGATGGATCTTTTTAACCTTCTATTAAATTCTAATAATACAACTAAAAACTTTAATTTATATCCATACGTGTTTCGACTAATACTAAACATGAATTTTAAACTGTATATAGAGGTAGGATTTACCACAAATATAAGTAACGTAAAGAATATATCGCCATTTCCCATGGAATTTCCAACGTCTGCAGATTGTCATTTTATCATTATACGACATAGGATGATATATTTTTGTCATAAAACTGTTATACCTGTATGTGGTGGGGATGGCTTAGTCTCTAATTAATATTGGAGAACTGAATAACTCTGTGCATAGAAAAAATATATATTTTCAATATACAGCGAGTTTCAAAACTGTATAGAACACTTTTTTGTTATGCATTTGTCAGAAAATTTTGTTGTTAATAAAAATTGGTGCATTTAAGAAAACTAGCATTTGTTTTGTCGAAATTCTAAATTTTCAAACGGTGTACTGGGGATAACAAAAAATAGGAATTTTGGTCAAAAGTAAACTACCCTTATTTTCGACATTATCAAGAAAGTTTATTAGCAATTCTTCTATTGCGATCTAAACTCTAAAAAATAATACGGGCTCAATTATACGGAATTGTCAGTGTAATATATTGATCTGATCTTCGTTGAGATTTTTGTTTTTGTCTGCAGATACAGATTTAAAATTACATTCTTTACTCATTTCCTTCAGAACTTGTAAGTATTGGTCAATAGACTCACTAACTTGTTGACGCCTTGTTGCAAGGGAGTATCGAGCAGAAATTTCATTGCGTGGTTTGACATAGATCTTCTTCAAGATTGCGAGTGCTTCATCATAGGTTGAACATTTACTGATAAATCCATAAATAGTGGGACTGACATAGTTAATTAGGATGTTCAGTTGCTTATTCTGTGGCATTGACAGCTTCAATAAAATTCTCGAATGACCGAATCCAATGTGACCACTGTTGAGCGGCAGTAGTAGAGCTTGGTTCAACTTCTAACCTTTCTGGTCTGAGTAGTTTATCCATCTTATGCAGAATCAAAAAAAGTCGAATAAATTGTAGTAAATAAACCTGAACTGAAATAGGCTTTATTCGACTTTTAACAACTTGACATTGACAAAATCAACTGAACAAAAATCTCAACCAAGATCAGATCAATATATTACATTCATCCCCCCTCAGTTTATCACGAAGTCCTTCAAATACTTCGGAGAATTCCTAATTCGAACTGGTCGTCCAACAGCAATATCATCTATTCAAGAATGTTCCGATCAACCAACTACTTCTGCAATTTCTTCTAAGTGTTTCTTTTAGGGGTTTTGATTATCATTCTCGTGATATGTGTCCAGCTAGAAATTGCAACTGCCATGGATGCGGGAATAAGGGACATTTTTCAAAAGTCTGTAAATCTCGAGGCAATTCAGCAAAATCCACCAAATACTCAACCAAACAGACATCATCAACAATCCTGGCTACAATTTCAGCTGCATCCCCAGCTTGCCTGCCAAGAGCAATCCTTCAAATTGATGTTAATGGAATTATGACGGATGCGTTGATTGATACAGGAAGTTCAGATAGTTTCATAAATAATAAAATAGTATGAGCAATAAAAATGAAGATATTTCCTTCCTCATGTAATGTAGCCATGGCCTCTACGTCTAAAGTGTCTCAAGTGATCGGATGCTGTATCGTGACCATTAAAATGTTGCAGAATATATACGAAAACTTCAAATTACTGGTACTTGATGATTTGTGTGCAGATATGATAATAGGTCATGATTTACTCAAAGGGCACTCAGGTGTAGAAGTGACTTTTGGTGGACCAAGAGATTCTTTGGCAGTATGTAATCTAGCTTTGGCTAACGTTGATCCATTTCCTCTATTCTCACATTTGGCCCCAAATTGTAAACCTATCGCAGTGAGATCTCGCCGATACACATCTGATGATTCTAAATTCATTGATAATGAAGTGAAGAGACTATTAGAAGAAAATATTATTGAGCCAAGTAACTCACCGTGGCGTGCACAAGTTTTAGTCACCTCAAGCGAAACTCATAAAAAGCGAATGGTAATTGATTATTCACAAACAATCAATAGGTTTACATTACTTGATGCTTATCCATAACCACGGATAGATGATATTGTTAATCAAATAGCAAAGTACGAAATATTCGGTACAATTGATCTACGCAATGCTTACCACCAGATTCCCATCAGAGATAACGAAAAAAAGTATACTGCTTTTGAAGCTTGCGGTAAACTTTACCAATTCCGTAGAATTCCATTCGGAGTAACTAATGGAGTAGCCTGCTTCCAGAGGACAATCCAAAATATAATCGAAAGTGAGGGTTTGAAAGATACCTATGCTTACTTGGATGACGTAACCATTTGTGGATCGAACAAGATGGACCACGATCATAATTTACAACGATTCATGAATGGTGCAGAGAAGTATAGTTTAACGTTGAACAAGGAGAAATGTATGTTTTCCACTGACAAAATAAATATTCTTGGCTATACTATTACGAGGAAAACAATTAAACCAGACCCAGAGAGACTCAGACCACTTTTGGAACTTCCCGCACCAAATAGTTTAGCTTCCCTTCGCCGTATAATGAGAATGTTTGCTCATTATTCGAAATGGGTGCCTAATTTCTCTGAGAAAATTCAACCACTGGTACAGTGTGAAACATTTCCCATGTCTGAAAATGCTATTACAGCATTCGAACTATTGAAGAAAATTATTTCCAGTGCTGCCGTGAAATCTATTGACGAATCCGTTATGTTCACCGTAGAAACTGATGCGTCGGATTTTACTATTGCTGCCCAACTCTCTCAGAATGGAAGACCTGTAGCGTTCTTTTCAAGAACTCTTTCAAGTACCGAGCAGAGACATTCATCCGTTGAAAAAGAAGCATATGCTATTGTGGAAGCCCTTCGGAAATGGAGACATTTCCTTATTGGCCAACATTTTCAGTTGATTACTGATCAAAAATCGGTATCTTTCATGTTTGATCACAAGGTTTCCAGTAAAATCAAAAACGATAAAATCATGCGGTGGGGCCTAGAACTATCATGTTTCAGATATGATATTATATATAGACCTGGAATCGAAAATACAGTAGCAAACACCTTCTCGAGAATAACTTCATCATTGTTGAATGAAGATAACAGGAAGATTTTTTATAATCTACATAACTCTCTGTGTCATCCTCTGTGTTACTCGAATGAAACATTGGATTCGCTGTAAAAATTTACCTTTCTCTATGGAAGACATTCGAAAACTAACTGCATCATGTCCCATTTGAGCTGAAGTAAAGCCTCGATTCCATAGAAATCGAGGAACTCTAATAAAATCTACATCTCCATTTGAAAGGTTGAATATAGACTTCAAGGGGCCTCTACATTCTTCAACAAATAATAAATATATATTAACTATTGTGGATGAATATTCACGATTTCCTTTCGCTTTTGCTTGTCCCGATATGACGTCTACGACAGTCAACTTTTCGTTATTTTTGTTACGCCATCTTATGTACATTCTGACCGAGGAACTTGTTTCATATCTCAGGAACTAAAAGGATTTCTAGGATCACTTGGTATAGCTTCAAGTCATACAACAGCTTACAATCCCCAAGGAAACGGCCAATGTGAGCGTTATAATGGTATTATATGGAGAACAATTCAACTTTCGTTGAAATCACAGAGACTCAGGATCGATCAGTGGGAATCAGTGTTACAAGAAGCTCTTCATGCAATAAGATCTTTGTTATGTACAGCAACCAATTGCACTCCACACGAGAGGATGTTCAGTTATCCTCGACGATCCTCTAATGGTACTACAGTTCCAACATGGCTTTCTGTTCCTGGTCCGGTATATCTTAGAAAACATGTAACAACCAACAAGTACGAACCATTGGTGGAAGAAGTTCAACTAATCGAAGCAAACCCTGATTATGCACATGTACGCTTTTTGAATGGTAAAGAAACCACTGTTTCAACCCGTCATTTAGCTCCTCAAAGAGATATGACCTTGTTGAGTGAATCAACTTCAAATCTACATCAAGAAAACTCAAATACAACCTCGAATGGCAATACCGATCTAGTTTTGATGGAGAAGCGAAAATCCAATCTTCCACAGGAGACAGCTGAAATTAGTCAAGTAGAGATGCCAGAAAGAATAGATGATATTGCTGTTGGACGACCAGTTCGAATTAGGAATTCTCCGAAGTATTTGAAGGACTTCGTGATAAACTGAGGGGGGATGAATGTAATATATTGATCTGATCTTCGTTGATATTTTTGTTCAGTTGATTTTGTCAATGTCAAGTTGTTAAAAGTCGAATGAAGTCTATTTCAGTTCAGGTTTATTTACTACAGTCAGCTACGGAGAAGAAATAGAAAGATCTAGTCGCTGAAAATCCTACCGTTGAGTTAAAAATGTTAAAGTTATTAACCGTGAACCTGACTGTTTATCTTAATTTATTAACTTTACTAAGGAAAAACTGTAGTAACTTTTAGAAAAATGCTTTTATCAAAATATCATTGCACAATTGGCTGGTTAAAATTTGAGTTTTAGGCGAAAACATCCTTTAGGCTTGTCAGAAGTCCATGGATGTTACACAATCTTTAATGATATTTAAGCGCTTATCTGAAATGCCCTGTATAATGATCGATTGATCTTTAGCATCTAACCATTCAAAATTTGGAATCCTTTCCGAAAATTTCGTTAAAATAATGTGTACTAAATGAAAATTATGTATGTAAATGGATATGAGCAGAAAACCACTTTGTGAGGCAATTAACAGAATGTTATTAACCGTGAACCTGACTGTTTATTTTAATTTATTAACTTTACTAAGGAAAAACTGTAGTAACTTTTAGAAAAATGCTTTTATCAAAAAATCATTTTTTGACATCAATCAATTATATATCAATCTGACATTTTATATATTAATTTCTAATCCACCTATCTAAGTAGAGCTTAGAGTATATCAACAAAGTAACTATAATGTAAAAGCTTCAACACCTTCTCTCATTATGTACTTTTGATATTCACTAGTCCAACATTTTTCAAAATATAATTACATTCTTGGCCTGAATAATGACTTCGTCAATATATCTGCGAATTGGTGTTCAGAAGCAACCTGTTCTATATCAATACATCCTTCAGTTATCAATTCTCTTACAAAGAAATGCCTGGTTTCAATATGTTTCGTTCTTCGGTGATATTCTGGGTTCTTTGCTAACCTAATAGCAGGTTCATTATCAACTGATAGTGTAGGAACTTTTTTAAACCTATAATTTCCTGATAGTCTTTTTAACCATATAAGTTCTCTGGCTACTTCACTTGCAGCATCTATTTCTGCTTCTGTTGTTGAGAGTGCTACTGATGACTGTCTTTAACTAAGCCAGGAGATTGCACCTCCATCATATTTACAAATAACACCTGTAGTTGATCTTCTGGTTGTAGGATCTCCTCCATAGCCAGAATCGCTAAACCCTTGAAGATGTTTCAATTTGTTACCAGAATTATACGAGTAGATTATTCCAATATCGGTAGTTTTTTTGAGATATGTAAATAACGTTTCACACGAATCCAATCATCATGAGATGGATTTTCTAATGTTCTTGAGGCAACCACTACTGCATACGCAATATCTGGTCTTGTTTCTACCATAAGATACATTAGAGCTCCAACTGCTTGCCTATAAGGGAAACTTTCTTCTGCTTTTCCAGTTTCTTTCCCTGATTGGTCACTTTTAATAATTGGTTTAGTCACAGCCTTACAGTTTTGCGTTCCAAAATGTTTCAAAATTCTTCTTGTATAAGCTGCCTGACTGTCAATTTCCAAGCCCAAAAAATAGTTAGCTGGTTTTGCAGTAATTTTAAACTCTTTTTCCAAATTATTCATAAATTCATTTTCCAGAATTTCGTTAATTGTGGCTAAAAGTCCATCGTCAACATAAAGTGCCAATAGAATCATATCATGTTCTTGTTTCTTGGTAAACAAGCATGGATCTGCATCACTTGCCTTAAAGTTTTGGTTTATAAAAAAATCTACGAATCTTTTATTCCAGCATCTCGGAGCTTGCTTAAGTCCGTACAAGCTACGTTTGAGACAGCAAACTTCACTAGTACCATCTTGATACCCCTCCGGTTGTTTCATATATACTTCTTTCTCCAGATATCTATAAAGAAATGCAGTAGAGCTTAAATTCATTTTCTCACTAGCAGCTATAGTCAACAAAGCTCTTATTGTTCCAGATTTAGCAACAGGACTAAAAGTTTCTTCATAGGATTCACCATATATTTGTGAAAATCCTTTGACTACCAATCTAGCTTTGAATTTATCTATAGAGCCATCCGGATTAGTTTTAATTTTGTAAACCCATTTACACGAAATTTCTTTCTTCCTGGGTGATAAATCTTGTAGAATCCATGTTTCATTTTCTTTCAAATATGCTATTTCTGTATTCATGGCTTCCAGCCACATATCTTTATAATTACTATCAATAGCTTCTTAGTAAGTCTGTGGTTCTTTAAGTTCTACAAGTGTCGTATATACCTTTATTACAAAATCTTCAAACTTCTTAGGTAATTTTATTTCTCTATGTTTTTTAATATATTTTCTACTAATTTTGGCTCTTCTTCAAATCTACCTTCTAAATCTTCTTCGTTTATTTCTTGATTTTCTGGTAGAATATCGTCTTTAAATCTTTCTAAGCTCCTTTCATCTTCAGTCCATCTAGTTAAAGGTTGCACCTCGAAGATAATATCTCTGGATCTTATGAGTTGTTGTTTTCATTTACACCATACACTCTATCCATCATCATTATCGTAACCAATTAAAACTCTCTTTAGCGCTTTTCTGTTCATTTTATTTCGACATTGTTTGGGAATATGTACATAACAGGTACACCCTATAACTCTCAAATGCCTGATGTTAGGTATTTTCCCTGTCCAAACTTCATAGGGAGATTTTTCATTTACACCAGATATACCTGTTCTATTCAAAATATATGCAGCAGTATTTATCATCTCAGCCCATAAAATTTGCGGTAAATTGTTTCTTGCATACATGATTGATCTTGCAGTTTCAACAATAGTTCTATCATCTCTTTCTGAACACCCATTTTGTTCTGGTATGTATGGCATGACCTATCTATGCTTAATTCCATTCTTCTGTGAAATTTGTCGAAAAATGATGCTGGTAAATTCACCTCCATTGTCTGAAAGTAGCTCTTTCATTACGTGCCCCGCTATTTTCAATTCATTCAACAGGATTTTTAGATTTTCTGCAACTTCATATTTTTCTTTCATAAAATAAACATATCTGATTTACTAAAATCGTCCTTGAATAGTACAAAATAGCGATTTCCTGAGCTTGAGGTTTTGAAATGTCCACATACATCCGAGTAAATGAGCTCTTCAGGAGCTTTGGCACGTTATCTAGTTCCAAATTTCAATCCATGTGAATTTCCGTAAATACAACCTTCGCATATTTCACTATCTAATGGATCTTTTATATCTAAAAATTTTTCAATGATAGATTTCACGTGTTTTTTATTTTGATGTCCAAACCTTTCACGGTATAACTGCAACAAAGTAGTATCCGAAATCATATTCACATCCAACATGGTTTTTTCAGGGATAACATTTTGAATAGCCAGTTTGTACAAATTTCCGTATCGATGTCTATGGACTATTAACTTGATTTCTCCATCAATTACTAGAGTACATTCTTCTACTCTCGAATGAACTTCACTATATGGATTTTTATCTTGTGCAGCCAATACAGAAAAAAGATTTTCCTTTATACTAGGAACATACCACACATTAGCTAATTCAATAAAATACTTTTTACTATATACAAAAGCTTCTATTATTATTGAACCATTAGCTTCAATTGATATTCCATTTGCGGTTGTTACTGTGTATGTTTTATTGAAGTGCTCATATGTCTGGAAACGATCGTTTCTATTGCAGATATGATTAGTTGCTCCATTATCTACAAACCAACTTTTTTTATCACAGTCTACATTTAAAATTTCTTCATTAAGGGCTAAAAGTGTTACATTTGCATTTCTCTCTTCAGATTTATTACTATTATTGTTAACTGTATGCTTTGGAGGTCTTCCATCGGCTTTCCACTTGACACATTGACGAACTTTATGACCCACTTCCTTGCAATAGTGACATACTCTATATTTCTTCTTCTCGAAATTACGTCTGTCCGAATTTTTTTCTGTATTTAAAGTCTCTTCATTTCTGTTTGGAAACAAATTTAATTAATATGTTCCAAACATGAACCATCATAAAATTCTTAAACCACCCCTGCATCACGTGCTCCAACGGTTTATTGCCCGCCAAGGAATACGGGGCATATCTAACGAACCGTAACTCACTGGTACCCTCTCATTGGTCATAACCACAGGGTGACGTCAATTTCGTTCCGTTAAGTATGTCCCGGGTTCTTTGCCGGCGATTTGCCAGCATAAAACAATAGAGAGATGGGTCGGCAGTGGAATTTCAGATGATGATCTGTGAGCATCGACAACATTAAAAGGTGGTTCCCTAGGCAGTCACCGACAAAGGGACACCTTATCATTTTACAGTTATTATGGGTAGTTATTAACTACATACTTGTACACAATTGTCTCAACTTCTGGTGTAACTATATACAATTGTATTTACACAAATAAACAATTTAATCGCAAAACTCAACTTGCAGTTTACTTCCATTCACGAACCAGATTACTATCGATATACAAAGAAAGTCATATCGAAGACCCATAGAATTGAGAGATTTAATACAATTCTACAATTTCTATTCACGGTTTTATTAGATAATGCTTTTTCATAGGCACATAGCTGGTTGGTAAGATTGTCTACTGTTCTATCTGATTTCGACATTAGGATCCAGCTAGAGTTGAATGAAAAATATTCTTACATATTAACATTACTTCAGGTGAATCAGAAGAACAATTATTCATAAGAACTAACTTGTTTTTGGTGATTTATTGTTGAAGCTCTTGCCAAAGGTTTTTCAGCTTTGAAGTATGTGTTGCAATGTCATTACCTGCTTGTCGTTTATAACTGAAAAACTCAGTACATAACTCATAAGTTTTATCTTCAGTTTTCCCATCAAACAATCTGTGAAGTTCTAACCAAACATTTCTTGCTGTAGTAAATCTCATCACTTTTTGAAGAGTTTCTTCAGTCATATTAGTTGTTTGTACCAGTAATGCACTAGTATCTGCTTTAGTAAAATACTCAACCTTCTTATCATACTCCATTCGTTCTTCTGTAGATGCTGTAGAAGATACAGGAGCAACTTACCTTCTATAACATCAGTTGCACCTGGTATTCCTCGTAGTAGAACACACAACTTATATTTCCAAGTATTCCAATTTACTTTACCGTTCAGGAAGCATATTTGAACTTTCATCGTTTCCATTTTTTGTCCTTGAAGAATGCTCTTTACAACAGGAACAAAAAAAATCAAGTAAATTATTTCTAACAGTTGCGCATATCTGGGCCCATAACCTGTTAAAGTTATTAACCGTGAACCTGACTGTTTATTTTAATTTATGAACTTTACTAAGGAAAAACTGTAGTAACTTTTAGAAAAATGCTTTTATCAAAAAAATCGTTTTTTTTGACATCAATCAATTATATATCAATCTGACATTTTTTATATTATTTTATAATCCACCTACCTAAGTAGAGCTTAGAGTATATTAGCAAAGTAACTATAATGTAAAAGCTTCAACAAAAAAAGGATCAGAAAAATCTAGTATAAGAAAAGATCCTGCCTGATTTTGGACAAAATAAAAATATTTTTTATTCGGTAACATCGTGTCCATCTCTTCATAGTTTTACAGGAAAATACGTGGTATTACAAAAAATTTTAATTATAATAATACATATTTTATAGCATTAAAAATTGACTTACGGAATGCATTGGAGAGAAGAAAAATAAACCAACAACTTTAAGGTGATTGTAGGTGTAGGTTAGTCTTACTGGTTAGAACATAGATGGGATTTTATAGAAACTATTAGAAGACCTAAATAATTATATCATGAATGTTACTATGATATAACACCTTTTTTAATACGATTTCTTTTCTAATGTACAGAATTTAGACCCTGTAAGAAATTCAGAGTTTAACCAGCTTCTAATACGGTATATGAAATAAAATGCAATTTCAGGTTCTAGTGAAGTTTCTTTTTATTTCCAACTGACAATTCTATTTTTTAACTGACAAATCAAAATCAACATTTTCATTACATACATAGTGAGCAAAGTCAACAAATCGTATTTCTAACAGACCCTTTCGTATTACTATGATTGTGATGACGTTTTTACGAAATGGGATTTTATTATTGAATCATCAAATTTATTCATATTGTTCATTTTTAGGGACTCGGTGACTAGTTTTATAAATTTACCCAGAAACATTCAGATGTTTCATTCACCTTGGAAGAAACGTCGCAATGCCGCATTTTTAAAATATTTTGTGGTGTTAATCACCTTGAGTTGTTTCTTAACCGTTTAAAGTACGTTGCGATATTATCTGTGGTTAGCTATTTAATACGATGTAATCCCACTTAACAATTACGAAAATTCTACTACAATAAACGTAAATATGTTAAATGGCAAGAACATTTGTATAAGTATCCGAAATATTGATTAAAATAAATGTGGTAATTCTTTTTCCATCTCAATTGAAGATAACTGGCAACCATAAACTAGATATTTAAGATAGTTATGACCACAAATTCAGTTAAAATAAACTGACAGCTATACTACCATTCTAATCAATCGTTCCGTGCCTTCGGGAACTTATTCCTGAATTTACCTGATAAAAATTGCAAAAAAATATAATTGACAACAATAGGGAATTATAACCTAAAATTTAGTTAAAATCATATATTTAATACTCTTATATAGATAGTAAGTGAGGGTCTGAAGCCAAGCGAAACCACTTCCATGCAGACTTATATCCATCTATCCTTCCCACAAAACGGCGAGCTTTATACGCATGCCCGAGAATAGAGCATACGCACAAGAGTGGGTCAGTTGTATTAACTATAGTATTGACTATAGTTATAACCTAAACTTCAATTGAAACGAACTAAGTAAACTGACAGCTATACTGCCAACTTAAATCTATAGTTTTCGGGAACTTATTCCTGGATTTACCATTTATAAATTGTAAAAAAATGCTTTTATAAATAAAAGTTTAAGTATTTCACATCAGGATATAATATAAAAGTGAATACTTGTAGATTTATAACCGGTTACTATGTTTATTACGATTGTTTATTCATTCTATTTGTGAAATGTTTATTGATAAAGTGGAAAAGAAGAATGAACACACGAATTAATGGTTTAGATATGTCCATAATTGATATAAACAAAGCAAATAGTATATTAGTCATAAATTCTTGGAGATAAACGATGAATATACTGCTGACTGTTGTTGGGAAATGAAAATAAAACCGAAAAACTTGTTTTAAATTATAAATCATCAATAAATACACAATTAAAAAATCAATCATTGATTTATTGTTATAAAAAAAACTTAGAAGCTATTATTACTGTATTATTGATTTTTAAATAATGATAAAATCCGAAACAAAAAATATAAATCGATGGTTTCCTATTCATTTTGATTAATAACAGCAATTAAATTTAATGAGATATTATTAAACAAATCAGGGGGTATTTCCGGATTACAAATAACTATAAAAAAATCACAATAAGAAGCAGCACTACGTTTTTTATCTTACCTAGTTACCAAGATTTCATATCGTAGAATCTCATTTTTGAAAATATTGCACTTATCTAGTAAGTTGGTATTTGAGAAAAATAATTCATTAAAGTCTAAATGCTAATCAGAAGTTAACATCCTGTGATCACTGATACTTATATAATTCTTGGTCCTTCAGATCGGTATCATTAGGACTCAGCTTCAACAATAATAACATCAATAATTTTAAAACTGGGTTATTTTAATGAATTAAAAAGATAAAAATATTGTCAAAAGGTTCCAGACTGGAGGTTATAGTCGAATTAATTGCCGATTTTGATGAAGAATACTTAGATTCAGCTTCGCCCATAATAGCATCAATAATTTCCAGATTAAGTCATTTTAATGAATAAAAAAGGTAAAAAGATTGTCAAAAGATTCTAAGCTGAAAGTTATAGTCGTATAAGTATTGGCGATTTAGATTAAGAACACGTAGACTCAGCTCCACCTATGATAACATCAATAATTTAAAAATTAGGACGTTTTAGTGAATTAACAAGAGTGTCAAAAGTTTCCAAACTGAAGGTTATAGATATATAAGTCTTGGCAATTTAGATTAAGAACATTTAGACTCAGCTTCGCTAATAAATTTATCTTTAATATAAAATTTAAATAAGTTTGACTAAATAGAAATATATAGAAATGTAGTAAACCCAGGAATCTCGAAACTCAGCTTCGTTTGTAATTAGATAAATAATTTCAATACTAAAACATTTTCATGAACAAAAAAGGTAAAAAGATTGTCAAAAAGTTCGAAGCTAGAGGTTATAGTCGTATAAATCTTGACGATTTAGATAAAGAACACTTAGACTCAGCATCGCCAACAATTAGATATTTAATAACAACTTGAAACAATTTTGACTAAATAAAAATTAGAAGAAATGTAGTAAAACGACTGAATGGAGGTTTGTTTCAACGTGCATAAACAAGTTAGAGGTGTGTAGATCTTGTTATTTTAGCTACGAAGCTTCGAAACTCAGCTTCGTTGGTAATTAGATCAACAATTTCAAAATTAAGACATTATAATGAATAAAAAAGGTAAAGAGATTGTCAAAAGTTTCCAAGCTGGAAGTTCTAGTCGTATAAGTCTTGACGATTTAGATGAACAACATTTAAACTCAGCTTCGCCAAAAATTGGAACTTTAATATCAAATTTAAATAATTTTGACTAATATGTAGAAATGTAGTAAGAAGAGAAAATGAGGATTCCAAGATGAATAATCACGTTGGAGTTGTGTAAATCTTGTTATTTTAGCTAAGGAGCTCCGAAACTCAGCTTCGTTGGTAATTATATCAAAAATTTCAAAATTGAGACATTTTACTTAACAAAGAAGGTACAAAGGTTACATGCTGAAAGATATAATCGTATAAGTCTTGGCGATTTAGATGAGTAACACTTAGACAGCTTCATCTATAATAACGTCAATAATTTCCAAATTAAGACAATTTAATGAATAAAAAAAGTAAAAAGGTTGTCAAAAGTTTCGAAGCTGAAGGTTATATTCGTATAAGTCTTGCCGATTTGTATGAGGAACATTTACACTCAGCTTCGTCAACAATTGGAACTCTAATATGAAATTTAAACAATTTTGACTAAATAAAAATATGTAGAAATGTAGTAAGAAGAGAAAATGAGAATTCCAAGATGCATAACCACGTTGGAGTTGTGTAAATCTTGTTATTTTAGCTAGGAATCTTCGAAACTTAGCTTCGTTGGTAATTAAATTAACAATTTCAAAACTAAGACATTTTAATGAATAAAAAAGGTGAAGAGAGTGCCAAAAGGTTCGAAGCTGAAGGTTCTAGTAGTATAAGTCTTGCCGATTTAGATGAAGAACATTTAGATTCAGTTTTGCCAACAATTGGAACTTCAATATCAACTTTAAACAATTTTGATTAAATCTTGTTATTTTAGCTGAGAAGCTTCGAGATTCAGTTTCGTTGGTAATTATATCAATAATTACAAAATAACTCATTTTTTTGAACAAAAAGGTAAAAAGATTGATAAAAGGCTACATGATGAAGATTACAGTCGTATAAATCTTGGCGATTTAGATGAAGAACACTTAGACTCAGCTTCACCTATAATTACATCAGTAATTTCCAAATTAAGACAATTTAATGAATAAAAAAGGTGAAAAGATTGTCAAAAGGTTCGAATCTGAAGGTTATATTTGTATAAGTCTTGCCGATTTAGACGAAGAACACTTAGACTCAGCTTCGCCAACAATTGGATCTTTAGTATTAAATTTAAACATTTTGACTGAATAAAGATAATGTAGAAATGTAGTAGGACGAGACAATGAGGGTTCCTAGGCGCATAATCAAGTTAGAGTTTTGTAGATCTGGTTATTTTAGCTAGGAAACTTCGAAACTCAGCTGCGCTGGTCATTAAATTAACAATTTCTTAACTAAGACATTTTAATGCATAAAAAAGGTAAAGAGAGTGCCAAAAGGTTTCAAGCTGGAGGTTCTAGTCGTATAAGTCTTGCCGATTAAGATGAAGAACATTCAGATTCAGCTTTGCCAACAATTGGAACTTCAATATCAACTTTAAAAAAATTGTTATTTTAGCTAAGAAGCTTCGAAACTCAGTTTCGTTGATTATTATATCAATAATTATAAAATTAACACATTTGAATGAACGAAAATGTCGTACAGTCGTATAAGTCCTGGCGATTTAGATGAATAACACTTAGACTCAGCTTCACCTATAATTACATCAGTTATTTCCAAATTAAGACAATTTAATGAATAAAAAAGGTGAAAGTATTGTCAAAAGGTTCGAATCTGAAGGTTATATTTGTATAAGTCTTGCCGATTTAGACGAAGAAC
The DNA here is from genome assembly GCA_963921935.1 of Galeruca laticollis. Classification (NCBI taxonomy): domain Eukaryota; kingdom Metazoa; phylum Arthropoda; class Insecta; order Coleoptera; family Chrysomelidae; genus Galeruca; species Galeruca laticollis. The sequence continues at coordinate 58,170,048 of OY998185.1, read as the reverse complement.
ACTTAGACTCAGCTTCGCCAACAATTGGATCTTTAATATCAAGTTTAAATAATTCTGTTTATTTATAAATATGTAGAAATGTAGTAAGAAGAGAAAATGAAGGTTTCCAAGTGGCATAATCACGTAAGAGTTGTGTAAATTCCGTTATTTTAGCTAGAAAGCTCGAAACTCAGCTTCGTTTGTAATAAGATAAATAATTTCAAAATTAAAACATTTTCATGAACAAAAAAGGTAAAAAAATTGTCAAAAGGTTCGAAGCTGAAGATTATATTCGTATAATTCTTGCCGATTTAAATGAAGCACACTTAGACTCTTCGCCAACAATTTCATTCTTAATATTAAATTTAATCCAAGACTTATCTTGGCGATTTAGATGATGAATACTTAGACTCAGCTTCACCTATAATAAAGAAGGTAAATGAATAAGGAAGGTGAAATGATTGTTAAAGGGTTCAAAGCTGAAGTTTATAGTCGTATAAGTCTTGGCGATTTAGATGAAGATGGCTTAGACTCAGCTTCGCCAACAATTTGATCTTTAATATTAAATTTAATCCAAGACTTATCTTGGCGATTTAGATGATGAATACTTAGACTCAGCTTCACCTTTAATAACATCTGCAATTTCCATGTTAAGACAATTTAATGAATAAAGAAGGTAAAAGGATTGTTAAAGGGTTCAAAGCTGAAGTTTATAGTCGTATAAGTCTTGGTGATTTAGATGAAGAGCACTTAGACTCAGCTACGCAAACAATTTGATCTTTAATATTAAATTTAATTCAAGACTTATCTTGGCGATTTAGATGATGAATACTTAGACTCAGCTTCACCTTTAATAACATCTGCAATTTCCATGTTAAGACAATTTAATGAATAAAGAAGGTAAAAGGATTGTTAAAGGGTTCAAAGCTGAAGTTTATAGTCGTATAAGTCTTGGTGATTTAGATGAAGAGCACTTAGACTCAGCTTCGCAAACAATTTGATCTTTAATATTAAATTTAATTCAAGACTTATCTTGGCGATTTAGATGATGAATACTTAGACTCAGCTTCACCTATAATAACATCAGTAATTTCCATGTTAAGACAATTTAATGAATAAAGAAGGTAAAAGGATTGTTAAAGGGTTCAAAGCTGAAGTTTATAGTCGTATAAGTCTTGGCGACTTAGATGAAGATTGCTTAGACTCAGCTTCGCCAACAATTTGATCTTTAATAATTTTGACTGAATAAAAATATGTAAAAATGTAGTAGGACGAAAAAATGTGGATATCTGTGTTGCTAGTCTCTAGAGTTTTTTGTGTGATATGACAGAACTAGACCGGCAACCCTTGAAGGCGGGACTAAGGTAACAAATTATAAGAACAACGCTTGTAAACTGTTTTTTGGAATTGGATTTTGAAATATTAAGTGTTTTCCTTTCGTAAACGAAGTGAAGTGAAGTTACTTGACTTGAAATAATCTCAACAACTCTTTTTTGTGAGAAACGACTGTCACTTCAGATAAATTTAACCGCAAAACTTTATTTAATCTATCATTTGTACCAGAAATACTTACGCAAAATTTTTTATGGAAGTAAGTTCATGTAATAGAGAAAGTAATATATTAATTTGTCTATGGTACATATTTTATGCAATACGGAAGGTTACACAAATAAATTGTAGTATTCTAATTCAAGCTCTAGCAGCGATCCTGCCTCGTTCAAGACGAGACCATGATTTTCGTTTCTCATTAACTGAAAATCCATAATCGGATATCAAAATACCAACATAACCTCACTTATACAAGTGATGTGAAATAATAAATAACAGCATGTACTTGAGAGGACGCGCAGCATCGGTGAGTGGGGACATATAGTTTATTTACGATAAATTAACTCCAATGTTAAAATGTCATATACCTGGAAATGTTATTGTCACTTTGCCATCGATAAAAAAGGTGCATCCTTTTTTATCGCGATAAAAACTTCTCTTCCTCAATATCTAGTAAGCGGACGTCACTTTTACACAATGACAATGAGTCGCAATTATTGTTGTTGTTCATCCATATATTCTGTCGTTAATTTATCTTGCCAAAAAACACTCGAGCTTTTCTTTTATTAGATAAATTCCTCTTTGACTCAAAGTTTTGCCAATCACTAAATTTGCTCGAAAAACTGACATTAGATAAAATCGCTCCACCTTCGGTGTCGCGATTTTATCATGTCAGTTTTTCTCGTAAAATTAGTGATTGGCAAAACTGTTTCGTTGCAAAGAGAAATTTATCCGATAAAAAAAAAGCTCTTGTGTTTTTACTGTTGATAAAAAGACGATGATGTCACTGTTAGTTACTTTCCTGCTTATCAGAATAAATATTAATTTACCAACCGTGAATACAACTTATCCTCAACAGTCAAGGCAATTTACATCTAACGGGTTGGCAAAACTTCAAGACGTTGTCAAATCAACTGGTAAAATTTCCCAGTTTACTTTGACGTTTATAGATAGATAGATATTTATTGCGTACCAGGAACAATGTCAACACGTTGCTTGTGAAAATACAGTCACATATAAGAATATAAAATAATATATATAAAAAGACACATAGAAAAAAACAAACACTAAGTATTAAACATTGCAGTAAAAAAATATTATTATACAGATATGTTACATGTAAGTACAGCTATGAGTAATATAATATTAAGAATTTTTAAGAGTCAAAAAAGAAAAATAGTTTTGTTGATATCATTTATATCATAAGGCTCTGCAGCTATTAAAGACCTTTTTATGGTGTTTTTGAAGTGGTTAATTGACGTAATATCTCGGATCTTCCCCGGAAGCAAATTAAAAAAGTATAAACATTTGTAAAAACAGCCCTTTTCTAGTAAACTTGTTCTATGTACAGGATAACGAAACAAGTCTACTTGTCTGGTGTCGTAACTATGATTAATTACAAACTTAGAAAAATAATCACGATTTCTACGTACATAACACAGGCATTCATATACATATAAGGCAGGTACAGTAAGTAAATTAAGAGCTCTAAAAAGACCTTTGCAACTCTCACGGATTTTCAAACCTGCCAGGATTCTCACCGTCCTCTTTTGTATTATAAAAACACTTTGACCGTGTGTACCACCCCAAAACACAATCCCATATGATAAATGTGAATAGGAGTTACCATAGTATGCTGTTATTAATGTATGTTGATTAACTACCTTTTTTAACTCTTTCAATGAATAACAATTTTGGCTAAGTTTAGTGCAGAGCACATGCACATGATCCATCCAGTTCACATGTTTATCAATAGTAATACCCAGAAATTTAATTTTGCTGTCTAATTCGATGTTTTGCGTAGTGGAATTTATCTGGTTGTTTTAACCTGTATGCTCGTAAGTGTTCACTGTATCATAGGGCTAATAATATCTAAGCTTCAATATTTGTAATATCACATCTTCTTCTTTTTTCTATAAACATATATTGAGTCAATCACAAGTTAGGTCACTTCTTGGTCTAGCCAAAAATAACTACTAAACATCAGGTAGGCATCAAATAAAATGTAACTTCTGTCATTCTGACGATGATATTGATTTATCGAAACAATTGTCATTTTTTTAGAATTTCTAATAACTTTTATTATATTGTGGAATTAACTAGAAACCGTGAGTTTCATTTAAAAACACTAATATGAGCAGATTCCACGAAGTAAGGGTCGAGACAGTTAATTTCATTTAATATACACTGTGTTTTATTATTGTTCATGATTGAGGAGTTATTGTGAAACCATTCAGAAACTTTTGAAATTGACGAGCCAGCCTTCTGTTGTAAAGCATCAAAATTATTTTCTGTATCTAACACATTTGTATCATCTGCATAATTTGTTATAACGACTGAGTGATCACTTAGATATGATGAAAGATCATTTATGTACAATAGGAACAGAATTGGACCTAGTACACTGCCCTGAGGAACTCCTAGCACAATTGGTTTAGAGTCCGAGATATACTCAACAGAATTCAGTGTAATGCATACTTTTTGGGACCGTTCACTTAGATATGACTTAAACCAGTTATAAGCTAATCTCCGGATCCCCAGTTTTTCCATTTTATTGAGTAGAGTGGTATGATGAACACAGTCGAAGGCCCTTGATAAATCTAGAAATACTCCAAGAGCGATATTTCCATTGTCCAGAGCCTCAAGAATCTCTCTCAAAAAGTCGAACGCAGCTGTTGTAGTAGATTTACCTTTTTGATATCCATGTTGATTTGGTGCAATGGTGTCGTTAGAATGTAAGAAGGATATTAATCGTCTACACATCGCAATTTCAAAAACCTTTGAGAAACTGGATAATAAACTAATGGGTCCATAGTTCTCTAGTAATAATGAATCGCCCTTTTTAAACAATGGTTTAACAACCGCTGTTTCAACCTCGATGGAAAGATACCACTCAACAAAGATGCATTTATAATGTATGTTAAAGGTTTTAATATAAAGGGGGCCATTCTTTTAATCATCTTATTGACATTCGATCATCGTCTAATATTTACAAGTTTTTTTGGTGCTTTTAAATTCATTACTTCTTTAAGATTAAAAAAAAACAGTTATTTTCATAACTAATTATTTAGGCAAATCTGCAGTGTGTGGTTAATAAAATGCCGAAGTAACTGAACAGAAAATGTCAAGAGATGGTAACATCTTTGTTGAGCTATTTTGAACGAGAATGCCGAAATGGGGGACCGCTTCTCCCGCTTACTGCTGTAAGAGACGTAAGTAATAGTATTCGCTATTTGTATTCATCATTATTAATATTATTGTTACATATTTGAATGTAAATGATTAAATGTTTTTATTGTTAGGTTAGGCTAATTAAACTTGATAATATATTATTATTTCATAAATTGAAGTAATTATATTGTAGAGAATTGCAGAAGCTTTACAACTTAGCGTTACCACTGGTAACCGTATTGCCGCCGAACATAATAGAGGTGAACAGCCTTAAAGCCCACCTTTAAAGAGACAACGCATAAAACCTACTATTGAAATTGATAACTTTGATCAAAATGCTTTCCGAAATGTTATATACGAAATGTATGGAAACAGTGAGCATACTGAATTTACTGTTTTATTTTATTCATAATTAACTAATAGAATATTTTTTCAGAGGAACACATAACCTTGAAAACTTTAAGAGACAAACTCCAGGAGCGTGAACTCTTTAATGGTTGTTTAACATCACTCTGGAAGATAGTGAAAAATATTGGATTCAAATACCAAAAAAATGATCCTCGTGGTTTAATGGAGTTGCCACATATTACATTATATCTACATGAATATGTCAAGATAAAAAGGGAAGGCTTATATCAATTTGTGTTTTTGGATGAGACCTGGATACTGGTACTGTTGGACATTCTTGGCAAGACTCTAATCATAGAAGCGTGAAAAAAACCAAAATTGGTGGTCCAAGGTAATTGAATAATAAAATTTAGCAATTAATTTATGATGTACTAACATTCCTGCCATTTTAAGACCTTTTCAAATATTTACTAGTCACACTATTTTATTTAAATCTATATAATTATTAATAGTTGTTTTGAGCTATGCAGTCCATCTAGGAAACCTAGTAGTAATTTGTTATTTCCTTTTTGTAGGTATATAGTATTGCATGCTGGTTCCTCTTCTGGATTTATTCCTGGAGCAGGGCTGGTTTTTTCTTCCAAAAAACAAGATGGTGATTATCATGGTGAAATGAACCCAGAAAATTGTTTGCATTGGTTTGAATACCAGCTTTTAGTGAACTTGGAAGAACCTGCCACAATTGTAATGAATAATACAAGTTATCACTGCACAATGATCCATAAAGTGCCAACAACAGCTACCAAAAAGGCTGATATTCAGAACTGGTTGTTACAAAATGATATTCCTTTTGAAAATACTTTCCTCAAAACCCAGTAATTGAATTTAGTATAACGGTAAGTTGATATAAACATTTTTCAATATATTATGGTAATACTTAGATAACTTATTTTGTTTAAATATATGCATTTTTGTAGGAATAAGCCACCAACAGTATATGAAGCTGACATATTATCTGAAAAATATGCTTCGACTTCCTCCTTACCACTGTATATTCAACCCAATTGAACATATTTGGGGCATAGTTAAATTTTTTTAAAGAGATCATGTGGGAACTGATGGTTCTTCAACAGAACAAGCAATAGGTGTATGGAAAGTTTTTAGAAAAAGTGACTCCTGATATTTGGTCAAAGACAGTAGAGCACACTGAAAAAATTATACAAGATGGGTGGAATAGAGAAGTAGTATTTGATAGACAGGATGTGCTTCCACTTATTATTAATTTTAACAGTGACGATGAAGATAGTGACGATGAAGATAGTGACGATTTTGTAGTGGAGTAGTGGAAATCTTGTGTTTTATTTTTTGTATATTTTTATCCAATTTCTTTTATTTCCACCTTTTCAAAATGACTAATAACTATTATTAAATTAATTAGGTATAGTTATTTTATAATACACAAATTAAAACAACTACCACAGTATCTCTACATAAATAATACTTATAAAATGGGAGATTTTTTATTTTTATATCTTGTAACAAAATTTTATTTTGTGTATCTATATTTTTCTTTTCCATTCTATTTTTGTTATAATAGATATTGTATAAAGAAACAATATTTAAATTTGCATGAAGATGATTACAGCTTGTATTGATTCCTTTTAGCGTAAACCCTTGCAGTACTCTTGAAGACGGTTCTATAGAGCATAGAATAAGGTATAAAGACCTACAATTCGTCATTTAACCCTCTTGTATGTAAAATAATTAAATGTTAATTCGAATATAGAATGATTGGTTACTGTTTCTTGTATCTTATCCATAGATTTTCATGAATAAATATTTATATTACATTAATCAAGCCTATCATACAAGCCTTTTATTTTTAAATAAATATTTTTGACTTATGCCCTACGAGGCACGGAACAATGAAAAAGAAGAACAGTCAATCTAACGACAGATTGACTTTTCTAGTTCTCGTAAAGTAAAGGAGAAACTACAGCTTGACAACATCACAATATTTTGTTTTGCAACGTCATCGTCTTTTTATCGTAAATAAACTATAGACTCGTCACTTTGCAGCGGGTGAAAGGAATACGTCTACTTTGTGATACCAACTGAAGTGAAGTATTCGTGTTGAAAGCAATGCAAGTAAAGTCTTTTGTCAATTAGTTAAGTGAATATTGTGTTTTATTCAAATAATATACACGATAATACAATCATATGATAAAACGCTTTGAAAACTACCCCATTGGCTAAAAATTACAGCTGTCAGAAGATGTCAACATGAATCGTTCTGAAGAAAACCCAATTAATGTTATTTGTTGCTATCTCTTTTCAATTACTTAAAAGACAAGTGTACGTATTGTAAGTAGGTATGCGTTTCTACTGTCAGTAGAAGAGGATGAAATGTATAAAGATTGTGTTTTCTCATATTTACTGTTAGTAACGTCAAATCGACTGTATAGGCACGTTTTTTTGTACATCATATATTCACCATTGGTTGACAGACGTCAGTCTCCGCTGCACCGACATGCTGGAGTCACCAATGGCACATAAAAAAACGCAGTTGTTGTTATTTCCATCATTATATCTGACAACTGACAATCGATTTTTGAATTGATTGTTGTTAT